>JARQOD010000006.1:136765364-136876937 GCA_033576555.1 Oophaga sylvatica
TGGAGGATCCAATGTCAGATTTGACCAACTTATCTTTCAAATTACGCCCTCGCCTATAAGAAAGCAATGGCTTGTGCGCAAATTCAGCTACTTCCGGTAAACTTCTCACACATCTGACCAAGCCTACATGGCGGTATTCGAGGACCAGCATGTGTACAATTCCATCCACTGGCGCCATGTCAGAGCCTGGTGGCGCTACATTGATGATATCTTTTGTGTTTGGGAGGGGAACATGAATGATCTGGTATCTTTCCATAGTCATCTTAACATGATATTTCCCGAGCTGAAGTTCACAATGACACACTCCTTTGACCAGATTCAATTTTTGGATACTTTAGTGTTTAGTGTACAAGCACAGTGGATTGTTATACACTGATTTGTTTATAAAGGACACAGACAGGAATAGTCTCCTGGTTTTTGATAGTAATCATCCAAGGAAAATGATAGAGTCTCTGCCTTGGAGTCAGATGCTGAGAGTACGTAGGATAGTAAAGGACGAGACTGTATTGGACAGGAGGCTTGATCAGATGTGTGAGAAGTTCATCAGAAGGGGGTATCCTGAGAAGGATCTTAGAAAATTCAAGGAGAAAGCCTTGAAGACAACATTGGAAGATGTGAGAAACAAACGTATTAAGATTTCCCTAAAAGAGTCCCTTTTGTTTCTACCTATTGCCCTGTTAGTGGTAAAATAGGGAATATCTTGAATAAGCATTGGGGTCTATTACATAGAGGTTTACCGGAAGTAGCTGAATTTGCGCACAAGCCATTGCTTTCTTATAGGCGAGGGCGTAATTTGAAAGATAAGTTGGTCAAATCTGACATTGGATCCTCCAAAATATCCAGACAGTTAACTTTGGGCCCCCCAAAAAATGGAAATTTTCCATGTTTGAATTGTGCATGCTGTGGCAATATGATCAAGGGTGACAGTTTTGGCCACTCACGCACGGGTCAACGCTTTCGGATCCAGGAACGGTACTCTTGTACATCTAGCTTTGTAATCTATATGCTCGTGTGTCCGTGTGGACTCATGTATATAGGCGAGACAACGATGGAAGTTAAGGCTAGGATAAGTAAACACAAAAGTACTATCAGGACGAAGATGATGGAACTGCCGGTATCTAAGCACTTTGTAGAATGTGGACACTTGGTCAGTCAGCTGAGATTTAGAGTTATTGACGGGGTTCCACCCCTTAGGAGAGGTGGCGACAGGATTAAGTTGCTTAAACAGAAAGAACTCCGGTGGATCTCCGTTTTGGAGACATTGCAACCAAAGGGGTTGAATATCGAATATAATTTGCATATTTGTGCTAGGTAATTTTTGCATCTATATTCTGTGTTTGTTTTTAGATATATATTTTACTTATGTTTGTTGTTTTCGTAGGATTATTATCTGGAGTGATCGGAGCAAGTGGTGACTTAATGGTTCCTGATGACATCATTTATTTTGTAGATATTATATATATTTCTTTAGGCGTCTGCTATATTGTTAATCTTCCATTCTATATAGATCCGCATGTGCGGTCTCTTGCTTACATTATGCCAATACTGACGGTCATGTGACCTGCAGGTTTCCTGATGACATATCTGGAGTAGTATAAATAATGATAGAGTTTATTGTGCATGCGTGTTCTTTTTTCAGGTGTCGGATGATGCCGGTGATCGCACGCTATTTTAGTGTTTTCAGCCTGGAATAGAGGCTTATGATGGGACTATCATGTGATTAGACCTCGGATGATGCTTGCGGTCATGTGACTGGGTGTCTGATGACGCTGGTGTTCACATGATCCACTGGGTGTTTGCTATGATGACTTCTGAACATGTGCCTTTGTTTACCACACAGTGGGGAGTGAGTTAGGTGTGCCTCCCGATTTGTTATCCTGTGGGCTATTGGACAAGTGCTCTGACTAAGCGCTGCTGAACTGACACTGATTGGATATGGAGGACGCTGCTGCTAGTGAGTACATGATTGGTGCAGCACCAGAATGGGAGTGTGCAGTAACAGATCATCGATTGGCAGACTAAATGGTGATATTGTTTATATGGGGTAATCTATGGCATATTACATGCACAATTATAACATTGCTGTATTTTTCTATGATGTCACTATTCTGAGCTTTGATCACTGTTTTAAATTGATTATCGTTGTATATTCTGTATATATGTCTATTTGTATTATGGGCGGTTCCTGGATGGTGATTGGCTCCTCCACACCATTTAAGGACACCATTTTGCCTGTTTGTGTATACTTGATAAAGGCCTGAAAATGGCCGAAACGTCGTATTTTATGGTGGCTGAATAAAGACTTGTTATACTTCACCTGGATTGGATGCTGTTCCTATTTTTTCATTGGACTGTTGTTCATTTGGATCCTTGAACGCCTGAACGTGCATCCGTGCTAACTCCCGAGTGCTGTCAGCTGCTTGAATACTTGTGGCTCTGGAGGGTGTCAGGAGGATAAACCCGATCGCTGCCCTGTTGGGAAATTGTTTGTCCCAGACCAGTGGAAGAAGAGTGTGATGTCTGAGATTCATTGGTCCGCGTTGGCCGGTCATCCCGGAATTTTTGGTACCAGAGACTTGGTGAGTCGGTCTTTTTGGTGGCCTACTTTGTCTCGTGACGTCAGGGAGTTTGTGCAGTCCTGTGGGACTTGCTCTCGCTCCAAGCCTTGCTCTCGCTCTAGTGGTTTGTTGATGCCATTACCTGTGCCCAAGAGACCATGGACCCATATCTCTATGGATTTTATTTCCGACCTCCCTGTTTCTCAGAGAATGACCGTTATCTGGGTGATTTGTGATAGGTTTTCCAAGATGATACATCTTGTGCCATTACCTAAGTTGCCTTCCTCCTCCGAATTGGTGCCTTTGTTCCTTCAGCACGTGGTTCGGGTACACGGCATTCCTGAGAACATAGTGTCTGACAGAGGAGTCCAGTTTGTTTCCAGATTTTGGAGGACTTTTTGTTCTAAACTTGGTGTTCAATTGTCTTTCTCCTCTGCTTTTTATCCTCAGACCAATGGACAAACTGAGAGAACAAACCAGACATTGGAGACTTATCTGAGATGCTTTGTGTCTGCTGATCAAGATGACTGGGTCTCTTTTTTGCCTTTGGCTGAGTTTGCTCTTAAAAATAGGGCAAGCTCTGCCACTTTGATGTCTCCATTTTTCTGCAATTTTGGGTTTCACCCTCGATTTTCTTCGGGACAGACGGAGGCTTCTGTCTGTCCGGGTGTTGACTCTGTTGTGGAGCGTATGCAGCAGATTTGGGACCAGGTAGTGGAAAGGTTGTCCCTCTCTCAGGAGAAGGCCCAGCGGTTTGCCAACAGGCATAGGACTGATGGTCCTCGGTTTAAAGTGGGGACATGGTCTGGTTGTCCTCAAGAAATATCCCTATGAGAGTTGCATCTCCTAAGTTTAAGCCTAGGTTCATTGGACCTTATAAGATCATGGAGATTCTTAATCCTGTTTCCTTTCGTTTACTTCTTCCAGGGACATTTAAGATCCATAACGTGTTCCACAAGTCCTTATTGAAGAGGTTTGTCGAGCCAGTGGTTCCTATGGCTGCGCCTCCTGACCCTGTTTTGGTTGAGAGCAATCTGGAGTATGTGGTTGAGAAAATATTGGATTCTCGTTTTTCCAGCTCGAAACTCCAGTATTTGGTTAAGTGGAGAGGTTATGGTCAGGAGGACAATTCTTGGGTGTTTGCTTCGGACATCCATGCTAGGAGACTGATCCGTGCGTATCACAGAGCTCATCCTGACCGACCTGGTTGCACAAATGAGGGTTCGGTGACCCCTCCTCAAGGGGGGGGTACTGTTGTGAATGTTTTAGAAATGAATTCTGAGCAGAAGCTCCCTCTGGTGGTTACAGACAGTACTGAACCATTCAATGAGGATTGGCAATCAGGAAACACAGACTGGCTGGATATAAGGGAGGTTTCCCCCCATCATGGTTGCCGGTGATCAATTGTTCTTGTCTCAACGTTGTTTCCTGGTTCACTTGGAAGCTTGCTGAGTCTTGCCTCTTCTCCTGCTCTCAGATAAGATATTTTCTGTTTTTTGTTTTTGTGCTTTCCATTTGCATATTTCTCTGCATTTCTGTGAGGTTGGCCAGGTTCCCCTCCCCGGGGGGCTTGGGCTCCTCTCGGTTCCTCTGGAGCCACTGTTGTTTGTTCATTTGCCTTTTCCAGTTTTTTCAGTGGCTGCGGCTTAGTTTTGTTACACCAGAGAACTAATTTAGGTGGTAGAGGTCGTGTGATCTCAGGTGTTTTTGCAATTAGTAGCGTTGGCTTTTTTTAGGGTTTTTTTTGGATTGCAGTAAGTGTCCTTCCTATCCTTTTCTGTCTAGGCAGATTGGGCCCCAGCGTTTGCTCATACTATTTTCTGTCTGTGTCTGTATTTCCTCTTGTCTAACCGCCATTACATGTTTGGGGGCTTCCTATGTTCTTTGGGGATCTGCTCCGGGGCAGATAGCTTTCCTCTTTCTATCTTTAGGTGTAGTTAGCCTCTCAGGCTGTGACGAGGCGTCTAGGACCAACGTAGGAACGCTCCACGGCTGCCTTTAGTTGTAGTGGTTAGTCAGGGTACTGCAATCCAGTAGATTCCAACCTCTCTGGTGTATTGCCGTTTTTGCCTTCTCTACTCAGCTACCAAAACATAACACCAGTCAAACTCCGAGGACAGAGTCCGATATTGGACAGCAAAACAGCTGACCAAGGACGAACCCTGTGAACTTGCCAGAAGTTGGAGCGCCGCATCGTGGGTGACCTGAGGTCCTAGAAAGACCTTTTTTAGAGCCTCCAGAAGACGAGGAGCACTCCGCACCACACGGTCGTCACGCTCCCACAGCGGGTTGGCCCACTCCAACGCTCTGTCCGACAGAAGAGATATTACAAAGCCCACTTGTGCCCGATCCGTGAGGAAACGTGCAGCCAGAAGCTCGAGTTGTATAAATTACTGACTCACGAATCCCCGACATTGCTTGCTGTCACCAGCAAACTTGTCTGGAAGTGGGAGGTGGCAGTGGACACACTGGCTGCAGCCACGCTAGCAGCCTGAACAGCGACTGCGGTAACATCCACAGTTGAGGTTGTGCGCTCAAGAGCCGCCAACCTACCCTCCAGCTGCTGTATGTCCTGCAGTAGACGCTGAACGTCCGCTATTTTACTAGCTAGACCCTGGCGCTAGTATTTTGTTAGGGCTGGCGGAACGCACAAAATAAATATAAATAATAAGTGCGTTCGCAGCCCGGGGACCACCGTGCAGGCAGAGCCTGCTGCTAGTAGGAAGGCGGTATGGCGAACTCTGTTACTTCACAGAGTCGCAACTATGGACACTGTGGCCCTATATGGCGGTACAAGCTAACTCTGTTATGCCACAGAGTCGCTAAGGTAGAAACGCAGAAATATCGACTGTGTCCTGTTAACTCCACAGGTATGCACAGACAACCGCTGTGCGGACAGCAGTCCATAGTAACGCAATCAGCAACGCAGTTAGACAATCTCCTCACCTGAGAAGCCGGTATTCTAGGGGCTTATTTCAGTCGAGCCCTAAACACGTGCATACAATCTCCTCACTGGAGGTGCCGGTATTCTAGGGGCTTATTTCAGCCGAGCCCTAACACATGCGTGCAAGATCACCCTGGCGCAAAGCACATAATGTGATTGATACTAGCGCATGGCGGCACGACCATGCCACCATTTTATAGTAGCAACTACAGGGCCTGCCAGATAAGGACCAATAGGAAACTGCTCCAGAACACAAGTGGTTTCAGGACCTTCCTGGCAGCCAATAGGAGCTGCTGCAGTACCTGAGCATGTGACCCCTGATCTCCAATGAGAGATCTTACTCTGGGCTTGCTCAGAAGGGGAAAGCAAGGACTTTGTCCTAAAGACGTCTGCTCGCCGCTAACCAGTACTGGCTACAATAGCAGAGCCTGGAGGAGCAGCAGTAATCCTCTGCACAATGTTAGACTGGGCAAGACGCTGGGACCAACGTCTAAGCTGAGCAGAGTCCACTGCTGCCGGAGACGGATGGGAGACCGCAGCAGGGACGGCTCGAGATTCCCCTTGTGCAGAAGCGGGAACTCGACCCCTAACAATATAATGTGATACTGGCTGGTTACTTCTCATGGACAAGCCATGAGACAGGGGAGTAGAGGTGTCCGTGATCAAATACCAGTAGTGTACATCAAAGGCAAAGGGGCAAGACAAATGAAAAGTCAAAGACAAAATCTGAAGTCATGCAACAAAGATCAGAGTAAGTCAAAGGCAAAGGGAGAGGCAATGCAAGTGAATAGTGAAAAGGCAAAGTCCAAGAACAGGCAACCAAGATCAGAACAGAAGAACAGAGCACAAGGAACACACACTACTGAGCAAAGCTATGATTGGCAATGGTCTGACCATTATCAACGACCTAAATAGACAATCACAAGTGACACCTGGAGTAACCTCAGCAGGTCTGCATTTATTGCACTGCTGGACAATCCATAATTTGAATGGGGATAGCCTGGGGACAGCTCAGCATGCCCATGAAATCCATAGGGTGGCTGAGCTGTCATTCACTGTGTCCCTGGTATAAAGTGAGTGGCAGAATCGTGACATATATTAAAAAGCACTCCCATCTATATGTTTTATTAAATGTGTGTATGTGCATGTAATGTGGTGTGAGTGTATACTCACTTATCGCTGCTCTCTCCGCTGTCCCGCACAATGATTCTCCTCTTCTGAGTGACATCACTACTCTGCAGACTAGCTTGGTCATGCAGCACTCTATGTGACCAGGAAGTGACTTTAACATTGAAAGTCTATGGAACATCAGTACGAGGCTCCGAATGAAGCTATGTAGCTATTCATTGCAATAAAGGCTGCCAGTGCATGCATGTCAGCCGGCTTGCCTGAATTACCGTGACTGAGAAGCGAAGCAGAACGGTGCTAGACACCAAAAAGAGTAGAGGTAGGTGAGTAAATTAATAGTCACACTACATAATATACACAGATACACAGATTTCATGAAGAAAATATAGATGGGAGTGCTTCTTTAGTCTACTTTTACATGTAATATGGCTGTAGTGTCCTTCCCACATCTTTAGCCCAAAGCACAGATCTCCTTCTAGGATTCATTCTGTTTGGCTTCTATTCAGATGAACTCAACTTGTAAACTGATGTATACAGATCACCCCCTTGGACTCTGCAACAGTCAGTCAAGATTCATAGAAATATGATCAATGCAGAAAAGAAGAATAGTGATCTGAGCTAATAAATAAAAGCTCTACAATTAAGTCACAAATATATATGAAAAATGCTTTAAATATTTGTCAACATTAGATGATAAACATCTACCTCATAAATAAGCTGTGATTGGGTTAGCAGTAAGGGCCCCGTCTCACATAGCGAGATCGCTAGCGAGATCGCTGCTGAGTCACAAATTTTGTGACACAACAGCGATCTCAGCAGCGATCTCGCTATGTCTTACACGTACCAGCGATCAGGCTATGAATCGCTGGTCGTGACAGAAATGCCTGGACTTTTTTTGGTTCGCTGGTCTCCCGCTGGCCAGCACGCATCGCTGCGTGTGGCAGGCAGGAGACCAGCGATGAGCTGGTAACCAAGGTACACAGCGGGTTTCCAGGTGCAGGGCTGTGCCTGGAAACCCGATGTGTACGTTGGATACCAGCGCGCTGCTGCAGGGGAGCTGGTAACCAAGGTACACATTGGGTTTCCAGGCACCGTGCAGTGCCTGGAAACCCAATGTGTATCTTGGTTACCAGCTCCCTGCACCAGCGGGCTGGTATCCAACGTACACTGCAGGTTACTAAGCGACGTTACCCGCAGTGTCGCTGTCCTGGTGTGTCGCTACATGATCGCTGCTGAGCTGCCAAACAGGCAGCTCAGGCAGCGATCATGTAGCGACACACCAGCGATCCTGGCAAGTTCATATCGTTGTTGGGATTGCTGGTGCGTCGCTATGTGAGACGGGGCCCTAACTTTCTATAGAATACAAAGTGACAACCTCTTTAAAATAACAAATAACTTAAAAAATAAAAAAGTTAATAAAAATCCTGGCATTTCCCTGTTTACTGTGATCCTATTCTATTTCATATTGAATAAAATTTCTTGTCTGTGCATCCCAAAAGATCAGAATTTATTTATTCATTTTACTCATTTATATAGCGCCATTAATTCCACAGTGCAATGGGGCTCACAATCTAAATTCCCTATCAGTATGTCTTTGGATTGTGGGAGGAAACCGGAGAACCTGGAGGAAACCCACGCAAACATGGGGCGAACAGTCCCTTTCTTGCTCCAACAATCCTCTGTCTGGCTGTAAGACAACTAGCTGCAGCAACCTCCTTAGGCTCTGCGATATAGCAATATATGGGATCTATGGGAAATTAACTCCTGGGTTCTATGCAGGATTTTTCCAATGCTATTTTTTTTGTAGGAAAAGCAGCAGAAAATTATTTTTAAGAATGCTGTTCCCTGTTTATTTTTGTCATTAGTTGCTAGGCTTAAATGTGGAAAAAATTGCCAAAGGTACACCAAGTTATTTTTTATAAAAATAAATTATAATAATAATTCTCAGCATTTAACATTGCACATGTACTGTATCTGATGTAGTAAAAAATGCTTCATAATGCCCCAGGTAAACAAATGCTACGCAGTCAATATTCATATTGGTATAAAATACATTTCTAAGATTGGATCTGTATCTTTGACTTTTGATAAAAGGCAGAGGTCTGCAAATAGATTTATGAAAATGCAACCTCAGTTGAGGTAATTATTTACTACTCTGTGAGGTCACGAATACTATAGGAACTAATGGAAAATATTATCCATTAAACCAGCACAATGTAAAACATCTGAGACATAATACTTAAGTAGAGATCATTGTGTTTCATGTTTCTTTGCCTTATTTTACAAACCACAGCCTATGTATGTCATGCCATTGCCATTTTGAAAAAAAACCTTAAAATAGCAAACATAATTTTTCAGAACTGTAAGCCATATATGGAAATAAAGGAATTACATTTTCCGTTTTTATGAATTAATTTTACAGAGTTAAAAAAAATAATGTCACTTAATGTGAGAAACTTGACACAAAACAAATATTTGCTTGTGGTTATGTATATGTATTTATTTCTTAATTTATTTATTACTTCATTCATATTAGAAATTAAATGTCAATTTTTCCATGGAAACATTTGTCTATTTATATTTTTATCTTCTTTACTTTAATTAGGGGGACAAGAAATCAATAATTAATTCATAAGTCCATAACTGAAAACAAGTTCTGGCAATGTTCTAGGTGCCCTCTTTCAGTATCACTACCATTGGTACAATCTGCCTGGGCCAATAACCCAAGCAAGATGCTAATGAGAGCTGTTGCAATGGGGTGTTATGATGTACTGACTAATACATCAAACTATATACATGTTTCTGGTAAGAAGACAAAACTTTCAGGATTGTTACTTCAAAAAGATGGCACTACAGTTCATGTCCTCTTCCTCTCTAAATAGGCAATTTAATATTTAATTTCCCATAGTAGCATTGCATGCCTATAAGCCTCCTCACACTGGCATGCCAGGCTAGGCATGTCACTCTCCATAAGAAGAAACGTTACCCCATACATCCCACTAAGAAGCCTTCCATACAGCCAAATAAGATCTCATACTTTGCACTGATGATGGACAATACCCCGAAGCATGGCATCTGCAAAATGAGATTCTGGTTTGGCTTTTATTCTAAGTAATGTGGCAAGGGTCAATATTGACTTTTAGAAATACTACTTACAATAGGTGGCTCTAGAATTCAAGTCGCATTGCATGGCTAAAAGCCTCTTCACACTGGATTGTCAGGCTAGGCTTGTCACTTTCCACAAGAAGAATCGTTAGCCCTTACATCCCACTAAGAAGCCTCTCACACAGCCAAATCAGATTTCATCTCATACTTTGCACTGATTATGGGCAATATCCTGAAACATGGCATCTGCAAAATGAGATTCTGGTTTGGCTTTAATTCTATGTCATGTGGCAAGGGTCAATATTGACTTTTAGAATTACTACTTACAACAGCTGGCATTAGAATTCAAGCCTCCTTATTCTCTGAAGAGGCAATTTGCATATTTAATTTCCCAGAGTAGCATTGCATGGCTATAAGCCTCCTCACACTGGCATGCAAGGCTAGGCATGTCACTCTCCACAAGAAGAAACATTACCTCTTACATCCCACTACTCTCTGAAGAGGCAATTTGCCTACTGAAGTTTGAATATTGGTGTTCTGTACCAGACAATCAATGAAATGTTAATACGTTTTTATAAGAGGACAAACCAATAAATACGTTTATATTCTACTATATTCCACATATTGTAGCACTTAAAGTCTGACTCCACTGATAATGTATATACTGTACACAACAAGGGGTTAATTGTAGAGATGATCACATAAACTAAAAAAGGACCACATTCTGTATGATGTACATTCTAGTGATGAGTCATCTCATAAGCACAAAGCAGACTAAACCACAAGCTTAATGTATACAGCACTGCAGTCCCATCCATAGATATTTGCTACTAGGATACCCTTCCCTTCCCTCTTCTTTTTTTTTTCCTTTTACATTTAACAATTACGCTTGACATGAGAAGTAAACTGTGTGAAGAAACATCTGCCACAAATGGTTTATATAACATTGGATAAATTCATCCTTAGAGACAGATCTGACGGGGGCCAACACAAAACACACAGAATGATGCCAAAGGGACTAATTCCATCACAATTCAATGTGTCTTTTGGACTCTTGGAGGTGCTGATTTCAGGTACTTGTGAATTAAAGTAATCCCTAATATAAAGGTAGTGAAATGTTGAAATGTAGTAAGCTCGCTAATTAACACCATTACACTGCCTTAACAGTTCGCTGAGACACTCGAGTGTTAAGACAATTTCAGCCTATTATATGCATTGCATAATACTTTATGAATGTCAATAAAACATCTTGGTGCATTAAACACTTTGTGCTTACATTGCATTGAAATCTTGGAATTTTCAGATGTTTCTGGATGTATAATATATCTGTAGGATTAGGAGGGTATGTGTTAGAGGTCGAGTTCCCGCTTCTGCACAGGGGGAATCTCAAGCCGTTCCCGCTACGGTCCCCCATCCGTCTCTGGCAGCAGTGGAGTCTCCTCAGCAGAGACGTCGGTCCCAGCGTCTTGCACAGCCTAGTACTGTGCAGAGGTGTATGGTTGCCTCTCCAGGTTCTGCTATTGTGGCCAGTACTGGTCAGCGGCGAGCAGACGTCTTTAGGACTAAGTCCTGCGTTTCCCCTTCTGACATTGCCCAGGGTAAGATCTCTCATTGGAGATCAGGGGTCACATGCTCAGGTACTGCAGCAGCTCCTATTGGTCCGCCAGGAAGGTCCTGAAACTACATGTGTTCTGAACAGTGTCTCATTGGTCCTTTTCTGGAAGGCCCTGTAGTTGCTACTATAAAAGGGTTGTATGGCCATGCGGCCATGCGCTAGTATCATTTGCATTATGTGCTTTGCGCCAGTGTGATCATGCACGCATGTGGTTAGGGCTCGGCTGAAATAAGCCCCTAGAATACCGGCACCTCCGGTGAGGAGATATGTGTGCACGTGTTTAGGGTTTGGCTGAAATAAGCCCCTAGTTCTTCAGAAGAAGAATGGAGAATTACGTCCATGCATCGATTACAGGGGTCTAAACGCCATTACTGTTAAGAATAAATACCCGTTGCCCCTGATTTCGGAGCTCTTTGATAGGCTACGGGGAGCAAGGGTATTTACCAAATTAGATCTGTGGGGTGCTTATAACCTGATTCGCATCCGTGAGGGGGACGAATGGAAGACGGCTTTCAATACCAGAGATGGGCACTATGAATATCTGGTGATGGCCTTCGGGCTCTGTAATGCTCCAGCCGTCTTCCAAGACTTTGTTAACGACATCTTCTGGGATATGCTTTCCACCTCAGTCGTAGTCTATCTGGATGATATTCTCATCTTCTCCCCAGATATTGACTCCCACCAGAAAGATGTCTGCAGAGTCTTCGACCTCTTACGGGCAAATTCTCTCTACGCTAAGTTGGAGAAATGTGTGTTTGAGCAGGAGTCCTTACCGTTCCTGGGCTATATCATCTCTGCCCAGGGACTGGCTATGGATCCTGCCAAACTACAGGTGGTGATGGACTGGCAAGAACCCCATTCTCTGAAAGCGGTGCAGCGCTTTATGGGGTTCATTAATTACTATCGTCAGTTTATTCCCTACTTTTCAACTTTGGTAGCTCCCTTGGTAGTCCTTACCAAGAAGGGAGCAAATCCGAAATTGTGGTCAGAAGAGGTCTCCAAGGCCTTCACTTCTATTAAGTCCCATTTTGCTAGTGCTCCCATCCTACATCGCCCCGATGTTGATAAGCCCTTTATTTTGGAGGTGGATGCCTCGTTCATTGGTGCTGGAGCAGTCCTCTTCCAGAAGGATGCTCAAGGTCGGAAGCATCCTTGCTTCTTCTTTTCCAAGACCTTCACACCAGCAGAGAGGAATTATTCCATCGGGGACAGGGAGTTGCTAGCAATGAAGTTGGCCTTCTCTGAGTGGAGACATCTGTTGGAGGGGGCCCGCTTTGCCTTCCAAGTTTTTACTGATCACAAAAATCTGGTTTATTTACAAACTGCCCAGCGGCTAAATTCCAGTCAGGCCAGATGGTCCTTATTTTTCTCCCGCTTTCACTTCACCCTCCATTTTCTTTCGGGAGAGAAGAATATCCGGGCTGACGCTCTCTCTCGCTCCGTCGTGTCTTCCGAGGAGGAGGAGGGGGAGCCACGGCTTATTGTCCCCTCTGAGAGCCTGAGAACTGTAGCTCCAGTGTTGCTAGAGTCTGTGCCGTCCGGGAAGACTTTTGCACCATCTAATTTGCGACCGGAGGTTCTCTCTTGGGCCCATTCGTCCAGGGTGGGTGGACATTTTGGGAAAAAAAAAGGACATCCGAGCTTCTGGCGAGGTGGCCACATATGGTCAGGGACGTTGGAGACTATATTCGGGCATGTGTCTCCTGTGCCAAAAATAATTCCCCTTGTCAACGGCCAGCTGGGTTACTTTATCCATTGCCGGATGGACTTTGTGGTAGGCCTACCCAAGTCTCGTGGTTGCACCATCATATGGGTTATCACCGACCACTTCTCTAAAATGGTGCACTTGGTACCACTACCCCGGTAACCTTCTGCACGGGCATTGGTGGCACTGTTTATTAAACACATCTTCCACTTACACGGTATGCCGGACAAAATCATCAGTGACCGGGGTCCCCAGTTTGCGTCTCGGTTCTGGAGAGAGCTTTGTCGCCTTCTCAGTATAGAATTAAATCTCTCTTCTGCCTATCATCCCGAGACAAATGGGTTGGTAGAGAGGGCCAACCAGACCTTGGTCACATATCTGCGTCACTTTGTTTCGGCCAGGCAGGATGACTGGGCATCCTTGCTACCGTGGGCGGAGTTTGCATTAAACAACGCCGTGGCTGATTCCACTGGACAAACTCCGTTCCTCCTTAATTACGGTCAGCATCCGCGGGTTCCTGTACCTATGCCCGTGTCTTCCACTGACTCCAGGGTGGCAGACTGGGCTGTGGAGGCACGGGACATTTGGGACCCTGTAGTTGCTACTATAAAAGGGTTGTATGGCCATGCGGCCATGCGCTAGTATCATTTGCATTATGTGCTTTGCGCCAGTGTGATCATGCACGCATGTGGTTAGGGCTCGGCTGAAATAAGCCCCTAGAATACCGGCACCTCCGGTGAGGAGATTTGTGTGCACGTGTTTAGGGTTTGGCTGAAATAAGCCCCTAGAATACCGGCTTCTTCGGTTAGGAGATTGCTTGATTGCTTTTCTGACTGCATGATCACGGACTGCTATCCGCACAGCAGTTATCTGTGTATCCCTGTGGAGTTAACAGGACTCAGTACCTATCTCTGCGTCTCTACCTCATCGACTCTGTGGTGTAACAGAGTTCGCTTATACCGCCATATAGTGCCACAGTATATATATTTGCGACTCTGTGAAGTAACAGAGTTCGCCTATACCGCCATCTTACTAGCAGCAGGCTCTGCCTGCATGGTGGACCCCGGGCTGCGAAACGCACCCACCATTTATATTTATCTGGTACGTTCCGCAGTCCCTAACAGTATGTCACACAAATAATGCTTACGTGTGCAGAAATTCCAGGAAGAAATGAACAATCTTTATAAGTTTCCACGACATGTATGGTCACAGCTGATCTATTACACTGACTGTATCCCTATCTGCTTTATTTTTCTCTGTTGGACTGTGCCCAACTCATCACTCAGTGAGCACATAGGATACATCTGACCACACACAATGCAATGTTTCAAGCTAATGCATCAACTGAGCCAAGCTAAGGCCTGTTTCACACATCAGGTTTTTTCAATCAGGCGAGTTCCGGCATGTTTTCTGAAAACCGGATCCGGCAAAAAAAATCCGGATCCGGTTTTTTATCATAGACTGACATTAGTGTCGGATCGCGCCGCATTGGCATGAGGCACGTCCGTTTTTCGCCGCGGTCTTGTCTCAATCCGGTGTCTGGAAAAAATGTCTCATGTAACGGATCCGGCGCTTTGGGCTTTTGTTTACAATAAAAGTCTATGAGCGCCGCAATGCGCCGGATACGGTTTTTGCTGGATCCGGCGTCCGGATCCGGTTTTTGTGTCTGGTTTTGTAGCCCAGCCCACAGCCAATATATATAAAAACAATGACAGTGGGACCACCCTCAGCCATAACCATGCAGCCAGCGAAGAAAGCAGGAGGACGATATGGAGCCAGCCGCCGAGGAGCCAGCCGCAGGAGAGGACAGGAGACCAGACCACCAGCACCAGCACAACCAGAAGAATTTGGGGCCATGATGCAGCCGGGACAAGATGCAAGACGGTAAATATCACAGACAAGCACTTTCAGTGAGGGCTATGCAATATCAATATATTCATGGCCCTTTTTTTTCCCTCTTTATTCAACAGCACAAGCCGGTCACCAGGAGCACCTACACCCCCAGGACTCCAACAGATGTGGCTGCTGATGAAGAGCATGGGAGCAGAGGCCAGACGGTAAATATCACACACTACCCCTTCCAGCCAGGGCCATGCAATATCAATTGATATTGCACGGCCTTTTTTTCTCCTTATTCCACAGAACAAGCCGACCAACAATGCCGACGTCAGCAGTACCACCACCACCACCAGCCCAAGAAGAGCAGGAGAGCATGTCAGCAGACAGCAGACAGTAAATATCACACCCTACCCCTTCCAGCCAGGGCCATGTAATATCACTTGATATTGCATGGCCTTTATTTGTCTTTATTCCACAGCAGAAGACGGCCATCAACGCCATCAACACAGGCTTCTTCTGGGAGCCCTCCGACGCATTGTCAGCGTTTAGAGTTTTTTTGTTTTTTTTTTGCACAATCGCATCTCTGTTATTTATATATTAATGGCATTGCTTTTTATTTATAACAGGAAATGGAATCTCAAGAGGAGCTCCTAGGAATTGAACGAAGGGGTGGAGAGATACCCGGAGTGGGCTCGCAATTCGTAAGTTTCCTGCATGCATCGCTCAAACACAACATCACACTACACACAACACATAGAAAACAATTTAGTACAGACATCACACTGCACCCAAACACATATGCCTACATCCAAGCATATAATTTTTTTTTTATATAGTGTTCCGGAAATAGTGCTCGGCAAAGAGGTCCTCGCAATGCCTCCCAGGGTCGTCGGCGTGAGCAACGCGGTGGTCACCATCATGTATTTATTTATTTTTTTAAAAATTTCTTAGTAAACTTTTTTGTTTTACTTTTTTATTTACATGTTTTTTTTTTCCTTGGTAGTTTGGAGACTAATGTATATTTTTTCTCTTTTTCTTTAACAGGCTTCACAGCGTGCTCCCGCCTCGGACTGTGAGGACAGGGTTCTCAACGTGGACCTCCTCATTGATCTGGTCCGAGAAAGGAAGCCACTGTGGAACATAGGGGACCGCCGCCATGCCAATGTCATAGTGACCCGGCGGCTCTGGGAGGATATCTTTTCACAACCCGTGGACCGCTGGGAGGACCTCGACGCTCGGGCAAAGATTGAACACCGTAAGTATATACATTTCAGGTTGCTGGACTCAAAGCTGTGTTTCCCAAACTCCAGTCCTCGTGGCCCACACAGGTCATGTTTTCATGATTTCCTTTTGTGAAACACTGGAAATCCTGAGAACATAACCGGTGTGGTCTGTGAGGACTGGAGTTTGGGAAACACTGATGTTGTATATTAACCAATGTTTGCTATCTCGTTTCAGGGGACAGAATTGTGAAGAGGTGGCGGTCTGTAAGGGATCGCTTCAAGAAGGAGTTCAACAAAGAGATACGGGCCCCAAGTGGATCTGGAGGACGCAGGAGCAAATACAAGTACGCTGAAGCCCTGTCGTTCCTCCGGGTAACAATGGTCACCAGAAGGTAAATATTACCCACCCCAAGTTTTAAAAAATGCTAACATGTCTAACTAATTTTTTTTTTCAGCCAGGGCCATTCAATAACAGTATATTAATTGTATTTTTTCTCTTTATTCCACAGAAAGGTGACCAGCACTCGGGCGCCCGCAGAGTTGGACCCTTCTGGGGCGATCCCTCAGGAGATCGGCACCGAAGGACCCTTTGACAGCCCCGGCCGATCCGCACCTTCCCAGACACGTGAGCCCTCTGTCCCCTCCACCAGCGCTGCAGCATCGTGGCCGAGTGCATTGCATGAGGCTGCTGGTCAGGAGATAGATTTCCCTTTACACCACCCTTCTGCCGCTGCCACCTCTAGTACACCTGTGGCTACTGGGCGGCTGCGGCAGAGGGGTCAGAAAAAGAACTATGCGCCCGAATTCTTGCATCATTTCAGAACTGTCTTAAAGTCTTGTCAGAGCAAATGGCTGCAGGCTTTAATCAGCTCAGCTCCAGCATTCTGGAGCTTAAGACACTTCTGCAAACGATGCATTCAGAAGCAAGAAGTTTGCCAAACCATTTTTTTCCGGTCTGTAGCCGAGCTCATGGATATGCTATCTCCTAGCCAGTAGATGCATGTAATGCATACGTGCCACGGTGCTCTAGCGCAGGTTACCTCCCAACCTACACCCACCCCAGTCGTTCCTCCCACACTTGCCCCCCCTCCAGCCACCGTCCCTCCTTCCCCTCCCATTCAATATCAACAACCTCCCCAATACCAACAACCTCCCCAGTACCAACAACCTTCCCACTTCCAGCAACCTTCCCACTTCCAGCAACCTTCCCACTTCCAGCAACCTCCCCACTTCCAGCAACCTCCCCACTTCCAACAACCTGCTCCATACCAACAACCTGCCCAATACCAGTTCCCAACCACATCTGCTCCTGAACTACCTGCCCAATCCTCCTCTCCACCACCTACCTGTTCTGCCTCCCACCTCTCCACCCATTCCATTTCTTTTTCAACCCCTTCACCTCTTTTACCTGATCCTTCCCCAACACCATCCCAGTCCGCTCTCCACACTCCCACTGTCGAAGGGTCCCACAGCCCCTCCAGTAGTATCTCCACCCCACAGTACACAAACCTGTGATTTTGTTATTAATAAAAAAAATTTATAAAAAAAAAAAAAATTGTTTTCACATTGAAAAAAATAAAGCTTTTTCTCATTGAATACAAAGAAGTTAAACATTTTTGACATTGTTAAAAATTTTCAAAAAATAAAAGTTTATTTGGTTGATTAAAATGATTGTCTGTCATTTATTTCTGAGGTAAAATAAAGGTAAAATTTATTGGTTATACAAAAGCAAGCACATAACTTTGGGTAAAAGGTAAAATATTTTTACCTTTTGTCCAAAGTTGTGTCTCTGGTTGTGTAAGTATTTCACCTTTCAAACAGAGTTCTGTACCTTGTTAGTGATTACCTAACAATGTACAGAACTCTGTTTAAAAGGTGAAATACTTTGCTAATACACAACCAGGGACACAACTTTGGACAAAAGGTAACATACTGTACATAATACACTACAAGGTAGACAACTTTGGTTGTCAAAGGTAAAATGTGGGTACAAAAGGTACAAAGGTCACAGAGCAGTTTATTAAACTCTGTCATCCTGCCAGTCTACTCTTCCTTCAGGGGACATAAAGTATTGGGCAAATTTGTCCCTCATTCGGGAAACAGTCACAGAAGTTCTATTGGTAACGTTCTGGTAATCATGCAAGGTGGTTTCTTCACAGTGTGCCTCAATGGAAATCTGTTCCTTGCTGATGACAAAATTGTGTAGAACCACACAAGCTTTGATTACCTCGTCCACAGTTTCAGTTTTTAGGTTGATAGCGGTCAATAGAACACGCCATTTTGCTGTCAGAATCCCAAAAGCACACTCCACCATTCTTCTGGCTCTTGTGAGGCGGTAATTAAAAATTATTTTGGTGTGTGTCAATCCTCTGCTGGAGTACGGTTTTAGCAGGTGTTCTGACAGCTGGAAGGCTTCATCCCCTACACAAACAAAAGGCATTGGTGGGCCAGAAGTTTGAGGCAGCGGTCTAGGGGGTGGGAACTGGAAGGTGTTTCCATACAGCTGATGGCCCATTGCTGACAGTTTGAAAACTTGAGAGTCATTGGAGCGGCCATAGGCACCAATATCTACGGCAATAAATTTGTATTCTGTGTCAGCGATGGCCATGAGGACAATGGAGAAATATTTCTTATAATTAAAATATTCGGATCCAGATCCTGCTGGCTTGACAATCCTGATATGTTTCCCGTCCACAGCGCCCAGGCAATTAGGAAACTGATATATTTGAAGAAACTTTTCTGCAATTGCAATCCAACTGTCTGTTGTGGGCTCTGGTAGAAATTCCGCAACTAGAGAGTCCCACAATGCACGGCATGTGTGCTTCACAATTCCAGAGATGGTGGAAATCCCAAGTCTGTATTGAAAATGCAGTGAGGAAAGAGATTCTCCAGTTGCCAGGAATCTGTGCATAAACAAAAAAAAAAGAGTTTAAAATCACAGCATTACATACCACCCATCAGCTTTAACAATTGGAGATACTATAAAAAAAAATTTATTTTACAGTATCTCCAATTGTTAAAGCTGAGTCAGATGGCCGTATACAAACTACCAGCAACAACATTCCAGGACAAGTGTGCTCTGAAGCAAGCAGATGCAATAAATATGGCTTACCGAAGAGTCACCATCAGACGCTCCGCCGGTGAAATGGAGAAGCGGCAATAGGTGTCCGATCTTCTTATGAGGACTCCAACACGCTCCACCAACAAATTAAAGTTCTCCATTTTCATGAAAAGATACGCAAAAAATTTCAAAGGGTTTCTTCATAGCCCTATGTAGAGTGTAGAAAACACCCCACGCGTCATTCTCTGGGCTGTGATGGGGTGGATACAGAAACGGCGTTGTCATCGGTGCAGTCTCTTTCTCTCCTTCTCCAGAACAATCGCTTTCAGACGATTCGCCTCCACCGTGAAATCCACCAAATTCTTCAGAATGTTTCCTATCACAACGTCCATCTTCAGTAGCGACTTGCTCTTCTCTCCAACCGGCACTTGCTTCTATACAACAAGATGGGCTATAGGAACAGTGTATATATAGGTTTTCAGTAGCCAATCATGTTTTGAACCCCAAAAAGGGCGTTTTTAAATACCGGATCCGCCGTAATCCATCAAAAAACAGATAAAAAACGGATACACCGGATGAGACGGATCCAGTTTTCCGCTGGATCCGTTCAAATAATCCGGCCGAAAACCGGATCAGTTGTATCCGGTTTTACATTTCAAAAACCGGATGCAGCGATCAGGCGAGACGCCGCATCGCGCCTGACGCCGAAAAACTGATGTATGAAAGAGGCCTAAGAGGAGCTATTGGAAGTCTTCGAAAACTAACAGAAAGCAGCACTCAATATCTAGCAGCCTTTATAAAAAGCAAATCAGATCAGTTGAGGTCTCATCATCACTATCCAGACCTCAATAACACATCTCGAAGATTTACCAATATGAATTATAATTTTTCTATTTCCCAGAATTGATTATGCGAGTATACGGTGAATTTGGTGCCAACAATATCTGAACTGTTTTATATTAAAGGAGTTTTTCACTTCTTGGACAACTTCTTCTCATATCTCACGCTTAGCCCATATAAAATAATAAAACTTATACTCACCTACAATTGTCCCAGTCTTCAGACAAATCAAACATGAAGAGGAAGTCCACTCTCTGACTTCCTCTTCATGTTTGATTTTTCAGAAGGTGGAAACAGTGACGCCATCGGTGATTGGGAGCCTTTGTCACGTGTCACAACAGCACAAGAGTCCCGGGAATGCGAATGACAACACCGTGGGAACGGCAATGGCATGGGAAGTGAGTATAAGCTTTATTATTTTATTGGGTTTGAAGTTTATGATGCTGATTAAAAATATGACTTTGGTTTTGCCAGATTGGCTCTAGTTTCTGAGATATCTAATAGTTAATCAATTAAATAAATAATTACAGTAGAATTCTGGTTATAAAAAGTCGACTTTACAGCATTGTATGCCTATATAGCAAACCATACAAACTGAAATATAAAATAATTATATGGGATATTTCATTACTAAAGTTTTCCACCATACTTTCTACAAGTTCCATTTCTTGTCTTGCACTGATGAAGAGTAATACCTAAAAACATGTGTCTAGAAATTAAGATTCTGTTTTAAATTTTATCCTAAGTCATATGGCAAAGGCTTGTTAAAGTGTCAATATTGACTTTTAGTGTAGCTACTTCCAGTAGGTGGCACTAGAGTTCATGTCTTCTACCTAAACTGCATGACCTATAAGTCTCCTTACACTGGCATATCAGGCATGTCACTCTCCACAAGGAGAAATCCAGCCCCTTACACCCCTTGTTTTGGTTTAGACATGCTAATTCAAAAATACTGCTGCATAGTATTAATAAAGTTGCAAAAATATAAAAAAAAACCTTTGGGTTCACACCTTGGGTCCACCAACAACCATTCCATAACTGTATAATAATTTATCGTTTTTGTAAAAATTTGCTCAAGACATTGAGACATTTTACAAAGGGGTTGTTCACTACTTTTATATGGATGACCTGTCCCTAGTATAGGTTATCAAAATCAGATCGGTTGGGGTGCGACATCCTGCATCCCCACCGATCAGTTGTTCCTGGCAGAGATGGCCGGATGTTAGTTACAGAGCTGCAGCGGGGCACTGCACATCCACTCCTGTTTGAATGGAAGTAGATCTGCAGTGCTGAAGTCACTATACTGTTGGTGGAGCTGTGCTATGCAAACCGGCTAATGATCTCATCTGGCCGCCACTCGCACTGGAAACAGATGAAAAGTGGGGGTGCCACAACGCCATCTGATCCTCAGGATGGGCCATTAATATCAAAGTAGTAGAAAACTCGTTTAAATGTCTTGGTATTGTATAATCATTTTATTTAGAAAAAATTAAATACTGTACCTTTACAACGTTCACAGCAAGCTCCTCTCTGCTTTATGACCAGAGCACAATCCTTCGAGACCACTGGGCATTTTTCTCTCTTGCAGGTTACTTCTTGATTCTATAAAGACATGAAAAATGTGCATATTTACATAGTATTGCCAAAAATAAGTAATATTTAATATAAAAACAGATAAGATATACAGTGTGGAGCTCTAAAGCCCCTGTCTCACACAGCGATATCGCTACCGAGATCGGTGCTGAGTCACTAGTTTTGTGACACAGCAGCGAGCTCACCAGCGATATCGCTGTGTGTGACATTCAGCGACGATCAGCCCCCCTGCTGGGTATCGCTGATCGTCGCTGAAATGTCTGGACATTTTTTTGATCGCTGGTCTCCCGCTGACAGGCACACATCGCTGCGTGTGACAGGCGGGAGACCAGCGATCCACTGGTAACCAAGGTACACAGCGGGTTTCCAGGCGCGGGGCAGTGCCTAGAAACCCGCTGTGTACCTTGGATACCAGCGCGCTGCTGCAGGGAGCTGCAGGGAGCTGGTAACCAAGGTACACAGCGGGTTTCCAGGCACCGCGCAGCGATGTTACCCGCAGTGTCGCTGTGCTGATCGCTGCCCTGAGCTGCCTGTTTGGCAGCTCAGCAGCGATCATGTAGCGATACACCAGCGATCCTGACAAGTGCATATCGTTGTCGGGATCGCTGGTGTATCGCTATGTGAGACCCGGGCTTAATAGAAGTACATTTAGCCATGCATGTGCACCCACATCTCCATTTCTGACAGTGCATGATTGGTCCCTGTTCTCAAGATAAATGTTATCTTGCAGTTTGTGACATATCCAATCCTAACCATTCATGTAACAGATAGAAGCACCTCTTGCTTCACCTATTTAGCTTTAAAAAAAAACAGATTTATTAACGGGAACCAGTCATTTTATTTATACTGCCCAAATGGTGAGCCACATGAATCAGAGCCTGATTGCGCAATTGCAGCCAGATATACTTTTTCTCTGAAACATTCAGGTGTTTCACAGAAAATATAGTTAGAAAATCTTTCCGGCTTTTCCCTTCAAGACTTCAGGTAAATCTCTGGTAATATTTAGGTATGAAAAACTGGGTCTGAACTGAAAAAGTAAGTTAATGTCTATGCAAAGTGTAAATGCATATCAAACACATGACCATTAAACAGAGAAAACAAAAAACAAGAAACAAATATCCTAAAATAAAACAAAATAAAAAATATATTGCAAAACATGCATGAGGTTGTAATATTACAACTTCATGCATGTTTTGCAATATATTTTTTATTTTGTTTTATTTTAGGATATTTGTTTCTTGTTTAATATTTAGGTATGCAGTTGCAAATATGTTTATAATGACATTAAGCTCTGCTGTTTCCCTGTTCCCTCACACTAAGGGCTCATACTCACTTGCTGGAAAAAAAACGGTCAGTTTTCAGGATGGTCCGAATATGTGCAATTGACATGCGATTTTTTATAGCACCATCTATTGCATTAGCGATTATCATGCCAAAATCGCATCAAATCGCAGCATGCTGCGATTTTTTTCTCAGGGCTCATACCCACTAGTGGGAAAAAAATCGGTCCGTTTTCTGGACGGAAAAAACAGTACGATTCTAGTAAAATGTCATGCGATTTGCATGCGATTTTAAATCGCACCATGCGTTTTCCACATGAAGTTTTACATAGAGCAGTTATCTCTATGTAAAAAGTCATGTAAAAATCACATTGTAAAAAAAAAATGTACACAAAAAGCAAATAATTATATATATATATATATATATATATATATATATATATATATATATATACATATATACATATATACGGCTATACTGTAAAATCACACTGACAGCTTTAATAAAGAATTAGAACAATACATATACACACATAGAATACATATATATATATATATATATATATGTCATTGTGACATATATATATATACATATATTTATAGTTCATACACTTCTACATACTGTAATAGCCGCTAATTCAATTGCCGGCTTTTGTGAAATCACAGAACCCGACATGAAATGATACATTGTTTACACACAGTTAACCATGTCACTTCATGTATTTTGATATATGGTTTTAACTTACAATTACATAAGTGTATGTGTGCAAAATTTCAGACATGTAGGGGTTAATTACAGGTGTAAATTCGTTGAAAAAAAATGCGTGGGCTCCCGCTGTATTTTCTCCACCAGACAGACAAAGCAAGCGAGTGGGGGCAGATAATAATAGCCTAGGGAGGGTGCATTTATTTTGTGCCCCCCCGGCTACTAACATCTGCCCCCAGACACCCCAGAAAAGGCAAATCTCTAATTAGATTAGCCCTTTCTGGCACTTTGCCCGTCTATTCCCATTGCCCTGTAGCGGTGGCGAATGGGTTAATAAGGGGTTAAAGCCACCTTGCAATTGAAAGGTGACTTTAAGCCAGGTTAATAATTGAGAGCTGTCAATTAGACAACTATCAATTATTAATCCTATTGAAGTAAATAAAAAACACACACACTTTAAGAATAAATAATTTTAATGAAATAAAAACACATTTTTTTGACCATCTTTTATTTAACTCTTAATCCCTGCGAAGCCCTTGATCTCCTATAATAAAGAAAAAATAATAAAACAACATTATTCTTACCTATCCGGCTATCTGTCAGGTCCCACGCTGTAATCCTTCACAAAGGGTTAACTAGCTTTCAGCCAAGCAGCTCAAGTAATGCTGCCTGCTGAGCTGAAAGCTCCTGAATGAATAACTTCCTCTCCCGGCGACAGGAGAGGATGTGAATACTGTGGGAAGCTTAATTGATTGCGTCCCACTTTCACTTTAGGTCAGGTCAGGGTGAACAGACCTGAAGTGAAAGTGGGAATAAATCAGTTAAGCTAAACACATTAATCACTTCCTCTCCTTTCGCTGGGAGAGGAACTTATTCATTCAGGGGGCAACAGCTCAGCAGGCAGCATTAGCTCCCTGCTAGCTGTAACCTGTTAACCCTTTCTGATGGATTACAGCGTGGGACCTGACTGTGCATCGGATAGGTAAGAATAATTTTGCTTTTTTATTTTATTTTTATTACAGGAAATGGTTTTAGCAGGAAAGTAAAATATGGTCAAAAACTGTTTGATTATTTCATTAAACTTCTTTTTTTATTAAAGTGTGTGTTTGATTTTTCTTTCATACAATAGGATTAATAATTGATAGTTGTCTAATTGACAGCTCTCAATTATTAACCTGGCTTAAAGTCACCTTTCAATTGCAAGGTGGCTTTAACCCCTTATTAACCCATTCGCCACCGCTACAGGGCAATGGGAATAGACGGGCAAAGTACCAGAAAGGGCTAATCTAATTAGAGATTTGCCTTTTCTGGGGTGTCTGGGGGCAGATGTTAGTAGCCGGGGGGGCACAAAATAAATGCACCCTCCCTAGGCTATTATTATCTGCCCCACTCGCTTGCTTTGTCTGTCTGGTGGAGAAAATACAGCGGGAGCCCACGCATTTTTTTTCAACGAATTTACACCTTTAATTAACCCCTACATGTCTGAAATTTTGTACACATACACTTATGTAATTGTAAGTTAAAACCATATATCAAAATACATGAAATGACATGGTTAACTGCGTGTAAACAATGTATCATTTCATGTCGGCTTCTGTGATTTCACAAAAGCCGGCAATTGAATTAATGGCTATAACAGTATGTAGAAGTGTATGAACTATAAATATATATATATATATATATATGTATGTGTCACAATGACATGTATATATATACATATATATGTATTCTATGTGTATGTATCTAGTGTTTTGTGAGCTGTCAGTGTGATTTTACAGTAGCCGGGGATGAATTGTCGGCTTTTCAAAGGAGACTGGTGCGTATAAATCGGACAGCACTCGCATGGTGCGAGTGCTGTGCGATGATTTCTCGCACCCATTGACTTGCATTGGCGATTATCATGCCAAAATCGCATCAAATCACAGCATGCTGCGATTTTTTTCTCACACCAATTTCGGCTGAGAAAAAAAATCGCAAATGAGATGTCACCTATTAAATAACATTGGTCCGATTTGAATCCGATTTTTTATCGGCTGAAAATCATCCGTTTTTGGCTCAAGTGAGTATGAGCCCTATGCTGCGATAACATGAAAGCTGGAAGTATTTGTAATCACACTCAGCTCTGCTGTATCACCTCCTTTCAGGACTGAGAGCAGGGCTTGTTTTTTTTCTACCAGCATGTTATATCCTGCTTATGATTGGTCAACGTCATGCATGAAAAATCCTTGGAAATGCCCAGTTGTGCTTATAATAATTAGAATCTAAACTTTACAAACCAATATCTCTTCAAAAGGGATGAAAAATTTAAAAATAAAAACTGTATTTTATTCCGTTTTGCAGCCACTGTTACATGACATGGCTAGTTTAACATGCTCTAACTGATGAAAGATTCTCTTTAATTATTCTATTTATTCAGTCATGCCAGCCTTCTTCAGTGAAGTCCATATATTTTCTTTGCATAATATTTTTTCAATTGTGACCACAAGTAGGAACAATAAATCTAGCATATCATTTACTAATGCACCTTAAAGTCAACATATTTTTGCAAAGTGTTCAGCCTGTTCCCTACTCTGTTATCATGGCACTGTAATTCATTTTTAAAAGTGACATCTAGCTCTGAATGAAGAATTAAATCAGAACAGCACAGAAGTGGAAATAGTGACATCTCACATGGGAACAGCAAGAGTTTATTATTTCAGCCGCCTAATTCAATCCTCCTTAGCCCTGAAAAAGGAAATGAAGTTCCGCACTTTCAAGGAAATGTACGATTCATTAACAATCAGAAGACACTTGTATGTACAGGCATCTGACTTTCATGTCTAGAAAAACTCTCACTTATATTTATGTAACAGTAGCATATAGATTAATTGTGGCAGTCAGATAGACAGATACAGGGCTGCCACTAGGAATTTCGGGGCCCCATACTGGCAAACTTTTCGGGGCCCCCTTGAGAATCCACCCAGGCTCCACCCCAGCCCCGCCTCCACCCCTCGAACTGTCCATAGTCAAAAGATTTTTTAAGCCGCCACCACGACAAGGTAGACTCTTTTGGCCGGGCCCTACTCTACTCTAACCCATTAAACATTTGTTAAAATATCCAATACAATTTAGGTATATTTTATTTTTCAATTTTTAAAATGACCAATAATATCATATACAGTGGACAAATACCACCGCACCATGACTAGACACCATATTACCACCACATAGTGACCAAATAATAGCACATACAAGGAACAAATACCACCACACCATGTCCAGACCACATATTACCACCATATGGTGACCAATAATACCACATACAAGGAAAAAATACCACCATACCATGTCCAGACCATATATTACCACCATATCGTGACCAATAATACCACAAACAAGGAACAAATACCACCACACCATGTCCAGACCACATATTACCACATGTGACCAATAATACATTGATAGATAGGTCTGGTGGGGGGGTAGAGTGAGATGGGGAAAGATGATGATTTCTGTTTTGTCCATGTTCAATTTTAGAAAGCGAGCAGAGAAGAAAGCGGAAATAGCAGACAGACATTGTGGGATTTTGGTCAGTAAGGAGGTGAGGTCACTTAACCAGCGTTATCCCAAATATGGACACAGATGCTGAAATCTTACTTCTGCTTGGCAGAGACAATTTAAGGATACATAAGGTCCGCCAACAGTGTAATGGTCCTGACTACATCCCCTATGCCCAGAAACTCGACTTGGGTGGGTAGTCATAGGAAATGTATGCTTGGACTGAACAGGAGTCAATTCCTTTAAGATCTACGTACGCCGGGATGGACGCACTACTTTCTGCAAACCATGCCCTCTTCACTACGAGGTGAAAGAGGAGCCTCCAGATCCCGTACAGCTGCCTGATGTCATCCCTTCTCCCTATGCAGACGACTTGGGAAGATCAGTGTTTCGTACCACTAAGGATGACAACAATGGAAATGGAAGACAAGGAATTTGTCAAGATAATGGACAATGAGTTCTTTAAGGACGAGACTAATCACTGGTTTTTCCCCTACCCTTCAGAGCTACCAGGCTAAGGCTCCCGAACAACCGTGAACAAGCGTTGTCCAGAGTCAACTCTCTCCAGCGCAGACTAAGCAACAAACCGGAGATGAAAGAGCACATTGTCACCTTTATGGGCAAAATATTCCATAATAACCATGCCGAGCCAGCTCCTCCCTTAAAGGAAAACGAGGAGTGCTGGTACCTACCCTCATTCGGAGTATATCATCCACGAAAGCCTAAGCAAATTAGAGTTGTCTTTGATTCAAGCGCCAAACATCAAGGCATATCTCTCCATGACATCCTCCTCACGGGCCCTAACCTAACAAACAACCTAGGTGGAGTGTTGATGAGGTTCAGGAAAGAGCCCATCGCCATCACTGCCGACATTGAACAGATGTTCCACTGTTTCATAGTCAGAGAGGACCACAGGAATTTCCTCGGGTTCTTGTGGCACAAGGACAACGACCCCAGCAAAGAGATGGTGGAGTATCGCATGAGGGTGCACGTATTCGGGAACAGCCCTTCGCCCGCTGTGGCAACCTATGGCCTGCGGAGAACTGCACTGGAAGGAGAGTCCAAATATGGAACAGACGCCAGAGACTTTGTAGAGAAAGACTTCTACGTAGATGAAATCTCTACCCACAGAAGAAGCAGCGATTGACCTGCTTAAGAGGACCCAAGGTATGCTGTACCGAGCCAAGCTTAGACTGCACAAAATTGCTTCAAACAGCCCAGCTGTCATGAGAGCCTTTGACTCAAGTGACCACACACCAGGATTCAAGGACATAGACATGGGACCAGACCGTCCGCCTGTGCAGAGAAGCTTAGGCCTGATGTGGAACCTGTCAGACGACACCTTCGGGTTTCAAATCAACTGTGCAGACAAACCATTCACTAAATGTGGTGTCCTGTCAGTGGTGAACAGCTTATACGATCCACTGGGATTCGTAGCATCAATTACCTTACAAGGTAAATCCCTTCTGTGACAGCTTTCCGAAACCGCCAAAGACTGGGATGTCCCACTCCCTCCTGATAAGGAACCAAAATGGGAAACCTGGAAGAAGTCCTTGTGTGCCTTGGATGAAATCCACATACCAAGATGCTACGCCAGAACCACACTTGCCGCTAGTACTAGGACAGAACTCCATGTGTTCTCGGATGCATCCACAGAGGCCACTGCAGCCGTTGCCGATCTGAAGGTTTCTGGATCTGACAGTCAAGATCACGTTGGGTTCATCTTCAGCAAGGCTAAGTTGGCTCCCAAGTCTGACCACACTGTTCCCAGACTCGAACTCTGTGGGACTGTGCTTGCGGTAGAACTCGCAGACTTTATACAGCATGAGCTGGACACCAACATAGATGACGTACAATACTACACTGACAGTAAAGTCGTCTTAGGTTACATCCACAACCAAACAAGGCGCTTCTACGTGTACGTCAGTAACCGCATCGAGAGAATAAGGAGGTCTTCCAAGCCTGAGCGGTAGCACTATATCCCATCTGAGCTTAATCCAGCGGACCACGCCACTAGGCCTATGTCTATAAGTTCTTTTGCTAACTCTTCTTGGCTTTCAGGTCCGAAGTTTCTGGAACAGAAAGGAAGTGAACGTGTCCAGGAAGTCTTCAGCATCCAGGATCCAGATGGTGATCCAGAAGTTCGCTCCGAGGTCAGTGCTCTGGCCACGAACACTAAACCAACCTCCAGCCTCGGTTGCCAGCGCTTCGAACGCTTCTCCAACTGGATGAAACTCATCAAGACCATCGCAAGGATAGTCCACATTGCGAGATCTTATCACGACTCACATGGAAACAAAAACTGTCATGGTTGGCACGTCAGCCTTAAACCGCTCTCTACCGCGGACATTCCTGTAGGCTAAAGACGAGCAGAACACTGCACTAGTACTTCCATTGGATTACCGTTGGATCAGAGATAGTTTGGCCTAGTGCGGCTTCTCTGATCCGAAGATGGGTTTCCTTTGGATTACCTTAGGAATTGACTTAAAGACATTCATTTACCTCATTTCGAAGTTATTATTGCATTTCATGCATGTTTATGTGTTTGTTTTTTCTAGGTTGTTGGACTTCATTTCAAATGCACTAGTATAGTGAAATCCCTTACGGAATTTCAGACGGAGAGTGTGCTGTTCCGTTTGTCTGGGTTATGTATTGTATTATTTCCATGCTGTGTATAATCTATTCTTTCATGCTCTCTGCTGTCACCTGGTGGCCTTTCTGTATGGCAGCCTGTAACTAATTAATTCTGGTACATGCCTTTCACTTCCTGTGCTGAGGTCACTGCTTCTTCTTCCTGTTAGCAGCCATTTGCTTTGTTAGTTCTTTATGGGAGAGACACACTTTGCACCGAGCTGTGAAAGGCATCAGTTTTCGACCACTCACTCCTGCTCGTCACACTTGCAGCCACACTTGGTGCTACGTCTTGCTGCATCTCGTTTCACCTGCATTTCTGGAGAAGTTACTGTATACCAATCATATGCTGTATGTCCAGATATACAAATAAACAAGTCTGGACTTCACAATCCCTGGTGTGCATCATCTCTCTGGACGCAGAACAGCACTGGTCCTGTCTGCTCTGCATGAGGAAGCGGAAGGTAGGAAAACTCTCCCAGCCCCAATCAACTTCACCTCCATTCGCCTCATATGGGGACAGAACACCTTGACCTCTGCTTTTATGAATGTGCTAGAGATGGTTTCTGAGCAGAGGCTCCCTCTGGTGATTACAGACAGTACTGAACCTTTCAGCGAGGAATGGCAATCTGGGTTCACTGACTGGTCTGATATAAGGGAGGTTCCCTCCCATGATGGTTGCCGGTGATCAATTGTTCTTGTCTCAATTGTGGTTCCTGGTTCATTTGGAAGTTTGCTGGAGTCTTGACTGCATCTCCTGCTTTTAGATAAGATATTTTTTGCTTTTCTTTTTGTGCTTGCTTTTTGCATTGTTTTCTGCAATTTTGTGGAGGTCAGCCAGGTCCCCTCCTGGGGCCTGAGCTCCTCACAGTTTATCTGCAGCCACTGTTATTTGCTCATTTGCTGTTTCCTGTTTTTCCAGCGGCTGCAGCTTGGTTTTGTTCACACTGAGATCTGATTTAGCGGGTGGCGAGACCGTGTGATCTCAGTATTTTTGTAATCAGAATTGTTGGATTTTTGTAGGGTTTTCTGGTTGCAGAAAGTAATCTCTCCTTTCCTATCCTATTTAGTCAGCTTGTGGCCCCAGCGTTTGCTCAATCTATTTTCTGCCTATGTTTGTGTTTTCATCTTGTCTAACCGCCATTATATGTTTGGGGCTTCCTATTTTCTTTGGGGATCTGCTCTAGGGCAGATAGCTTTCATCTTTCTGCCTTTAGGTGTAGTTATCTCTCAGGCTGTGACAAGGCGTCTAGGATCAACTCCACGGCTACCTCTAGTTGTGTCGTTAGTTTAGGAATCTGCAACCCATCAGTTACCAACATTTCAGGTGTTCTGCTGCCCTGCTGTTGTCCCTGTCCTCCTCAGCTACCGAAACATAACACTCTGCTGCCTTTCCCGGCGGTATTGGTCGCGGATGTGTCATGGGTGCATCGCCACGAAGATCGTCGCGATTGCACATTCTGACTTCTCACAGCTGAGCTGCTGTTTCTTTGTGTTTGGTAATGAGAGAGTTAATTTTACCTAGCTCTTTGCTAAGACTAGGTCCAGCCTCGCCCGGCTGCTTTTGATTATGTTCTAATTAGTTTCCTTTATATTCCTGCCAGTCTGGGTGTTAGAGGCCGGTGAAAGCATTCATGTAGTCTAGCAGACTGGAGCGGTTCAGAGAATACTTATAGTTTATCTCTGAGACCTCAGGTGTTCCTACTGTGTGTGAGTGTTGTATGTAAGACTTTATTTACCTTATTTCTTGTCTTTCTTGTATGTCTTTCTGTTCATTAACCGTTACCTGTTCATTCCCTTTGGTGGTAATCAGGGTCCTTCTTAGGACTAGATTACAGTTGGCAGGGATTGATAGGAGACAGGGTTTACGCTGGTGGCCTGGACCTCTGTACCTTTAACAGTACCTCCAGGTAGAGGGATTAGTCAGGACCCCAGTTTAGGGTCAGCATAGACCCCGTTCACCCTCTAGCCGGAGACAGCGTATAACGGATTCAGTATTGACCCACTGGACATTCTGTCAGGTAATTCTATGTTATCATATATCTATGCGCATGTTATATAGTATGTTGCCCTTTTGATATAGATTACTGACATCACATATATATATCTGCTATACAGCGTGACAGGATGCTTCTCCATCTTCTCATGACATCATCCACTGCAATGTGACATATAATGTAATAATTTAGCTAGCTGCACAATGCCAAATTCTTCTACATACACTTCACATAGTCATGGGAGCCTAGTCGGATGTGATTAACATAACATTTTGTCGCAAAAATTTTTTTGGGGTAACTCATCGCTATTATTACGTTCTGACCGTTAAGAAGTTTGAAAAATAATCAGGTAACTTACTCATTCGCTGCTGCTCCTCGCGTGGGCTGTCCCCAAAGTGGGGAAACATCTGCCCACAGATGTGCCTCCATGCCGCCTCTTTTCTTGCGTGGTCTGCATAATGTGCATCTCGTTGGTCCCAAATTTCGGGCCTCTCCTGCACCAACACTATCAACATCTCAACATTGATGAGCGTTGACATCATGGCCGACTCCGTGGAGGCGTTCTTCCGGATGTCTGGCGCTCTTTTTGAGCTAATTTGCATGTGTCAGCTTCCTGATGCATGTGTTGCACCATTTCCTGTGAGCTGCAGAAATCTTGCGTATTTCTCGCAAGTCACACGTCTGGTCCGTGTGTAATCCGTTGTTCTCTCGCACCCATAGACTTTCATTGGCGTACAACGGGCGTAATACGCTGACAATCGCAGCATGCTGCGGATGTCTCGCACGGTAACATACGGCCGAGAAAAATACGCATGATCAGAGCTGCCCCATAGAGAAATATTGGTCCGAGTGTAATGCGTGATTTTCACTTGTCCGTATTGTGACGCCGGCCTAAAGGCACTGCCACACTTAGCGATCGCACCAGCGATCACGACAACGACACGACCTGGCGAGATCGCTAGTGCGATCGCTATGTGATCACTAGTTAGATTCCAAACACAACTCATCAGCGATCTGTGATTCCAAACACAACTCATCAGCGATCTGTATAACGACCTCTGTGGTCGTTGGGAAAACCTAGTCCCGCCTGCGACGCTGGTGAAGTCGTTCATAAAGGGTGTCACACGCAGCGATTCAGGCTCACCAGCGGTACACCAACGACCAAATAATGGCTCAGAACGTTCATAAGCGATCAGCGACATCTCAGCAGGGGCCACATCGCTGCTACATGTCACACACAGCTAAGTCGCTAACGAGATCGCTACTGCATCATAAATGGTGACACAGTAGCGATCTTGTTAGCGATCTCGCTAGCGATCTCGCTTAGTGTGGCATACCCTTAAGAGTAAATCCCCGACCATATATAATTGTAACCAGATAAATGTCATTAAATTCAGCAAACATTCTGAACAGGAAGAAAAAACAACACATGCTTTATCTTACACATGAATCCAAAGGAAAACAGTGAAAGCGAAGCGGGAGATTTTGATAAATAACCACAAAGGCACCTAACAATACAAGTCATTGAACAGTCATCCCGTTTATCAAACTGTAGACTATTTCCACATCGCTGCAATGAAATAACATCTGACATATAGACGTATCACCTTCCTTATTTCACTTTTAGTGGTCACAGCAGGAAAGTTGTCAGTTAAAAGCCCAGCTTGATAGATTTATAATGCAGCTATACATATGCAACAAATGCAAACATTCCGAGTGTGTACATTTTGCACCGGCTTAAATTTCATTGCGTATACAGGTTCTATGCTCTTATGTGCTTTTATGTTATTCTTTCTCTAAGCACGGAACTGGGCTCAAACAGGATTGGTCATTTGGGAGATTTAAAAAGAAAGACCAGTTACAAATTAAGTCGCTAACCCGCAGTTATGTTAAATAATGGCCATTGGTTCCATTTATTCAACCGCTCGAGCTCATTCACAACAACATTTTCTTCCAACTTTCTAATATTTAAATGATCTTTGAATAGTAAGATAAATTAATAGTGAAGACTCATTACACATGGTGACGCGCACCACTGGTCGCCACTCCAGTCCTTACAGCCACATTTCAGGTTCTATGCTCCAAACAGGATATTTTTCCTGTGTCAGTACATGACTGGAGCAGTGAGTAAAGGGGGCAAAATGATTATTCATTTTAATAGCTAAGTTGGCCCCTTGTCTATGCATCAAAAATGCTGTTTTAGGCCGGCGTCACATTGGCGACTAGTGTTGAGCGATACTGCTCGATATCTAAAAATATCGTATCGGAATGGTATCGCCGATATCACTAAATATCGTCGCTATCCGATTCCGATACCGGAAGACCCATGTAAGTCTATGGGAACAAAATATCGCAACAAAAAAACCCTTTCTTTCGTTGTAAACACAAAATATACACACATAGAATACATATATATATATATACATGTCATTGTGACATATATATATATACATATATTTACAGTTTATACACTTCTACATAGTAAAATAGACTCTGATTCAATTGCCAGGTAAAGCCGTGACATACCCCATAGAAGTCGACGGGCTCGGTGCTGAGTACCCCCAAAACCTCTGGCTCTGTGCGACTCAACTTGGGCGTCACGAACAGGATTCTGTAGCTCGCTATAAGCGAGTCCTGTGTGCCTGAATTGAACTGGTTTTGTGCTTGAGAATTGCTAAAATCATCAGAGAATGTATTTGCCATTTTTTCCGCTATATCTGCGTCACGACGAGGCACTGGTGAAGAAGAAGGGCGTGCTCTTCGTGGGTGTACACTCACTCAGTGGCGCGAAAACGATGGCCGACCACTCTAAATGGTACTGCAATGTAAGATCGTGCCCCACAGCTCTTCAGTTCCGCCTCCTCATCCTCCTCAGTGTGCGGAAACTAACACGAAGGTCCCGCCTCCCTACAAAAGAGGGGCCCTCTCCAGATGCTAATGACACATGTGACTTGGCAGAGATGGCTAATGGACACGAGCAGAAGTGTGAAGGGATGGAGCAGTCAGAGCTCTCCCCCCACGGAAGCGACCCGATCGCCACGGAACCACCGTTGGGCACCCGGCCTGGAAACCCTCCTACGCTGCAAGAAGCGGAGGATACCCTAAGAGGCCTGGCCCGGCACCGGGAGGAGGTCGCCAGGATGGAAGCCAGCTGGCGTGCCATAAAACTAAACTTGGAGCGGCGCCAATCCCTCTTACCTGAAGTGTCTGTACCGGAAGGTTAGGCACCCGTTCTAGTAGAGGAGTCCGTGCGGGCATCCCAGCCCTTGCAATGTGATCCGGTTGACGTTGTCGCAGTGGAGGCACCCGTTCCTGCAAAAAACTCTGCACCGGCAGCACCCCAGATCCCGCTGTCTGCTCCCGTCGCTGAGACAGAAGAAGCGACACCCGTCCTCATGGAGGAGGCCGCGCAGGCACCAGAGGTCTACCTGTCTGTACCGGAGCCCGGTAGGTGAGCACCGCCAGGACTGGGGGCGCCAGGAGAGCTGCCGCAAACCGGGCATCGTAAGCTGGCATTTGATGGTGGAGACATGGAGCAGCTGGTGGAGGAGAATTACAACCGGCGTCTGGAGGAAGAGTGGAGACGTTGGGAGCGGGAAGCAGAGCGACAAAGGGAGCAGCGAGAATCCCAAAAGCTTCGGCAACGTCAACTGGAGAAGGACCGGGCAGATAAGGACCGGATGAGAAAAGATAAAGGAACCCTGTGGGAGCCGCGGCGTAAGGGTGCAGTACGGAGCTTTAAATTGAAAGGTGGTTGGGGCTTCATCCAGGAGCCTGGACTTTATTTAGAAGTCTTTGTGACCCGGCGGCAGGGCTGCCACTAGGAATTTCGGGGCCCCATACTGGCAAAATTTATGGGGCCCCCTTGAGACTCCGCCCAGGCTCCACCCCCCAGTTCCGTATCCACCCTAGCTCCTCCTCCACCACATAAACCTTCCAAAATCCCTCCGCCCTTTCATGGAAAAACTTCACTTCTGCACCATGCCCTCACCAATGACACATTAACACCAATCACTCGATGAATATGCAGCATTTTGCTTGTTTAGTATAATACACCCCATAGTCCTCCATATATTATAATGTGCACTACATATAATGTATCCATAGTCCTCCATATAGTAATAATACACTCCTAATAGCCCTCAATATATTAAAATACACTCAGTCATCCATATAGTATAATACACTCCTCATAGTGCTCCATATAGTATAATGCACCGCCATAGTCATCCATGTAGTACAATTCACTTCCCATAGTATAATGCACCCCATAGTTCTTCATATGATATAATGTATTCCCCATAGTCCTCGATACAGTATAATGCAGCCCACATATAGTATAATGCAGTCAGCCTATAGAGCATAATGCAGCCACCCCACAGAGCATAATGCAGCCAACCCACAGAGTATAAGGCAACCACCCAACAGAGTATATTGCAACCACCCCAGAGTATAATGCAACCACCCCACAGAGTAAAATGCAACCACCCCACAGAGTATAATGTAACCCCCCCATAGAATATAATAGAGCCCCCTCAAAGTATAATGAAGCCCCCATAAAATATAATCTAGCCCCCCATAGAATATAATGCAGCCCCCATAGAATACAATGTAGCCACCTCATACAGTATAATGGAGCCCCCTCATAGAGTATGATGCAATCACCCCTCATAGAATATAATAAATATAATACAGCCCCCATAGAATATAATGTATCCCCGAATAGAATATCATACAGTCTGCCTCCCCAAAGGAATATAACGTAGCCCCCTATAGTATATTACACAGCCACATAGTATATAACACAGCCACCCTATAAAATATAATATATCCCCCAATAGTATATAACACAACCCACATAGTGTATAGCGCGGCCCGGATAGTGTATAGCACGGTCCACATAGTATATAGCAGGGCCCACATAGTATATAGCACGGCCCACATAGTATATAGCACGGCCCACATAGTATATAGCAGGGACCACATAGTATATAGCAGGTCCCACATAGTAAATAGCAGGGCCCACATAGTATATAGCAGGGCCCACATTGTATACAGCAGGGCCCACATAGTATATAGCAGGGCACATATAGTATATAGCAGGGCCCACATAGTATATAGCAGGGCCCACATAGTATATAGCAGGCCCACATAGTATATAGCAGGGCCCACATTGTATACAGCAGGGCCCACATTGTACAACAGGGCCCACATAGTATACAGCAGGGCCCACATAGTATACAGCAGGGCCCACATAGTATACAGCAGGGCCCACATAGTATACAGCAGGGCCCACATAGTATACAGCAGGGCCCACATAGTATACAGCAGGGTCCACATAGTATACAGCAGGGCCCACATAGTATACAGCAGGGCCCACATAGTATACAGCAGGGCCCACATAGTAATATAGCAGGGCCCACATAGTATATAGCAGGGCCCACATAGTATATAGCAGGGCCCACAGTGTACAGCAGGGCCCACATAGTATACAGCAGGGCCCACATAGTATATAGCAGGGCCCACATAGTATATAGCAGGGCCCACAGTGTACAGCAGGGCCCACATAGTATACAGCAGGGCCCACATTGGATATAGCAGGGCCCCTATAGTAGACAGCAGGGCCCCCATTGTATATTGCAGGGCCCCTATAGTAGACAGCAGGCCTCCATTGGATATAGCAGGGCCTCCATAGTATACAGCAGGGCCCACATTGGATATAGCAGGGCCCCTATAGTAGACAGCAGGGCCCCCATTGTATATTGCAGGGCCCCTATAGTAGACAGCAGGGCCCCCATTGGATATAGCAGGGCCCCTATAGTAGACAGCAGGGCCCCCATTGTATATTGCAGGGCCCCATATAGTAGACAGCAGGGCCCCCATTGGATATAGCAGGGCCTCCATAGTATACAGCAGGGCCCACATTGGATATAGCAGGGCCCCTATAGTAGACAGCAGGGCCCCCATTGTATATTGCAGGGCCCCTATAGTAGACAGCAGGGCCCCCATTGTATATTGCAGGGCCCCTATAGTAGACAGCAGGGCCCCCATTGTATATTGCAGGGCCCCTATAGTAGACAGCAGGGCCTCCATTGGATATAGCAGGGCCTCCATAGTATACAGCAGGGCCCACATTGGATATAGCAGGGCCCCTATAGTAGACAGCAGGGCCCCCATTGTATATTGCAGGGCCCCTATAGTAGACAGCAGGGCCCCCATTGGATATAGCAGGGCCCCTATAGTAGACAGCAGGGCCCCCATTGTATATTGCAGGGCCCCTATAGTAGACAGCAGGGCCCCCATTGGATATAGCAGGGCCTCCATAGTATACAGCAGGGCCCACATTTTACAGCCCTCATCTCTCCTCCCCCCCCCAGGAATGGCCGGCCCCACAGCAGGACAGATTTATAAAAAAAAAAAACACTCCTCACCTCATCCTCGTGCCAGCGCTGCTCCCAGCTCCTGTCTCCTGCTCTGCCCAGCACACAGTGAGCGCGCTGTGTCAGAGGCAGAGCGGGGAATGATGGGAGAGGGAGCGTCAGCTGACGCTCTCTCCTCCATTGTAACGGGTCTGGTGGGTGGAACTACTGACGAGACAGGTCAGGTTGGTGGAACCACAAAGCTTTATTATACAAGAGATTTTACTTGTAAGAGAGCGGGTGGCACCTGGGAAAAGGGCAGGGATTCACGGCAGAGGATATAGGTAGTTTCTGGACAGGCAGGTTTGTCACAGCAAGTGACCAAGGAAGTCTCTGGGCAGGCAGGTTGTAACGGTAAGTAACCGAGGCAGTCTCTGGACAGGCAGGTTGTCACGGCAAGTGACCAAGGCAGTCTCTGGGACAGGCAGGTTGTCACGGCAAGTGACCAGGCAGTCTCTGGGCAGGCAGGTTGTCACGGCAAGTGACCAGGCAGTCTCTGGGACAGGCAGGTTGTCACGGTAAGTGACCAGGCAGTCTCTGGGACAGGCAGGTTGTCACGGCAAGTGACCAGGCAGTCTCTGGGCAGGCAGGTTGTCACGGCAAGTGACCAGGCAGTCTCTGGGCAGGCAGGTTGTCACGGCAAGTGACCAGGCAGGCAGGTTGTCACAACAAGTGACCAGGCAGACTCTGGGCAGGCAGGTTGTCATGGCAAGTGACCAGGCAGTCTCTAGACAGGCAGGTTGTCACAGCAAGTGACCAGGCAGGCTCTAGACAGGCAGGTATATACGACCTGATATGGTGGAGCCTCCAGGTAGGCTGCAGTCGGATGGCAGATGATCGCTCCCAGGTGAGCAGGCAAGAGCCGGGGATCTCTGCAGATGATGTCCGAACTTCCGGATGGAGCTGCAGTCGGATGGCAGATGATCGCTCCCAGGTGAGCAGGCAAGAGCCGGGGATCTCTGCAGATGATGTCCGAACTTCTGGATGGAGCTGCAGTCGGATGGCAGATGATCGCTCCTAGGTGAGCAGGCAAGAGCCGAGGATCTCTGCAGATGACGTCCGAACCTCTGGATGGAACTGCAGACGGATGGCAGACAGGCAAGCCGACAGGTAACAGGCAGGTAACTGGAATCAGGAGCTGATGGCTGAAACAGAGTTAGACTGCACAGGAACAACATTGCTCGGGCACCTACATTAAGGAGGAAGCCCTTAATATAGGGTGGAGTCCTCCAGCATTGGCTGGAGACTGATTTGGAAAATGCGCGCGGCTCCTTTAAGAGCGGGGGAGGGTGCGGGCGCGCGCCCTAAGGCCAGTAGCAGGGAAGGAGCGCGCGGGACCAGCAGGGCGGAAGGAGGACGCCATAGGCGCAGAGTGGGCTGGGAGCACTGAGGACGCTGAGCGCAGGTGAGGAGAGCGACGTCCCTGTCTGGCAGCAGGCAGGGACGCGGGCGCTACAGTACCCCCCCCTCTAGGCCCCCCCTTCTTTAGGCCAGAAAGAAATTTAGCTAGGATAAGAGGGGCATGGATGTTCTCCCGAGGTTCCCAGGTTCTCTCCTCAGGACCAAACCCCTTCCAATCCACCAAAAAATAAGTCTTTCTTCCTACCCTTTTTGTGGCCAGAATGTTCTCTACCTCAAATTCATCATCAGCAGACACTGGAGCAGGAGGTGTACCTGTAGACTTAAAAAAAGAGTTAAGAACCACAGGTTTGAGGAGAGATACATGAAAAGAATTAGGAATTCTCAAATTGGCCGGGAGTTTCAATTTATAGGACACCGGATTGATCTGACTGATGATCTCAAAAGGACCGATGAACCGAGGACCTAACTTGTAGGACGGAATTTTGAGTCGAACATATTTGGACGAAAGCCAGACTTTGTCCCCAGGACGGAATTGAGGAGGATCCAGACGTTTTTTGTCAGCATGTCTTTTCATGCGCTCGGATGACTGAATGAGTGCGGACCGGGTACTCTCCCAGATGGAGGAGAATTCTCTAACCAGAGATTCCGCAGCTGGATTGTCCACAGAGATGGAAACAGGGACAGGGATCCGAGGGTGCTGACCGAAGACTACAAAAAACGGAGACTTGGTGGAAGATTCGCTCTCATGATTATTGTAGGAGAATTCGGCCCAAGGCAGGAGCTCCACCCAGTCAGAATGGTGGGCATTAACGAAGTGTCGAAGATAACTGGTCAAATTCTGATTTATTCGTTCAACTTGTCCATTGGACTGTGGGTGGTAAGCGGAGGAAAAATCCAGGGTGACGTCTAGCAACTTACAAGTGGCTCTCCAGAAACGTGAGGTGAACTGAACCCCACGATCCGACACAATGTGACGAGGCAGACCATGAAGACGGAAGATGTGGCGGATAAAGTCTTTAGCCAACTCGGGTGCAGACGGAAGACCTGGCAGAGGAATGAAGTGAGCCATCTTGGAAAAGCGGTCAGCGACCACCCAAATGACCGTACAACCGGCAGAGACGGGCAGATCTGTTATGAAGTCCATGGCTATATGCTGCCAGGGGACAGCGGGTACAGGAAGCGGAAGAAGACGGCCGGTAGGCAGGTGTCTCGGAACTTTGTTGCGGGCACAGGAAACACAGGCAGAAACAAAGTCTATTACGTCTTTGTGCAGGGTAGGCCACCAATAATGCCGAGTAATGAGTTGGAGGGTCTTTTTTTGACCAGCGTGGCCAGCGAGTTTAGACGAGTGACCCCAATGTAGGATTCTCTTCCGATCGGTCTCTGATACGAACGTCTTACCAGGAGGGAGACGATTTAGACTCACGGGAGCCACCTGCATCACTCTGGCGGGATCGATGATATGTTTAGGCTCATCTTCGAGATCCGACACCAGGAAAGACCGAGACAAGGCATCCACCTTGACGTTTTTGTCAGCTGGGCGAAAATGCAAAAGAAAATCGAAGCGGGCAAAAAACAAGGACCACCGGCTTGGCGAGGATTAAGTCTCTGTGCCTGCTGGAGGTATGCCAGATTTTTGTGATCCGTGTAGATGATTACCGGATGAAGAGCCCCTTCGAGTAGGTAACGCCACTCCTCCAATGCCAACTTAATGGCCAATAACTCTCGATCTCCTATGGAGTAGTTGCGCTCGGAGGAGGAGAAGAGTTTGGAGAAGAAACCGCAGGACACCATCCTCCCGGATGGCGATTTTTGGGTAAGAACCGCTCCGGCTCCAGCAGAGGAAGCGTCCACCTCCAGGAAGAACTGCTTGTTGCCATCCGGGCGATGCAGCACTGGAGCGGAAGAGAAGGCCTGTTTCAGAGAAAGGAAGGCCTCCTCTGCTTCGGTCGTCCACTGTTTGGGGTTAGCATCCTTGCGAGTGAGCGCTGAGATTGGAGCAGTCCTGGAAGAGAAGTGCGGTATGAAGAGACGGTAATAGTTGGCGAATCCCAGGAACCGCTGAATGGCCTTCAACCCCTCCGGTCGGGGCCACTTCTCGATGGCAGACAATCTCTCCGGATCCATTCGTAGGCCTGTCTGAGAAATGATGTAGCCCAGAAACGGAAGCGATGTCTGCTCAAAGAGGCACTTCTCATATTTGGCGAAGAGGTGATTCTGCCTGAGCCTGAGCAGAACCTGACGAACATCCCTCCGGTGAGACTGAAGATCCGGAGAGAAGACCAAGATGTCGTCAAGGTACACCACAACGCAGGAATAGAGGAGGTCCCGGAAGATGTCGTTGACCAACTCCTGAAAGACTGCTGGAGCATTACAGAGACCAAAGGGCATCACCAAGTACTCGTAGTGGCCGTCCCGGGTGTTGAATGCCGTCTTCCATTCATCTCCTCGACGGATACGAACCAGGTTGTATGCTCCACGAAGATCTAGTTTGGTGAAGACTCTAGCCCCTCTAAGACGATCAAACAGTTCTGGAATGAGCGGAAGAGGGTACTTATTCTTCACCGTGATCGAATTTAGGCCTCTGTAGTCAATACAGGGACGGAGAGATCCGTCTTTCTTTTTAACGAAGAAGAAACCTGCTCCCGCTGGGGAGGTAGATTTCCGGATAAATCCCTTTGCTAAGTTCTCCTCGATATATTCGGACATCGACCTGGTCTCAGCAGCAGACAACGGGTAAATACGCCCACGGGGAGGCGTAGTACCGGGTAACAGGTCAATCGGGCAATCATATGGTCTATGCGGGGGTAATGTCTCTGCTTCCTTTTTATTGAAGACATCAGCAAATGACCAATATGGAATCGGGAGTTCAGGTAGATTAGCAGGTGTAGGAGAAGAATAGACAGGATGAACAGGCACCAGACACGTTTTATGACAGTCCTGTCCCCAGCGAAGAACCTCTCCATTCTGCCAGTCGAGCACAGGTGCATGTTTTTGGAGCCAAGGCAGACCTAGTAAGAAAGCATGAGAGAGTCCAGGCAGAACATGAAATGAGATGCTCTCAGAATGCAACATTCCCACCTGCAAGGTTATGACTTCGGTGATAAGTCGGATGGGACGAGGTAGGAGGCCCCCATCCACAGCAGCAACAGATACAGGTTCAACAAGAGGTTTGGTGGGAATGTGATACTTCTCTACTAGAGCCTGTGACACGAGATTCCCAGCTGCTCCAGAATCAAGTTGGGCCATTTCGAAGTGGCGGTTCTTACCGATCAGAATTGAAACCGACAGCAGCAGGGATGAAGAGGATTTATTTTTGTCTAGATTGACCTCTCCGAGCGAACCTAGACACAGGCGTTTTCCCGACTTCTCCGGACAGGTTTGGATCCAGTGCTCCTTACTGCCGCAGTAGAAGCAACTTTTCTCGGCACGGCGTGAGTCCTGACGGGCTTTGACCATCTTGGTCTGGTCGACCTGTATAGGCTCAGCAGTGTGCACCTGAGGAGAAACGGAAGAGGTTATAGATCTCTGACACGAGGGTGCAAGATGGGAAAATTCTTTTTTACGGGTGATCTCTTTGGCTCGTTCCTGGAACCGTAGATCAATTCGATTGGCAAGATTTATTAAATCATCTAGAGAGGTTGGAACGTCCCGACCGGCAAGTTCGTCTTTAATACGGCCGGACAGACCCTCCCAGAAGACCGAAATTAGAGCTTCATTGTCCCAAGCTAGTTCTGAGGCTAAAGTCCGGAACCGTATGGCATATTGACCAACGGTGAGACTCTCCTGACGGAGACGCAGCAGAGATGATGCAGAGGAAGTCTTCCGTCCAGGTTCGTCGAATACCTTCCGGAAGGCCGAGAGAAAAGCAGGCAGGTCAGATACCAGAGGATCCTCTCTCTCCCAGAGAGGATTAAGCCAGGCCAGGGCTTCTCCGGTGAGATGGGACATGATGAAGGCAATTTTGGCCCGGTCAGACTTAAACTGGTGTGCCAGGAGTTCAAAATGCAGGGTGCACAGATTAATGAAACCCCGAGCCAGAGCAGGATCGCCTCCAAACCTAGGAGGAGCTGACAGTCGGGGTCCGGGAATGGAAACCACGGAATTGGGAATCAGCGGGACTGACGGATTATGAGTCATGGCTCCAGCGATGGTTGCAAGTGATGATTTCAGAGTGTCCAGACGGGATTTGACGTTCCGCAGGTGACCCAGGATGGTCTCCTGTTGAGACCTCTGGCGAGACAGCTCATGACACAGTTCCGGGAGTGAAGGGGTTTGGGTGCCACCGGGTTCCATGGCCCGAGCAAACTGTAACGGGTCTGGTGGGTGGAACTACTGACGAGACAGGTCAGGTTGGTGGAACCACAAAGCTTTATTATACAAGAGATTTTACTTGTAAGAGAGCGGGTGGCACCTGGGAAAAGGGCAGGGATTCACGGCAGAGGATATAGGTAGTTTCTGGACAGGCAGGTTTGTCACAGCAAGTGACCAAGGAAGTCTCTGGGCAGGCAGGTTGTAACGGTAAGTAACCGAGGCAGTCTCTGGACAGGCAGGTTGTCACGGCAAGTGACCAAGGCAGTCTCTGGGACAGGCAGGTTGTCACGGCAAGTGACCAGGCAGTCTCTGGGCAGGCAGGTTGTCACGGCAAGTGACCAGGCAGTCTCTGGGACAGGCAGGTTGTCACGGTAAGTGACCAGGCAGTCTCTGGGACAGGCAGGTTGTCACGGCAAGTGACCAGGCAGTCTCTGGGCAGGCAGGTTGTCACGGCAAGTGACCAGGCAGTCTCTGGGCAGGCAGGTTGTCACGGCAAGTGACCAGGCAGGCAGGTTGTCACAACAAGTGACCAGGCAGACTCTGGGCAGGCAGGTTGTCATGGCAAGTGACCAGGCAGTCTCTAGACAGGCAGGTTGTCACAGCAAGTGACCAGGCAGGCTCTAGACAGGCAGGTATATACGACCTGATATGGTGGAGCCTCCAGGTAGGCTGCAGTCGGATGGCAGATGATCGCTCCCAGGTGAGCAGGCAAGAGCCGGGGATCTCTGCAGATGATGTCCGAACTTCCGGATGGAGCTGCAGTCGGATGGCAGATGATCGCTCCCAGGTGAGCAGGCAAGAGCCGGGGATCTCTGCAGATGATGTCCGAACTTCTGGATGGAGCTGCAGTCGGATGGCAGATGATCGCTCCTAGGTGAGCAGGCAAGAGCCGAGGATCTCTGCAGATGACGTCCGAACCTCTGGATGGAACTGCAGACGGATGGCAGACAGGCAAGCCGACAGGTAACAGGCAGGTAACTGGAATCAGGAGCTGATGGCTGAAACAGAGTTAGACTGCACAGGAACAACATTGCTCGGGCACCTACATTAAGGAGGAAGCCCTTAATATAGGGTGGAGTCCTCCAGCATTGGCTGGAGACTGATTTGGAAAATGCGCGCGGCTCCTTTAAGAGCGGGGGAGGGTGCGGGCGCGCGCCCTAAGGCCAGTAGCAGGGAAGGAGCGCGCGGGACCAGCAGGGCGGAAGGAGGACGCCATAGGCGCAGAGGGGGCTGGGAGCACTGAGGACGCTGAGCGCAGGTGAGGAGAGCGACGTCCCTGTCTGGCAGCAGGCAGGGACGCGGGCGCTACATCCATTATCGCTTTGAACTGTGCCGGCTGACGCCGGTATAGTTCAATGCAGCGGTGGGGGGAGTCGGCGCTGGGGGCAGGCGGGCCCCCCTGCCACACAGGGGCCCCATAGCGGCTGCGTGATGTGCCGCTAGCTGGGGGCCCCTTGAGGTGCAGGGGAGCCTCAAAATGTTGGGGGCCCCCGGGCCCGAGCGCGGACCTGCGTGCTCGGGCGGCGGGCCCCCCCTAATGACCGGGCCCCATACAGCAGTAAGGGTTCTCATGCCCTGATGGCGGCCCTGCCCGGCGGGACGTGGAGACTCACCTCCCAGAAGGACACCCGGGGAGGGACCTGTTGCCAGGAGACTTGGTGACTTACACCCGACACTGGGGTTACAATGGATGGTACGCCCTAAATGTTACCAGGTGCGACCCCTACTCCCCAGAGTGTCAGGAACCTGTGAGACCCTCGGAGCCTTCAGCCTCCCACATCCAGGCCTCTGCACAAGTGCCCACCCCACGCCGTAAATCTCCCCAGCCTCCCTCAGTGGTCTCCTCAGCAGCCCCAGCTATGGACATGATAACTATAGCTGGCCCGTACCCGGCGCCTGTTAGGCCCCCTGGGGTTCGTTCAGTCCGTGACATAGGGCTCCAGACCCGGAGGGAGATGAAAGAGGTGGCCACACAGACACAGATAGCGGGTCACGACTTGACTGTACAGGCCACACGACGTCATCAGGTCCTGGTGGTCCTTGGTGTCTCGGATGTTTGGCAAGCATCAGAAGAGTACCAGGTGGTACCTGGAACACCCCTGCCAAAGAATTATAAATAACCCGGACAGGGTCCCTGTATGTAAATAGTTAAATTGTTGATGTACCCGGACGGGTGAATGTTCATAAAAAATTTTTTTAATTTAATAAAAAACACAACACAGTTTTCATTACTTTTATTACAGTCTCATCCTGCGACGCCATCGATCTCCTGTAAAAAAATGAAAAAAAAAACAGCAGTATACCACCTGTCCGACGCAGTCCATAGTAACGAGTGTCCCACAACGATCCAGCTCTGCTACATCAGAATGACAGGCAGAGCCTGTCATCCCGGCGCAGCACAGCTGATTACCTGCTTCCCCGGCGGTGACGTCATCGGACTGGTTTATGGCCGGGATTACCCTGCAGTCACTGCAGTTATCGCGAAAAACTGCATGTGACCGCCAGGGAGAAGATAATGGCGGCCATAAAGCAGTCCAGGACGTGACCGCCGGAGATCTTCTGCCAGGTAAGTGCCGCTGACTCCTGACAGACCCGACCGACGGACACTCACAGTGACAGTGACAAATCCGATTCCGGTATCCGATATGACGAAAATATCGGTACTCGGAATCGAAAGCCCGATACAGCTAATATCGGCCGATACCCGATATTTGCAGTATTGTATCGCTCAACACTACTGGCGACAGAATCGGGCGACTGCAATACGATGAAAAATCGTATTGCAGTCTGCCCTATGTTAATCTATGGAGCAGCTCCTAGTATCAGATTTTTTGTGGTCCGTTTTAAACGTCCGTGTGCAATCGCAGCATGCTGCGATTGTCACCGATTGTGGGTCGACTATCGCCAATGCAAGTCTATGGAAGCGATGAAAAATCTGATTACAAACGGACCGCATGTGTGACTTGCGATTAAATCGCATCGGTGTCCTTTAGAAAAGCCGGCAATTCATCCCCGGCTATACTGTAAAATCACACTGACAGCTTTAATAAAGAATAGAAAGAATAGATATACACACATAGAATACATATATATATATATATGTATATATATACATATATATATATATATATATATGTAATTGTGACATGTATATATACATATATTTATAGTTCCTAGACTTCTACATACTGTAATAGCCGCTAATTCAATTGCCGGCTTTTGTGAAATCACAGAAGCCGACATGAAATGATACATTGTTTCCACACAGTTAACCATGTCATTTCCTGTATTTTGATATTTGTTTAGAACTTACAATTACATGAGTGTATTTGTGCAAAATTTCAGACATGTAGGGGTTAATTAAAGGTGTAAATTCGTTGAAAAAAAATGCGTGGGCTCCCGCTGTATTTTCTCCACCAGACAGACAAAGCAAGCGAGTGGGGGCAGATAATAACAGCCTAGGGAGGGTACATCTTTTTTGTGCCCCCCCTGGCTACTAACATCTGCCCCAGACACCCCAGAAAGGGCAAATCTATAATTAGATTCGCCCTTTCTGGCACTTTGCCCGTCTATTCCCATTGCCCTGTAGCGGTGGCGAATGGGTTAATAAGGCGTTAATGTCACCTTAGTATTGAAAGGTGACCTTAAGGCAGGTTAATAATTGAGAGCTGTCAATTAGACAACTATCAATTATTAATCCTATTGAAGTAAATAAAAAAACACAAACACTTTAAGAATAAATAATTTTAATGAAATAAAAACACATATTTTTGACCATCTTTTATTTCACTCTTAATCCGTTCGAAGCCCTTGTTCTTCTAAAATAAATATAAAATAATAAAACAACATTATTCTTACCTATCTGGCAATCTGTCCCGTCCCACGATGTAATCCTTCACAAAGGGTTAACTAGCAATCAGATAAGCAGCGCAAGTAATCCTGCGTGCTCATCTGATAGCTCCTGAATGAATGAGCTTATCTCCTGCCGACAGGAGAGGATGTGATTAATGAATGAAGCTTAATTGATTGTATCCACTTTCACGTTAGGTCAGGTCACTGAAGTGAAAGTGGCAATAAATCAATTAAGCTCCATTCATGAATCTATTCCTCTCCTTTCGCTGGGAGAGTAACTGATTCATTCAGGGGAATACAGGTCTGAGACAGCATTATTAGCTCTCTGCGACCTGTAACCTGTTAACCCTTTCTGATGGATTACACCGTGGGACCTGACTGTACATCGGATTGGTAAGTATCATTTTGCTTTTTTATTTTATTTTTATTACAGGAAATGGTTTTAGCAGGAAAATAAAATATGGTCAAAAACTGTGTGATTATTTCATTAAACTTCTTTTTATTAAACTGTGTGTGTTTGATTTTTCTATCATACAATAGGATTAATAATTGATAGTTGTCTAATTGACAGCTCTCAATTATTAACCTGCCTTAAGGTCACCTTTCAATACTAAGGTGACATTAAGGTGACATTATTAACCCATTCGCCACCGCTACAGGGCAATGGGAATAGACGGGCAAAGTGCCAGAAAGGGCAAATCTAATTATAGATTTGCCCTTTCTGGGGTGTCTGGGGGCAGATGTTAGTAGCCAGGGGGGGCACAAAAAAAATGTACCCTCCCTAGGCTGTTATTATCTGCCCCCACTCGCTTGCTTTGTCTGTCTGGTGGAGAAAATACAGCGGGAGCCCACGCATTTTTTTTCAACTAATTTACACTTTTAATTAACCCCTACATGTCTGAAATTTTGCACAAATACACTCATGTAATTGTAAGTTCTAAACAAATATCAAAATACAGGAAATGACATGGTTAACTGTGTGGAAACAATGTATCATTTCATGTCGGCTTCTGTGATTTCACAAAAGCCGGCAATTGAATTAGCGGCTATTACAGTATGTAGAAGTCTAGGAAGTATAAATATATATATATATATATATATATATATATATATTAAATATATGTCACAATGACATGTATATATATATATATATATATATATATAATATATAATATATGTGTTCTATGTGTATATATCTATTCTTTCTTTTGTGATTGAAATACTATTCTTTTGGATCCATTATATGTCAGTTTTGCAAGCCTGCGAGAAATTCTCGCAAGTCGGATGAAAATCGGATGTTACAAGGTACACACACATGCGACTAAATCGCATCTTTGAAGGAAAATCGGATGACAGAAGGATGTGTGATGTTTGCATTTTGATCCGACAATCGACCGACTAAAACGGACCGATTTTTGTAGTTGTGTGTGACGCCGGCCTTATATCAATTACTGGACAATAAGCATAGCAGCGGGAGGATGGGAAGTCAGAAAATAATACTACATTATCTAATTTAGTATTTAAGATTCATCTAACTTTATTTTGGAGGGCTGTTAACTCCTTTACTATACAAAAACAACAGAGAGCTACAATCACAGCACAGTCACTATGGATTATTAACTATATAGTGCTGATAAAAGATCTCCTAGAAGTGAACATGCACCATTTTAATCTCTGTAGGTTCAACATTTTGTGCTGATTAATTTCATAGGGACATTTAGGAGGGCAGATAATTGGGAAATTAGTTTTCTTAAGCATGTCCGTTCCCAATTATCAGACCTTCAAAACAGGCAAGCAAACACTCGACAAACTAGCAAAATGCTCATTCATCAGGTGCAATAATTTTTAGGCAGGCTTAAAAATAAACGTGTAAGAAAGTAATGTGCTGCTGATCACATGGTGTGTTATGGGCACAGAACAATTGTTTTTACAATCATTCTGTGTGTATAGGATTCTGGGTGTTCTACAATCCAGTAAATGATAGCTGAACAGCTTGTATATAACCAATTGGGATTTTATTTTGTTTGAAACTGGTCCCTTAAGGCTGGGTCTCACATAGCGATACACCAGCGATCCCGACAACGATCAGGATCGCTGGTGTATCGCTATATTATCGCTGCTGAGCTGTCAAACAGGCAGCTCAGGGCAGCGATCAGCACAAGGACACTGCGGGTAACATCGCTAGTTACCCGCAGTGTACCTTGGATACCAGCGCCCTGATGCAGGGAGCTGGTAACCAAGGTACACGTCGGGTTTCCAGGCGCTGAGCGGTGCCTAGAAACCCGCTGTGTACCTTGGTTACCAGCTCCCTGCATCAGGGCGCTGGTATCCAAGGTACACAGCGGGTTTCTAGGCACAGCCCCGCGCCTGGAAACCCGCTGTGTACCTTGGTTACCAGCGGATCGCTGGTCTCCCGCCTGTCACACGCCGTGATGCGTGCCTGTCAGCGGGAGACCAGCGATCAAAAAAATGTCCAGGACATTCAGCGACGATCAGCGATACCCGGCAGGGGGGCTGATCGTCACTGAATGTCACACACAGCGATATCGCTGGTGAGCTCGGTGCTGCGTCACAAAACTAGTGACTCAGCACCGATCTCGCTAGCAAGATCGTGTGTGAGACGGGCCCTTTAAAGTGGATGTGTGATTTCACAATACAAATTGTATGCATTGTTATACAACTCTCTTAGATAAAAGTCTGCAATTATTTCCTGTGACTGCAGACTTCTGAATTCTTTCAGCTTGTACACTGCGCACTGTTAAGGGTATGCCACACTGAACAATATCGCTAACGGGATCGCTAAAAAACGTCACTATTTAGCGATCCCGTTAGCGATGTTGTTCAGTGCGGCAGCTGCCAGCGACGAGCTTCCTGCTGTGATCTCACTCGTCGCTGGAATCGTTCCGGACCCTATTTCCTCGCTGGCGCTCCCGCTGGGTAAGTATTATCGCTGAGTGTGGCACCTTTTCTTAGCGATTTAGTGGTACTTTTGTACCGCTAAAGTCGTTAAGAAGATCGCTAACGGCGATAGCGTCGTTAACTATATCGCTAAATGTGGCCGCACTTAGCGATATAGAAACAATCCCGCTAGCGATCGCATTAGTATGCGTCGTTATTGTGATCGCTAGTGGGATTGTTTAGTGTGGCAGTACCTTTAGGATTCTCCCGTGTTTGCTTTGTAAGTGGACGATTCGCATACTTCCGGCTACATTCCAAGTACACATGCTATAGTTTGCACATGACCGCATGTATGCAAATCATACAGCCACCACGCCATCACGCACATTATAATGTGCAGTACTGTGAGGGATGACTGCAGTCGCTACATGCACCGGTCACATGACTGAAAGCCAGCAGCTTCTGGGAAGAAAGTTTCTGGTAGCCATACTTTAAGAAAGGTGGTCAAAAACCGTTGTAATGCTATTTACCTCCAGATTGACCCTATATCTACATTTTCCGAGGCAACACTTACACTTTAATACCTGGCATTTAAAAGGTTGCAACTTTACAGCTGCTCAAAATTTTTCAACTTTTAGCATTTTTATGACGTCTATGATAACTTTTTTTGAAAATTGATGAATTTTATCAGGAAGAGCATGGTTTTGTGCAGCCCAATAGATTAATTATAATTCACTTCGCAAAGGCACAATTTATAGCAAAAAGTACTCATGACTCATAATCATGACTGGAGTGCATTTTCTCACTCTGGAACACATAAATTTTATATAGAGATTCCATCTGTTCTGTTTTTTGGGAACAGACAAACGGAATTAGGCAACGTTCACTAGTTGAGTATTTGGTCAGTACTTTACATCAGTACTTTTAAGTCAAAACCAGGAGTAGAACAATCAGAGGAAAAGTATAATAGAAACACGTCACCACTTCTGTATTTATCATCCACTCCTGGTTCTTACAAATACTGATGTAAAATACTGACCAAATATTAAATGTGTGAATGTGGCCTTAATGTTGAAAAACAGATCAGTTGAATAAATGATGCAGATGGAAGCAGAGGGGCTTCACTGAATAGTATGGGGTCTGTTTGGATTCTATTATGTATATTTGTTTAGATGTAAAAGAAAAATTGCATCATACAGAACTTTTCATTCAGTTCTAAAAACTGACACTGATAATTCAGGTTAGTCTGTTCCAAGGATATATGAACATGTATGTCATTGTGATTTGTTTATCTTCTTGTAATAGTATAATTATAATACAATATAGATAACGCCTTAATAAAACCCATTCTATTCCCCATTTATTGACATTTGCACTGTGGCTAGCAACAGAAAAATGAGGGAGGTCTTCGCTGTCTGCTGAACAAACTCTCTGACAACAGAACAATTGTTCATGGTTTCTTGGGTTCTCATTAGCGTGAGTCATGAGGAAGGAAAATACTGTAAAAATATTGTTTTATGTCATGAAAGATACCTCATATTCTGTGCACCCAAAGAGAACCCTCCAGTATCACAACAGGATTTACAGAGGATCATTTTTATTTGCAACCAGGTGGATAGTGTGTTATTTCCTTGAAAAATATGTTGGAGACATAAGAAAAGTAGTGTAGAATTTAAGCTGCTGCACAGTCCTACAAACACTGGAAGTGCCAGATACCAGCTGTGCAGCTGGACAAAGTCACTGTGTGGATCCTTACATAGATTTGCTGTCACCTGTACCCCACACCCAATCTCCACACTGAGGATATGAATATAAAGGGATACATTCTAATGATAACAGCTATCAATAACAAAACAGCGACTGCTACTTTTACTAATGTTTCTCAGACAAGAAAAAGCCAAATCTCAAGATCTTACCAATTATATAGGATGTCAATGATTCACACCTACTGTATATGATGTAAAATTTTCTAGAAAATCATCTGTTAAGTCTTTTACTCTAGGTCTACAGCTGTGAAACTTAAGGAGAACCCTGTCATAAAGTAACAAAAAGCAATGCAGTAAACAGTAAAATTGCAATGAACTACAATGGTTTTATAAGAAAAAAGTTTTTAAAGATCATCAAGGAAGATGAATAGAAATGAGATGATCGATAGACAGATAGATATGGGATATAAAGATAGATAAATACATGAATTGGCCAATTTGTGCGCTAATAACAATGGTCTTTATTTTTATATAGCGCTAACATATTCCACAGCGCTTTTACAGTTTGCACACATTATCATCACTGTCCCTGATAGGGCTCACAATCTAAATTTCCTATCAGTATGTCTTTGGAGTGTGGGAGGAAACCCACGCAAACACGGGGAGAACATACAAACTCCTTACAGATGTTGTCCTTGGTGGATTTGAACCCAGGACCCCAGCACTGTAAAGGTACTGCCACACTAAACAATCCCACTAGCGATCACAATAACGACGCATACTAATGCGATCGCTAGCGGGATTGTTTCTATATCGCTAAATGCGGCCACATTTAGCGATATAGTTAACGACGCTATCGCCGTTAGCGATCTTCTTAACGACTTTAGCGGTACAAAAGTACCGCTAAATCGCTAAGAAAAGGTGCCACACTAGCGATATATACTTACCCAGCGGGAGCGCCAGCGATGAAATAGGGTCCGGAACGATTCCAGCGACGAGCGAGATCACAGCAGGAAGCTCGTCGCTGGAAGCTGCCGCACTGAACAATATCGCTAACGGGATCGCTAAATAGTGACGTTTTTTAGCGATCCCGTTAGCGATATTGTTTAGTGTGGCATACCCTTAAGGCTGCAGTGCTATCCACTGAGCCACCATGCTGCCCAATAAGAACCTTCATTTTCATACATTACTGTAAGTCCTTTTTTAAAATTAAAAACCTAGATTCAATGTTTTAATGTTTTTCAATGTTTTCACATGGCCTAAACTTATGCATAGTGCTGCTGTGCGTTCATTTTTCTATATAATACTGTCTTGCAACTTTATACTTAGGAGGTGCTGATCAGGTTTTTCTGTATAGATAGATAGATATCGGATAGCTAAATCTATATTTATAAGAAGCATCGTGATTACTCGCTAATCCCACCCCCTGCACAGTAGCTCCGCCCCCACCACATTACCACATACAATCCCGCCCGTAACATATTACCACACACAATCCCGCCTGCACCACATTACCACACACAATCCCGCCCGCACCACATTACTACACACAATCCCGCCCCCCCCACCACAATGCCACACACAATCCCGCCCACACCACATTACTACACACAATCCCGCCCACACCACATTACTACACACAATCCCGCCCCCCCACCACAATGCCACACACAATCCCGCCCCCCCACCACATTACCACACACAATCCCACCCGCACCACATTACTACACACAATCCCGCCACCCCACCACAATGCCACACACAATCCCCCCCACCACAATACCACACACAATCCCACCCCCACCACATTACCACACACAATCCCGCCCGCACCACATTACCACACATAATCCCGCCCCCACCACATTACCACACACAATCCCGCCCCCCACCACATTACCACACACAATCCCACCCCCCACCACATTACCACACACAATCCCGCCCGCACCACATTACTACACACAATCCCGCCCGCACCACATTACCACACACAATCCCGCCCGCACCACATTACTACACACAATCCCGCCCCCCCACCACAATGCCACACACAATCCCCCCCACCACAATACCACACACAATCCCACCCCCCCCACCACATTACCACACACAATCCAGCCCCCCCACCACATTACCACACATAATCCCGCCCCCACCACATTACCACACACAATCCCGCCCCCCCACCACATTACCACACACAATCCCGCCCCCCCACCACATTACCACACATAATCCCACCCCCACCACATTACCACACGCAATCCCACGCCCCCACCACATTGCCAAACACAATCCCGCCCCCCCACCACATTACCATACACAATCCCGCCCCCCCACCACATCACCACACACAATTCCGCCCCCAACACATTACCACACATAATCCCGCCCCCAACACATTACCACACATAATCCTGCCCCCCACCACATTAACGCTCATAATATTGCCCCCACCACATTACCACTCATAATCCTGCCCCCCACCACATCACCGCTCCTAATCCCACCCCCACCACATTACCGCTTACAATACTGCCCCCCACCACATCACCACACATAATCCCAGCCCCCCACCACATTACCACTCATATTCCACCCCCCCACCACACATAATCCCGCCCCCCCACCACATCGCCACACATAATCCCGCCCCCATCACATTACCGCACATAATCCCGCCCCCACCACATCACCATAATCCCGTCCCCCCACCACATACACACACATAATCCCTCCCCCCACCACCATACCACACATAATCCCGCCCCACCACATTACCGCACATAATCCCGCCACCCATCACAGTACCGCACATAATCCCGCCCCCCACCACATCACCATAATCCAGTCCGCCCACCACATCACCACACATAATCCCTCCCCCCACCACATTACCACACATAATCCCGGCCCCCCACCACATTACCACACATAATCCCGCCCTGAACCACACATCATCGCACATAATCCCGCCCCCCCACCACATTACCACACATAATCCCGCCCCCCACCACATTACCGCACATAATCCCGGCCTCCCACCACATTACCGCACATAATCACGCCCCCCACATCACCACACATAATCCCCCCCACCATATTACCACACATAATCCCGGCCCCCCACCACATTACCGCACATAATCCCACCCCCACCATAATACCACACATAATCCCGGCCCCCTACCACATTACCGCACATAATCCTGCCCCCACCACATTACCACACATAATCCCGCCCCCCCACCACATCACCACACATAATCCCGCCCCCCACCACATTACCACACATAATCCTGCCTCCCCACCACATTACCACACATAATTCCGCCCCCCCACCACATTACCACACATAATCTTGCATGCCACCACATTATCACACATAATCCCGCCCCCATCACATTACCACACATAATCCCGCCACCCCACCACATTACCACACATAATCCCGACCCCCACCACATTACCACACGTAATCCCGCCCCCCACCACATTACCACACATAATCCTGACCCCCACCACATTACCACACATAATCACGCCCCTCAACACATTACCACATGTAATCCCGCCCCCTCACCACATTACCACTCATAATCCCACCCCTCACCACATTACCACACATAATCCTGCTCCCCCACATTACCGCTCATAATCCGCCACCCCACCACATTACCGCTCATAATCCCGCCACCCCACCACATTACCGCTCATAATCCCGCCCCACCACATCACCGCTCATAATCCCCCCCCCCACCACATTACTGCTCATAATCCTGCCCCCCCACCACATTACCACACATAATCCCGGCACCCCACCACATTACTGCACATAATCCCGCCACCCACCACATCATCACACATAATCCCGCCCCCCACACACATTACCACACATAATCCCGCCCCCCACCACATTACCACACATAATCCCCCCACCACATTACTACACATAATCCCGCCCCAACATATTACCACACATAATCCCACCCCCCACCACATTACCGCTATTTATCCCACCCCCCACCACATTACCGCTCATAATCCCGCCCCCACCACATCACCGCTCATAATCCCGCCCCCCCACCACATTACCACACATAATCCCGCCCCCCCACCATATTACCACACATAATCCCGGCCCCCCACCACATTACCGCACATAATCCCGCCCCCACCATATTACCACACATAATCCCGGCCCCACCACATTACCGCACATAATCCCACCCCCCACCACATCACCGCTCATAATCCCGCCCCCCCACCACATTACCACACATAATCCCGCCCCCCACCATATTACCACACATAATCCCGGCCCCCACCACATTACCGCACATAATCCCGCCCCCACCATATTACCACACATAATCCCGGCCCCCACCACATTACCGCACGTAATCCCACCCCCCACCACATTACCACACATAATCCTGCCCCCCACCACATTACCACACATAATCCCGCCCCCAACACATTACCACACATAATCCCGGACCCCACCACATTACTGCACATAATCCCGCCACCCACCACATCATCACACATAATCCCGCCCCCCACCACATTACCACACATAATCCCGCCCCCCACCACATTACCACACATAATCCCCCCACCACATTACTACACATAATCCCGCCCCCAACATATTACCACACATAATCCCACCCCCCATATTACCGCTATTTATCCCACCCCCCACCACATTACCGCTCATAATCCCGCCCCCCACCACATCAGCACACATAATCCCGCCCCCACCACAAACACCACACATAATCTCGCCCCCCCCACCACATTACCACACATAATACCGCCCCCCACATTAACGCTCATAATCCCACCCCCCACCACATTACCGCTCATAATCCCGCCCCACCACATCACCGCTCATAATCCCGCCCCCCACCACATTACCACACATAATCCCGCCCCCCCACCATATTACCACACATAATCCCGGCCCCCCACCACATTACCGCACATAATCCCGCCCCCACCATATTACCACACATAATCCCGGCCCCCACCACATTACCGCACATAATCCCACCCCACCACATCACCGCTCATAATCCCGCCCCCCCACCACATTACCACACATAATCCCGCCCCCCACTATATTACCACACATAATCCCGGCCCCCACCACATTACCGCACATAATCCCGCCCCCACCATATTACCACACATAATCCCGGCCCCCACCACATTACCGCACGTAATCCCACCCCCCACCACATTACCACACATAATCCTGCCCCCCACCACATTACCACACATAATCCCGCCCCCAACACATTACCACATGTAATCCCACCCCCTCACCACATTACCGCTCATAATCCCACCCCTCACCACATTACAGCTCATAATCCCGCCCCCTCAACACATCACCACACATAATTCCGCCCCCCACCACATTACCACACATAATCTCGCCCCCCCACCACATTACCACACATAATTCCGCTCCCCCACATTACCGCTCATAATCCCGCCACCCCACATTACTGCTCATAATCCCACCCTACCACATCACCGCTCATAATCCCACCCCCACCACATTATCGCTCATAATTCTGCCCCCCCACCACATTACCACACATAATCCCGGGCCTCCACATTACCGCACATAATCCGCCCCCCGACCACATCAACACACATAATCCGGCCCCCCACCACATCACCACACATAATCCCACCCCCCACCATATCACATAATCCCGGCCCCCCACCACATTACTGCACATAATCCCACCCCCCACCACATCATCACACATAATCCCGCCCCCACCACATTACCACACATAATCTCGCCCCCACCACATTACCACACATAATCCCGCCCCCCACCACATTACCGCTCATAATCCCACCCCTCACCACATTACAGCTCATAATCCCGCCCCCTCAACACATCACCACACATAATCTCGCCCCCCCCACCACATTACCACACATAATACCGCCCCCCACATTAACGCTCATAATCCCACCCCCCACCACATTACCGCTCATAATCCCGCCACCCCACATTACTGCTCATAATCCCACCCTACCACATCACCGCTCATAATCCCACCCCCACCACATTATCGCTCATAATTCTACCCCCACCACATTACCACACATAATCCGGGCCTCCACATTACCGCACATAATCCCGTCCCCGACCACATCAACACACATAATCCGGCCCCCCACCACATCACCACACATAATCCCACCCCCCACCATATCACATAATCCCGCCCCCCACCACATTACTGCACATAATCCCACCCCCCACCACATTACCGCTCATAATCCCGCCCCCACCACATCACCGCTCATAATCCCGCCCCCCCACCACATTACCACACATAATCCCGCCCCCCCACCATATTACCACACATAATCCCGGCCCCCCACCACATTACCGCACATAATCCCGCTCCCCCACATTACGCTCATAATCCCGCCACCCACATTACTGCTCATAATCCCACCTACCACATCACCGCTCATAATCCCACCCCCACCACATTATCGCTCATAATTCTGCCCCCCCACCACATTACCACACATAATCCCGGGCCTCCACATTACCGCACATAATCCCGCCCCCGACCACATCAACACACTAATCCGGCCCCCCACCACATCACCACACATAATCCCACCCCCCACCATATCACATAATCCGGCCCCCACCACATTACTGCACATAATCCCACCCCCACCACATCATCACACATAATCCCGCCCCCCACCACATTACCCCACATAATCCCCCCACCACATTACCACATATAATCCCGCCCTCAACACATTACCACACATAATCCCGCCCACCCACCACATTACCGCTCTTTATCCCACCCCCCACCACATTACCGCTCATAATCCTGCCCCCCACCACATCACCACACATAATCCCGCCCCCCACCACATCAACACACATAATCTCGCCCCCCACCACATTACCACACATAATCCCGCCCCCCACATTAACGCTCATAATCTGTCACGCTGTCTAATGATATGTATACAATGTCAGTAAACTATTAATACAGGAACAACACTCTATACAACAACTAGTATAGCAACATCAGCATGTAAGTATAGAATAGATTTACCTGACACGATATCTGCTGAACTCAGGGTTAATCTTGAGGACTTGATGAGCTGAAACAGGAAAGAGGTGGACCGGGATCTAACCTGACCCTAAACTGGGGTCCTAACTAATCCCTCACCTTGGAGGTACTGATAATGGTTCAGAGGTCCAAGTCTCCAACCTAACCCTGTCTCCTATCAGACCCTGAACCCTGTAATCAGTCCTAAGAAGGATCCTGACTACCACCAAAGGGATATGGGCTGATCTTAGCTAAATACACAGATTAGACATATAAGACAGACAGGATAACACTCGCTTGCATACACACTCAAACACCAAAGGAACATAAATGGTCTGGGAAATAAACTCTAACCAAGTTGAGCTTAGAACAACTAAGGAGCTCACAACTAAAGTCTATACAGATTCATTCCTATCTGTGGTCTGCATGAAGGTTTCACTGGCAACTCCCCAAGCAGACAACCAGGAATTTAAAGGAAACCAATCAACAAATAATCAATTGCAGCCGGGAGAAAACTGCACCCAGTCCCAGCACCGATCACAGACAGAATTAACTCCCTAGCTGCCAAACACAAAGAAACAGCAGCTCAGCTGTGAGAAGTCAAAATGTGCAACCGCGACGATCTTCGTGGCAATGCACACATGACAGTACCCCCCCTTCTACGAGGGGCCTCCGGACCCTCAGGGCCAGGCCTGCCCGGGTGAGTTCTGTGGAAGGTCCGAACCAAACGATCTGCGTTAACATCAGACGCAGAGACCCACGTCCTCTCCTCTGGACCATACCCCTTCCAATGCACCAAGTACTGAAGGGACCGGCGATTCAGAAGTGAGTCAATGATCTTTGATACTTGAAATTCCAAGTTACCATTGACCAACACAGGAGGAGGAGGTAGAGGTGACGGTATGACTGGTGCCACATACCTTTTAAGTAATGACTTGTGGAACACATTATGAATTTTAAACGTAGGAGGGAGGTCCAGACGAAATGCCACAGGATTAATTATGGAACTGATCCTGTACGGCCCGATGAATCTGGGACCCAGTTTCCAGGAGGGCACTTTAAGTTTTATATTCCTGGTAGACAACCATACCAGATCGTTCACATTCAGATCTGGACCAGAAACTCTCCTCCTATCAGCCATACGTTTGTAACGGTTCCCCATCGCACTCAGATTACTCAATACACCTCTCCACACAGAAGCAAGTGACGACGAGAAACGCTCCTCCTCAGGAACCCCAGAAGGGCCTCCCCCATTGAAAGTACAAAACTGGGGATGAAAACCATATGCCCCAAAAAACGGGGACTTACCAGTGGACTCGCTCCGCCTGTTGTTAAGAGCGAACTCTGCCAGAGGCAAGAAAGAAGACCAGTCCTCTTGGTTCTCTGAGACAAAACACCGGAGATATGTCTCTAAGCTCTGATTCAGACGCTCTGTCTGACCATTGGTCTGCGGATGAAAAGCCGAGGAAAATGACAATTGCATCCCCCGACGTAAACAAAATGCCCTCCAAAATTTGGACACAAACTGAGACCCCCTATCTGACACCACATCAGAAGGCAACCCATGAAGTCTAACGATCTCCCTAATGAACACCTGCGCCAGAGTTTTAGCATTAGGGAGTGCAGGAAGAGCAACGAAATGTGCCATCTTACTGAACCTGTCAACAACCACCAGTATGACAGTATTCCCTGATGACGGAGGAAGGTCCGTAATGAAGTCCATAGATAAATGAGTCCATGGACGCTCCGGAAGTTTCAAGGGTAAAAGGGTCCCAGACGGACGGGTATGAGGAGTTTTAGAGCGAGCACACACCCCACATGACGCGACAAAAGTTATAACATCTTTATTAGCATTAGGCCACCAAAACCGGCGAGAAAGGAGATCTAAAGTAGCCTTACTCCCTGGATGTCCTGCTAGAGCAGAATTATGATGTGCCTCAATAACCTTTTGTCTCAACAGATTTGGGACAAACAGTCTCCCTGGAGGTCCTGCAGGGGCGTCCCCCTGAGCCTCTAACACCTCCTCCTCAAGCTCAGAAAATACAGCCGACACTACCACCCCCTCCTGAAGGATAGGACTCGGGTCATCCGTTTTCCCGGCCCCAGGGAAACTGCGAGACAAGGCATCAGCCTTTACATTCTTAGACCCCGGGCGATAAGTGACGACAAAATTAAACCTGGTAAAAAACAACGACCATCGAGCTTGTCTGGAATTCAGACGCTTAGCGGATTCCAAATACAACAGGTTCTTGTGATCAGTAATAACGGTAACCGGGTGGACTGCCCCCTCCAAAAAGTGACGCCATTCTTCAAAAGCTAACTTAATGGCCAAAAGTTCCCTATTGCCGATATCATAATTCCTTTCGGCGGACGACAATTTCTTAGAAAAGAAAGCGCACGGATGCCATTTACCAGGGGACGGACCCTGGGACAATATAGCACCCACCCCTACGTCAGACGCATCCACCTCCACAATGAACGGCTGAGATGCATCTGGTTGGATGAGAACGGGTGCCGAAGCAAAACATTTCTTCAAAGAGGAAAAGGCTTGGCAAGCTTTGTCCGACCATTTAGAAAAATCCGTCCCTTTTCTTGTCATGTCAGTGAGAGGTTTGACGACAGATGAGAAATTACAAATAAATTTCCGGTAGTAGTTAGCAAACCCCAAAAAACGCTGCAGAGCCTTAAGATCCCCTGGCTGATCCCATTCAAGCACTGCTCTCACCTTTTCAGGGTCCATACGGAAACCGGAGGCTGACACCAAAAAACCCAAAAACTGAAGTTCCTGTACGGCAAATACACACTTCTCCAGTTTGGCGTATAATTTATTGTCTCGCAAGATCTGCAACACCTGTCTCACATGCTCCTGATGAGACACAAGATCTGGCGAGTAAATTAAAATGTCGTCCAAATATACAACCACAAACAGCCCCACAAGGTGACGAAAAATGTCATTAACAAAATGTTGGAATACTGCTGGTGCAGTAGTCAGACCAAAAGGCATGACTAGGTTCTCATAATGTCCCTCCGGCGTGTTAAACGCCGTTTTCCACTCATCCCCCTCTTTTATCCTAATCAGATTATACGCCCCCCTGAGATCCAATTTAGAAAACCATTTGGCGCCAACAATTTGATTGAAGAGATCAGGAATAAGAGGGAGTGGATACGGATCTCGAACAGTAATCCGATTAAGTTCGCGGAAATCCAAGCAAGGGCGTAGGCCTCCATCTTTCTTCTTCACAAAGAAGAACCCCGCGGCTACTGGGGAAGATGAAGGTCTAATATGCCCTTTGGCCAGACTTTCAGAAATATAATCTTTCATAGCCTGCCTCTCAGGACCAGAAAGATTATACAACCTAGCTTTAGGCAACTTAGCATCAGGAAGGAGATTAATAGAGCAGTCATACACGCGATGAGGAGGCAACTCCTGACACCCCTCCTCAGAGAAAACATCCCCAAAATCCTCCAAAAAAGGAGGCAATGTACTAGGCACGACCGCACTGATGACTGTGTTCATGCAGTTGCTTTTGCAAAACTCACCCCATTGGCTTATTTCTCTGGACTGCCAATTAATCACAGGGTTATGTTTAACCAACCAAGGAAGTCCCAACACAATGGGAGTAGGTAGACCCTCCAACACATAACAAGATAATTGTTCCCTATGTATTGCCCCTACCCGAAGGTCAATGTTATGAACCTCATGAACAAAGCTACCTTGGCCGAGAGGCCTGGCGTCAATGGAGAATATAGGGATCGGTTTGACCAATACACTCAGATGCATACCTTGAGCCTGAGCAAACTGAGCGTCAACCAGATTAGCCCCGGAACCACTATGAAGAAGAACAGACAATCTCTCCACTCTCGTACCAACTACCACCTCCACTGGTACAAGGAACTGAGAAGAACTGGCGGATGAAATACATACTCCCAGGTTGTCGTCCACCACACAACCTGGGATTAACAGTTTTCCGGCGACTTTTGGCTCAACAAGGCACGGGATGGACATTCTCCAACAAAATGTCCCTCTTTCCCGCAGAAAAAACATCTTCTAGTCCTGCGGCGTACCGCCAATCCCCTCCTACGAAATGATGTCCCTCCCAACTGCATAGGCTCATCTGAACAGACAAGGGGAACCTCAACATAAGGGACTTTAGTGGTAGGTGGAGAAACAACAGGGAGTGGGGTTACCTCACCCCTCTCCCGAAGCCGTCTATCAGTACGGATAGCTAAGGCCATAGCAGCCTCCAGAGAAGGAGGAGACTCATACTGAGCCAAAACGTCTTTTAATTTATCAGAAAGCCCATGACAAAACTGGCTCCTAAGAGCTGGGTCATTCCACTGAGTATCTGTGGCCCATCTACGAAACTCAGAAGCAAATTCCTCTGCCGGACGATCTCCCTGCTGTATCTTACGTAATTTTGTCTCAGCAAGAGAGACCCGATCTGGGTCATCATATACCAATCCCAGGGCAGTAAAAAATTGATCTACAGACAGTAGAGCCGGGGATCCGGAGGAAGGGAAAATGCCCAGGATTGAGGGTCCCCTTGCAGAAGTGAGATAACAATTCCCACTCTCTGCTCCTCACTCCCTGATGATCGAGGCCGAAGCCGAAAATACAATTTACATGCCTCCCGGAAGGTGAAAAATTTGTCTCGCCCACCAGTGAACCTGTCCGGGAGAGCAACCTTAGGTTCAACTCTGGTTTGCTCCAGGGGAGACAAAACTTTGGACTTAATGTCCGTCAGCTCCATGGATAATCCCTGCAACTGCAGAGCCAGCTGGGCTACTGGATCCATGGTAACTGGAGATAATTTTTATGGCCAGTGAAAATGTCACGCTGTCTAATGATATGTATACAATGTCAGTAAACTATTAATACAGGAACAACACTCTATACAACAACTAGTATAGCAACATCAGCATGTAAGTATAGAATAGATTTACCTGACACGATATCTGCTGAACTCAGGGTTAATCTTGAGGACTTGATGAGCTGAAACAGGAAAGAGGTGGACCGGGATCTAACCTGACCCTAAACTGGGGTCCTAACTAATCCCTCACCTTGGAGGTACTGATAATGGTTCAGAGGTCCAAGTCTCCAACCTAACCCTGTCTCCTATCAGACCCTGAACCCTGTAATCAGTCCTAAGAAGGATCCTGACTACCACCAAAGGGATATGGGCTGATCTTAGCTAAATACACAGATTAGACATATAAGACAGACAGGATAACACTCGCTTGCATACACACTCAAACACCAAAGGAACATAAATGGTCTGGGAAATAAACTCTAACCAAGTTGAGCTTAGAACAACTAAGGAGCTCACAACTAAAGTCTATACAGATTCATTCCTATCTGTGGTCTGCATGAAGGTTTCACTGGCAACTCCCCAAGCAGACAACCAGGAATTTAAAGGAAACCAATCAACAAATAATCAATTGCAGCCGGGAGAAACTGCACCCAGTCCCAGCACCGAGCACAGACAGAATTAACTCCCTAGCTGCCAAACACAAAGAAACAGCAGCTCAGCTGTGAGAAGTCAAAATGTGCAACCGCGACGATCTTCGTGGCAATGCACACATGACATAATCCCACCCCCCACCACATTACCACTCATAATCCCACCCTCACCACATCACCACTCATAATCCCACCCCACCACCACATTACCACACATAATCCTGCCCCCCCACCATATTACCACACATAATCCCGCCCCCACCACATTACCGCACATAATCCCGCCCCCTCCATATTACCACACATAATCCCGACCCCCACCACATTACCGCACATAATCCCGCCCCCCACCACATCACACACATAATCCCGCCCCCCCACCACATCACCACACATAATCCCCCCCCCCACCACATCACCACACATAATCCCGCCCCCACCACATTACCACACATAATCTCATCCCCCACCACATTACCACACATAATCCCACACCCCCAACACATTGCCACTCTTTATCCCACCCCCCACCAATTACCGCTCATAATCCCGCCCCCCCACCACATCACCACACATAATCCCGCCCCACCACCACATCACCACACACAATCTCGCCCCCCACCACATTACCACACATAATCCGCCCCCCCACATTAACGCTCATAATCCTACCACCCACCACATTACTGCTCATAATCCCGCCCCCACCACATCACCACTCATAATCCCACCCCCCCACCACATTACCGCACATAATCCCGCCCTCCACCACATTACCGCTCATAATCCCGGCCCCCCACCACTTACCGCACATAATCCCAGCCTCCCACCACATTACCGCACATAATCCAGCCCCCACCACATCATCACACATAATCCCGGCCCCGCACCACATTACCACACATAATCCCGCCCCCCACCACATTACCACACATAATCCTGCCCCCCACCACATTACCACACATAATACACCCCCCACCACATTACCGCACATAATCCCAGCCTCCCACCACATTACTGCACATAATCCCGCCCCCACCTCATCATTACACATAATCCCGCCCCCCACCACATTACCGCACATAATCCCGCCCCCCACCACATTACCACACATAATCCCGTCTCCCACCACATTACCGCACATAATCCAGCCCCCACCACATCATCACACATAATCCCGCACCCCCACCACATTACCGCTCATAATCCCTCCCCCCACCATATTGCCGCTCATAATCCCGCCTCCACCACATAACCACACACAATCCCGCCCCCCCACCACATCACCACACACAATCCGGCCCCCCACCACATCACCACACATACTCCCGGCCCCCCACCACATCACCACACATAATCCCGCCCCCCCACCACATTACCACACATAATCCCGCCCCCCACCACATTACCACACATAATCCTGCCCACCGCCACATTACCACACATAATACCGCCACCCCACTACATTACCACACATAATCCCGCCCCCCCACCACATTACCACATATAATCCCGCCCCCCACCACATTACCACACACAATCCCGCCCTCCCACCACATTGCCACACATAATCCCGCCCCCCACCGCATCACCACTCATACAGAAATTTTAACTTATGTTTCATTATGAAATTTGTTTAAATGCTGGAATGAATAAAAAACGCACATCTTACTGAATCCAGTTTGTTTTAGATTTTACACTGTGAATAAAATGTATCATTAGTATTATTCAGATTTTTGATGATTATTATTGTTATTAACTTCATTTTAATTTCATTTACCACCTGCGTAAGCGCTATTGAATGTTGTCATTATTTACTTTAGTTTAATCACCAGCAGCGTTAATTAGATAGCAATGAGCGTGCCGAGCGTTAGCTGGCTGGAAACAGCTAGTAGATAAATAGATAGATAATAAATGGAGAAAGAAAACTGTTGTGAAGAAGAAACGGAGATTTGTTGTCATGGGGGATTCCCTGTTGAGAGGAACAGAGGCCGCTATCTGCAGACTGGATTTAACCTCAAGAGAAATGTGCTGTCTTCCAGGTGCAAAAATTAAAGATGTGTCTGACAGTATATCAGGACTCTTCAGACCTACAGATGACTACCCATTCCTGCTAATACATGTGGGGACTAATGACACCGCAAGAAACGACCTGGAAACCATCTGCAGTGACTTTGAAAACTTAGGTAAGAAAGTGAAAGAACTGAGAGCACAGGTGGTCTTCTCTTCCATCCTTCCAGTGGATGTCCATGGAACAAGGAGGTGGAAGAAGATTCTGCAGGTGAACAACTGGCTATGTCGATGGTGCCGTCAGCAAGGATTTGGATTTTTGGATCACGGAGTGAATTACCTATACGATGGACTACTTGCTAGAGATGGGGTGCACCTTACGAAGAATGGAAAACATGTATTTGGAAATCGCCTTGCTACACTCCTCAGGAGAGCTTTAAACTAGAACAATGTGGGAACGGAAGCAAAACGCCAGCAAAAGCCATACACCTGACAAATACTATTGAGAATTCTGCTATTAGAAGTGAAGGGGAAGAACAAAGACAAAAAAAAATCTACAGTTAGGTCCATAAATATTTGGACAGAGACAACATTTATCTAATTTTGGTTCTAGACATTACCACAATGAATTTGAAACAAAACAAATCAGATGCAGTTGAAGTTCAGACTTTCAGCTTTCATTTGAGGGTATCCACATTAAAATTGGATGAAGGGTTTAGGAGTTTCAGCTCCTTAACATGTGCCACCCTGTTTTTAAAGGGACCAAAAGTAATTGGACAAATGACTCCAAGGCTATTTCATGGACAGGTGTGGGCAATCCCTTTGTTATGTCATTCTCAATTAAGCAGATGAAAGGGCCGGAGTTGATTTGAGGTGTGGTGTTTGCATTTGGAAGGTTTTGCTGTGAAGGAAACATGTGGTAACAGGAGCTCTCCATGCAGGTGAAACAAGCCATCCTTAAGCTGCAAGAACAGAAAAAAAACCATCCAAGAAATTGCTACAACATTAGAAGTGGCAAAATCTACAATTTGGTACATCCTGAGAAAGAAAGAAAGCACTGGTGAACTCATCAATCCAAAAAGACCTGGGAGCCCACGGAAGACAACAGTGGTGGATGATCGCCGCATACTTTCTTTGGTGAAGAAGAACCCGTTCACAACATCAACTGAAGTCCAGAACACTCTCAGTGAAGTAGGTGTATCTGTCTCTAAGTCAACAGTAAAGGGAAGACTCCATGAAAGTAAATACAAAGGGTTCACATCTAGATGCAAACCATTCATCAATTCCAAAAATAGACAGGCCAGAGTTAAATTTGCTGAAAAACACCTCCAGAAGCCAGCTCAGTTCTGGAAAAGTATTCTATGGACAGATGAGACAAAGATCAACCTGTACCAGAATGATGGGAAGCCAAAATTTTGGAGAAGATAGGTAACGGCACATGATCCAAGGCACACCACATCCTCTGTAAAACATGGTGGAGGCAACGTGATGGCATGGCCATGCATGGCTTTCAATGGCACTGGGTCACTTGTGTTTATTGATGACATAACAGCAGACAAGAGTAGCCAGATGAATTCTGAAGTGTACCGGGATATACTTTCAGCCCAGATTCAGCCAAATGCTGCAAACTTGATTGGACGGCGCTTCATAGTACAGATGGATAATGACCCCAAGCATACAGCCAAAGCTACACAGGAGTTCATGAGTGCAAAAAAGTGGAACATTCTTCAATGGCCAAGTCAATCACCAGATCTTAACCCAATTGAGCATGCATTTCACTTGCTCAAATCCAGACTTAAGAGGGAAAGACCCACAAACAAGCAAGACCTGAAGGCTGCGGCTGTAAAGGCCTGGCAAAGCATTAAGAAGGAGGAAACCCAGCGTTTGGTGATGTCCATGGGTTCCAGACTTAAGGCAGTGATTGCCTCCAAAGGATTCGCCACAAAATTTTGAAAATAAAAATATTTTGTTTGGGTTATGTTTATTTGTCCAATTACTTTTGACCTCCTAAAATGTGGAGTGTTTGTAAAGAAATGTGTACAATTCCTACATTTTCTAACACATATTTTTGTTCAACCCTTCAAATTAAACGTTACAATCTGCACTTGAATTCTGTTGTAGAGGTTTCATTTCAAATCCAATGTGGTGGCATGCAGAGCCCAACTCGAGAAAATTGTGTCACTGTCCAAATATTTCTGGCCCTGACTGTACATAATAAAAATATTGAAGAAAGAGAAACCATTCACAAACTAAAATGTTTCTATACAAATGCACAAAGCATGGGCAACAAACAAGGAGAACTGGAACTACTAACGCAGGACAAGAAATATGATGTCATTGGAATCACTGAAACTTGGTGGGACGATACACATGATTGGAATACAAGGCTAGAAGGATACAACTTATTTGCAAGAAACAGACTTGATAAACGAGGAGGAGGTGTCGCATTGTATGTTAGAAAAGCGTATATCTGCACAGAGATTGACGCTTCAGAGACTGGGAGTTCTGTGGAAACTGTTTGGGTAAGAATATAAGGACAGAACAATGGAAAGGACACCATTGTAGGCATTTACTACAGGCCACCTATGCAAGCTGAATTTATGGATGAACTCTTTATGCATCAAATGGCCAAGTTCTCCAAAAAATATGACATAGTGGTCATGGGAGATTTCAACTATCCAGACATTTGTTGGGAATCTCTCTCAGGCAAAACTAACAGGTCAAGGAAATTCTTATCCTCTCTTGCTGACAACTTTATCTTCCAAAAGGTAGGGAGAAAACAAGGGGATCTGCTACCTTGGATCTAATCCTTATAAACAGGGAGGAAATGGTTGAGGAGGTAAGAGTGGCTGGGACCCTAGGAGGTAGTGACCATGCTATTTTAGAATTTTGGATAACAAGAGGAGGAAGACCTGTGAAGACTCAGACTTCAAGGTTAGATTTCAGAAAGGCAGATTTTAAGGGACTCAGAAAGAGAATTGGAGGGATCCAATGGCTGGATATCCTTAAGGACAAAAATGTCCAGGAAGGATGGGAAATCTTGAAAAATGAGATTTTCAAAGCACAATCGTTAACAATTCCGAAAAGAGGGAAGAATGGGAAGCATTTAAGGAAACCAGGATGGATGAACACAGAACTTAAACACATGCTAAAAAGGAAGAAAGAAATGTTTAACAAATGGAAAGAGGGAGGCATATCTAAAGAAGAATATAATGCCGTCTGCAGAACCTGCAGGGCACAAATCAGATTATCTAAAGCTGACAATGAATTAAGGCTTGCAAGAGACGTCAAAAGCAACAAAAAAGGATTTTGGGGATATATCAAAAGTAAAAGAAAAGTCAAAGATGCTATAGGATTTTTACAGGATGAAAATGATGAAATGGTAAGACAGGATGTTGAGAAGGCTGAACTTTTAAATTCCTATTTTGCATCTGTTTTCTCTCAGAAAGGAAATGTAACATCAACTGATCATCACTGTCCTATTAAAGGAATAGAAGAATCCAGGATATCTATAAACAGAAAGACAGTGAGGAAACACTTAGCTAACCTAAATGAATTCAAGTCTCCAGGTCCAGATGAATTACACCCCAGAGTACTGAAGGAGATAGCAGAAGAAATTCTTGAACCACTGTCCATAATCTTTGAAAATTCTTGGAGAACAGGAGAAGTCCCAGAAGACTGGAGAAGAGCAAATGTTGTTCCTATCTTCAAAAAGGGGAAGAAGGTGGACCCAAGGAACTACAAGCCGGTGAGTCTGACTTCTATACCAGGAAAGATCTTTGTAAAAATTATTAAAGAACATGTATGGAAGTACCTGGATAAGAATGAAGTGATTAAACAGAGTCAGCATGGGTTTGTAACTAATAAGTCATGTCAGACTAACTTAATTTCCTTCTATGACAGAATCACTGACTGGGTGGATCAGGGAAATGCTGTAGATATAGTATATCTTGACTTCAGCAAAGCATTTGACAAAGTATCTCACACAATCCTTATTAAAAAAATGACTAAGTATGGAATGGACAAGGCAACTGTTAGGTGGATTCATAACTGGCTTAGTGATCGGATCCAAAGAGTGGTCGTAAATGGCTGCACATCCAGTTGGAAGAATGTCTCAAGTGGGGTACCACAAGGCTCTGTTTTGGGCCCTGTATTGTTCAACATCTTTATCAATGATTTAGATGAAGGAATTGAGGGTAAACTGATCAAATTTGCTGATGACACAAAGCTAGGAGGGGTAGCTAATACTAGAGAAGAGAGAGGATTCAAAAAGATATAAATAAACTGGAGCAGTGGGCAGCAACTAACAGAATGGTTTTTAACAGGGAAAAATGCAAAGTACTACATCTGGGCAATAAAAATGGAAAAAGCATATACAAAATGGGAGGAATAGAGCTAAGCAACAGAACATGTGAAAAAGACTTGGGTATACTAATTGATCACAGACTGAACATGAGTCAACAGTGTGATGCAGCGGCAAAAAAGGCAAATACAATTCTAGGATGTATCAACAGAAGCATACATTCTAGATCACGTGAGGTCATTATTGCCCTCTACTCCTCTTTGGTCAGACCTCATCTGGAATACTGTGTCCAGTTTTGGGCACCACATTTTAAAAAAGACATCAACAAACTGGAGCAAGTTCAGAGAAGAGCCACTAGAATGGTGACCGGTCTGCAAACCATGTCCTATGAGGAACGGTTGCAGGATTTGGGAATGTAGAAGGATCATCTTTATTCTCATTTGCACAAGGAAAGACTAGAAGCAATGGGATGAAACTGAATGAGAGGAGACACAGAATAGATATTAGAAAAAACTTTTTGACAGTTAGGGTGATCAATGAGTGGAACAGGCTGCCACGAGAGGTGGTGAGTTCTCCTTCAATGGAAGCCTTCAAACAGAGGCTGGATAGACATCTGTCTGGGATGATATAGTGAATCCTGCTTTGAGCAGGGGGTTGGACCAGATGACCCAGGAAGTCCCTTCCAACTCTACCATTCTATGATTCTAGATAGATAGATAGATAGATAGATAGATAGATAGATAGATAGATAGATAGATAGATAGATAGAAAATAGATAGATTGTTAAGATAATCAGAAAAACAGGCAGCACTCCAAAAATTAAAATGAAAAACTGTGGCTTTACTGATCCATTATCAGCAACGTTTCAGCAGATTTATCTGCCTTTCTCAAGATAGATCGATCGATAGATTATTAGATAGATAGATAGATAAATAGATAGATGACAGATTGTTCAATAGCTAGATAGAAATAATAATAATAATAATCTTTATTTTTATATAGCGCTAACATATTCCGCAGCGCTTTACAGTTTGCACACATTATCGTCGCTGTCCCCGATGGGGCTCACAATCTAGATTCCCTATCAGTATGTTTTTGGAGTGTGGGAGGAAACCGGAGTACCCGGAGGAAACCCACGCAAACACGGGGAGAACATACAAACTCCTTGCAGATGTTGTCCTAGGTGGGATTCGAACCCAGGACTCCAGCGCTGCAAGGCTGTAGTGCTATCCACTGAGCCACCGTGCTGCCCCTATAGAAGATAAATGAGAGATAGATAGATAGATATATAGACAATAGATAGATGAGAGATAGATAGATAGATAGAAGATAGATTATTAGCACTTAGTCATGCCCCCCTTGGAGCACCCCGAACCGTAGTCGCGAGGTTCCACAGATACAATAAAAAACGAATGTGAAATTCACCACTTGTGCCTCTGCTTCCATTCGTTACATAGATAGATAAATAGATGATAGATAGATAGATTGTTAGTTAGATAGATAGATATCCAGATAGATAGATAGATAGATTGTTAGATAGATAGAGTGTTAGATAGATAGATGATAGATTGTTAGATAGATAGATAGATGACAGATAGATAGATAGATTGTTAGATAGATAGAGTGTTAGATAGATAGATGATAGATTGTTAGATAGATAGATAGATGACAGATAGATTGTTAGATATATAGATAGATGACAGATAGATTGTTAGATATATAGATAGATGACAGATAGATTGTTAGATATATAGATAGATGACAGATAGATTGTTAGATTGTTAGATAGATAGATGACAGATTGTTAGATAGATAGATGATAGATTGTTAGAAAGTTAGATGGGTAGATGAATGATAGATTGTTAGATAGCTTGTTAGATAGACAGATAGATAGATAGATTAATGGATAGATAAGACAGATAGATAGAATTAAATTTTACTTAAAGGGAATCTGTCAAAAAGATTTTTGCTATGTAATCTGAAGATAGCAGGAGCTAGAGGCTGAGACACAGAGTTGAGCGATGTGTCATTTATTACCCTGTGTGATGATGTTTACTTCCATTGAAGGTTTTATCATTTGTGATTAGCATTTCCTGACTAAACTAGTCAGACTCCACCCCTTCTGTGATAAGCATCTCACTGTCTATAGACATTGTATTTACAGAGCCTGGTGTGGGCGGAGATAGCTTCCTGAGCGCTACTGCATTCCTAAATCTAAAAGCTCTGATTGTGTCAGAACGGTTACACCTAGCAATCTACGTGATTCAGGGTCTTGTTTCCTACATCAGGATGTTCTCAGATGAGGTAGCAAAAACCTGCTGAGAGATTCCATTTAAATATATTCGCTCATCTTTAGTGGATACTTTGCTTATGTCATAAAAATGAAAAATAAAAATCTATACATAAAGCTTAAAAATGAGTTTTTATTTTTCAAACCTATTGTCTAGGGATATTCATTGAGTAGGCATTGTCCTCTGTAGATTCCCTATTACATTATAAAGAATGTGTAGCTTTTTAACTACAATACCTGTCCTACACTCATGTCAAACACTACAAAGTTGAAATATGTAAAGGCTCTATGTTTTGAAGCTGCAGTTTGTGGCAAGGAGATATTAATAGGTTATGACAGCAAGTATAATTTTGGCTATCAACCACACATATTGCGCACCTGGAACAATTGAAATGCCCTTCTGGAACAAATCTGCTGTGATTACCATTGTAGACCTATTAAACTAAGCAACTGCAGGCATCCCAGCTATGAATAACTGCAACTTCTGAAAGCCTCAGCATTTAGGATCACAGTCGGAAAGTTGAACTAATACATAAATATAACAGGGGCAAGCTTACCGGGGGTGGAATACATAGTGGAGATTTCAAATGTGCTTGGATTACTTCAAATTAATGCAGCATGAATCATTTGATATCAGGAAATCATGTTTATAGCCAATAATAAAAGACTTTTATTTTTTGTCAAGGAGATCAAAAGTCTGCCTTAATCATTGTTATGAAACTCTAGAAACCCATATGCTGGTGAGAGAATCATATCAAGTTTACTGCACTTACCAAGGCATCAGTATTCCTACAGGCTGCCACTGATTGTCTGCACATCCTCCTACATAAACTATGCACAAGAGAACGAAGAATGGATTTTAGGATAATTATTGTGGTAACATTGTAACTTATACAGAGCAATGTTTTTAGAGTATGTGTAACTCAGGCCTTCTGAGTTTAGGGTCTTATTGTACAGCCACAGTCTGTAGTGTATATAAATATTTTTTCAAAACTGTTAACGAAGGGTCAATCATGGTAAGGTAGGACAGATTAAACTGGATTTAGTTTATCAGAGGTCACAGACAGCAGAAACAAGGCTCAGGATCTAAGACAGATGATAAGGTATCTGTGAATGTTCTAGAACCACTTATACATCATATATATTTAGGTCCAGAAATATTTAGACAGAGACACAGTTACTTAGAGGCAGCGGATTTCAGGTGGGGAGAGAGTGTGATGCCATTTACCATAACAGATAGATCGGGTAGGGAAGATACGTGAGATGGAGGAAAGATGATTAGTTCGGTTTTGTCTACATTGAGTTTTAGGAAACGAGAGGTGAAGGAGGATATGGCTGATAGACACTCCAGGATTCTGGACAGCAGAGAGGTGGCATCTGGGCCAGAGAGGTAGATCTGAGTTGTCCGCATACAGGTGGTACTGGAAGCCATGGGACATTATGAGTTGCCCTGGGCCAATGGTATAGATGGAAAAAAGTAGGGGCTCCAGGACAGAGCCTTGAGGGACTCCAACAGAGAGAGGATGGGATGAGGAGGTAGTGTTGGAGTGGGAAACGCTAAATGTGCGGTCGGAAAGGTAAGAGGCGATCCAGGACAGGGCAAGGTCTTTGATGCCAAGAAAGAAAGAATCTGTAGCAGTAGGCAGTGGTCGACTGTGTCGAAGACAGATGACAGGTCGAGGAGGAGAAGGATTGAGAACTGTCTGCTAGCTTTGGCTGTGAGTAAGTCATTAGTACTTTTGGTCAGGGCAGTTTCGGTGGAGTGGTGGGGCCAGAAGCCAGATTCGAGGTTGTAAAGGACAGAGTTAGATGAGAGGTGGGAGGAAAGTTGAGCATGGACATGCTGCTCAAGGAGTTTGGAAGCAAATGGGAGCAGTTATATCGGGCGATAGCTGGGCATAGCAGGTGGGTCAAGGTTTGTTTTTTTGAGGATGGGTGTGATGGTGGCATGTTTGAAGGCAGAGGGGAAGGTACCAGAAGATAGCGATAGGTTGAAGAGATGAGTTAGGGCTGGAATTCACATCATTCATATTTCTACATAATGGTATACATCTATAAAAATTGTACATTTCTACCTTGTAAACATATTTTAACAAGGTATTAAATATTGTTTACACAAGTAACAGACAAATATAATGATATGTCTTTAAGGGGAATCTGTCAGTTGAATAAATGCTCCAATATGAGTTTGCAATTCATAGAAAACTAAATAAAATTACACCTTTATAAATGCAATCTGATGTCTTATTCCAGAAAAATCCTCATTTTTCTTATTATGTAAAGGTTCTGTTCAGGAATGTAGGCTGAAGCCTGATCTGCAAGAGAATCTGCCTCCAGAGCTGTTATATAAAAAGGAGGCGTTACCTACCAGTGTGAAACATGTAGTGACTGCCAGTCTGCTCTCCTGATGTACATGTCTCACACTGGTAATGCACCCTTTCTTTTAATATAAGCTATGGAGTCACATTCTTATGCAGATCTGTGTCCAGCCCATACTTATAAGAAAAATGTGGATTTCTCTAGAGTAAGACAATAGATCGCAGATATCAAAGTATCATTTTACTCAACTTCCTATTACTTACATGCCCATATAAATGACTTAGGATGGTTTATACTACTGACAGATTCCCTTCAAACAGCAACTAAACTTGCAATATTATTTTAGAATTGTAACCAGCCTTGAAAATTATAACACTCTGCAATACATTTCATTAGTTGATATGGCTTCCATCATGTAGAAAAATCATATGAAAGTGGCAACCGGGCTTTTTCTCAGTGTAGTTGCCTGCCTTCTCTTGTATTGACTCACAATCCGTACTCCCGTTTGTATTTGTTTCGAGTGCAGAATGGCTGTGCAGTTGATGACATTTTAGAATCAGGCTCGCTCCCAAGCCTTCGATCATGTGATAAGCTTCATAACTCTAGGGGCTCCAAAGTGCTCTGGAAAAATCATGTGACCTTAGGAGTAGGCTTTGCTTAAATGAAAGCCTACTCCTGAGGTCCTGCCCCCTCCACAGTCACAATTTCTACTCAAGATACATATACCGTATATACTCGAGTATAAGCCGAGATTTTCAGCCCATTTTTTAGGGCTGAAAGTCCCCTCCTCGGCTTATACTCGAGTCATATACAGGGGGGAGGCGGAGCACAGCTGATCTATATACTCACCCCTCCACCGGCGCGGTCTCTGCAGCTCCTGCTCTTCTCCCACGGTCTCCGGCGCCTGTGTTCAGCGGTCAGGTGAATATGCACATATTCATGACTTTAATGAGCGGTACCACGTGACCGCTGAACACTGGTGCCGGAGGCCACGGGAGAAGAGCAGGGCAGAGACGCGCCAGCGAAAGGGTGAGTATAAGCGATATTTACCTGTCCCGTTCCACCGCTGCGCGCCGCTGTGTCCTCGGGTCCTCTTGCTGCGATGTTCAGGCAGAGGGCGTGATGACGTGGTTACTGCGCACCGCGCCCTCTGCCTGATCATTCACTGCTGGAGGACCCGGAAGACAGCGGCGCTCATCGGTGGACCCGGTGACAGGTAAATATCACAGGTGCCGGGGCCCTGAGCGAGCGGTGACACCGGCAACTGTCCCCCATAGCGCGCCGGTGTCCCCGCCTGCTCAGGACACCGGCACCAGGCCCCCAGCAACGAGAGGTGAGTATGTCTCTTTTTTGCAGCAGCAGCAGCTGCGGCAGCATAAGGGGCCTATTCAATGCAGCATCTATGGGGGCATAATACATGGGGCATCTATGGGGGCATAATACATGGGGCATCTATGGGGGCATAATGCATGGGACATCTATGGGGGCATAATCTGTGGAACATCTATGGGGGCATAATCTGTGGAGAATCTATGGGGCATAATCTGGTGAGCATCTATGGGGGCATAATCTGTGGAACATCTATGGGGCATAATCTATGGGGCATCTATGGGGGCATAATACATGGAGCATCTATGGGGCATAATCTAAGGAGCTTCTATGGGGCTTAATACATGGGGCATCTATGGGGGCATAATACATGGGGCATCTATGGGTGCATAATCTGTGGAACATCTATGGGGGCATAATCTGTGGAGCATCTATGGGGGCATAATCTATGGATCATCTATGGGGCAAAATCTATGGAGCATCTACTGGGCACAATACATGGGCAGCATATGCGGCACAATACATGGGCAGCATATGGGCACATAAATGGGCAGCATATGGGGCACAATACATGGGCAGCATTTGGGGCACAATCTATGGAGCATCTTGTGGGGCATAATACATGGGGCAGCATATGGGGCATAATCTCATTTTCCACCCTAGGCTTATACTCGAGTCGATAAGTTTTCCCAGTTTTTTGTGGCAAAATTAGGGGGGTCGGCTTATACTCAGGTTGGCTTATACTCGAGTATATACGGTATATGGGCGTATAGCTCATAAATTGCAAGGGCCCTCATTCCTCTTGGTATCTGTTTTGATCTATGTGTTTATTGTTATGCTGTAATGTCTATTGTCTGTAGAAGACCCCTCTAAAATGTAAAGTGCTGTGGAATATGTCGGCGCTATAGAAATAAAATTATTATTAATGATTATTATTATTGTAGCTCATCAGTCAATACAAGAGAAGGCAGGTAATTACACAAAGGAAAACCAGGGGTTTGGAGGCCACTTTGACGTGATATTTTTTTTCTGCACAAATAAAGTCAAATTGACTAATGCATTGCAGACGTTCAATGCTAAATACAATTCAGAAAAAGAAATGAAAACTTAACTACTCTTTAAAATATAGCCTGAAACTTCACTATCTTTTCTAGTGTTTGCTCTACTACCAAAGATTGATTGTTTTGGGGATTGAAAATTATTCTAAATGTTAGGGTATCTTCTTCATATGAAGCATTTAACATAGATTTTGGACTGGATTTTGCTTCAAAATCTACAGAAAATCACAGTTACCATACTCTTTGAATAAGCTTCGCAACCATTTCAATGGGAAAATACATCCATAGTGCATTTGGTGCTCTTTTTTTCTACCTGGAAACAAAAGCAACTTTTCAATTTTTGAGGTGATTCGGTCTTATGATTAGTAAATCAATTGATGCAGAAAAAGCTCCAAAAAAAACCAAAAAACATCAAGAAAGTTGCAGTTTTAAATGGTATTTTACAGCAAGAAAAATCCATGTAAAATAAAGTCCATATTATCACACCCTAAGGGTAAGTGCATATGACGTCTTTAAGGCCTCTTTCACACATCCGGCGGGCGCCTTGCGGCGCCCCCGGCATTTTCCCGCAGCGCCGCATCTGAAAATCTGATGCGCCGCATGCGGCTTTTTTCGCATTGACATGCATTAGCGCCGGATGGCGCCGCATGTCAATGCGTTGCATGCGGTTTTGTCCGGATGCGGCGCAAATGTACATTGCGGCGGCCGGACAAAACGCTGCATGTTTTTTTTTTTTGCCGGATGATTTCTTATCTCTCCAAGCATCAGAAACCATCCGGCAAAAAAAAACGCATTTTGGGCGCCGGAAGTGTGAAAGGTTTTCACATGCTGCGCTGCGGCAAAATGCCGGGGGCGCCGCCAGGCGCCCGCCGGATGTGTGAAAGAGGCCTAAGATGCTAACAGACTCACCAATGGTTTTCCTTAGCAAAGCTACTTCGGGTAAAAGTGGTCTTTTCCTGAAGTGGTTTTGCCAACATTTTTGTGGTGGCTTTTTCAGAGTCTTTAGTCCATTATTTAAACTGTGACTAGAATGAACATACTACTTCTTTTAACTGCAAAAGAAGTTAAAATAAGTTACAAAAGACTGACCATGTGCACAGCAAGATCGTTATTACATTATGTTCATTTTTTGTGGCAGTTTTGTGGCACTTTTTCTGGTCGGTTCCAGGCAGAATCTACATGAAAATAGATGTCTTGTACATATACCAAAGCAACAGTGACCCTAAAGACAAAGACGATGAAACTCCAAAAATGTTTTCCTAGCAACATATGGCACATGTCAAGGTTTCATAAAGTCAAATTTGCTACAGATTTATGAACATCAGATTGAAACTTGAAAATCCAAATCTATCTACAAATTTCTTGTTCTTTAGGATTGTTCTCCAAAAATGACTACTAGAGTTGAGCGAAACAGGTCGGTCAGATTCAAAAGTAACCAAATTTCGCCAAAGTCGGGTTTCGTTGGCCGAAACCCAACCATAGCGTGCAGTCGGCCATGCGGTCGGCAAAACGAGCGCCAAAGTCAAATTTATCAGAATGCTTTCAGGCGCCTTTTTTCAGCCAATGAGCAAGGAGGTACACTGTGGGCAACGAGATGACATGGGCAGCGTCCACCATCATCTTAGAGAAGGGTATTGCAGTGATTGGCTTGCTTTGAGGGGGCGTCATAGTGTCTATAAAAGCCCTGACCGACGACCGCCATTTTACTTCTGCCAAGCTTAACAGTAAGGAGAGGTTGCTGACGCTGTTTATCAGTAGGGAGAGAGTTAGGGCTGTAAAGAGAAGTGCTTGTGCTGATAGCAATTGTGCTGTACAGTTAGTGTGCAGTGACAGGGGAGGATTTTATTGTGTGCAGCAGCGCTGGTTATTAGGCTGCCTGATAGCTGTATTGCTGTGTGTACACTGTTGTGCAGACTGCTTTTTACACAGCACTAACACTTTTATTCTTTTTATCTGCAGTTACCGAGCATTCATTTTTTCCCACACCGTACAGAGCTGTATGCTCCTCACACACTACCGTGTACCGGCTGGTATCACGGACAAATACATGCTGACTATCTGTGTGCGATTCCGGAAATATATACGGAGATTGAAATTTTCCCCTACACCATATACAGCTGCAAGCTTGTGATACAGTACCGTATATCTGTTCTTTGTATTACGGTCAAATCCAAACTGAGAGAGCGTCTGTGTGTGACTCCGGAAATATATACAGAGATTGAAATTTTCCCCTATACTGTATACAGCTGTACGCTTCTGATACAGTACCGTATATCTGCTCTTTGTATTACGGTCAAATCCATAGTGAGAGAGCATCCGTGTGTGACTCTGGAAATATATACGGAGATTGAAATTTTCCCCTACACTGTATACAGCTGTACGCTTCTGATACAGTACCGTATATCTGCTCTATGTATTACGGTCAAATCCATACTGAGAGAGCATCTGTGTGTGACTCCGGAAATATATACGGAGATTGAAATTTTCCCCTACACTGTATACAGCTGTACGCTTCTGATACAGTACAGTATATCTACTCTTTGTATTACGGTCAAATCCATACTGAGAGAGCGTCTGTGTGTGACTCCGGAAATATATACGGAGATTGAAATTTTCCCCTACACTATATACAGCTGTATGCTTCTGATACAGTACCGTATATCTGCTCTTTGTATTACGGTCAAATCCATACTGAAAGAGCGTCCGTGTGTGACTCCGGAAATATATACGGAGATTGAAATTTTCCCCTACACTGTATACAGCTGTATGCTTCTGATACAGTACCATATATCTGCTGGTATTTTTGGTACATTTTCCCAAACATGAGGAAGTATGGTGGAAGAGGCCGTGGACGTGGTTGGGGGGGGCCAGCTGGTACTGATGGTGGTGGTGGTGCATCTGCTGGTAGTGCCAAAAGCACAATAGCACCTAAGGCAGGAGGTGTTGAGCCTGCATTATCATCTGGCTCCAGAAGGCCTGGAAGGCTCCCTTTTCTGGGAGTAGGTACACCAGTTTTAAAGCTGGAGCTTCAGGAACAGGTTTTGGCTTACATTGCCGAAACAGTCTCCAGCTCTATCGCCTCCTCTTGAAGTTTCAAAAAATGTAAGCACTGAGTCGTCAGTGCAGGCTCCTGGTCTGGAACGACACCTTTTCTTGTGTCCTTTACCCCCACCAAAAGTGAAGGATGCGGCAGGCCACACTTCAGACTGACGCACAGCCAGTGCTGTATGATTCTGCTGGTACATTCACCCAGAGCACTGCATTGCCCTCGCAGTCTACTGAGCCAGATTCTGACCCTGATGAAACTCAGGTGCCCCTTCCCGCATACTATACCACCTTACACGGTGATACAGAGGAAGGTGCAGATGAAATTGAAGAGGAGGTGATGGATGAGCCAGTTGTTGACCCGGATTGGCATCCATTGGGGGAAGAAGGTGACGCTGGCAAGAGCTCAGAAGAGGAGGAGGATCCGCAGCAAGCATCGACATCACAGCTGCAGTTATCTGGCAGGCCCGTAGCAGTCCAAAAACATGTTAAAAAAAGAAAAAGAGTAGCAGGACAGCTTGGCCAGACAGTCAAATTAGCACAGCGTGTAAACCCTGAAATTTTATCCCATAGTAGGAAGAGTGCAGTATGGCTGTTTTTTGACCAAAATCCTATTGATGAGGCAAAGGTTATCTGTAAGAAGTGCGGAAGGACCTTTAGCCAAGGGAAAAATCTCCAAAAATTGAATACCAGTTGCATGCTTAGACATTTAAACACCATGCACTTGCAACCGTGGAAGGACTACAAAACCTCACTGGCTTTGAACGTCTACAGTGCCAAACTGATCTCATTAGAGATGATGCCCCTCCGTTTGGTTCAAAGTGCAGCTTTCCGAGAGCTCATGGCCTACGCTGTCACACATGATGACCTACCCAGTCGGCACTTCTTTTCTAGAAAAGCCATCCCTGCCCTCCACCTGCATGTGAAAGACCGCATTGTCCATGCACTTAAACAATCATTGAGTGGAAAGGTGCACCTCACAACAGATGCATGGGCCAGTAGGCATGGCCAGGGCTGTTACGTGTCCATCACTGCACAATGGGTTAATGTGGTGGATGCAGGCTCCACAGGGGACAGCGGCGGTGGGACAGTGCAGCCTAGCCCACGGTATAGGCAACAGTTGGCTGTAGGCGTTCGACCTCCTCCTACTCCAGAAGCGAAAGCTCGTCGACAGAGCGCAGTCGCACGAGCATTCCATCCGCAGCTGCCAGTGTTGCACACGAAGTGTCCCACTATCAAACAGCTAGTGGTAAGCGTCAGCAGGCTGTTTTAAAGATGATGTCTTTGGGCAACAACAGACACACCGCAGAGGTACTGGCCGACTACTTGCAGCGAGAAACTGAGTCATGGCTGGGCAGTCTACATCTTGAGCCAGGAAAGGTAGTCAGTGATAACGGCCGTAATTTTGTGTCGGCCATAGCACTGGCAAAACTCAGACACATACCTTGCCTGGCTCACACCTTGAACCTGGTGGTGCAGTTCTTCATGAATAATTATCCGGAGTTACCAACCCTGCTCCATAAGGTACGAAGACTGTGCTCGCACATCAGTCACTCGCCTGTAGACTCAAGTCGTATGCAGAGGCTGCAGTGATCGCTCCACCTCCCCAAGCACCGCCTATTTACAGACGTTGCAACAAGGTGGAACTCCACCATGCACATGGTTGAGAGGCTGTGCGAACAGAGGCAGGCTGTAATGCATTTGTGGGAGGATACACGGGCAGGCAGTTTGAGGGTAGACATCGAGATGTCGGGTGTGCAGTGGTCAAAGCTGAAAGACCTCTGTAAAGTCCTTCAGTGTTTTGAGGAATGCACACGGCTGGTAAGCGCAGACGACGCCATCATAAGCATGAGCATCCCACTTATGTGTCTGCTCATGTAAACTTTGACGCACATTAAGTATCAGGTGTATGCAGCGGAGGAGAAGGAGGAGGAGGGAAGCCTTGATGACAGTCAGCCATTGTCTGCTCAGGGAACTGTCCTGGATGAGGTGGAAGAAGAAGAGGAAGAGGAGGAGGATGAGGGGGATGATTATTTTGGGGAGGAGGATGCTTCTCAGGGGGCAAGAGAAAATGTTGGCTTGCCAAGGTCAGGTACAGGGTTGTGCGTGTCTGGAGGGATGTGGATTTGGCAGAAAGTGCTCCTCCACCCACCACTGGCAGTGCATCATTGACACCTGGAACATTGGCCCACATGTGTGATTATGTCTTGCGGATCCTAAAAAGGGACCCCCGCATTGCCAAAATTATGAAGGAAGATGACAACATTATGCCACAGGAGAACCTAGAGCTAATATTGGCGAACAAACAAGCAACTCTGGTAAACCATTTGTTAAAGGCATTCCCAGCACACAGCAAAGGTGCAGGCTCTACCACGAGCCGTACTGTGCAACATGGAAGAGGTGTTCGTGGTGCACACAGCCGAAGTGGTGTTGGAGACAGGAGTTTCATGACCATGTTGTGGACTGATTTCTCGAGTATTACTCACGCGACTGTTAATACTGAATCGATTGCACAGACAGGAGACAGCAATTGTCAACTATGGTTCAAAATTGCCTCTCCTCCCCTATCGATGTTCTCCCTCACAGTTCATTCCCCTTGACTACTTGGCCTGTAAACTGGACACATGGCCTGAATTGGCACAATATGCCTTACAGGAGCTCGCTTGCCCTGCTGGTAGTGTGCTATCAGAAAGAATCTTCAGTGCTGCCGGATCAATCCTGATAGAAAGGACCCGGCTGTCGACGCAAAATGTTGGTGATCTCACCTTCATTAAAATTAACCATGCCTGGGTTTCAAAGGATTTTGTACCCCTTCCCCTGATGACACATAGGTTGCCAGCAAAATGGTTCCTCTTCCTCCGACTTCTCCAATTCCTCCATTTGCAGTAGCTGAACGTCCAGCCTGCACCTCAACATATGCCAGTTTTTCCACCTCCCCAACTGGGCTGTATCCCCCCAGGGCCACTGTCAGCACCTGGCGCACTCGGGCAAGTGCCGGGGCCCTGAGCAGGTGGGGGGCCCACTCGCGGGCGACGGCACTGGCACAGGGCCCCTCATATTACGCCGGTGTCTCTGATGGTGGGGGGCCCACTCACCGTCAGAGACACCGGCATACTATGAGGGGCCCTGTGCCAGTGTCGTCACCCACGAGTGGGCCCCCCCTGCTTGCTCAGGGCCCCAGCACTTGCAATACTTACCTCTCCCTTCTCCACCGCTGTGACGTCTTCCGTGTTTCCTGACAGTGACATTCAAGTCAGAGAGCGCGATGACATCATGTCTGTGCGCCCTCTGCCTGAACTGTCACAGTGCAGAGAACTGGAAGATGGCGACGCTGAGGAGTCCAGAGTACAGCAGTGTCCAGCGAGGAGAGGTATTTCAATTTTTTTAATGTTTGGAGCAATATATGGGGAGCATTATACACTGGAGAATTATATATGGGGCCCATCATACACTGGAGCATTTTAAATGGGGCCCATCATACACTGGAGCATCATCCATGGGGCCCATCATATACTGGAGCATCATATGGAGCCCATTATATATGGAGCATTATATAGGCCCATCATACACTGGAGCATCCATGGGGCCCATCATATACTGGAAAATTATGTGGAGCTCATCATATACTGTATGGAACATTATATGGGACCAATTATGTATGGAGCAATATATGGGGCTCATTATTCTGTATGGCGCACTATGTGGTGCCCATAATACTGTATGGGGGACTATACTGTCCGTTAGTGTTGAGCGATACGATAATGCAAATATCGGCTATCGGCCGATATTAGCTCTATCGGCCTTTCGATAATTCGTTTCGATATTTTCGTCTTATCGAATACCGGAATCGGAAGTTCCCATAATTATTTGCGAGGCAATGTGATTTTATTCAGCCAATAAGGAATCCTAAGAAGTGTGGGCACATCCTGTACTGCTGTGGTCATGTTAACTAATGGCATGGCTGTGATTGGCTGCTGAAATGATGTCAGAATGCACTATAAAAGGCGCCGCCGCCATTTTAGCGTCACTGTGCTGTGAATTCAGTAAGGGACAGAATGCTGCTGTGCTGACTCTGAGGGACAGTTAGAGATTGCGATTTAGTGTACTGTGCTGTAGGCAGGCTAGCACCAACCGCTGTGTAAAGCTTCCTTTTGCCTTGCAGTGTTGTTTTAACAGCTCTGCAAGGTGTGTGTGAGTGCAGGTGACGCTGCAGTTTGCTCTGCATGCAACGCTGTCTGTAGGCATCTGCACCTGTCACTCACAGACTCTTTTTTTTTTTTCTTCAGTGTATAAAAGGCGCCGCCGCCATTTTAGCGTCACTGTGCTGTGAATTCAGTAAGGGACAGAACGCTGCTGTGCTGACTCTGAGGGACAGTTAGAGATTGCGATTTAGTGTACTGTGCTGTAGGCAGGCTAGCACCAACCGCTGTGTAAAGCTTCCTTTTGCCTGCAGTGTTTTAACAGCTCTGCAAGGTGTGTGTGAGTGCAGGTGACGCTGCAGTTTGCTCTGCATGCAACGCTGTCTGTAGGCATCTGCACCTGTCACTCACAGACTCTTTTTTTTTTCCTTCAGTGTAATTCTTGCTGCTCCATGCAATTTAACTATTAGTGTGACGCGCTTCCATCTGTATCCAATACATTGGTTGCAAACACTATAGAAGTAGACAAAGGAGTAGCCTTTCACAGATTGTGATTTGTGAACAGTTGTGTTTCAGTGTTCACTTCAGTCTCTGCGTAATAACCACACTTAGGCCTTAAGTTATAACTTTTCTGACTTTCTTTATCAATCTACCAAGATGAAGAAGTCAGTGAGTAAGGCACGTGGTCGTGGCCGTGGAGTTTCAGCAGGGAGAGGACGTGGGGATTCTGTGTCTGCTGCCGCCCTCAGTGACACAGCATCCACCATTTATCCCCGTGAGCGTTCCTTTATGCGCACTTTGGTAGGAGCTCGGCGTGCCCCCCTGCTGCGGGAAGAACAAATTGAAGCCGTTGTTGGTTGGATGGCAGCCAATGCATCGACTTCAATTCCTTCCACCTCCTCTCAGGAACACAACACTGTTGAGCAACCATCTGTCTGTTCACCGCCTGTCAAATTGCCAAGGCAGTCAGAGAGTTCTGTACAGGAGCCAGCTGAGTCTCTGCTTCTGTTCTCAGAATCTGTTGGCTCGCAAACACGGGCACAGGCAAGCAGCATTCTGCAATTTGAAGAAGAGGGAGTATGCAGTGATGCGCAACAGCTGTGTCTCTCTCAATCTGAAGAGGCGGGTGAGCCAGTGCCGATGGACAGCACACCGCAGAACGCATCTTATGATGATGATGAGACTCAGGTGCCAGGTTTTGTGGAGCATGGTGCTGCCCAGACCATCCAACAGCAGCAGGTGTTGGAAGAGGGTAGTGGAGATGATGAAGTCCGAGACCCAACATGGCGTGAGCAACAGCAAGGTGGTGGGAGCAGCTCTGAGGAAGAGATTGTCCCAACGGTACAAAGAGGAGGGAGAGGTAGGCTGCAGACTCGCTTGCCTGTAGCCTCCAGTTTGGCACCTGTTGGGAGCAGTTCTCTTAGAAATGTCAAAATTGGCGCTCCCATGACTTGCACTGCGTGGTCCTTTTTTGACAGACTTGTAGATAATATTTGCTATGTTCAATGCAAGCTGTGTAAGCAAAAAGTTAAAAGAGGTAAAAATATCAGGAACCTGAATACCACAAATATGTGGACACATGTACGGACAAAGCACGTAGCTGAGTTCCAAAGACACACTGTAGATGTAGGCCAACCTACAGCAGCACCTACATCTTTACGTCATGTTCGAGCCTCTACCTCCAGCTCTCACACACCTGTTTTGGCTTCCTCACAGGATCTCCATGGAAGAACCTCGGTCACTGTTGTCCATAGACAAACTGTTATTCCACCCACTGCAGCAAGTTCACAGTCATCGTCACACTCCCAGTACAAAAAACAGCCATCGGTAACACAGGCATGGGATAAAAGACAGCCATACTCGGCAAACCATCCACGAGCACAGGCTCTGATGGCTGGCCTTGCAAAACTCCTGTCCCTTGAAATGCTGTCATTCAGGCTGGTGGAGACTGACAGTTTCAGGAACTTTATGGCATTGGCAGTCCCACAATATAATGTGCCAAGCCGATTTTATTTCAGCAGGCAAGCTGTCCCTGCTCTGCAAAAACATGTCGAGGGAAACATTAAACATGCGCTACTAAACGCCGTCAGTAGCAGGGTCCACCTGACCACCGATGCGTGGACCAGTACCCATGGCCAGGGACGATACCTTTCCCTCACTGCCCATTGGGTCAATGTTGTGGAGCCGGGTACAGATCTTGCCAGTGGCGCTGTACGTGTTCTGCCAACTCCAAGGATTGCAGGAATCCAGTCTGTGCACATTGATTCCTCCTCCTACTCCAGTTCCTCAGAATCATCGTTGCACGAGCCGTCACGGTATACCTCCACATGGACCAGTGAACGCTTACCTGTTGCGACCGATATGAGCACAGCCGTGGCCAAACGTCAACAGGCCGTCCTGAAATTAATTCCCATGGGGAATCGAAGCCACACAGTGCAGGAGCTCTGGGATGCCATCAAGCAGGAGAGCGACGTGTGGTTTTTGTCAGCTAATCTGCAGCCAGGCTTGGTAGTGTGTGACAATGGCCGAAATCTGGTGGCAGCTCTGGGCCTTGGCAACCTCACTCACATACCATGTCTGGCACATGTGCTCAACTTGGTCGTGCAGAGTTTTTTGAGGGACTATCCGGATCTTGATGCACTGCTGCACAAGGTCCGCCTAGAGTGCGCTCACTTGCGACGTTCCAGCATGGCCAGATCGCGCATTGCAGCTCTGCAAGTCAGATTTTGCCTTCCTGAACATCGCATCATATGTGACGTACCCACCAGGTGGAATTCCACGTTACATATGTTGGAGCGGTTGTGTGAGCAGCAGCCAGCAGTAATGGAGTATCAGCTGCAACAGGCGCAATCAACTCGCAATTTGCGCCGTTCACACTTCACCACTACTGAGTGGGCCTCTATGAAGGACATCTGCGACGTTTTGCGTGCGTTTGATGTCTCAACGCGGATGGCGAGTGCAGATGATGCACTAGTCAGCATGACTGTCCCCCTTATCTGCCTGCTTCAGAAATCACTGAAAGCACTAAAGGAAGAGGTTTTGAAACAGGTGGAGGATGAGGAGTCACAAATTCAATTACCTTCAGGACAGTCAGCGCAACGTGGTTCCTCACAAAGGGCTGGGCAGGGCTCACTTTGTGAGGAGATGAGGAGGAGGAGGAGTCAATGGAGGAGGAAGAAATCCCTACAGAGGAAGGTACACAACGCTGTAGTCAGTATGTAGAGCGAGGGTGGGGTGATGCAGAGGAGAAAGAGATGACGCCTCTTCCAGAGGACAGCCTTTGTTGGCCAGTTGGGAGTCTGCAGCACATGGTTTATTTCATGCTTCAGTGCCTAAGAAACGACCGCCGCATCGCCCACATTCTCAGCACGTCAGATTATTGGGTGTACACCCTCCTAGACCCTCGCTACCGGGACAACTTACAAACCCTCATCACACCGGTGAACCGGGACCGTAAAATGCAGGAGTACCAAGACACACTGGTGCAATCCATACTGTTGTACATTCCAGCCGAGAGAGATGCTGCTGCTGCTACTGCTTTACAAAGCAGCTCTGTGCGTCGAGGCAGTGTAGACACCTCTACAACAAGAGGGAGCAGAAGCAGCGCCTCTGCACAGGGCAAGAACTGTATGTTACAAATGTGGCAAAGTTTTGTGACAGCGCCAGCAAGGTCTACACCATCCGAGACGGCTCCAGTCACCAGGAAGAAACGTTTCCGTAAGATGGTGACAGACTACTTGGCTTTCCCTCTAAGTGTACTCCCAGATGCCTCTTCCCCTTTCAAATTTTGGGTCTCTAAGTTGGATACATGGCCAGAGCTTAGCCAGTATGCATTGGAGGTGCTGGCTTGCCCTGCTGCCAGTGTATTATCTGAGCGTGTCTTTAGTGCTGCAGGTGGTGTAGTAACAGACCGTCGCATGCGACTATCCTCAGAGAATGTAGACCGGCTTACTTTTCTGAAAATGAACAAGGCATGGATCTCACCTGAATTTGCCTGTCCGTTTTCAGATTAAATAACTGTTTGGCAACGTTTTCCATGTCTCCGGTTATGTTCATCTTTCTACCACCTGAACTCTACTCCCTGGGCTACAACACCGCCATTTGTTGCTCGTAAGTAATTGGCAGGGGTACTGACTCCTGGCCAGCCTGGTTACAGCACGACAGCTGTTTCCTGGCAGTGTGAACGTCAATTATCCTACAATAAGTTGTGCTGTCGTGTTGCATTCGGGTTAGCCGACTCTATGGTGCCTGCAGTTTAGGTGATTCCTATGTGTGCTGTGGGATATGTAAATAAAGGCGGTTTCCATTGTGACAATAGGATAAGCACCCACTGTAGGACTGTGTGATTCTGTAACTGCGGACGGCTTGCGTCCTGTCAACTTACATTTTCATGGGTGCGTTCTTCTACCCGTCCGGGGTCCAGTACCGTCAAGTGGTTCTCCCCAGTGCCTTTGGCCTAGGTGCCTCCATCTCCGTATCCGAGTTCCAGCAACGTCTGCTGGTCCTTGGTAGTGCTTTGGAGCACAGGTACCTCCTGCTTAGTAACCGTGTCACAGTAACGTCAGCTGGTACTCGGTTGTGACATTGCCTCTTTTCCTTCTGCTACCCGTCCGGGGTCCAGTACCGTCAAGTGGTTCTCCCCAGTGCCTTTGGCCTAGGTGCCTCCATCTCCGTATCCGAGTTCCAGCAACGTCTGCTGGTCCTTGGTAGTGCTTTGGAGCACAGGTACCTCCTGCTTAGTAACCGTGTCACAGTAACGTCAGCTGGTACTCGGTTGTGACATTGCCTCTTTTCCTTCTGCTACCCGTCCGGGGTCCAGTACCGTCAAGTGGTTCTCCCCAGTGCCTTTGGCCTAGGTGCCTCCATCTCCGTATCCGAGTTCCAGCAACGTCTGCTGGTCCTTGGTAGTGCTTTGGAGCACAGGTACCTCCTGCTTAGTAACCGTGTCACAGTAACGTCAGCTGGTACTCGGTTGTGACATTGCCTCTTTTCCTTCTGCTACCCGTCCGGGGTCCAGCACAGTCAGCTGGTCCTTGTAACTTCCATTGTCTCTTGCTCCATCTGATACCCGTCAGGGTTCCAGTAACGTCAGCTGTTTCTCGGAAATTAGACGACATTAAAGACCACCCAGAAGAAGATGACGACAACAAGGACGACGAGCATGAAGCCAACCAGCCTGAACACCATCACAAAGAAAAAATAAAAGATTACCAAGAAGAAGATCACCAACAGGACAAAGAAGGTTAAGACAAACTACAAGATACAGAACAAGAGACAGAAGAACAATAAGCAGAAGATCAAAAAGCAGAAGAACATGAAGTATAAGACCAAAATGAAGAGCAAAATATATGCTCTAAATTCTAAGCAGAAGAAGACTAAGCAGTGTATGGGGGTGAGTCCGTTCCTCCTCGTGGTGCCCCTGGAAAATGCCTGCTGCTGCTGCAGGCTAAACTGAACACGGACAAAGTCAAATACTGTTGTAATTTAAATCTTTTGTGACAGCAAGAACGGAAGGATGAACAATTCATACTTTTACAGATTACAAGTACAGGAATCTCTGTCACAAATAAGAATATGATGAAGAAGATGAAGAGGAAGAAGATGAAGAATTTGAATATGAAGAAGATTAATTAGTTTAATAATAACAATATGAGTAATGTAAACAAAAACATGAATAGCAAGAAGTTTAAGAAGAAAATTAAGAAGGTGAAGATGAAGAATAATTTGATGAGAAAGATGATGCTGCTGCTGAAGATTATGAAGGAGAAAGTGTGGCACTGGCAAAAGTTAAAAAGGTGAAGAGCATGGAAGTTGTTAAACATACATATTTGCCAAAATAGAAAAAAGGTTAACAACATTGTCAATTTGTTAGTCAATCCAAACGTATTTCCAAAAAAAAATATATGAATGCTATTCCAATGCATTGTGTTAAACATGTATGCCTTTATTGTCTCCTCAACCTCCCCCAATACATTCTACATTAGTCTTTGTTGTTTTCCTTCATGTACAATTAACCAACAAGGCAAGAATGTTTTTTTTTAATTTCGATATTTTGTTCCCATAGACTTACATGGGACTTCCGGTATCAAAATCGGATATCGACGATATTTAGTGCTATCGGCGATACAATTTCAATACGATATTTTTAGATATCGAGCAATATCGCTCAACACTACTGTCCGTTTTTTGAGCTATTCTAGAATTTACATTAGATATCACTCATGTAATGTAAGAAGTGAAGTATTTGGCATTGTACTTGTTAGGGTCTGCGGAACGCACTAAATATAAGATGTGGAGAGGTGCGTTCGCAGTCTGGGGTCCACCGTGCAGGCGGAGCCTGCTGCTAGTAAAATGGCGCAAGAAGCGAACTCTGTTATCCCGCAGAGTCGCCAAAATAAACGCCGTAACGCGCTGTGGCAATATGTGCGAACTCTGTTAATCCACAGAGCCGCTAGAAGGAGTGCCGCAGCGCTATATGGTGATGTGTGCGAACTCACTTAACACAACTGAGTCGCAAAATAAACACGCTAGGGCGCTGTCTAGCGTTGAAAGCGAACCCTGTTACGTCACAGAGCCGCAGAGACAAACTTCTGTGTCCTGTCAGGCACCCAGGTACACAGTGAACAGCTAAGCGAACATAGAACGTGATCATGCTCTAATGTCCTCGTGGGAGTCACCCGCAATCTATGGCGTCTGAACGCCAGGCCCTGAATACGGCAATCAAACTCCTCACCAGTTATGCCGGCAATCTAGGGCATCTAGGACACTGACCCTGACCAGCTAGCCTACCAAACTCCTCACCGATTAAGTCGGTATTCTAGGGGCTTATTTCAGCCGGGCCCTAACCACACACACGCATGACCACACTGGCGCTAAGCATATAACGATTGATATTAGCGCATAGCGGCCCAGCCATGCCATCCTTTTATAGCAACAGCTACAGGACCTGCCAGAAACAAGGACCAATGAGAAACTGTTCCAAACACATGTAGTTTCAGGACTTTCCTGGTGGACCAATAGGAGCTGCTGCAGTACCTGAACATGTGACCCCTGATCTCCAATGAGAGATCTTACCCTGGGCATGCTCAGAAGGGGAAACGCAGGACTTCATCCCAAAGATGTCTGCTCCAGCATTGGCTATAATAGCAGATCCAGGAGAGGCAGCAGCAAGTGTCTGCACAGTACTGGAATGGGCAAGACGCTGGGACCGACGTCTCTGCTGAGCAGGCTCCACTGTGGCCGGAGATGAATGGGGGACTGCAGCGGGACAGGTTCGAGACTCCCCTTGTGCAGCAGCTGGAACTCAAACCCTAACAGTACTATACCTATATTTCTCTGCCGTATCGGAGCATCATGAATTATGGTATGTGTTAAAGGGGCCCACTGAGACTCTTTGGCCAGGGGTCCACAAAAACCTGGAGCCAGCCCTGCCCCCCCACAACTTCAGCCAAATAACCCCCAGTTTTTAATGCGTTACTATTATTATAAAGTAAATTAACGTTGACAAGCTTAAGTAATAAGAATTGATGTCGTTGGCATTGAAATGGGCACTGTAGGTGTGCTTACTGTCCTACACTCCCTGCCAACTTTTATTCCCCATTGACTTGCATTGGGGTCGGATTTTCGACTCCGACTCTACCTTTTCCGTTATTCGGCCGACTTCGTTCGACTCGACTTTTGGGAAAGTCGGGTGGTCCGAAACCCGACTCGACCCTCCCGGAGCCAAAGTCGCACATCTCTAATGACTACTGTTCAGTAATGGCAGGCTCCTGATATGATGCCTGAGATTCACTATATTCGAACAACAATGTTCCGCCATAGACTCCTTTTCTCTGAACTGTTACCATCATTTTATTCCCACCTCTTGCCAATGAACATTTTTATTTCATGCAAAACCAAAGTGTTTGACCACTCTCACAATTTGAACATTATCCATTACTCTACACTCTTCAATGTATTTCTATGAAAACTTAGAACCTTATAGACATCAGGTGATCGCAGGGTAGGACAACATGGCTGCAGGCAGTTTTATCAGATGCAGGTTCAGATGAGTTCATTAGATTGTTCACAGTTTGCACTATGCATTCCATAGTGGCAGAAACCAGAAGCGGTGTAGTTTCCGTGATGGTCTATCTCAAAGAATTAGCAAGCAAGGTGGCACGCTCGGCTGTAGACCTTTAAATCTTTCCCTTCCAATTTGCAAATGTTCGAGTGGTTAAATCTGTTGAGTTAATGTAGGGCCATATGGCAGTTCTACTTCTGTCATTAACAACAGTTTGCCAGTGTGAGCAAATAGCAATTAGAGAGTATCGCTAATTAGAAATCCTATGGTGGGGATTGGAGGAAGTAAGAAAAAAATAATATGGTTTTGTTTTCAAACTTTAGTTTAGATTGCTCATATTTCTCTCTTGGGCATAAACGGTATTTGTTTGTAGGAAAGAAGCAGAGCCCATGAGTGTGAAAATGGGGTCTAAACCTGAATGCTGGAAAACAGAAGCATCCAACAAGCAGCTAAACAGCCTTCAGCTGTAAGAAACATGTTGGCAATTTAAATTCATACATTTGCTGCCCATATGAGTGTTGAATAAATTATGTGGCCTCTCGTACAAATAATGTAATCAGATCTGCTCCTGTTTGCAAGAAATATTTTAAAATAAATCAACTAAATGCATTAAGAATGGCCTTGTTTTTTTTACGTAGGTTTGTTTCCTTGACTGCAAAACTAGCATTATAGGTGTAAGGCACTGGTGTCACATTAATAAAAAATATTATAAAAGCTCTTTTGAAATAAATGGCCAAAAAGGGGCATTTAAAGGGAATCTGACAGCATTTTTTTTCTATTTAATCTGAGGGCAGCATGAGGTAGAGGGTGAGACCCTGATTTCAGTGATGTGCCACTTATTAGGCTGTGTGCTGCCGTTTCAATACAATCAGTGTTTTATCAGCAGGCGAATATTACTGCAAGACTAGAGCTCATTTGCTTCCTAGTCCAACTCCACCCCCACCACTGATTAGCAGCTTTCTATCAATAACCAATGTACATAGAGAGCCTGGTGTGGGCAGGGTTAGCTTTCTGAGCTCTGCTACATCTAAAAACTCAGCATCACAACTGCTGCACCCTGTTAGGGTTTGATTTCCCGCTGCTGCACAAGGGGAGTCTCAAACCCGTTCCGCTGCGGTCTCTCATTCATCTTCGGCCGCAGTGGAGCCTGCTCAGCAGAGACGTCGGTCCAAGCGTCTTGCCCACTCCACTACTGTGCAGTGACTTGCTGCTGCCTTTCCTGGATCTGCTATTATAGCCAGTGCTGGAGCAGACGTCTTTGGGACAAAGTCCTGCGTTTTCCCTTCTGAGCATGCCCAGAGTGAGATCTCTCATTGGAGATCAGGGGTCACATGTTCAGGTGCTGCAGCGGCTCCTATTGGTCCGCCAGGAAGGTCATGTAGCTACATGTGTTTGTAACAGTTTCTCATTGGTCCTTGTTCCTGGAAGGTCCTGTAGCTGTTGCCATAAAAGGGTAGCATGGCTGGGCCGCCATGCGCTAATATCAACCATTGTATGCTATGCGCCAGTGTGGTCATGTGTATGTGTGGATAGGGACCCGGCTGAAATAAGCCACTAGAATACCGACTTAATCGGTGAGGAGTTTGGTATGGTAGCTGGTCAGGGTCGGTGTCCTAGATGCCCTAGATTACCGGCATAACCGGTGAGGAGTTTTGATTGCCATATTCAGGGTCTGGCGTTCAGACGCCATAGATTGCGGGTGACTCCCGCGAGGACATTAGCACATGATCACGCTTTATGTACGCTTAGCACTTAACTGTGTACCTGAGAGCCTTACAGGACACAGTGCTTTTTCTCAGCGGCCCTGTGACGTAACAGGGTTCGCTTTCAATGCTAGTCAGCGCCCTAGCGTGTGTTCTTTGCCACTCAGTTGTGTCTAGTGAGTGCGCACACATCGCCATATAGCGCTGCGGCTCTCCTTCTAGCGGCTCTGTGGAGTAACAGAGTTCGCACTCATTGCCACAGCGCATTACGGCGTTTATGTTGGCGACTCTGCGGGATAACAGAGTTTGCTTCTCGCGCCATTTTTACTAGCAGCAGGCTCCGCTTGCACGGTGGACCCCGGGCTGCGAACGCACCTTTCTACATTATATATTTGGTGTGTTCCGCAGACCCATAGCATAGTATTAGCGCCAGGGTCTGGCTAGTAAAATGGCGGATGAACAGCGATTACAGCTGTACATCCAGCAGCTGGAGGGTAGGTTGGCGGCTCTTGAGCGCACAACCTCAGCTGTGGATGTTACCGCAGTCGCTGTTCAGGCTGCTAGTGTAGCTGCAGCCAGTTTGTCCTCTGCCACCTCTGTCCCTACATTGTCCCACCTCCCGCTTCAGACAAGTTTGCTGGTGACAGCAAGCAATGTCGGGGATTCGTAAGTCAGTGCTCCATACACCTCGAGCTTCTGGCTGCAGGTTTCCCCACGGATCGGGCACAAGTGGGCTTTGTGATAGCTCTTCTGTCGGGCAGAGCGTTGGAGTGGGCAACGCCGCTGTGGGAGCGCGACGACCGTGTGGTGCAGAGCGCTTCTCGTTTTCTGGAGGCTCTGAAAAAGGTTTTTCTAGGACCTCAGGTCACCCACGATGCGGCGCTCAAACTGCTGGCAAGTACCCAGGGTTCGGCTTTGGTCAGCCATTTTGCTGTCCAATTTCGGACTCTGGCCTCGGAATTAGAGTGGCCAGATAAAGTCCTGATTCCCGTGTTCTGGAGAGGACTGGCGGGTCATGTGAAAGACGCCTTGGCTACCAGGGAGATTCCTGCCACACTGGAGAAGCTTATCGCTATTTCCACCCGCGTCGACCTCCGTTTCCACGAGCGGAGGCTGGAACGTGTCCAGTGTAGGCAGAGGGTCCAGTTGGCTCCTACCTTCACCAACCCTCTGGTGTCGCCTGTTCAGGCGCCCGACCTTCAGGAGGTTGCTCCTGCAGGATCTAAATCTCGGGTCACTCGTCCATCCCCGATTTGTTATATTTGCCAGCAGCAGGGACATTTTGCCAACCGATGTCCACAGCGGCTGAATAAGCGGTCGCGCCCAGTAACCGTAGGAACAGGGTCACTGGACGCCATGAGTTTTGCCCCTAAAGTGCTCCTCAAGGGGATAATTACCCACGGTTCTACCACCCTACCCGTCAAGCTGTGTGTGGATTCTGGGGCAGAGGGAAATTTTATGTCTTCCTCCTTTGCTTCTCGCCACACCATGCCTTTGGTGTTGCTGGCTGAACCAGTATCGGTTCGGGTGTTGAACGGAGCAATTCTGCCCTCACAAATCACCCATCAGTCTGTTCCACTCACCTTGTCTATGTCTTCTTCCCATCAGGAGAAAATATCATTTTTTATCCTCCCTGAGGGTATAGATGAGGTTTTGTTGGGATTACCCTGGCTCCGCCACCACTCTCCCCATATTGAGAGGTCTTCAGGGAGAATTCTGGGTTGGGGTAATTTATGTAAAGGCAGATGCATTAGGGACAGCGTGCAGGTCAACACCACTGAGATACCCATAGACCTCTCTCCTCTTCCCAAGGTCTATTGGTCTTATGCCGACGTTTTCTCAAAGAAGGCTGCGGAGACTCTTCCGCCTCATCGCCCCTATGACTGTCCTATCGACCTCTTGCCTGGAGCTGAGCCTCCTAGAGGAAGGGTCTATCCCCTCTCTCTTCATGAGACAGAGGCCATGTCCCAATATATTCAGGAGAACTTGGCAAGGGGATTCATTAGGAAGTCAGTGTCACCAGCGGGAGCGGGGTTCTTCTTTGTGCAGAAGAAGAACGGAGAACTACGTCCGTGCATTGATTATAGGGGTCTCAACGCTATCACCGTGAAAAATAAGTATCCTTTGCCGCTAATCTCTGAGCTTTTTGACAGGCTTCGGGGAGCAAGGGTATTTACTAAGCTAGACCTGCGGGGTGCGTATAACCTGATTCGCATCCGTGAGGGGGACGAGTGGAAGACGACATTTAACACCAGGGATGGGCATTATGAATATCTGGTAATGCCCTTTGGGCTCTGTAATGCTCCAGCTGTCTTCCAAGACTTTGTGAACGACATCTTCCGGGATATGTTGACCACCTCGGTGGTAGTCTATCTGGATGACATTCTCATCTTTTCTCCAGATATGGCCTCCCACCGGAGAGATGTCTGCAAGGTCTTCGACCTCTTGCGAGCAAATTCCCTATATGCGAAGTTGGAGAAGTGCATGTTTGAGCAGGAGTCTCTACCTTTTCTGGGCTATATCATCTCCACCCAGGGATTGGCTATGGATCCTACCAAACTTCAGGCTGTGATGGATTGGCAAGAACCCCACTCCCTTAAGGCGGTGCAGCGCTTTATGGGGTTCATTAACTACTATCGCCAATTCATTCCCCACTTCTCCACTTTGGTAGCTCCCTTGGTAGCCCTCACCAAGAAGGGAGCTAATCCCAAGTTGTGGTCAGAGGCGGTCACCGAGGCGTTCTCCTCCATCAAGTCGCATTTCGCCAGTGCTCCCATCTTACATCGCCCCGATGTCGATAAACCGTTTATCTTAGAGGTGGATGCCTCTTCTGTTGGTGCTGGAGCAGTCCTTTTTCAAAAGGATGCCCAGGGTCGGAAGCATCCCTGCTTCTTCTTTTCCAAAACCTTTACACCAGCAGAGAGGAATTATTCCATCGGGGACAGGGAGTTACTGGCTATGAAGTTGGCCTTCTCCGAGTGGCGACATCTTCTGGAGGGGGCTCGCTTCCCCTTCCAAGTGTTCACAGACCACAAGAACTTGGTGTATTTGCAGACAGCCCAGCGGCTAAATTCCCGTCAGGCCAGATGGTCCTTGTTTTTCTCCCGGTTCCATTTCACCCTCCATTTCCTCTCCGGTGAGAAGAACATTCGCGCAGATGCTCTATCCCGCTCCGTGGTGTCCTCTGAGGAGGTGGAGGAGGAGCCTCGGCTGATTGTCCCCTCAGAAAGCCTAAGAACGGTGGCTCCGGTTTCGCTTGAGTCTGTGCCTTCGGGCAAGACTTTTGTGCCCACCAATTTGTGACCGGAAGTACTCTCTTGGGCACATTCGTCCAGGGTGGGTGGACATTTTGGGACCAAAAGGACTTCTGAGTTGCTGGCGAGGACATACTGGTGGCCGCAGATGGCCCGTGACGTCAGGGAATACGTTCAGGCGTGCGTCTCCTGCGCCAAGAATAAGTCCCCTCGACAACGGCCAGCTGGGTTACTTTTTCCTTTACCAGTGGCAGACAGGCCTTGGGAGATGGTCGGGATGGATTTTGTGGTGGGCTTACCCAAGTCTCGGGGCTGCACCATCATCTGGGTGATAACCGACCACTTCTCCAAAATGGTGCACTTAGTGCCGTTACCACGGTTACCGTCTGCACGGGCCTTGGCAGCATTATTCATTAGGCATATTTTCCGCCTACACGGTATGCCAGACAAAATTGTCAGTGATCGAGGTCCCCAGTTTGCGTCTCGGTTCTGGAGAGCTGTGTCGTCTACTCAGCATTGAGTTGAATCTCTCCTCTGCATACCATCCCGAGATGAATGGGTTGGTAGAGAGGGCCAACCAGACCTTGGTCACATACTTGCGACATTTTGTCTCTGCCAGGCAGGATGACTGGGCATCCTTGCTACCGTGGGCTGAGTTCGCTCTGAATAATGCTGTGGCTGACTCCACCGGACAGACCCCATTCCTCCTGAACTACGGTCAGCATCCACGGGTACCAGTGCCTATGCCCGTGTCTTCCACCGATTCCAGGGTGGCAGACTGGGCTGTGGAGGCATGGGACATTTGGAACCGCACTCAGGATGCCATTCAGGCCTCCAAAGAGAGGATGAGATCTTCGGCCGATGCCCATCGGCGCCCCGCTCCTACATTTGCTCCGGGTGACCTAGTGTGGCTTTCTGCCCGAAACATCAGGCTGCGGGTAGAGTCCACCAAGTTGGCACCTTGCTTTTTGGGCCCCTTTAAAGTTCTTGAGCAGGTGAACCCGGTGGTTTACCGCCTAGCCCTTCCACCTCGCCTTCGTATCACTGACACCTTTCACGTGTCCCTCTTGAAACCCGTGGCCATTTCCCGGTTTTCCGAGTAATCTGTCGGGACGTCGGGTTCATCTACCGACGATCATGAGGTGAACGCCATTGTTGGATGCAAGGTGGTACGAGGAAAAAAAATTTATTTGGTGGATTGGAGGGGTTATGGGCCTGAGGATAGATCCTGGGAGCCTGCTGAGCATGTTCACGCTCCGCAGCTCATCGCTGCCTTTGAGCGCAGTGAGGCCCTAGGAGGGGGGGTAATGTTAGGGTTCGATTTCCCGCTGCTGCACAAGGGGAGTCTCGAACCCGTTCCGCTGCGGTCTCCCATTCATCTTCGGCCGCAGTGGAGCCTGCTCAGCAGAGACGTCGGTCCAAGCATCTTGCCCACTCCACTACTGTGCAGTGACTTGTTACTGCCTTTCCTGGATCTGCTATTATAGCCAGTGCTGGAGCAGACGTCTTTGGGAAAAAGTCCTGCGTTTTCCCTTCTGAGCATGCCCAGAGTGAGATCTCTCATTGGAGATCAGGGGTCACATGTTCAGGTGCTGCAGCAGCTCCTATTGGTCCGCCAGGAAGGTCATGTAGCTACATGTGTTTGTAACAGTTTCTCATTGGTCCTTGTTCCTGGAAGGTCCTGTAGCTGTTGCTATAAAAGGGTAGCATGGCTGGGCCGCCATGCGCTAATATCAACCATTGTATGCTATGCGCCAGTGTGGTCATGTGTATGTGTGGATAGGGACCCGGCTGAAATAAGCCACTAGAATACCGACTTAATCGGTGAGGAGTTTGGTATGGTAGCTGGTCAGGGTCGGTGTCCTACACGCCCTAGATTACCGGCATAACCGGTGAGGAGTTTTGATTGCCATATTCAGGGTCTGGCGTTCAGACGCCATAGATTGCGGGTGACTACCGCGAGGACATTAGCACATGATCACGCTTTATGTACGCTTAGCACTTAACTGTGTACCTGAGAGCCTTACAGGACACAGTGCTTTTTCTCAGCGGCCCTGTGACGTAACAGGGTTCGCTTTCAGCGCCCTAGCGTGTTTTCTTTGCCACTCAGTTGTGTCTAGTGAGTGCGCACACATCGCCATATAGCGCTGCGGCTCTCCTTCTAGTGGCTCTGTGGAGTAACAGAGTTCGCACTCATTGCCACAGCGGCGTTTATGTTGGCGACTCTGCGAGATAACAGAGTTTGCTTCTCGCGCCATTTTTACTAGCAGCAGGCTCCGCTTGCACGGTGGACCCCGGGCTGCGAACGCACCTTTCTACATTATATATTTGGTGTGTTCCGCAGACCCATAACACACCCAGTATCTAATCATCCACTAAGTTATACAGGTCCTTCTCAAAAAATTAGCATATAGTGCAAAATTTCATTATTTTCCATAATGTAATGATTACAATTAAACTTTCATATATTTTAGATTCATTACACACCAACTGAAATTTGTCAGGTCTTTTATTGTTTTAATACTGATGATTTTGGCATACAACTCCTGATAACCCAAAAAACCTGTCTCAAAAAATTAGCATATCAAGAAAAGGTTCTCTAAACGACCTATTACCCTAATCTTCTGAATCAACTAATTAACTCTAAACACATGCAAAAGATTCCTGAGGCTTTTAAAAACTCCCTGCCTGGTTCATTACTCAAAACCCCCATCATGGGTAAGACTAGCGACCTGACTGATGTCAAGAAGGCCATCATTGACACCCTCAAGCAAGAGGGTAAGACCCAGAAAGAAATTTCTCAACAAATAGGCTGTTCCCAGAGTGCTGTATCAAGGCACCTCAATGGGAAGTCTGTTGGAAGGAAACAATGTGGCAGAAAACGCTGTACAACGAGAAGAGGTGACCGGACCCTGAGGAAGATTGTGGAGAAGGACCGATTCCAGACCTTGGGGGACCTGAGGAAGCAGTGGACTGAGTCTGGTGTAGAAACATACAGAGCCACCGTGCACAGGCGTGTGCAGGAAATGGGCTACAGGTGCCACATTCCCCAGGTAAAGCCACTTTTGAACCATAAACAGCGGCAGAAGCGCCTGACCTGGGCTACAGAGAAGCAGCACTGGACTGTTGCTAAGTGGTCCCAAGTACTTTTTTCTGATGAAAGCAAATATTGCATGTCATTCGGAAATCAAGGTGCCAGAGTCTGGAGGAAGACTGGGGAGAAGGAAATGCCAAAATGCCTGAAGTCCAGTGTCAAGTACCCACAGTCAGTGATGGTGTGGGGTGCCATGTCAGCTGCTGGTGTTGGTCCACTGTGTTTCATCAAGGGCAGGGTCAATGCAGCTAGCTATCAGGAGATTTTGGAGCACTTCATGCTTCCATCGGCTGAAATGCTTTATGGAGATGAAGATTTCATTTTTCAGCACGACCTGGCACCTGCTCACAGTGCCAAAACCACTGGTAAATGGTTTACTGACCATGGTATTACTGTGCTCAATTGGCCTGCCAACTCTCCTGACCTGAACCCCATAGAGAATCTGTGGGATATTGTGAAGAGAAAGTTGAGAGACGCAAGACCCAACACTCTGGATGAGCTTAAGGCCGCTATCGAAGCATCCTGGGCCTCCATAACACCTCAGCAGTGTCACAGGCTGATTGCCTCCATGCCACGCCGCATTGAAGCAGTCATTTCTGCAAAAGGATTCCCGACCAAGTATTGAGTGCATAACTGAACTTTATTATTTGATGGTTTTTTTGTTTGTTTTAAAAAAACACTTTTATTTTATTGGACGGTTGAAATATGTTAATTTTTTGAGACAGGTTTTTTGGCTTATCAGGAGTTGTATGCCAAAATCATCAGTATTAAAACAATAAAAGACCTGACAAATTTCAGTTGGTGTGTAATGATTCTAAAATATATGAAAGTTTAATTGTAATCATTACATTATGGAAAATAATGAAATTTTGCACTATATGCTAATTTTTTGAGAAGGACCTGTATATCGCTAGAATCAGGGTCTCTTTTCCCACATTATGCTGCTGTTAGATGAGGTAGCAAAAACCGGGTGACAGATTCCCTTCAAGGGGCATACAGAATATGGCATGCTAGTAATTGATGGTGCAACCTATCAGGTCTGTTTTAAAAGAGCATATTATAATGTATACTGCCATTACTTTTGGTCATTAGACAAAGATTCTGGTAAAGAAATGCTCCTGTATTACCATGTTGTGAAATTGGCCTCATCTATATCAACATTAGTGTTGAGCGATACGATACTGCAAATATCGGGTATCGGCCGATATTAGCTGTATCGGGCTTTCGATTCCGAGTACCGATATTTTCGTCATATCGGATACCGGAATCGGATTTGTCACTGTCACTGTGAGTGTCCGTCGGTCGGGTCTGTCAGGAGTCAGCGGCACTTACCTGGCAGAAGATCTCCGGCGGTCACGTCCTGGACTGCTTGATGGCCGCCATTATCTTCTCCCTGGCGGTCACATGCAGTTTTTCGCGATAACTGCAGTGACTGCAGGGTAATCCCGGCCGTAAACCAGTCCAATGACGTCACCGCCGGGGAAGCAGGTAATCAGCTGTGCTGCGCTGGGATGACAGGCTCTGCCTGTCATTCTGATGTAGCAGAGCTGGATCGTCGTGGGACACTCGTTACTATGGACTGCGTCGGACAGGTGGTATACTGCTGTTTTTTTTCTTCATTTTTTTACAGGAGATCGATGGCGTCGCAGGATGAGACTGTAATAAAAGTAATGAAAACTGTGTTGTGTTTTTTATTAAATTAAAACAATTTTTTATGAACATTCACCCGTCCGGGTACATCAACAATTTAACTATTTACATACAGGGACCCTGTCCGGGTTATTTATAATTCTTTGGCAGGGGTGTTCCAGGTACCACCTGGTACTCTTCTGATGCTTGCCAAACATCCGAGACACCAAGGACCACCAGGACCTGATGACGTCGTGTGGCCTGTACAGTCAAGTCGTGACCCGCTATCTGTGTCTGTGTGGCCACCTCTTTCATCTCCCTCCGGTTCTGGAGCCCTATGTCACGGACTGAACGAACCCCAGGGGGCCTAACAGGCGCCGGGTACGGGCCAGCTATAGTTATCATGTCCATAGCTGGGGCTGCTGAGGAGACCACTGAGGGAGGCTGGGGAGATTTACGGCGTGGGGTGGGCACTTGTGCAGAGGCCTGGATGTGGGAGGCTGAAGGCTCCGAGGGTCTCACAGGTTCCTGACACTCTGGGGAGTAGGGGTCGCACCTGGTAACATTTAGGGCGTACCATCCATTGTAACCCCAGTGTCGGGTGTAAGTCACCAAGTCTCCTGGCAACAGGTCCCTCCCCGGGTGTCCTTCTGGGAGGTGAGTCTCCACGTCCCGCCGGGTCACAAAGATTTCTAAATAAAGTCCAGGCTCCTGGATGAAGCCCCAACCACCTTTCAATTTAAAGCTCCGTACTGCACCCTTACGCCGCGGCTCCCACAGGGTTCCTTTATCTTTTCTCATCCGGTCCTTATCTGCCCGGTCCTTCTCCAGTTGACGTTGCCGAAGCTTTTGGGATTCTCGCTGCTCCCTTTGTCGCTCTGCTTCCCGCTCCCAACGTCTCCACTCTTCCTCCTGACGCCGGTTGTAATTCTCCTCCACCAGCTGCTCCATGTCTCCACCATCAAATGCCAGCTTACGATGCCCAGTTTGCGGCAGCTCTCCTGGCGCCCCCCAGTCCTGGTGGCGCTCACCTGCGGAGGAAGCAGCCGGCTCTGGAACAGATGACAGTCGGGGCTCCGGTACAGACAGGTAGACCTCTGGTGCCTGCGCGGCCTCCTCCATGAGGACGGGTGTCGCTTCTTCTGTCTCAGCGACGGGGGCAGACAGCGGGATCTGGGGTGCTGCCGGTGCAGAGTTTTTTGCAGGAACGGGTGCCTCCACTGCGACAACGTCAACCGGATCACATTGCAAGGGCTGGGATGCCCGCACGGACTCCTCTACTAGAACGGGTGCCTCACCTTCCGGTACAGACACTTCAGGTAAGAGGGATTGGCGCCGCTCCAAGTTTAGTTTTAGGGCACGCCAGCTGGCTTCCATCCTGGCGACCTCCTCCGGTGCCGGGCCAGGCCTCTTAGGGTATCCTCCGCTTCTTGCAGCGTAGGAGGGTTTCCAGGCCGGGTGCCCAACGGTGGTTCCGTGGCGATCGGGTCGCTTCCGTGGGGGAGAGCTCTGACTGCTCCATCCCTTCACACTTCTGCTCGTGTCCATTAGCCATCTCTGCCAAGTCACATGTGTCATTAGCATCTGGAGAGGGCCCCTCTTTTGTAGGGAGGCGGGACCTTCGTGTTAGTTTCCGCACACTGAGGAGGATGAGGAGGCGGAACTGAAGAGCTGTGGGGCACGATCTTACATTGCAGTACCATTTAGAGTAGTCGGCCATCGTTTTCGCGACACTGAGTGAGTGTACACCCACGAAGAGCACGCCCTTCTTCTTCACCAGTGCCTCGTCGTGACGCAGATATAGCGGAAAAATGGCAAATACATTCTCTGATGATTTTAGCAATTCTCAAGCACAAAACCAGTTCAATTCAGGCACACAGGACTCGCTTATAGCAAGCTACAGAATCCTGTTCGTGACGCCCAAGTTGAGTCGCACAGAGCCAGAGGTTTTGGGGGTACTCGGCACCGAGCCCGTTGACTTCTATGGGGTATGTCACGGCTTTACCCGGCAATTGAATCAGAGTCTATTTTACTATGTAGAAGTGTATAAACTATAAATATATGTATATATATATGTCACAATGACATGTATATATATATATATATGTATTCTATGTGTGTATATTTTGTGTTTACAACGAAAGAAAGGGTTTTTTTTTGTTGCGATATTTTGTTCCCATAGACTTACATGGGACTTCCGGTATCGTAATCGGATATCGACGATATTTAGTGATATCGGCGATACCATTCCGATACGATATTTTTAGATATCGAGCAGTATCGCTCAACACTAATCAACATGACAGATATTTTGCAGGTTTTATAACATTCAATTATCTACTCTTCGAATAAATTATATTTAAGAGAAGCAATTCTTATTTCCAGAATTGTTTCCTTTACAACATAAATTGCATAGATAATATAAATCTATATATTAACCATGCAATATATGTTGTAAAGGAAACAATTTGTCAATTATGAAAAAAAGAATTTCTTCTCTTAAATGTAATTTATTTGAAGAGTACATAATAATATATATACAGTACAGACCAAAAGTTTGGACACACCTTCTCATTGAAAGATTTTTTCTGTATTTTCATGACTATGAAATTGTAAATCCACACTGAAGGGATCAAAACTATGAAATAACACATGTGGAATTATATACTTAACAAAAAAGTGTGAAACAACTGAAAATATGTCTTATATTCTAGGTTCTTCAAAGTAGCCACCTTTTGCTTTGATGAGTGCTTTGCACACTCTTGACATTCTCTTGATGAGCTTCAAGAGGTAGTCACCGGAAATGGTTTTCACTTCACAGGTGTGCCCTGTCAGGTTTAATAAATGGGGTTTCTGGCCTTATAAATGGGGTTGGGACATCAGTTGTGTTGTTCAGAAGTCTGGTGGATACACAGCTGATAGTCCTACTGAATAGACTGTTAGAATGTGTATTATGGCAAGAAAAAAGCAGCTAAGTAAAGAAAAATGAGTTGCCATCATTACTTTAAGAAATTAAGGTCAGTCAGTCCGAAAAATTGGGAAAACTTTGAAAATGTCCCAAGTGCAGTTGCAAAAACCATCAAGCGCTACAAAAAACTGGCTCACATGAGGACCGCCCCGAGAAAGGAAGACCAAGAGTCACCTCTGCTTCTGAGGATAAGTTTACCCAGGTCACCAGCCTCAGAAATCGTAGGTTTACAGCAACTCAGATTAGAGACCAGGTCAATGCCACACAGAGTTCTAGCAGCAGATACATCTCTACAACAACTGTTAAGAGGAGACTTTGTGCAGCAGGCCTTCATGGTAAAATAGCTGCTAGGAAACCACTTCTAACGACAGGCAACAAGCAGAAGAGACTTGTTTGGGCTAAATAACACAAAGAATGGACATTAGACCAGTAGAAATCTGTGCTTTGGTCTGATGAGTACAAATTTGAGATCTTTGGTTCCAACCACTGTGTCTTTGTGCGACGCAGAAAAGGTGAATGGATGGATTCTACATGCCTGGTTCCCACCATGAAGCATGGAGGAGGAGGTGTGATGGTGTGGGGGTGCTTTGCTGGTGACACTGTTGGGGATTTATTCAAAATTGAAGGCATACTGAACCAGCATGGCTACCACAGCATCTTGCAGCAGCATGCTATTCCATCCGGTTTACGTTTAGCTGGACCATCATTTATTTTTCAACAGGACAATGACCCCAAACACACCTCCAGGCTGTGTAAGGGCTATTTGACCAAGAAGGAGAGTGATGGGGTGCTACGCCAGATGACCTGGCCTCCACAGTCACCAGACCTGAACCCAATCGAGATGGTTAGGGGTGAGCTGGACCGCAGAGTGAAGGCAAAAGGGCCAACAAGTGCTAAGCATCTCTGGGAACTCCTTCAAAATTTTTGGAAGACCATTTCCGGTGACTACCTCTTGAAGCTCATCAAGAGAATAATTTCAGTTGTTTCACACTTTTTTTTAAGTATATAATTCCACATGTGTTTTGATGCCCTCAGTGTGAATGTACAATTTCCATAGTCATGAAAATACAGAAAAATCTTTAAATGAGAAGGTGTGTCCAAACTTTTGGTCTGTACTGTATATATATATATATATATATATATATATATATATATATATATATATATATATATATATTTCTTATGCCTTGGATACCATGCATTCCACAATTCACTCAGTAACATAAGTGAGATATAAGGATATAATTTACCATGACACTTAATCTAATTCTTCATTGCTTTCTAGAATATTGCTTCCTTTGTGTCCTTTTCTGCTTTCTAGACTATTACAGATAGTGCTGTATTGTTCTGACAGCAGCCAGTACCATAGAAACACATACACAAATATAAAATGCACACATGTTCAATTCTGTTTATGTGAATTCATTTTAGAGGAAAATCTGCTCAACTGTAATATTTATTCATATCTTTGCTTTATATCTCAATCGATACTTAAATTTCATGAATGATGAGTTTATTTTAAAGGGTGCAAAGCGTCTTTTCTTTAAAATATAACTTCAAAACCTCACACCATACTGATGTAATCTATTCCATCTCCTTATGAACAAATTAGAAAAATATAAGAACTGCTAGTTCTTGTTATTGTATCAGAGTCTAATAATGTCAGCTCTTTTAGTGTGATTATGATTCTACACTTTGTTTCCTAGATCATGTCATTTCACAGGAAGAAGAAGGCTTACCTTTTAGGGTTCATGATTCCATTACACAGCTCTCCATAAAGTTAAAATTAAAATGTTTCTATTGCATCAAAAAATTAAATAACCATGATGGACTCATCATGCAACTCAATCATGCAGCTTTTTTTTCTGGGTTTTTTTTTTAAATCTGTACATTTCTTGCTAAAACAGGAAGCGATACCTCCAAGTAAAATAGTAAAACTACCTTGAACTTGCAGAATGAGCGTCAGCGTCTAATGAGATTTTTAAGCAACAAAGTACTTGATCTTAAAGGTGGCCATATACTGTCTTACTGTGACGGTCTTCGGTAATGAAGGGGGCTTCAAACTGTCCCTGGAATTGAGACCCTAACAAATCACTGTCCCAGAGGTACTCTTGAAGGTAGAGAGGCACGAGTCTCTGACTTACTATGCTTCTGTTAAACCCTGATCTATCCCCTCCCCCACACCATGAGGCATTGGACACAAATGTAATGTAAATAAGACACAAAGACAAAACAGGGATAACACAAAACCTCTATCATACAAAAGTACTAACCAACAATAGGAAGGAGGATAGGGACAGAAAGGAATAAAACTAAATGGGAACAGGGACCAGGAGATAAAAACACTTGTACTACAGCAAACCACAGAACACTAATACAAAATCTCTACTCCAAAAACCTAGCTTTAGCACACAGCACATGAAAATGACTCTTTCATGGGAAGGGACAAGAATGTCTGACCAGCTTATACAGAAGAGCTAAGGAACCAGATCAGAAGCAACTGAAATGGAGCTACATGTTTCTGACCAACATAGAAAGGGTCGTTAACCTCTTCAGCACAGAAAACTAAATCCATTTCATATGGGACACAAATCACATCATCTCTAGAGAAGACCTACAATTCATTACCCGACGTGACCGTCTAACTCCAGTCTTCCAGGGGGACATGACACCCTTGTGGCATATACATCAGAGCTAAGCAGTCAAATTTGCAAAGTTTGACAGGAGTAGCCAACAATCCTATGTGTATGGGGACTCTTCTCTGACATATAATACTATTTCATAAAAAGAAGGATCAGGCATGTTGAGCTTCAACTCCCGATCTTTTTGTTTTCAAGGGAGATAGATTAAGATCAAAACTGTACTGCAGCAGCTAAAGACCCCAACATGCATTAGATAAAAGTAAACTAAAAACAACAATTTCGGTGGGCTTGACCACTCATCTAATGTCTGGACCTAATGTCAGGACCTTCCGAATGTACACCTAATTTTATAGAACAAAGGAGCCAAGCGTCCCTAAGTTTAGTGGAATTGGGAGAGAGAGCTGTGAGCAAAACGATTGTTCACCAACAGATATCTAATGTGTATGCCAAGCTTTACTCGCCACTTCCCACCCGAACAACATGTACATGTGAGCGGAATTTGTATGGTGGGTGGGGAGGAACAACTGTCAACCAACAATTATTGAATGTGTATGGGCACCCAAGATGAAATGTGTCACCATAAGACAAATGTTAATTATAAATATATATATATAAATAATACATATACAGGGTGGTCCAAAATTAGGTGGACAGAAAAAAAAAAACATTTATTTTGATTTATATATAACATTATATTTACTAACACAAGCATAACATTGACAATTAAATTTTATTCTGAACAATAATACAAAATCCCTTAAATTTTATCAGCGCAGGTGCTCAAACTGTTTTCCATCACAATTTGCACAGCTTGGAAGTCTGCCTTTTACGCTTTTACAAACATTTTTTCACAAGTCTTTTTTTGTATTAATTTTTGAAATGATCTCTTATGTAATTTTTAAAATCACTGACAGTTTTTAATTTTCGAATTTTAAATTTGTCCTTGAGTAACTCCCCCAAAAAAAAAAATCCATTGGGGTAATCTGGTGAACTTGCCGGCCAATCAAGTGGGCCTCTTCGGCCAATCCATTTATTGGAAAAAGTGCATCAAGATTCGCCCACTAGACTTGAAAAAGTGGAGGGGCCCCTCTTGTTGGAAATAAAAGTCTTTGAATTAGGCTGTTGCAGTAATGGGGAAAAAACTTGATTCAATTAGAATTTTTGCGATATTATCTCTTGTGACTGTTCATCAAAAAAAAAAAGGTCTAAAAACACCAAAAATTGAAATACCCCCAAACATTGACATCAGGTGTTAGGGTCTGCGGAAAGCACCCCAATAAAATAAAAATAGTGGGTGCGTTCGAGCCCGGGTCCACAGTGCAGGCAGAGCCTGCTGCTAGTAGATGGCGGTAAAGGCGAATCTGTTAATTCACAGAGTGCAAACATAGATGCTGTGGACTATATCGCTGTATAAGCGAACTCTGTTATACCACAGAGTGCTGCGGTAAAGTGCCCGGGTAGCGACTGTGTCCGTTAAACCCAGGGCTACACAGATAACTGCTGTGCGGATGCAGTCCGTGGTCATGCAGTCAGAACCCCAAAAAACCCCCCACCGGAAAAGCCAGATTCTAGGGGGTTATTTCAGCCCAGCCCTAAACCCCATGCGTGCATGATCACACTGCGCAAAAGACATAAAGCAATTGATACTGGCATGGCCACAAAGGCCCCAACCCTTTATAGTAAAACTACAGGACTGCCAGAAAAAGGCCAATGAGAAACGTTTTCCAAAACAATGTAGTTTCGGGGCCTTTCTGGCGGACCAAAAGGAGCTGCTGCAGTACCTGAGCAGTGCCCCTGATCTCCAATGAGATTTTCTTCCCGGGCAGCTCAAAAGGGGGAAAAGCAGGACTTCGTCCAAAAAAGACATCTGCTCGCCGCGACCTTTTACTGGTAAAAATAGAGAACCCTGGAGAAGCAGAGCAAACTCTGCACATATAAGACCGGGCAGACCTGGGACAAGTCTTTGTGAGCAGGCTACATGCGGCGGAGAGGTGGGGGACTGCACGGGAGGGTTTCGAGATTCCCCTTGTGCAGCAGGGGGAACTCGCCCCCTAACACAGGCCTTTTAGTTGTTGCTTAATGTTAAATGCGTGTTTTCATTATACCCCGTAAATACAATTAGTCTGAATTGGCCCGATAATTTTAAAGAAGCTTCCCATACACATAATTTTATCTAAAAATTTCTGGATTTTCTTCAATTTTTGTTTAAACAAATTTCATAAAATTTAGCCGCCCCTCGGATATCCTCCCAAAAAACCCTGAATTAAAACGTGGCGATAACTTTCCCCCATTAGACAATAGATTTCAGGATTCACAGATGGAAACTCGGAAATTCCAAAATTTTAAAAGGGCTCTTTCGTGGGCTTTTTTTTGGACTTGAACAAAGTTTCAGCACAAGTTGTTTATATTTTTGTCAGGGGTTTTGGGTCGACCGTTTTTTTTTGGGATAAGGATTGAGCCCGTGGCATCGAATTTGTCACGAATGTGTTAAATGGTTTGTTCTTTGGGGCTTTGGGAACCCAAAAATTTCAAAACCCCAAATTTTCTCTGTTTCCATTTTGAGTTCAAAACTTTTTAAAATCAATTTTTTTGATTTTATTAAAAATTTTAGCCATTTTGGGGGGGATTTACTGTGAAAACGGATCGTGAAAAAGACCAGTTTCCCCTTGCAACCCAAACAGATTCCCCCCCTTTCATTTTTTCCCAAAAAAGTCTGTGAAGAATGAAAAGTGGAATCTGTTTGGGTGCTAAGGGCAACGAGTCAGTTTCACTTTAACCATGGGTAAATCTCCCCCCCATCAACCTATTAACATTTCCCCCTCTTTTG
>JARQOD010000006.1:136877037-136941228 GCA_033576555.1 Oophaga sylvatica
TTTAATCTGGCACTAATTATAGGCATTTATCTTTATAATGGTCAAGGAGCTTTACGTGTAGGCCTCTTGTGTAAGGGCCCCCGTCTCACATAGCGATACACCAGCGATCCCGACAACGATCAGGATCGCTGGTGTGTCGCTACATGATCACTGCTGAGCTGCCAAACAGGAAGCGATCAGCACAGCGACACTGCAGGTAACATCGCTTAGTTACCCGCAGTGTACGTTGGATACCAGCGCACTGATGCAGGGAGCTGGTAACCTAGGTACACGTCGGGTTTCCAGGTGCTGCGCGGTGCCTGGAAACCCGATGTTACCTTGGTTACCAGCTCCCCTGCAGCAGCGCACTGGTATCCAACGTACACGTCGGTTTTCAGGCACAGCCCCGCGCCTGGAAACCCGATGTGTACCTTGGTTACCAGTAGATCGCTGGTCTCCGCCTGTCACACGCAGCGATGCGTGCCTGCCACGGGAGAACCAGTGATCAAAAAACAGTCCTGACATTTTTTGACTCGACTAGCGATTCACAGCAGGGCCTGATCGCTGGTACGTGTCAGACATAGCGAGATCGCTGCTGAGATCGCTGTTTAGCACGATCTCGGTAGTGATCTCGCTATGTGAGATGGGGTCTTAAACCTGTGTTAAGTGCTAGAAAAGTGATAAAACTGATGCTGTGTTTAAATAGGTGTCTACTCCATGCCAAAAAGGGCCAGTGAACCTTTACAAGTTTTGGGGCCATTGAGACTTCCCAAGTTTAAGATTGCTCAGACCATCTTGTTATACTGTATATAATGTATAACATAATATTTTAACATCAATTATTTTATTTCCACCCATCAGAAATAATATATATATATATTTATATATATACATATATATACACATTATAATAATATTCAAGAAACCAAAAAATGGAGCAAAATACTATGACGTTTCAAAGTATCAAAAATATTATTTCTATTATCATATAGTGATATAAATATTAAAATACAAGAATCATAACACAATTAATTGGAAACCCAAAGCAGTTTGAACTGAACCTAGGTATACTGCTCGATGTCAAATACTGCATAATGACACATGAACATGGGATAAAAGGTGTATCTATGTACTATATACCATAATACCTCCTGGACAATAGCAGTCAATTAATCTAAACATAGTGAAATATACTACCACTCCAGGAGTATGGCAATATCCCCTACTCCCACTACCCCATAGAAATCACTCAAGTAAATCATACAGGCGCCATATAGCAAAGTTAAAGTCCAGACTCATGGGCAAAAGGGGGGAGGAAAAAAGACAAAGTCACAAGATAATGATCATAGTATTGGCTCACCCATGTTAGTGTGCATATGCAGATGCGCACCCCTACCGCGTTTCGCAGTCGCTTCCTCGGGGGGCTGATGCATTATAATAATAATAATTACTTGTTAGAGAGATAGAGAACCCATGACATTCTGAACGATAAAGGATCCTGTAGTTTAAAATGCAGTATGAAACCGAATTCTGCACTCTAAGTAATGAATTCAGATTAATGGCCTCATGTTAATCACTACCAACTCACCATGGAAGTCTGCGGCATGATTCTTTTTTGCTTGGCATGTTGTACATAAGTGTAAAGCCCGGGTCTCACATAGCGATACACCAGCGATCCCGACAAAGAATATGCACTTGTCAGGATCGCTGGTGTGTCGCACATGATCGCTGCTGAGCTACCAAACAGGCAGCTCATGCAGCGATCAGCACAGCGACACTGCGGGTAACATCGCTTAGTTACCCGCAGTGTACGTTGGATACCAGCGCCCTGATGCTGTGCGGTGCCTGGAAACCCGCTGTGTACCTTGGTTACCAGCGGATCACTGGTCTTCCGCCTGTCACACGCAGCGATGCGTGCCGGCCAGCGGGAGACCAGCGATCAAAAAAATGTTCAGGACATTCAGCGACGATCAGCGATACCCAGCAGGGGGGCTGATCGTCGCTGAATGTCACACACGGCGATATCGCTGGAGAGATCGCTGTTGCGTCACAAAACTAATGACTCAGCAGCGATCTCGCTAGCGAGATTGCTGTGTGAGACGGGGGCTTTTAGCTGGCTACAGATATGTGTCTATCTATGGGGATAACCTGGCTGCCCCTGATATATGTTGTTAGGAAAAATTTCAACTGGTCAAAGGCAGGGTCTCACATAGCGATACACCAGCGATCCCGACAACGATATGCACTTGTCAGGATCGCTGGTGTATCGCTATATTATCGCTGCTGAGCTGCCAAACAGCAGCTCAGGGCAGCAATCAGCACAAGGACACTGCGGGTAACATCGCTTAGTTACCCGCAGTGTACCTTGGATACCAGCGCCCTGATGCAGGGAGCTGGTATCCAAGGTACACAGCGAGTTTCCAAGCGCTGCGCGGTGCCTGGAAACCCACTGTGTACCTTGGATACCAGCTCCCTGCATCAGGGCGCTGGTATCCAAGGTACACAGCGGGTTTCTAGGCACAGCCCCGCGCCTGAAAACCCGCTGTGTACCTTGGTTACCAGCGGATCGCTGGTCTCCCGCCTGTCACACGCAGCGATGCGTGCCTGTCAGCGGGAGACCAGCGATCAAAAAAATGTCCAGACATTTCAGCGACGATCAGCGATACCCAGCAGGGGGGCTGATCGTCGCTGAATGTCACACACAGCGATATCGCTGGTGAGCTCGGTGCTGTGTCACAAAACTAGTGACTCAGCACCGATCTCGCTAGCGAGATCGTTGTGTGAGAACGGGCCCTTAACCCTTTGTATTCCCTGAGATAAGAGACAGGCATTTACTCCCATAATGTAGATACCATGCCCATTTGGTCAAGTAAGAAAAGGTAATTCAGGTGTAAAATGAAGGAACACAGCTATATTTTCATGATTCCTCCATGATTCCTGTCATGATTCCTCCATTCAGGGAGTGATTACTATGCTGTCCTATGGAAACTGGGTCATGCTGAGTTGTCAGTGTTTTAACTGACAGCTTGACTGTCCAATCTTGTGATGGGTGTACTGAGCTGTTGGTGCTTTGATTGACAGCTCAGCTGTCCAATCTGTGACTCTGGGTTGTGGGTCTTTCTCCAAGTGTTCTGTGTTCTGGAGATTGCCCAAGCTATTTACCTGAGTTGTCTGCCCTTGATCCCTTGCCAGACGTAGTTTGTACTTCCTGGTGAGTTCTGATCTTCTGCTGCTTGAGCTTTGGACCATGTTCTCACTATCCCTTTGTCTTGTCCTCTTTAATTTGATCCACTATCTCTTGGTATACTAAGCTTGAACCTTGACCTGACTTACGCCTTTGTCTTTTCCCTTGGTTATCTATAATGATTTCTTGGTATTGACCCCAATACTTGGTATTGACAAGTGACTTTTCTGCCTCACTGCCTGTCCATGAGTAGTGACTTGTGTCACAGTCACATTTATGAGTCTAAAGGTACTGCCACACTAAACAATCCCGCTAGCGATCTCGTTAGCGTTGCATACTAATGCGATCGCTAGCGGGATTGTTTCTATATCGCTAAATGCTGCCGCATTTAGCGATATAGTTAACGACGCTATCGCCGTTAGCGATCTTCTTAACGACTTTAGCGGTACAAAAGTACCGCTAAATCGCTAAGAAAAGGTGCCACACAGCGATAAGATACTTACCCAGCGGGAGCGCCAGCGATGAAATAGGGTCCGGAGCGATTCCAGCGACGAGGAGATCACAGCAGGAAGCTCGTCGCTGGAAGCTGCCGCACTGAACAATATCGCTAACGGGATCGCTAAATAGTGACGTTTTTTAGCGATCCGTTAGCGATATTGTTTAGTGTGGCATACCCTTAAAGGTACTGCCACACTAAACAATCCCGCTAGCGATCACGATAACGACGCATACTAATGCGATCGCTTAGCGGGATTGTTTCTATATCGCTAGTAGCAGCCTATTTTAGCCATGTCGTTAAGGACGCTATCACGGTTAGCGATCTCCTTAACGACTTTAGCGGTACAAAAGTACCGCTAAATCGCTAACAAAAGGTGCTACACTCAGCGATATATTTTTTAGCGATCCCGTTAGCGATGTTGTTTAGTGTGGCAGTCCTCTAAGGGGTTGTTTCATCAAAGTATCATTCATGGCTATTTAATTCAGAAAAAGCATCAAGGAATATTTTTTTTTAGTTTTCTAACATTTTTTTCACAGCTGTTAAAGACAATCATTGGTTGGACAAGATTATAGTTGAGCACAAAGATTTGTAAGACCCTTGCTTGTAGTGTGTGGCCTCTGGACTAGAGTCAAATTAACCTCCTACAACCTGCCAGCATACCCGGCACCTAAGCAGATTAGTAGGGCCTTAAAAGTCATTATGTTTTGTCATCAAGTACAGATCACATGGCACCAGGATTTCTACACAGAAAATACATCAGGGATGCCGAATGACAGAAAAAAGTTTGCAGGGAATTGGTCCAAAGGCCATGGGCTACCGACATGACAGATGGACCAAGTCTTAAGAATTATTTTAGTCTACTCAACTCTAGAAAAGATATTGTACTATTTCATGTGAGAGTCTCAACATTAATGTTGTCTGTTATCTTATCATTTCATTAACATCATCATTATTTTATTATTCTAAACCCACCACCCCTTGGTAGTTTTCACAAGATTCTATATATAGAATATAGAATTAAGGTAGAATATAGAATTAGGGAAAACCATGATGTGTCATGAAATAGTCAAGCCGGATGTTAATAGGAAGTTTGCTGGTAATGTAGAATTACTGAGTGAGTATGTTTGCTTGAGCGATTCCTAGAAAGAGCTACACACATTACTATGCTTTCACGGATTACAACAGGCAGAGTTCTATATCATAAATGAACAGGATCTGATATTCCAAACAGTGACTCCCTCTGGCAAGTTTCTTTTATTTCAGCTGTTGTTGATACTTTCCCATCTGTAATTACAGTGAAGGCTGTTGTTCATTTAAAAAATACCTAGTGAAGGTTAAAAGTGTTCATGGGCACATGCATCTACATATACTCTCCAAAATCAGCAAAGATGTAAGAACATTTTTAATAAAGTACCAAAGCCAGTATTAAAGCCAGGAAGGTAACGCAAGGGTAGTGGATTCCCTGTAGGAATTCTAGCAGCTGTGCCACATCACATAGGGTGGCACAATAAGCTTAATGTTAGCAGATAACACTAGGGTGTACAAAATATTGGAATGTTGCAAAGCATCAAGTCACTTATGCGCATTTCAAAAACTCCTCATGAGATCTTAATGCACATACACATATTTTTCAGGCTCTGTATTATTATTATTATTATTATTATTATTATTTTGCTTACTTGTGCGCTCAGCATCTTGCTTTTCTATTATCCTACTAACAGGCTTCACATTTCCTGGATTCAGCGCTGCACATCGCACACAATTTGAGCAGGTTCTCCTAGCATTACATGTGTCTTCAGTCACATTCTGACTCCCTTCTGGCAGCCACCTCCTCCTAGTTTATGTTACAACAAAGCCATCTAGTGGCAATAGCTCAAATAAGTGAAATAAGCAAATAGTCCCCTCAGTGAGGGACAGTTGAGGGTATTCGCATCTCCAAGACCCTATCCCAATATGTAGTAGGTGTAATAATAATAATATTAGCAAATACCTCCAATTAGAAATGTAGTATAGTTCTTCTGATTCGCTATGTCCCTTTCCTCATGTGCAGGCATTGCAATATCTTAGTTATCCATTGTTACGACCACTGATATAGTGACGGCTAGTTGCTAGTGGTTGTAACCATGGATAACTAACGTCCTGCAATCCCTGCACATGAGGAAAGAGACATAGCAAATCAGAAAAACTATGCTACATTTGAAATTAGAGGTATTTGCTAATATTATTATTATTACACCTACTACATATTGGAATAGGGTCTTGGAGATGCGAATACCCCTTTAAGCTTACCCCTATTAACTATTGTGTAAATAGAAATTTCATACAACCAAGAAAGAGAAAAATGTGCCAGGAGCAAAGAACAGATTCTCAATAAAATGTAACTTATTCAATAGATTAAAAAGGTGTATATAGCAAACACCAGTGAGCAGGCACAGATGACAACAGAAGTTGGTGAGCTAATCAGAAAAATATCTATTAAAGAGGTGCCAAAGCTGTGGTGAAACATATGTCGGGTCTCTTGGTGGGTGAGCTGATCGTATGCATTTTTTATACTATTTGTAATCCCCTATTGGTACCTTTGTACATACAGTGCCTACAAGTAGTATTCAACCCCCTGCAGATTTAGCTGGTTGACACATGCGGAATTAACTTGGCATTGTGACATTTGTACTGTAGATCAGCCTGGAAGTGGGAAATGCACTGCAGCAAAAATTTTTGTTTTAATTTTTTTTTTTAAAAAACGTTAAAAGTTAATTCAGAGTGTCATTTATTATTCAACCCCTCAAACCACAAGAATTCTGTTTGGTCCCCCTAAAGTATTAAGAAGTAGTTCAGGCACCAAGAATAATGAGCTTCACATGTGTGGATTAATGATCTCTTTTGCCAGCCTTTTCTGACTATTTAAGACCCTCCCCAAACTTGTGAACAGCACTCATACATGGTCAACATGGGAAAGACAAAGGAGCATTCCAAGGCCATCAGAGACAAGATCGTGGAGGGTCACAAGGCTGGCAAGGGGTACAAAACCCTTTCCAAGGAGTTGGCCCTACCTGTCTCCACTGTTGGGAGCATCATCCGTAAGTGGAAGGCTTATGGAACTACTGTTAGCCTTCCACGGCCTGGACAGCCTTTGAAAGTTTCCTCCCGTGCCGAGGCCAGGCTTGTCCGAAGAGTCAAGGCTAACCCAAGGACAACAAGGAAGGAGCTCCGGGAAGATCTCATGGCAGTGGGGACATTGGTTTCAGTCAATACCATAAGTAACGTACTCCACCGCAATGGTCTCCGTTCCAGACGAGCCCGTAAGGTACCTTTACTTTCAAAGCGTCATGTCAAGGCTCGTCTACAGTTTGCTCATGATCACTTGGAGGACTCTGAGACAGACTGGTTCAAGATTCTATGGTCTGATGAGACCAAGATCGAGATCTTTGGTGCCAACCACACACGTGACGTTTGGAGACTGGATGGCACTGCATACGACGCCAAGAATACCATCCCTACAGTCAAGCATGGTGGTGGCAGCATCATGCTGTGGGGCTGTTTCTCAGCCAAGGGGCCTGGCCATCTGGTCCGCATCCATGGGAGGATGGATAGCACGGCCTACCTGGAGATTTTGGCCAAGAACCTCCGCTCCTCCATCAAGGATCTTAAGATGGGTCGTAATTTCATCTTCCAACAAGACAACGACCCAAAGCACACAGCCAAGAAAACCAAGGCCTGGTTCAAGAGGGAAAAAGTCAAGGTGTTGGAGTGGCCTAGTCAGTCTCCTGACCTTAACCCAATTGAAAACTTGTGGAAGGAGCTCAAGATTAAAGTCCACATGAGACACCCAAAGAACCTAGATAACTTGGAGAAGATCTGCATGGAGGAGTGGGCCAAGATAACTCCACAGAACTGTGCCGGCCTGATCAGGTCTTATAAAAGACGATTATTAGCTGTAATTGCAAACAAGGGTTATTCCACGAAATATTAAACATAGGGGTTGTATAATAATTGACCCACACTTTTATGTTTAAAATTTATTAAAATTCAACTGAGCAACATAACTTTTTGTTTTGTAAGATTTATGCTTCTGTTAATAAATCCTACTCTCGTTTGCAGTTTGAAGGCTCTAACTTATTTGCATCTTATCAAACCAGCTAAATCTGCAGGGGGTTGAATACTACTTGTAGGCACTGTATTACTGCATCCTTATATTACTGATGTGGTCCATGAAAGAGGTTCATAGATAATTTAATTAGTCTAGTACAAATTGATGTTTACTACTTGAGATGGGTGAACGTGAACAGTAAAGTTCAGGGTCCGTAACAAACAACTACTGTTCAGGTATGGCCCCCGAACATGGACTTCACCATTAAGTCTGTGTTACTGTTTAGGATCAACTCCACGAACACGGGGTGTTTTTCGCGCTGTCATCATAAGTTCATTACCGCTGGTCAAAGAGCTGCAGCTACCTCTCTGTCAGATGACAGTAAAAATATCGCATAAAACCTCAATAGTATACAAAGCAAAATGAGGTCATGAGTTTTTTTACACAATCAATTATTTTATTAAATATGCAAATTCAAAACAATAATTAGAGTACCACAAACCAAACAGGACTGAGAGGGGGAGAGGTTTTTTCAGGTATATAAATATCAATCAATAATTAATTTGAACATATAAACAGTAAAATAACACAGTTTAAATAGTTAAATCAAATTAATTATAAATATAAATCATTACTAATGTATAAATATGGATGAGAGATCTGGATAAATAAGAAAATAAATAGAAATGAAGTGCAATAGTGCTTATGTATTTTTCCAGCTCAACATCCATATCTACAAGGAAAAAACATGTAACAGAGATGAGGTGGCACAAAGCTCAGTGAAAGTAATGGCATATAACTGAGCTCCAATTATAGCTCAAAGAACCTTTAAGTATAAATGCAGTGTAATTCAAATAACTAGAGACACAATAAAGTGCAATAGTGCAAACTATAGATGCATGTGCCAAGACTCAAACTTACACAAAAAATGGGAACCTGGACTGCATCTACGCGCGTTTCACCGTCTTCATCAGGAGGCATGGCCTAGCACTGTGCTCATATCCGTATATGTAGTGAGGGCTGACCAATAGAAGGAATCGCTAATAGATGACATTAGTCTATTCTTGGTGCATGCGCGAATATCTCCACACCACGTAGGGGCCCTTCCTCCTGCGCCCAGAAGAAGGGAATATCTTAATGAAGAAAAGCATTAGAGAAAAGTTAATTTGGTTATATATTTATCAAGATATACCTATAGCTAGATATATTTATATATAGCTCTGGCAAAAATTAAGAGACCACTTTCAAATGTTCAGTTTGTCTGATTTTTCTCTTTATAGTCATATTTTTGAGTAAAATGTAAATTGTTCTTTTAGTCTATAAACTTCTGACAACATGTCATCGAATTTCCAAGCAATAAATTTTGCATTTTTTTCTGACTAAGCAAAACGGTCAAAATTTAAAAAAAAAACAGTGCTTTCAGACCTCAAATAATGCAAAGAAAGCAAGTTCATAATCATTTAGAAACACCAATACTAATGTTTTAACTCAGGAAGAGTTCTGAAATCAATATTTTGTGGAATAACCATGATTTTTAAAAACAGCTTTCATGCATCTTGGCATGCTTTCCACAAGTCTTTCACACTGCTTCTGGTGCAAAAATTTAAGCAGTTCTTCTTTGTTTGACGGCTTGTGACTATCCATCATCCCCTTGATCATATTCCAGAGGTTTTCAAGTGGGGTTCAGGTCTGGAGAATGGGCTGCCCATGACAGGGTTTTGATGTGGTGGTCTCTTAATTTTTGCCAGAGTTGTAGATATCTATATATGTAAAATGCCCATCGATCCACCAAACCGCTGCATGACCAGCTCTCCCCTCACCTACTGTATCCTCACTCATCCTCTGTAGACTGTGAGCCCTAACAGGCAGGGTCCTCTCTCCTCCTGTACCAGTCGTGACTTTTATTGTTTAAGATTACTGTACTTATTTTTATGTATACCCCTTTTCACATGTAATGTGCCATGAAATAAATGGTGCTATAATAATAAATAATAATAATAAAATATAAATCAACATTTTCCTGTTACAACACCCACAGCTCCAGTGCCACCACTCTAGTTGTTCATAAAGAAAGAAAAGAGACAAACAGCCAGCTCACCGACAGCCACCACAGGTGCACTTGGAACTCCATCCTGATGAGATGTCATGAACAATACCAAAAGATGAAATGTTCCAGCTCCTTTAAAATCCAGATTTTATTCAATCCAACTTTAAAATGACAAATGCTCCAAAGTACTGACAAGGGGAAACATTTGACGTGTTTCTATTGCAGCTGCGATCTTTATCAAAGCTAAATCCCTTTGGTCTCCACAAAAATTTAAGATGTGCATGAACCAATCATAAGGTCACATCAAATCACATGACATCTGTCAGTCCCTGCATGTCACATATACACAGAAAGTTGAATTGAATAAAGTCTGGATTTTAAAGGAGCTGAAACATTTCATCTTTTGGTATTCTAGTTGTTCCCAGTCCATCACTGTCTTTCTGTACTGCTCAGGCCAGTGATTTGCTATACTACAGTATTGAGTATATACTATGGCGATGTATGTATGGCTCATCACTACTACAGGGACTAGTTGAGTGTCAGCCTTGGTTCTGCTGGAAATGGTTGATCTGTGGAGTATTTTACTTTTTTTAATTCATCAAATTTTCTACACTTAGCCTTTTTTAATCCTGAACAAAGTCTTTTAGAAAATCAGTAAAATATTTTTTTTGTGCCTTACTTTTGCCCTTAATCTACATAATGTCAGCTTCCAGGCCCAGAACACGGTAGACAAAATGCTGAATTAGACTATATTTGCTAACTTAAGTTTATTTAACTCTCATTTTGCCCTCTTCAGTTTCAACCTTAGCATCTAAACAAAATCAGAAAATCAAAGTAAATCTCTCAGTGATGGATCTGTTTGTAAAATGAGTGGAGTGGAGAGCAATGAGTAACAGCATCCTTCAGTTCAAAGCAATAGGCGGGGAGTAAACCTTTTGTCCATAATTACAATGCAGAGTGTAAGCAAACCCTCTGCATATAGACCAGTAATGATAGCTTTGCATAAAAGATCATTTTTCACTTAGCAAACCTGAAGCAAGAAAGGGAACTTAGCCTCCTCATGCTTGGATGACTGTTATTTTTAGTTGTTTGTGTTTTTGGACTTGCTGAGTGCTTAACTGCTAAACACATAAAAACCACTTATGCGGTTATGTTTCCATTGTATCTGTTGGTTTCAAAAGCCTTGTTATTTTGTGAACCGTAGGTATATTAGTAACGAAAGGTGCAAAGTGAGAACCTAAATTGTATTCTTTATTTTACTAAAACATATTCCAGAAAACATACAATATTATCTTTGGAAATATGTTATTTCATAAAGAGAGTTGTTTATGAATTTGCAAAATGAGATCTTTCTAATAATATGAATTTGAATAATTATATGTATTTGCATCATGCCATACCTATAAATTCAGTCCCTTGTAGGAGAAAATTCAGTCTAATATATAGCCAATCATGTCATATGCAGAAAATAGTTTTTTTTACTATATATACAGCTCTGGGAAAAATTAAGAGCCCACTGTACAGTTTTATAAAAATCAGCTTCTCTACATGTCTGACAGCCATTCGATTCCAGTGTCAGTTGAATTCCAACCAGAGTACACCTCATTCTACTTAATGAGCTTCTGATTAGGTGATCACCTGAATCAAATCTTATTTAACAAAGGAAAGTATAACAAACAATGCTGTGGTGTTCACAATCCTCTTGCAATAGGACAAGCTGGATGGCAAAACAAATGCTAGTAATATCCCAAAAGTAATAGGAATGAAAAAGTAACTTTTAACCATGCCAAAGGAGTTGAGAAGAAAAGTCTTGAGTGAGGAAAAGAAGGGCTCAATTCTGGCTTTACTAGCAGAGGGATACAGTGAGCGTCATTTTGCCTCCATCCTTAAAATTTCTAAGACGGCAGTCCATTACAACAAGGTCAAGCAGCAGACATTGGGGACAACAAAGCTACAGACCGGCAGAGGGCGAAAATGACTCTCCACTGACCGGGATGACCATCATCTTATTCGAATGTCACTCAGCAACCACAGGATGACATCAAGGGACCTACAAAAGGAATGGCACATGGCAGCTGGGGTGAAGTACATGGCAAGAGCAGTTCGCAACAGGCTCCTATAGGCAGGGCTCAAGTCATGAAAAGATTGAAAAAAGCCTTTCATCAATGAGAAGAAAAGGAGAGCCAGGCTGAAGTTTGCCAAAGACCATAAGGATTGGACCATAGAGGACTGGAGTAAGGTAATCTTCTCTGATGAGTCTAATTTTCATCTTTGCCCAACAGCTGGTCATCTAATGGTTAGACGGAGACCTGGAGAGGCATACAAGCCACAGTGTCTTGCACCCACTGTGAAATTTGGTGGAGAAACGGTGATGATCTGGGGATGCTTCATCAAGGCTGGAATTGGACAGGTTATTCTTTGCGAAGGACATATGAATCAAGCCACAAACAAGGATATCCTGGAAAAACAGTTGATTCCTTCTGCTTTGGCAATGTTCCCAAACTCTGAGGATTGTTTTTTCCAGCAGGACAATGCGCCATGCCACACAGCTAAGCAATCAATGTGTGGATGAAGGACCGTCATATCAAATCCCTTTTATGGCCAGCCCAATCTCCAGACCTGAACCCCATTGAAAACCTCTAAAATGTAATCAAAAGGAAGATGGATAGTCACAAGCCATCAAACAAAGAAGAACTGCTTAAATTTTTGTACCAGGAGTGGCATAAGGTCACCCAAAAACAGTGTGAAAGACTGGTGGAAAGCATGCCAAGACGCATGAAAGTTGTGAATAAAAATCATGGTTATTCCACAAAATATTAATTTCAGAACTCTTCCTGAGTTATAACATTAGTATTGTTGTTTCTAAATGATTATCAACTTGTTTTCTTAGTATTATTTGAAGTCTGAAAGCACTGCATTTTTTTTTATTTTGACCATTTCTCATTTTCTGAAAATAAATACAAAATTTATTGCTTGGAAATTCGGAAACATGTTGTCAGAAGTTTATAGAATAAAACAGCAATTTACATTTTACTCAAAAATAAACCTATAAAGAGAAAAATCAGACAAACTGAAAATTTTGCAGTGGCCTCTTAATTTTTTCCAGAGCTGTATAGCTGTATATATAGATATATATAGATATATATATATATATATATATCTATATATATCTATATATACAGTACAGAACAAAAGTTTGGACACACCCTCTCATTTAAAGATTTTTCTGTATTTTCATGACTATGAAAATTGTACGTTAACACTGAAGGCATCAAAACTATGAATTAACACATGTGGAATTTTATACTTAACAAAAAAGTGGGAAACAACTGAAATTATGTCTTATATTCTAGGTTCTTCAAAGTAGCCACCTTTTGCTTTGATGAGTGCTTTGCACACTCTTGGCATTCTCTTGATGAGCTTCAAGAGGTAGTCACCGGAAATGGTTTTCACTTCACAGGTGTGCCCTGTCAGGTTTAATAAGTGGGATTTCTGGCCTTATAAATGGGGTTGGGACCATCAGTTGTGTTGTGCAGAAGTCTGGCAGATACACAACTGATAGTCCTACTGAATAGACTGTTAGAATGTGTATATGGCAAGAAAAAAGCAGCTAAGTAAAGAAAAATGAGTGGCCATCATTACTTTAAGAAATGAAGGTCAGTCAGTCCGAAAAATTGGGAAAACTTTGAAAGTGTCCCCAAGTGCAGTTGCAAAACCATCAAGCGCTACAAAGAAACTGGCTCACATGAGGACCACCTCAGGAAAGGAAGACTAAGAGTCACCCCTGCTTCTGAGGATAACTTTATCCGAGTCACTAGCCTCAGAAATCGCAGGTTTACAGCAGCTCAGATTAGAGACCAGGTCAATGCCACACAGAGTTCTAGCAGCAGACACATCTCTACAACAACTGTTAAGAGAAGACTTTGTGCAGCAGGCCTTCATGGTAAAATAGCTGCTAGGAAACCGCTGCTAAGGACAGACAACAAGCACAAGAGACTTGTTTTGGCTAAAGAACACAAGGAATGGACATTAGACCAGTGGAAATCTGTGCTTTGGTCTGATGACTCCAAATTTGAGATCTTTGGTTCCAACCACCGTTTGTTAGGGATCGAGTTCCCACTGCTGCACAAGGGGAATCTCGAGCCATTCCCGCTGCGGTCCCCCATCCGACTCTGGCCACAGTGGAGACTCCTCAGCAGAGACGTCGGTCCCAGCGTCTCCCCCAGTCTAACACTGTGCAGAATATGACTGCTGCCTCTCCAGGTCCTGCCACTGTAACCAGTGCAGGTCAGCGGTAAGCAGACGTAGTTGGGACTAAGTCCTGTGTTTTCCCTTCTGAGCATGCTCAGGGTAAGATCTCCCATAGGAGATCAGGGGTCACATGCTCGGCTACTGCAGCGACTCCCATTGGTCCTCCAGGAAGGTCCTGAAGCTGCTGTAGTTCTGGAGCAGCTTTCCATTGGTCCTTTCTGGAAGGTCCTGTACTTGCTGCTTCTATATAAGGCTTGCATGGCCGCACTGCCATGCGGTAGTATCAAATCTGTTGTGTGCTTTGCACCAGTGTGGTTAAGTACGCATGCGTGCGATAAGGGCTCGGCTGAATACCTAGAATACCGGCACCTCCGGTGAGGAGTTTTGAATGCAAGTGTTCAGGGCTTGGCTGAAATAGCCTCTAGAATACCGGCTACTCCGGTGAGGAGTTGGTTGTTTGCGTTACTATCTGCATGACCACGGACTGCTATCTGCTCTGCAGCTATCTGTGTACTCCTGTGCAGTTAACAGGACACAGTCTCTACCACAGCGACTCTGTGGAGTAACAGATTTCGCTCATACCGCCATATAGTGCCACTGTATCTATGTCAGCGATTCTGTGGTGTAACAGAGTTCGCTTATACCGCCATATAGTGCCACAGCATCTATGTCAGCGACTCTGTGGTGTAACAGAGTTCGCTTATACCGCCATCTAGTGTCATCTTACTAGCAGCAGGCTCTGCCTGCACGGTGGACCCCGGGCTGCGAACGCACCTATTATTTATATTTATTTGGTGCATTCCGCAGACCCTAACAGAATACTATCACCAGGGTCTGGCTAGTAAAATGGCGGATGACCAGCGTCTACAGCTGTACATCCAGCAGCTGGAGGGTAGGTTGGCAGCCCTCGAGCGCACAACCTCAGCTGTGGGTGTTACCGCAGTCGCTGTTCAGGCTGCTTGAGTGGCTGCAGCCAGTGTGCCCTCTGCCACCTCTGCTCCGACATTATCCCACCTCCCGCTTCCGGACAAGTTTGCTGGTGACAGCAAGCAATGTCGGGGATTCGTGAGTCAGTGCTCTATACAGCTCGAGCTTCTGGCTGCACGTTTTCCCATGGATCGGGTACAAGTGGGTTTTGTTATATCTCTCTTGTCGGGCAGAGCGTTGGAGTGGGCAACGCCGCTGTGGGAGCGCGATGACTTTGTGGTGCGGAGTGCTCCTCGTTTCTTGGAGGCTCTAAAAAAGGTTTTTCTAGTACCTAAGGTCACCCACGATACGGTGCTCCAACTGCTGGCAAGTTCTCAGGGTTCGGCCATGGTTAGCCAGTTTGCCGTACAATTTCGGACTCTGGCCTCTGAATTAGAATGGCCAGATAAAGTCCTCATTCCGGTGTACTGGAGAGGGCTGGCAGGCCATGTGAAGAACGCCTTGGCCACCAGGGAGATTCCCGCCACACTGGAGAAACTTATCGCTATATCTACCCGCATCGATATCCGTTTTCTCGTGCGAAGGTTGGAGCGGGCCCAGTGTAGGCAGAGGTTTCGGCTGGCTCCCACCTTCACCAAACCTCCAGAATTCCCCGTTCAGGCGTCCGAAACCCAGGAGGCCATGGAGGTTTCTCGAGGGGGACATAAGTCTCGGGTCGCTCGAGCACCCATGGTCAGTACTGTTTGCCAGCAGCAGGGACATTATGCCGACCAATGTCCACAGCGATCGAGTAGACGGTTGCGTTCGGTAACCATGGGAGCAGGGTTACTAGACACAGCGGCATTTGCTTCTAAAATACTCCTTAAAGGCAAAATTACCATAGGTCCATCCACTCTCCCCGTCAGGCTTTGTGTGGACTCTGGGGCAGAGGGGAATTTTATGTCTTCTACCTATGCTTCTCACCACACTATACCTCAGGTGATGCTCGTCGAGCCAGTGTCAGTGCGAGTATTGAATGGATCGATTCTGCCCTCTCAAATCACCCACCAGACTGTTCCTCTCGCCGTGTCTATGTCTCCTTCCCATCAGGAGAATTGTTGTGAATGGGTTTGAGATGAGTTCTGAGCAGAGGCTCCCTCTGGTGGTTACAAGCGGTACTAGTGAGGATTGGGAATCAGGTGTTACTGATTGGTCTTATTTAAGGGAATCATTTTCCCATCAGGGTTGCCGGTGATCAATTGTTCTGGTCTGAATCCTTCTTTCCAGTTTCCCTTGTAGCCTGCTGTGTCGTGTCTGCATCTCCTGCTATCAGATAAGACAATTTCTTATTTTGTGTTTTTGCTATATTTTTGCATTTTGTCCTGCACTTCTGTGGGGGCCTTCAGGGTCCCCTCCGGGGGCTTTTGCCCTCTCAGTTTAGTCCAGCCACTGTGTTTTGTACTTTTGCTTTTTCCAGTTTTTTCAGTGGCTGCTGTTTTTGTTACACCAGAGAACTAATTTAGGTGGTAGAGGTCGTGTGATCTCAGGTGATTTTGAAATTAGTAGAGTTGGTGTTTTTTCAGTGTTTTCTGGGATTGCAGTAAGTACCCTTCCTATCCTTTTCTATTTAGATAGTTTGGGCCCCAGCGTTTGCTCATACTATTTTCTTTCTGTGTCAGTATTTCCTCTTGTCTAACCGCCATTACATGTTTGGGGCTTTCTATTATCTTTGGGGTTCTGCTCCGGGGCAGATAGCTTTCCTATTTCTATCTTTAGGTGTAGTTAGTTTCTCAGGCTGTGACGAGGCGTCTAGGACCAACGTAGGAACGCTCCACGGCTGCCTCTAGTTGTGGTGGTTAGTCAGGGTACTGCAATCCCATAGATTCCAACTGCTCTGGTGTATTTCCTTTTTTACCTGCACTCCTCAGCTACCGAAACATAACAGTATCACCGGCCATAAAAATTGTATGGTACTCACAGAAGGGAAAAAATATTTTGAAGGAAGAAAAGTTGTCAGAGATATTTTTCTGTTTGTTGCATTTTTTTTTTCCTCTGTATCTCTGGGTGCTGGGGAGGATCTTTTCTCCCAATGGAGTTTGCACAGTTGTCTGGCCGTGTGGATCAGCTTGCCACTGAGGTTCAGAGTATTGCTGCATATCTTGCTAGGTTGCCTGTTGTGGAACCTAGGATCCCCATGCCAGATTTGTTTTTAGGGGATCGAGCTAAGTTTCAGAATTTCAAAAATAACTGTAAATTGTTTTTTGCCTTAAAATCGAAGTCCTCAGGAAACGCAGCGCAGCAGGTTCAAATTGTCATCTCTCTCCTGCGCGGCGATCCTCAGGATTGGGCTTTTTCCCTGATACCTGGGGATCCTGTTTTGAGTGATGTTGATGCATTTTTTCAGGCTTTGGGGTTATTGTACGATGAGCCTAATGTCACTGATCAAGCTGAAAAAGCCTTGTTGGCATTAAATCAGGGGCTTGATGACGCTGAGTTATACTGTCAGAGATTCCGTAGGTGGGCAGTCCTGACCAAATGGAATGACGACGCTTTGGCGGCCCTTTTCCGGAAGGGTCTGTCAGATAATGTAAAGGATGTTATGGTGGGATTCCCTGTCCCCTCTGGTCTCAATGATTCTATGTCATTAGCGATTCAAATTGACAGACGTTTGCGTGAGCGAAGAAGTATGCGTGGAGTGGTGTTGCCTTGTGAGCCAGCTGCTGAGCCCATGCAGTGTGATGGAGTGGTGTCTGGGGCACAGCGTCATGAGTTTCGAAAGCGCAATGGGTTATGTTTCTACTGTGGTGATGCCTCTCATGCTATTTCAGTCTGCCCTAAGCGGGGAAGACGTTTTGCACGCTCAGATGTCTTGGGTAGTGTTCAGACTAAGTTTTTATTAACTGTCACTCTGATATGCTCTCTGTCCTCATTTTCTGCTCAGGCTTTCGTTGATTCTGGAGCAGCTATTAACCTGATGGATTATGATTTTGCTAAACGTTGTGGATTTCCCTTGATACCCCTACAGAAGTCTATTCCCCTACTGGGGATCGATTCTACCCCTTTGGCTGAGAATAAACCCAGTTTTCTACTCAGGTGATATTGAGGGTTGAACCTGATCACCAGGAGTGCTGCAAATTTTTGGTTCTATATAATCTGCATGACATTATCGTGCTGGGTTTCCCTTGGTTACAGTCTCATAATCCTGTTTTGGATTGGAAATCTGTGTCTGTAACCAGTTGGGGCTGCCAATGTGTTAATACCAACACTCCTGTTTTTTCTGCCTCCCCCCAGGCTGAGGATGTTCCTGACTTTTTGTTTGATTTTTCTGATGTGTTTAGCGAAAGTAAATCTGCATCCTTACCTCCCCATAGGAGCTATGACTGTGCTATTGAATTAGTGCCAGGTAGTAAATTCCCTAAGGGTCGCCTTTTTAACTTGTCTGTACCTGAACATGACGCTATGCGGTCTTATATCAAGGAATCATTGGAGAAGGGTCATATCAGACCATCCTCTTCACCCTTAGGTGCCGGTTTTTTCTTTGTGGCCAAAAAAGATGGTTCATTAAGGCCGTGTATTGATTATCGTCTCTTGAACAATATTACTGTGAAATATCAATACCCGTTACCCTTGATTTCTGACCTGTTTTCCAGGGTGAAAAACGCTACTTGGTTTACCAAGCTTGACCTCAGGGGGGCGTATAACCTTATTCGCATTAAGCACGGGGATGAATGGAAGACGGCATTTAACACCCCTGAAGGGCATTTTGAGTACCTTGTGATGCCCTTTGGGCTCACTAATGCTCCTTCCGTCTTCCAGTCCTTCATGAATGACATTTTCAGGGATTTTGTGGACAAGTTTCTGATTGTTTATTTGGATGATATCTTGATTTTTTCTAATGACTGGGACTCTCATGTGAAACATGTTCGAACTGTATTCCAGATTTTGAGAGAGAATGCTCTGTATGTGAAGGGATCAAAGTGTCTTTTTGGCGTACAGAAGATCTCATTTCTGGGATTCATTTTGTCCCCATCTGTTATTGAAATGGACCCGGTCAAGGTTCAGGCCATCTGTGATTGGGTCCAACCTACTTCATTAAAGGCTCTTCAGAGATTTTTGGGTTTTGCCAATTTTTATCGTAAATTTATTGGTAATTTCTCGGTTATTGTTAAACCATTAACTGATTTGACCAGAAAGGGTTCTGATGTGGTGAATTGGCCTCCTGAGGCAGTCTCTGCGTTTCAGAAACTTAAGCAGAGATTCACTTCTGCTCCTGTTCTACGGCAGCCTGATGTTTCTCTGCCATTTCAGGTGGAGGTTGATGCCTCTGAAATTGGGGCAGGTGCCGTTTTGTCCCAAAAAGATCCAGAGACCTCTAAAAGTAACCCTTGTGCCTTTTTCTCTCGAAAATTTTCTCCTACTGAACGTAATTATGACGTGGGTAATCGGGAGTTATTGGCCATGAAGTGGGCTTTTGAAGAGTGGAGACATTGGCTGGAGGGAGCCAAACATCAGGTGGTGGTCCTTACGGACCATAAGAATCTGGTCTATCTGGAATCTGCCAAGCGACTCAATCCTAGACAGGCCAGGTGGGCCTTGTTTTTCACACGTTTTAATTTTGTGGTTTCCTTTCTTCCTGGCACTAAGAATGTTAAGGCGGATGCCTTCTCGAGGAGTTTCCTTGCGGACTCTCCTGAGCTATCTGATCCCTCTGTTATTTTGAAGGAGGGTGTAGTTCTTTCCGCCATCTCGCCCAATTTGAGACTTGCTCTGGAGGGGTGTCAGGAGGATAGGCCCGAGCGCTGCCCTGTTGGAAAATTGTTTGTCCCGGACCAATGGAAAAAGAGTGTGATGTCTGAGATTCATTGTTCCGCATTGGCTGGGCATCCCGGAATTTTTGGTACCAGAGACTTGGTTAGTCGGTCCTTTTGGTGGCCTACCTTGTCTCGCGATGTCAGGGAATTTGTGCAGTCCTGCGGGACTTGCTCTCGCTCCAAGCCTTGCTCTCGCTCTAGTGGTTTGTTGATGCCATTGCCTGTGCCCAAGAGACCATGGACCCATATCTCTATGGATTTCATTTCCGATCTTCCTGTTTCTCAGAGAATGACCACCATCTGGGTAATTTGTGATAGGTTTTCCAAAATGATACATCTTGTGCCATTACCTAAGTTGCCTTCCTCCTCTGAATTGGTGCCGTTGTTCCTTCAGCACGTGGTTCGTTTACACGGCATTCCTGAGAACATTGTGTCTGACAGAGGAGTCCAGTTTGTTTCCAGATTTTGGAGGACTTTTTGTTCTAAACTGGGTGTTCAATTGTCTTTCTCCTCGGCATTTCATCCTCAGACCAATGGTCAAACTGAGAGAACAAACCAGACATTGGAGACTTATCTAAGATGCTTTGTGTCTGCTGATCAGGATGACTGGGTCTCTTTTTTGCCTTTGGCTGAGTTTGCTCTTAATAATAGGGCTAGCTCTGCCACTTTGATGTCTCCGTTTTTCTGTAATTCTGGGTTTCACCCTCGATTTTCTTCAGGACAGACGGAGGCTTCTGTCTGTCCAGGTGTTGACTCTGTTGTTGAGCGTATGCAGCAGATTTGGGACCAGGTAGTGGAGAGGTTGTCCCTCTCTCAGGAGAAGGCCCAGCGGTTTGCTAACCGGCATAGGACTGATGGTCCTCGGTTTAAAGTGGGGGACTTGGTCTGGTTGTCCTCAAAGAATATTCCTATGAGAGTAGCATCTCCTAAATTTAAGCCTAGGTTCATTGGACCTTATAAGATCATGGAGATTATTAATCCTGTTTCTTTTCGTTTGCTTCTTCCAGGTACATTTAAGATCCATAACGTGTTCCACAAGTCCTTGTTGAAGAGGTTTGTTGAGCCAGTGGTTCCTGCTGCTGTGCCTCCTGACCCTGTTTTGGTTGAGGGCAATCTGGAGTATGTGGTTGAGAAAATATTGGATTCTCGTTTTTCTAGACGAAGACTCCAGTATTTGGTTAAATGGAGAGGTTATGGTCAGGAAGATAATTCTTGGGTGTTTGCTTCGGACATCCATGCTAGGAGACTTATCCGTGCGTATCATAGAACTCATCCTGACCGACCTGGTTGCTCAAATGAGGGTTCGGTGACCCCTCCTCAAGGGGGGGGTACTGTTGTGAATGGGTTTGAGATGAGTTCTGAGCAGAGGCTCCCTCTGGTGGTTACAAGCGGTACTAGTGAGGATTGGGAATCAGGTGTTACTGATTGGTCTTATTTAAGGGAATCATTTTCCCATCAGGGTTGCCGGTGATCAATTGTTCTGGTCTGAATCCTTCTTTCCAGTTTCCCTTGTAGCCTGCTGTGTCGTGTCTGCATCTCCTGCTATCAGATAAGACAATTTCTTATTTTGTGTTTTTGCTATATTTTTGCATTTTGTCCTGCACTTCTGTGGGGGCCTTCAGGGTCCCCTCCGGGGGCTTTTGCCCTCTCAGTTTAGTCCAGCCACTGTGTTTTGTACTTTTGCTTTTTCCAGTTTTTTCAGTGGCTGCTGTTTTTGTTACACCAGAGAACTAATTTAGGTGGTAGAGGTCGTGTGATCTCAGGTGATTTTGAAATTAGTAGAGTTGGTGTTTTTTCAGTGTTTTCTGGGATTGCAGTAAGTACCCTTCCTATCCTTTTCTATTTAGATAGTTTGGGCCCCAGCGTTTGCTCATACTATTTTCTTTCTGTGTCAGTATTTCCTCTTGTCTAACCGCCATTACATGTTTGGGGGCTTTCTATTATCTTTGGGGTTCTGCTCCGGGGCAGATAGCTTTCCTATTTCTATCTTTAGGTGTAGTTAGTTTCTCAGGCTGTGACGAGGCGTCTAGGACCAACGTAGGAACGCTCCACGGCTGCCTCTAGTTGTGGTGGTTAGTCAGGGTACTGCAATCCCATAGATTCCAACTGCTCTGGTGTATTTCCTTTTTTACCTGCACTCCTCAGCTACCGAAACATAACAGAGAATATATCCTTTTTCATCCTTCCTGAGGGAATAGATGAGGTTCTTCTGGGATTACCCTGGCTTCGCTACCATTCTCCCCATATTGAGTGGTCCTCTGGGAGGATACTGGGTTGGAATAACTCATGTTCGGGCAGATGTGTGAGGGAGTGCGTTCAGGTTGCTACTACTGAGATACCCGCAGATCTCTCTTCCCTTCCCAAGTTCTACTGGTCTTACACCGATGTATTCTCCAAAAAGGAGGCGGAGACTCTTCCGCCTCATCGCCCCTATGACTGTCCTATCGACCTCTTGCCTGGAACAGAACCTCCTCGGGGAAGGGTCTATCCCCTCTCTCTCCTGGAGACAGAGGCCATGTCCCAGTACATCCAGGAGAACCTGGCAAGAGGGTTCATAAGGAAGTCAGTGTCACCTGGAGGGGCGGGGTTCTTCTTTGTGCAGAAGAAGAACGGAGAGTTACATCCTTGCATAGATTACAGGGGTCTTAACGCCATCACCGTTAAGAATAAATACTCGTTGCCCTGATTGCTGAGCTTTTTGATAGGCTTCGGGGAGCAAGGGTATTTACTAAATTAGATCTGCGGGTGCGTGTAACCTGATTCGCATCTGTGAGGGGGACGAATGGAAGACTGCATTTAATACCAGGGATGGGCACTATGAATATCTGGTGATGCCCTTCGGGCTCTGTAATGCCCCAGCCGTTTTCCAAGACTTTGTTAACGATATCTTCCGGGATATGCTCTCCACCTCGGTCGTAGTCTATCTGGATGATATTCTCATCTTTTCTCCAGATATCGACTCCCACCGGCAAGATGTCTGCAGAGTCTTCGACCTATTACTTGCAAATTCTTTGTATGCCAAGTTGGAGAAATGTGTGTTTGAGCAGGAGTACTTGCCTTTCTTGGGCTATATCATCTCCGCCCATGGATTGGCTATGGATCCTGCCAAACTACAAGCTGTGATGGACTGGCAAGAACCCCATTTTCTTAAAGCGGTGCAGCGCTTTATGGGGTTCATGAATTACTATCGCCAGTTCATCCCCCACTTCTCTACCTTGGTAGCTCCCTTGGTAGTGTGTAGCCCAGCTGCGCTTGGTGCCACATGTACCCTGGAGGATGCACAGAAAGGTAATTCACAAACACCCGATATTCATTCACACTTCACATTTCCCTATAGTGCCACCAGAGGGAGCCCTTTAGAGTATATAAGGGTGTGGAGAGATGCAGCAGTAGTCATTCCAGAGCAGTAGCCTTTTGGAGTTGATTTCCTGTCAGAGCAGAGTGCAGACAGACGGAGATTCCTGTCAGATGAGACAGAAGCAGAGAGACAAACTGTTACCTCAGAACTTGCTGACTGTTAGTTCCCTAGGGAAGTGGAAAGTGACTCTCGGAGTGTGCACAGATCAGTCTGACGGAAGGTCCTGATAGCTGCTTCGGACAGAGCCTAAGAAGGAAGTGAAGGAAAGGGGACTACAGTACTTGTAACACTGAGTCAACTGAGGTACTGTTAGAGAGCGGTGAAGAGAAGGAAGCTGACATCTACTGTTGCCTGTGCTTATGTTAAAGGTGTGAGTAGGACGACAGGCAAGTGGAAAAGGGAAAAGAGAGAGTGACTGAGGAGAAATAGCAAGGATAGCTGACCTCCACTCTGCACAACCGGACACCGGGTCCGAGCTTGCTAGTACTTTCACGGCTAGTGGGAGAAACCGGAGACCCTGCTGGACTTCAGGTCGCAGAGGGGCCCTACAGTGCTGATACGTAACCGGGGTCAGGAAGAACAGGAGTCTAGCAGGACGCTGCAGATAGAGACTTAGTTCTGTCCGCAAGAAGGCTCCACCACAATGTCAGCCGGGCGTAGCTGTTCTACACGGAGTTGAACTTAGCTTCATGCAAGTTAGAAACTCACACACATATGAAGAAGTAAGGAGGCCTTATACCTACTCAGTGATTACTGGACGTGCATCCTCCACCCTGAGCAGCTTCCCGGGACGTGCCTGCTAATATCACCAGTAAAGGTACGGAAAGAGACTCATTGTGTGTGTCTGCCTTATTGCCTTCACCCCTGCACCGCCATACATCTCGAGGGATCAGTCTTACCTGTGGAAGACTTAACACCTTGCTGCCCAGTAACAACCCCTCAGAGGATTCACCCTGCAGCGCTGGTCACCCTGATCAGAAACCACAGGTGGTGTCACGAACATTCTATAATCCCCTGTAAATATCCCCCTTTGAATGAGCGCCCAGGGCAACGGACCGAGCTGCGCTACCCGTGACCTCTCCCCCATTAAAATGAACGGGCTCGGTGCCGAGTACCCCATAAGCCCTGGTATATGCGACTCAGTAGCCCTCACCAAGAATACCAAATTGTGGTCGGAAGAGGTCTCTAAGGCTTTCACTTCAATTAAGTCTCATTTTGCTAGCTCTCCCATCCTACATCACCCCGATGTAGATAAGCCATTTATATTGGAGGTGGACTCCTCATCCGTTGGTGCTGGAGCAGTCCTCTTCCAAAAGGATGCTCAAGGTCGGAAGCATCCTTGCTTCTTCTCCAAGACCTTCACACCAGCAGAGAGGAATTATTCCATTGGGGACAGGGAGTTGCTAGCAATGAAGTTGGCCTTCTCTGAGTGGAGGCATCTGTTGGAGGGGGCTCGCTTTCCCTTCCAAGTCTTCACCGACCACAAAAACTTGGTGTATTTACACACAGCCCAGCGGCTTTATTCTCGTCAGGCTAGAAGGTCCTTGTTCTTCTCCCGGTTCCATTTCACTCTCCATTTTCTCTCCAGTGAGAAGAACATTCGCGCCGACGCTCTCTCTCACTCTGTGGTGTCTTCGGAGGAGGTGGAAGAGGAGCCTTGGCTCATTGTCCCCACAGACAGCATAAGAACTGTCACCCCGGTTTCGCTTGAGTCTGTGCCTCCGGGCAAGACTTTTGTGCCCACCAATTTGCGACCAGAGGTACTCTCCTGGGCACATTCGTCCAGGGTGGGTGGACATTTTGGGGCAAAGAGGACATCTGAGTTGCTGGCGAGGACATACTAGTGGCCTCATATGGTCCGTGACTTCAGGGAATATGTTCAGGCGTGCGTCTCTTGCGCCAAGAATAAGTCCCCTCGACAACGGCCAGCTGGGCTACTTTTCCCTTTGCTGGTGGCAGACAGGCCCTGGGAGATGGTCGGGATGGATTTTGTGGTGGGCTTACCCAAGTCTCGGGGCTGCACCATCATTTGGGTGATAACCGACCATTTTTCCAAAATGGTGCACCTGGTGCCGCTACCACGGATACCTTCTGGCAGCGTTATTCATCAGACATATCTTCCGTCGACACGGTATGCCGGACAAAATCGTCAGTGACCGAGGTCCCCAGTTTGCGTCTCGGTTTGGGAGAGAGCTTTGTCGTCTGCTCAGTATTGCGTTGAATTTCTCCTCCGCATACCATCCCGAGACTAAGGGGTTGGTTGAGAGGGCCAACCAGACCTTGGTCACATATCTGCGACACTTTGTCTCTGCCGGGCAGGATAACTGGGCATCCCTGCTACCGTGGGCGGAGTTTGCACTAAACAACGCTGTAGCTGACTCCACTGGACAGACCCCATTCCTCCTGAACTTCTGTCAGCATCCGCGGGTTCCGGTGCCCATGTCCGTGTCTTCCGCCGACTCCAGGGTGGCAGACTGGGCTGTGGAGGCACGGGTCATTTGGGACCGCACTCAGGATGCCATTCAGGCCTCCAAGGAGAGGATGAGGTCTTCAGCCAACGCACATCGGCGCACCGCTCCGACATTTGCTCCTGGCGACCTCGTGTGGCTCTCCGCCCGAAACATCAGGCTGCGGGTGGAGTCCACTAAGTTGGCACCCCGATTTTTGGGTCCCTTCAAGGTCTTCGAGCAGGTCAAGTCTGTGGTTTACCGTCTATCCCTTCCTCCTCGCTTAGGTATCTCTGACACCTTTCATGTGTCCCTTCTGAAACCCGTGGTCATGTCCCTGTTTTCCGAGTCATTTGCCGGGACATCTGCTTCGTCTACAGACGATCACGAGGTGAACGCGATTGTAGGGTGCAAGGTGGTACGGGCAAAAAATTTTATTTGGTGGACTGGAGGGGTTATGGGCCTGAGGATAGGTCCTGGGAACCTGCCTAGCACATTAACGCTCCGCAGCTTATTTCTGCCTTTGAGCGTAGTGAGGCCCAAGGAAGGGGGGGCCCTAGGAGGGAGGGTAATGTTAGGGATCGAGTTCCCACTGCTGCACAAGGTGAATCTCGAGCCATTCCTGCTGCGGTCCCCCATCCGTCTCCGGCCGCAGTGGAGCCTGCTCAGCAGAGACTTCGGTCCCAGCGTCTCGCCCAGTCTAACACTGTGCAGAGGATGACTGCTGCCTGTCCAGGTCCTGCCATTGTAACCAGTGCAGGTCAGCATCAAGCAGAAGTAGTTGGGACTAAGTCCTGTGTTTTCCCTTCTGAGCATGCCCAGGGAAAGTTCTCTTATAGGAGATCAGGGGTCACATGCTCGGCGACTGCAGCGACTCCCATTGGTCCTCCAGGAAGGTCCTGAAGCTGCTGTAGTTCTGGAGCAGCTTTCCATTGGTCCTTTCCGGAAGGTCCTATACTTGCTGCTTTTATATAAGGCTTGCATGGCCGCACTGCCATGCGCTAGTATCAAATCTGTTGTGTGCTTTGCGCCAGTGTGGTCATGTACGCATGCGGTTAGGGCTCGGCTGAAATAAGCCCCTAGAATACCAGCTACTGCAGTGAGGAGTAGGTTGTTTGCGTTACTGTCTGCATGACCACGGACTGCTATCCACTCTGCAGCTATCTGTGTACTCCTGTGGGGTTAACAGGACACAGTCTCTACCACAGCGACTCTGTGGAGTAACAGAGTTCGCTCATACCGCCATATAGTGCCACTGTATCTATGTCAGCGACTTTGTGGTGTAACAGAGTTCGCTTATACCGCCATATAGTGCCACAGCATCTATTTCAGTGACTCTGTGGTGTAACAGAGTTTGCTTATTCCGCCATCTAATGTCATCTTACTAGCAGCAGGCTCTGTCTGCATGATGGACCCCGGGCTGTGAACGCACCTATTATTTATATTTATTTATTGCGTTCCGCAGACCCTAACACCGTGTCTTTGTGCGACGCAGAAAAGGTGAACGGATGGACTCTACATGCCTGGTTCCCACCGTGAAGCATGGAGGAAGTGGTGTGATGATGTGGGGGTGCTTTGCTGGTGACACTGTTGGGGATTTATTCAAAATTGAAGGCATACTGAACCAGCATGGCTACCACAGCATCTTGCAGCGGCATGCTATTCCATCCGGTTTGCGTTTATTTGGACCATCATTTATTTTTCAACAGGACAATGACCTCAAGCACACCTCCAGGCTGTGTAAGGGCTATTTGACCAAGAAGGAGAGTGATGGGGTGCTACGCCAGATGACCTGGCCTCCACAGTCACCAGTCCTGAACCCAATCGAGATGGTTTGGGGTGAGCTGGACCGCAGAGTGAAGGCAAAAGGGCCAACAAGTGCTAAGCATCTCTGGGAACTCCTTGAAGATTGTTGGAAGACCATTCCCAATGACTACCTCTTTGAAGCTCATCAAGAGAATGTCTAGAGTGTGCAAAGCAGTAATCAAAGCAAAAGGTGGCTACTTTGAAGAACCTAGAATATAAGACATATTCTCAGTTGTTACACATTTTTTTGTTAAGTATATAATTCCACATGTGGTAATTCATAGTTTTGATGCCTTCAGTGTGAATGTACAATTTTCATAGTCACGAAAATACAGAAAAATCTTTAAATGAGAAGGTGTGTCCAAACTTTTGGTCTGTACTGTATATACACACACATATATATATATATATATACATTATGTATGCTACAATGTGATTATATATAATCACATTTTGATAAAGTGATGATTGGCCTAATTAAAAAAGCAGTAAAGGGAATCTGTCACCATGTTGTTTGCTGCTTCTGTTCTGAGAGGAGCATGATGTAGGGGCAGAGAGCCTGATTCCAGCAATGTACCAGATGTATCTCTTAGATTACTGGATGATGCTATTGTAATAGAATCACGGTTTTCTCTGCAGCAGATTTATCACTTCTCTGATACTGAGCTTTGTATAACCCAGCCAACACCACTGATTGCCAGCTTTCTGTGTACACTGTGTATTGCCAGAAAGTTGCTAGTCATTAACCCCTTCCCGACCCATGACGCCGACGTCGGCGTCATGAAAACCTGTGCCATCCCGACCCATGACGCCGACGTCGGCGTCATGCTATAAATCATGTTCCTGCGGGCCGGGAGACCGGGGTCACTGAAAGGTCACCCGACCCGCAGTAACAGGACCCTTACTGCATCACCACAGGGGGGTTGGCTTAACCCCACGTGGCCACGATCGCTCTGATTGGCTGTTAAAAGTGAAACAGCCAATCAGAGCGATTTGTAATATTTCACCAATGAAATATTACAATCCAGCCATGGCTGATGCTGCAATAGCATCTGCCATGGCTGGACACCAAGATCTGACCCCCCCACACCAAGTCACGGCGGTGATCGGCCGCCGCCATCAAAAGATGGCAGCGATCGGTCACCGCCGTCACTGTCTGCTCCCCTGCTCCTGCGATCCGCTGCCCCCACCTACCGATCCCCCCCCCCTCACCTTCCGACGCCCCATACTCACCTCTCCCGGTCCACTGATGTCCCTGGATCCGTCCCGGCGGCTGCCCGGGATGCTTCATGGGCGCCGCCATCTTGGAAAATGGCGGGCGCATGCGCAGTGCGCCGGCCGGCGCATGCGCAGTGCGCCCTCCATTGTACAAAAATTTATTTTGATCACTGTGATAAACTGTCACAGTGATCAAAATAAAAAAAAAGTAAATGAACCCCCCCCCCTGTCATAGGTAGGGACAAATTAAAATAAAGAATTTTTCCAGAATTTTGCTGTTCGCATTGATTTTGCTGCGGATCCGCAGCGGATATCGTGTGATCGCGGCATTTCGCGTGATCGCGTGATCGCGTTGATCTGCGATGATTCGCGGTGATCCGCGGCGGATTCGCTGCTGATCCGCGGCGGATTATCGCTGCTGATCCGCGGGGATATTCGCGATCGCTGCGGATCGGCTGATTTCGCGCTGATCCGCGGCGGATTTCGCTGCTGATCCGCGGCGGATATTCGCTGCGGATCCGCGGCGATTTCGCTGCGGATCCGCGGCGGATTTGGCTGCTGATCCGCGGCGGATTTGGCTGCTGATCCGCGGCGGATTTGCTGCTGATCCGCGGCGATTTCTCTGCTGATTCGCTGCGGATCTGCGGATTTGCTGCGGATCCGCGGCGGATTTGGCTGCTGATCCGCGGCGGATTTGGCTGCTGATCCGCGGCGGATTTCTCTGCTGATTCGCTGCGGATCTGCGGCTGATTTCGCTGCGGATCCGCGGCGGATTTGGCTGCTGATCCGCGGCGGATTTGGCTGCTGATCCGCGGCGGATTTGCTGCTGATCGCGCGGACGCGGTGATTTCGCTGCTGATCCGCGCGTTTCGCTGATCGTCGCGGTCCTGCTGATCCGCGGCGGATTTGGCTGCTGATCCGCGCGGATTTCGCTGCTGATCCGCGGCTGATTTCGCTGCGATCGCGGCGATTGCTCGACCGCAGCGGATTTCGCTGCTGATCCACGGCGATTTCGCTGCGGATCCGCGGCGGATTTGGCTGCTGATCCGCGGGGATTTCGTGCGACGCGCGGATTTGCTGCTGATCGCGTGGTGCTGGATCCGCGGCTGATTTCGCTGCGGATCCGCGGCGGATTTGGCTGCTGTTCCGCGGCGGATTTGGCTGCTGATCCGCGGCGGATTTGGCTGCTGATCCGCGGCGGACTTGGCTGCTGATCCGCGGCGGATTTGGCTGCTGATCCGCGGCGGATTTCTCTGCTGATTCGCTGCGGATCCGCGGCTGATTTGGCTGCTGATCCGTGGCGGATTTCGCTGCTGATCCGCGGCGGATTTGGCTGCTGATCCGCGGCGGATTTGGCTGCTGATCCGCGGCGGATTTGGCTGCTGATCCGCGGCGGATTTGGCTGCTGATCCGCGGCGGATTTCTCTGCTGATTCGCTGCGGATCCGCGGCGGATTTGGCTGCTGATCCGCGGCGGATTTAGCTGCTGATCCGCGGCGGATTTCGCTGCGGATCCGCGGCGGATTTGGCTGCTGATCCGCGGCGGATTTCGCTGCTGATCCGCGGCGGATTTCGCTGCTGATCCGCGGCAGATTTGGCTGCTGATCCGCGGCGGATTTGGCTGCTGATCCGCGGCGGATTTGGCTGCTGATCCGCGGCGGATTTCGCTGCTGATCCGCGGCGGACTTCGCTGCTGATCCGCGGCGGATTTGGCTGCTGATCTGAGGCGGATTTGGCTGCTGATCCGTGGCGGATTTGGCTGCTGATCCCCGGCGGATTTCGCTGCGGATACCCGGCGGATTTCGCTGCGGATCCCCGGCGGATTTCGCTGCGGATCCGCGGCGGATTTCGCTGCGGATCCGCGGCGGATTTCACTGCTGATCCGCGGCTGATTTTGCTGCTGATCCGCGACTGATTTTGTTGCGGATCCGCGGCTGATTTTACTGCTGATCCGCGGCGGATTTTGCTGCTGATACGGGCCGGATTTTGCTGCTGATCCGCGGCGAATTTTGCTGCAGATCCGCGGCTGATTTTGCTTCTGATCCGCGGCAGATTTTGCTGTTGATCCGCAGCGGATTTTGCTGCTGATCCGCGGCGGATTTTGCTGCTGATCCGCGACTGATTTTGCTGCGGATCCGCGGCTGATTATCTGCTGATTCATCTGCGCTAGCGGGTATAGCATAACGCGATCGCGTTATGCTATACCGTTACCACTCGGTCAACGCTACGTGTTGAACGGGCTGGTAAAACGCAATATGAACCCAGCCTTAGGGTTAGAACTAGGGTTAGGGTTAGCATTAGGTTTAAGGTTAGAATTACGGTTAGGGTTGGAATTTGGGTTAGGGTTGGAATTAGGGTTAGGGTTGGAATTAGGGTTAGGCTTGTGATTAGGTTTATGGTTAGAGTTGGGATTAGGGTTAGGGTGTGTTGGGGTTAGGGTTATGATTAGGGTTTGTATTAGGGTTAGGTGTGTGTAGGGGTTAGGGTTGGGGTTAGGGGTGTGTTGGGGTTAGGGTTGGATATAGAATTGAGGGGTTTCCACTATTTAGGCACATCAGGGGGTCTCCATACGCGACATGGCGCCACCATTGATTCCTGCAAATTTTGCGTTCAAAAAGTCAAACAGTGCTCCCTTTATTCCAAGCCCCGACGTATGCCCAAACAGTGGTTTATCCCCACATATGGGGTATCAGCGTACTCGGGAAAAATTGTACAACAACTTTGGCGGTTCTAATTTCTCCTGTTAACATTGGGAAAAAAAAATGGGGACTAAAAAATTATTTTTGTGGAAAAAAAATGATTTTATATTTTCACGGCTCTGCGTTATAAACTTCTGTGAAGGACTTGGAGATTCAAAGTGCTTATCACACATCTATAGGAGTTCCTTGGGGGATCTAGCTTCCAAAATGGGGTCACTTGTGGGGAATTTCTACTGTTTAGGCACATCAGGGACTCTGCAAACGTAACATGACCGCCCGAAGACCATTCCATCAAGTGGGCATTTCAAAACGTCACTACTTCCCATCCGAGCCCCGACGTGTGCCCATACAGTAGTTTTCTCCCACATATGGGATATCAGCGTACTCAGGACAAATTGGACAACAACTTTTGTGGTCTAATTTCTCCTGTTACCCTTGGGAAAATAAAAAATTGGGACTAAAAGATCATGTTTGTGGAAAAAATATGATTTTTTTATTTTCATGCCCAGGCGTTATAAACTTCTGTGTAGCCCTTGGGGGTTCAAAGTGCTCACCACACATCTAGATAAGTTCTTTGTGGGGTATAGTTTTCAAAATGGGGTCACTTGTGGGGAGTTTCTACTGTTTAGGCACATCAGGGGCTCTGCAAACGTAACAAGATGCCCGCAGACCATTCCATCAAGTCGGCATTTCAAAGCGTCACTACATCCCTTCCGAGCCCTGACATGTGCCCAAACAGTGGTTCCCCCCCACATATGTGGTACTAGCGTACTCAGGACAAACTGGACAACAACTTTTGGGGTCCAATTTCTCCTGTAACCATTGTGAAAATAAAAAATAGTGGGCTAAAAAATCATTTTTTGAGAAAAAAAAATGATTTTTTATTTTCACGGCTCTGCGTTATAAACTACTGTGAAGCACCTAGGGGTTCAAAGTGCTCACTATGCATCTAGATAAGTTCCTTAGGGCGTCTAGTTTCCAAAATGGGGTCACTTGTGGGGGAGCTCCAATGTTTAGGCACACAGGAACTCTCCAAATGCGACATGGCAACCGCTAAATATTCCAGCATATTTTCCATTCAAAAAGTCAAATGGCGCTCCTTCCCTACTGAGCCCTGCCGTGCGCCCAAACAGTGGTTTATGACCACATATGAGGTATCTGTGTACTCAGGAGAAATTGCCCAACAAATTTTAGGATCCAATTTATACTGTTGCCCCTGTGAAAATGAAAAAAACTGAGGCTAAAAGAAAATTTTTGTGAAAAAAAAGTACTTTCTTTTTTTTACGGATCAATTTGTGAAGCACCTGGGGGTTCAAAGTGCTCACTATGCATCTAGATAAGTTCCTTAGGGGGTCTAGTTTCCAAAATGGGGTCACTTGTGGGGGAGCTCCAATGTTTAGGCACACAGGAACTCTCCAAATGCGACATGGCAACCGCTAAATATTCCAGCATATTTTCTATTCAAAAAGTCAAATGGCGCTCCTTCCATTCTGAGCCCTGCCGTGCGCCCAACAGTGGTTTATGACGACATATGAGGTATCTATTTACTCAGGAGAAATTGCCCAACAAATTTTAGGATCCAATTTATACTGTTGCCCCTGTTAAAATGAAAAAAACTGAGGCTAAAAGAAAATTTTTGTGAAAAAAAAGTACTTTCTTTTTTTTACGGATCAATTTGTGAAGCACCTGGGGGTTCAAAGTGCTCACTATGCATCTAGAAAAGTTCCTTAGGGGGTCTAGTTTCCAAAATGGGGTCACTTGTGTGGGAGCTCCAATGTTTAGGCACACAGGAACTCTCCAAATGCGACATGGCAACCTCTAAATATTCCAGCATATTTTCTATTCAAAAAGTCAAATGGCGCTCCTTCCCTTCTGAGCCCTGCCGTGCGCCCAAACAGTGGTTTATGACCACATATGAGGTATCTATGTACTCAGGAGAAATTGCCCAACAAATTTTAGGATCCAATTTATACTGTTGCCCATGTGAAAATGAAAAAACTGAGGCTAAAAGAAAATTTTTGTGAAAAAAAAGTACTTTCTTTTTTTTATGGATCAATTTGTGAAGCACCTGAGGGTTCAAAGTGCTCACTATGCATCTAGATAAGTTCCTTAGGGGGTCTAGTTTCCAAAATGGGGTCACTTGTGGGGGAGCTCCAATGTTTAGGCACACAGGGACGCTCCAAATGCGACATGGCAACCGCTAAATATTCCAGCTATTTTCCATTCAAAAAGTCAAATGGCGCTCCTTTCCTTCTGAGCCCTGCCGTGCGCCCAAACAGTGGTTTATGACCACATATGAGGTATCTGTGTACTCAGGAGAAATTGCCCAACAAATTTTAGGATCCAATTTATACTGTTGCCCATGTGAAAATGAAAAAACTGAGGCTAAAAGAAAATTTTTGTGAAAAAAAAGTACTTTATTTTTTTTACAGATCAATTTGTGAAGCACCTGGGGGTTCAAAGTGATCACTATGCATCTAGATAAGTTACTTAGGGGGTCTAGTTTCCAAAATGGGGTCACTTGTGGGGGAGCTCCAATGTTTAGGCACACAGGGACTCTCCAAATGTGACATGGCAACCGCTAAATATTCCAGCATATTTTCCATTCAAAAAGTCAAATGGCGCTCCTTCCCTTCTGAGCCCTGCCGTGCGCCCATACAGTGGTTTATGACCACATATGAGGTATCTGTGTACTCACGAGAAATTGCCCAACAAATTTTAGGATCCATTTTATCCTGATGCCCATGTAAAAATGAAAAAATTGATGCTAAAAGAAAATTTTTGTTGGAAAAATTAAAATGTCCATTTTTTCCTTACACGTTGCTTTAGTTCCTGTGAAGCACCTGAAGGGTTAATAATCTTTTTGAATGTAGTTTTGAGTAGCTTGAGGGGTGCAGTTTTTATAAAGGTGTCACTTTTGGGTATGTGAGGTGGTCCCTAAAAAAAATGGTTTTGTAAATTTTGCTGTAAAAATGAGAAATCGCTGGTCAACTTTTAACCCTTATAACTTCCTAACAAAAAAAATGTTGTTCCCAAAATTGTGCTAATGTAAAGTAGACATGTGGGAAATGTTATTTATTAACTATTTTGTGCCACATAACTCTCTGGTTTAACAGAATAAAAATTAAAAATTTGAAAATTACAAAATTTTCAAAATTTTCGCCAAATTTCTATTTTTTTCACAAATAAACGCAAAAATTATCGACCTAAATTTACCACTAACATGAAGCCCAATATGTCACGAAAAAACAATCTCAGAATCGCTAGGATCCGTTGAAGCGTTCCTGAGTTATTACCTCATAAAGGGACACTGGTCAGAATTGCAAAAAATGGCAAGGTCTTTAAGGTCAAAATAGGCTGGGTCATGAAGGGGTTAATGAGAGTGTGGTTGCACAGAACAGCAGGACTAGATGGCACAATGCACCTAGTCCTCTAGAAATAATTTCCCACTGAAAAACACTGATTTTATTACAACAACACACAGCCTAATAAGTGACACATCTCATAATCTCATAGGTCACAGCCCTTAGATCATGCTGCTCTCCAATTTCAAAGCAAAAAGCTGTTCACAGATTCCCTTTAACTATGTATGGATGCCAAATACCATGGACCATTAGTTGAGTATACCTAATATAACTCATGGATGTGTTGTTTATAGTGCATATATGGTGCCAGCAACAGGACTACCCACCACATATGTAATGTGACCCTGCACACATCCTAGGATATTTTGCAAAATATAGCTGATTACTATGTGTTGCATGACTTTAACTTGTACTATTATTTACTGTTTTCCAAAATATATTATTTTACTTCGCAAGCCTGCCAAAGTTAAAAAAGCAAACTAGGCATTACTTGCACCTCTGCCAGTTCGTTGTTGCTGCCCCCAGTTTTTGTCGCTACAGCAGAAACCACACGACTGGAGAGCAATTATTTTTGGAAAACCCTTTTAATCCCAAGACACTGTACATATGGCACGGGTTAAGAACATAATATTACACAATAAGCACAATAAACTATTACAATAATTAGCTAAATGAGTGGCATACTGGCACTGATGGAGAAAAGACTCAGCAAGTGAGGGCTTACTATTTACATACTACAGGTGAAGTCACGCTAAGTAGCAGGATTTGCCTTATTAGTAAAATAATGAAAGAACCGCTACATAAATTACATGAAATAATACTCGGCTGAATCTACATGACAACTTTCGGTCCGGCACAAATCACAAAATTTCCAACCGCATTGCTGTGAAAGTCGCTGTGTAGTCTCAGCCTTGGAGTGTGTATAAGGAAGCTGTCAGTCAGAGGCTGGTGGACAGAGGAACATCTGAGCTCATGGATAAGCCAAGCTCCAAGACTCACTATTCTCAAGTTTGCTTAAAGAGCACACGTGAGCCTTTCTGGAAGATTTTATTTAGTCCACTTCATAACTTAGCTCATTCTGGCCGTATTTCAGGTAGCGTGAAACTGCTGATGGGTCGTCTTCACATTTTTTTTAATGGTTTAGGCTATTTCTTGACGATCTCTCTGTACACAAAACAAACAGAACTTCACTCTGCAGCCATCAAATATTGACACATTTCAGTGGCTTCACATACAAAGGAACAAAAGTCTTTGGATCCTGCTGGAAGTTCACATGTGATTTTTTCCCTGAGATTGCTGGAATCTCTTCTAGACATATTTGTCTTTATAAGTCACTTTTACTGCTGACATCTACTTCCAATCTCTTCCTATTTCAGGTTCATGACCTTTATCTCCTGTGTCTTAAAATTAAAAGAAGGAAAGTAAAAAACAGTCAGAAATAGGCATTTAGGTGATACCCAAAAAACTCTAAGAAACGAGCCTGACAAAAGTGGGTGGCACATGAGCAGGTTGGGTGTTGGGTTTTATTCTAGATTTTGTAACTGGAGGAATTGCTGATTGCAGATTGTAAAAGGGTGACGATTACAATTCTGATTGTAGGATATCCTGTATAATACAAAATATATAATAGTTCATAGTCCATATCTGTTCTCACAGCTATAACAATTTTAAGGCAGAAATGTCCCAGCAGTCTTTAATACATTAAAAGAGTTTTTCCAAGATCTGATACTTATGTGCCATAAATGCCATAAACTTACAGATACGCCATAAATGTCTAATAGCTGTGGGTCTTAAAGGTGTTATTGAGGACATTTTCATTTCACTACGGGCCTAAAAACTGACAGGCAGGTAGTTGCTGACTACCTGCCTGTTCTATCCAGCCCGGCTGAGAGGAATCACACAGATCTCTCCTCCAGCAATTCAGCTGATCTTCATCAACTGAGCAGCTCTTCCTCTTCCACTCTGCTCTGATGATAGAGCCTGTTGATTGATAGCCTCATCCTCACAATTAGTCAGAGAGGAGACGTTGTCAATCATTTTGACATCGGCAGTCACACCCTGTCATCAGAGCAAATCAGAAGAGAAGCCGCTGCTCTGTCGATATGATGTCATTGGAAGCCATTGAATCACTGGCAGGGGCTGTCTGTGGTGGTGCTGGCAGAGCTCGGCACCGGGCACAGCAAGCAGGTAATTAGTGAATACTTACCAGTTAGTTCTTAGGCATAGGCACATAGTAAAAACATTAAATCGTCCCAGATAACCCCTTTAAAGGTACTGCCACACTAAACAATCCCGCTAGCGATCACGATAACGACGCATACTAATGCGATCGCTAGCGGGATTGTTTCTATATCGCTAAATGCGGCCACATTTAGCGATATAGTTAACGACGCTATCGCCGTTAGCGATCTTCTTAACGACTTTAGCGGTACAAAAGTACCGCTAAATCGCTAAGAAAAGGTGCCACACAGCGATTAGATACTCACCCAGCGGGAGCGCCAGCGATGAAATAGGGTCCGGAGCGATTCCAGCGACGAGCGAGATCACAGCAGGAAGCTCGTCGCTGGAAGCTGCCGCACTGAACAATATCGCTAACGGGATCGCTAAATAGTGACGTTTTTTAGCGATCTCGTTAGCGATATTGTTTAGTGTGGCATACCCTTTACTCTGTAATGGCCACTGTGAATAGAGAGGTGGTGCATTTGTTTTTCTCCATTTACATCTACAGGAGTTTCAAAAATAGTCGAGCAAGCGTGTACAGCCAATTTTGTGCAACCACATAAGGATTAATAAAAAAATAAAATAGTACCATATGTATATATCAGTAAAGGGGTACTTACCGTGGATTATCCGTTGTCAAGTGTGAGAGGCAGTATGAGTTAAAGTGGATTTCCACCTCAACAACAGCGATTCCTCAACAGAACAGGTACTTATCTTCCCCAAGTCCAGAACTGGTTGTTCTCTTTGATCTCTTTGTTTTGGCTGTAGAGGTAATGATGCCACAACTACAGATCACTTCACTGCTGCAGCCAATCACTGAGCTAAATAGATTTAGATCGATAGAGACGTTATGAGCCTCTGAATTCAGTGATTAGCTGCAGCGGTGATGTGTGCTGTAGTTTAGATGTCACTACTGCAACCAAAAGACGGATACCAAATCAGAGGCAGAAAACAAGTCCAGGACCCAGGGACAGTGAGTATCTGCTGTTTGTTAGTTTACTTGTATTTAGGGACCACTCTTATTAAACTGAAAAAACCCTTTAACTATAGTCCTCTAAGCAAGATAATGACTATCAAAAACTTTCTGAATGAATGTGCTAGTTTTGCTTGCTATACAGTTCTTAAGCGCCATCATTATCCTTTCCCAAGTAATACCAGATTGCTATATTCTATCAACTTATGAACTCCTCTGGAACTCCCAGCCATCTGCAGAACGAAGGGAGCATAGCTCTGGTTTAACACTTTGTCTGCTAATTCATCTTTTTCCTATACAGCCACCAAGCCTTTCATTTCAGAATTGATGAATGGTCATATATGAGATATTCCTTGAGTATTATGTTGTTACTCCAAAGGTTAAAAAATAGTCTCTACAGTCCAGCAATGACCTCCTGTTAACTAACATAACTGTAGAAAAATACATGCATCGCACATCCTATCAACTGGTTGATGCATTTTCTTCTGGCATTATGGTCTTGGTCATTACCTTTCGAGCAGACCTACTGGCTTTGACCTCTTGGTGCACCATGTACACTATGGACTGCACCCCTCAAGGGTTAGACTAAGGGTACATTATCCTAAAGACAGTTATATTTTTTATATTTAAACTTATGAACTGCCCTGTAAAACTGGTTCCACATGGTAGATGGAAGTGATAACGAGCGTCTATGAGCATTAAATGTAATATAGCTACTATAGTAGAGTGAAAATGATGTAAAACCTGTGAAGTCTAGATTTTCTAGATTTTTCATTTTCACTTCTTAAACTTTCTTGTGAAATAAAGATCTACATAAGGCAATAGTCCTTGTGAATGTTAGCATCAAATAAGCAGTTTGCCTTAGGTCAACTAGAACATATTCATTACATGGCACACAGTTAAGATAATATTACACTAAATGTACAAGGTCAAAAGCTAAGACATTGTTCTCTATAATTTCTTCTTTGACATGCTTTTCAGCACATGATTCCTAATAGGAACGTGTAAGATTATACATTTCAGAGAACTCAATACAAGGCTCTGAATGTAATAATTATTAGGACCTCTGCATCTTCATTCTCAGTGTTCGGTTTACTGGGGGAAATAACTGAATCTGTCATATCCATAGTTTAATATTCTGCTTTTCTAACTATGAGTATGACAATTGGAAGCTAACTATATGTGTTAAGACTTTAATTGACAACATACAAAATGTGATCATTAGAGCTCTAATTTTATACGTTCCTTCGTAGTTTTTTTTATTATTATTTTGACTTTCCCTTTCTTTATAAACATATCTTGACTCGTGGTAGGTCCTACAATTTTTTCCCAATAATATTTAATCAACTCATAATTAAAGTATCATACAGAAATATTCAATTTCTGGTCTATTTATTCTTATTATTACTTAGCATCAGACCCCAACCAAAATGATCACAGATAGGGTTGAGCATTCCGATACTGCAAATATCGGGTATCGGCCGATATTGGCTGTATCGGAATTCCGATTCCGAGTATCGATATTTTCGTCATATCGGATACCGGAATCGGAATGTCACTGTCACTGTCAGTGTCCGTCGGTCGGGTCTGTCAGGAGTCAGCGGCACTTACCTGGCAGAAGATCTCCGGCGGTCACATTCCGGACTGCTTAATGGCCGCCATCCTCTTCTCCCCGGCGGTCACATGCAGTTTCTCGCGATAACTGCAGTGACTGCTGGGTAATCGCGGCCGTAAAGCAGTCCGATGACGTCACCGCCGGGGAAGCAGGTAAGCAGCTGTGCTGCGCCAGGATATCAGGCTCTGCCTGTCATTCCGATGTAGCAGAGCTGGATCGTCGTGGGACACTCGTTACTATGGACTGCGTCGGACAGGTGGTATACTGTTGGTTTTTTTTTTTTATTTTTTTACAGGAGATCGATGGCGTCGCAGGAATGAGAGAGTAATAAAAAAAATGAAAACTGTGTTGTCTCTTTTATTTCATTAAAAGACTTTTTTCTTGCTGTGTCTTTTTTTTAAACATTTAAAAACTTTGGGATTAATAATGGATCGGTGTCTTATTGACGCCTCTCCATTATTAACCGGGCTTATTGTCACCGTGCAATCAACGGTGACATTAACCCCTTATTACCCCGCTTGCCACCGCTACAGGGCAAGTGGGAAGAGCCGGGTAAAGTGCCACAATTGGCACATCTTTTGATGCGCCAAATGTGGGGCTGCTGTAGCCTGGTATTATCAGGCTGTTGAGGGCCAAAATCCATGGGCCTTGACAGTCTTTTAATACCAGGCCGCAGCAGTCTGCATTTTACTTGGCTGGTTAACAAAAATAGGGGGGATCCCCACGCCGTTTTTTTTTCGAGGGGATCCCCTATTTTTGTTAACCAGCCAAGCTAAGCAGACTGCTGTGGCCTGGTATTATCAGGCTTGCAAGGTCCATGGATATTGGATCCTTACCAGCCTGAAAAACCAGGCCTCAGCGGTCTGCTTCATCTGGCTGGTTAACAAAAATAGGGGGGACCCCACGCTAATTTTTTTCGAGGGGATCCCCTATTTTTGTTAATCAGCCAAGATATGTAGACTGCTGTGGCCTGGTATTATCAGGCTGGCAAGGTCCATGGATCTTGGCTCCTTAACAGCCTGAAAATCCAGGCCTCAGCGGTCTGCTTCATCTGGCTGGTTAACAAAAATAGGGGGACCCCACGCCATTTTTTTTCGAAGGTAACCCCTATTTTTGTTAATCAGTTCCCTCTGATGTCACTGATGGTGTCCCTGGCTGACCTGAAGTGAAAGTGGAAAGCAATCAATTAAGCTTTCCACTTTCTCTCCTGTCAGCCAGGAGAGGAGCTCATTCATTTGGGGGTTTACTGTGAGGCTGCAGCATTAGCTGCGGTCCCTGCAGTAAACATTAACCCTTTCTGAAGGATTACACCGTGGGACCTGACTGTGCATCGGATTGGTAAGAATAATTTTGCTTTATTATTTTATTTTTATTACAGGAAATGGTTTTAGCAGGTAAATAAAATATGGACAAAAACTGTGTGATTATTTCATTAAACTTCTTTTTTATTAAAGTGTGTGTGTTTGATTTTTCTTTCATACAATAGGATTAATAATTGATAGTTGTCTAATTGACAGCTCTCAATTATTAACCTGGCTTAAAGTGACCTTTCAATTGCAAGGTCATTTTAACCCCTTATTAACCCATTCACCACCGCTACAGGGCAATGGGAATAGACGGGCAAAGTGCCAGAAAGGGCAAATCTAATTAGAGATTTGCCCTTTCTGGGGTGTCTGGGGGCAGATGTTAGTAGCCGGGGGGGGGGCAAAAATAATGGTCCCTCTCTGGGCTATTATTATCTGCCCCCACTCACTGGCTTTGTCTGTCTGGTTGCGAAAATAGGGCGGGAGCCCACGCATTTTTTTTCAGCAATTTTACACCTCATATATATATATACATGTCATTGAGTTTGTGACACATATATATATATATATTTATAGTTCATACACTTCTACATAGTATAATAGCCGCTAATTCAATTGCCGGCTTTTGTGAAAATGCAGAACCCGACATGAAATGACACTTGGTGTACATAGAGTTAACCATGTCTTTTCATGTACTTTGATATCTGATTTGCACAAACAATTACATGAGTGTAAGTGTGCAAAATTTCACACCTGTAGGGGTTAATTAAAGGTGTAAATTCGTAGCAAAAAAGTCCGTTTTTTTTACAACGAATTTACACCTTTAATTAACCCCTACAGGTGTGAAATTTTGCACACATAGACTGATGTAATTGTTTGTGCAAATCAGATAGCAAACGACATGAAAAGACATGGTTAACCCTATGTACACCAAGTGTCATTTCATGTCGGGTGCTTCTGTCTTTTCACAGAAGCCGGCTTTACCCGGCAATTGAATCAGAGGATATTTTACTATGTAGAAGTGTATAAACTATACATATATGTATATATATATATGTCACAATGACATGTATATATATATATATATATATGTATTCTATGTGTGTATATTTAGTGTTTACAAGGAAAGAATGGGGTTTTTTTAGTTACGATATTTTGTTCCCATAGACTTACATTGGACTTCCGGTATCGGTATCGGGTATCGCCGATATTTTAATGGTATCGGCGATACCATTCCGATTCCGATACTTTTGGATATCGGAAAGTATCGCTCAACTCTAATCACAGAGGATGTTCAACCCTTTTTCTCCCCTAGGTTTTTTTTACATTCTGCGTCTCTGATTGCAGGATAGTTTTTCAACATTTTACTGTACAAGTAAAAACTAAATGACAAGGAAAAATTGATATTAAGACTAGGGATGAGAGGACCCGTGGAAGTTCAGGTTCTGGTACTCAACCCAAACTTTAGTTCAAAGTTCGGTTTGGTTACAAGAACTGTACCCAAACTTGAACCAGAACCCAAACCACATTGAAAACAATGAGGACCTGAACTTTGGATCTGGAAAAAATTTCTCTCTCTATCTCTGTCATGGACTTTCCCCGGAACTCCTAACTTTGCAAGAGACTTTCCATGTTCGGTGCCGGATACTAACTTTCCTAACTGTTCACTCACCTCTAATTAAGACCCCATACCTATATAGTTTCCAAAAGTAGACACCTGGCACATTGTCAAAATGCCATTCATCCGGATATTATATGCAGACAACTTCATGCAATTTTGCATCCAAATGAATTATTTATGAAGTAATTAAAATTTGTGGGCAAAAGTGTAATTAAAACAAAAATTAAATACACCCCGCCTTATTAAAATAAAAGTTTAAATGTGCAGAGTCTATACATACTACTAAGTCTATGTCAACATTTTATATATGTTTATAAAATTATCAGGATTGGAGAGACTAAAAATCTGGTTTTACACTGGAAAAATTCAAATCTGGCATATCACTTTATAAAGCAATTTTTTGGGGAATACCTTTACATATCCCATTGGAGCTAAAAAATTTTTATTAATAACATACTATGTTAATGTGAATAGTAAACTTAAATCAATAGTTTTTGAATTTTATTTAACAAAAAAAGGAAATTTTAAAGAAAACAAACAATTTGCATTATTAAAATGTTTAATGTCTCTGTACTTAAAACAGATTATATCACACAACATAGGTAGTAAAAGGCATTTCCCATAATGTATTATTTTTTATACACTTCTTTATTTTTAGGGGTAATTCAGTTATTGTTTCGGAAGCTTGTTAACCCCTCAAGTGTTTAACATGATTTAATGCAAAGTGAGTAATAAGAAAAAAAAACACTCCACAGTTTTTCACACAATTTTGGAAATACCCTACTAATGGTTTTACACTATTTTTTGAGTGCATGGCAGGGCTCAGAAGAGAAAGAGCACCATTTAAAACTCAAATTTTGCTGAAATAGTTTCCTGACAATATATTGGTTTTGCAGAGCACTGAGATGTATTTTTTAAACTGCACCCCACAAAGCTTTTATCAAGGAGTGTTGTGACTAATTTAACCTGAAAAGTTTTTTCGTGTATTTAAGAACTTAATATGCGGCAGATGGCAAAAAGCGAAAATTTCAATTATTTTTCACAGTCAGGGTTTATTTTTTATGGCGCTGACTGCATGGTGGTATAAGTTACATATTTACTTCATTCTGTGGGTCACTATTCCAAGATACCAACATATTGTAGTTTTATAGTTTTATGTATGTTTCACCATGTTAACACATTAAAAATGTGAAAAAACAAAAATATTTCTGTGTTGCCAGATTCGAGGAGACATAACCTTTTATTTTACTGTTGATAAAGCTTTATGATGATTTATTTTTTCAGCATCTTTAATGAGACGAGATGACATAAAAAAAGCAATTCTGGGATATTTTTATGGTGTTCATATGGTATGCATTGGCTGGATAAACTGCATGCTCATTAACGATGAGTGGATCTATCCACAAAGGATCTAGTTCAAGTTAATTTTTTTCTGAGAATGTATGGATTCACATGAATTGAAACATTATGAAATTCGATTTGCAGTTTGCAAAAAAAAAAAATATCCTGGCAAAATTGCGTTGCACACGGGCCTTCCCATAATGCCCTGCAGCTATAATATTTTGTGGATTATCATACCTTATACAGTGGAGGTGAGATCTTGGGCCATCACAGGTCAGTGGTTCCCAGTGGAGCACAATTTGTACAGCAAGGTTGTTTTCCCATCTCCTGAGTCATTAGGTAAGTCTCTATCTCCAGTAAAGTTTGAGAGCCCTCAGTAGTTGATACCTTGTAATGGCTAACTGAAAAAATGGTAACAAATTGCTAACTTTACAGACTACTCAGGTCTTTTCATCAGGCATAGAATAACACAAAATCCGAACAGTCACATACAGAATTTGTGTTTTTCTAAGCCTGATGAAGAGGCCTGAGTAGTTTTGAAAGCTTGCATCTTTTCAGTTAGCCATTAAAAGGTATCAATCAATGAGGACACTCAAATTGTAATATTTTTCTATCTACTGGCTTACACGGTACAAAGATATATAAGGCTTAAACGGTAGCGTTTAAGCTTTATTGGTCAGCAGGGTCCTCTCTGCTGAAAAGTGTAAGCTCTTAGAGTCAGCAGGGTTCACTCTTTCCTCTTCCCTAGTGGTATTTTCTGAGCAAATACAAACTTTCCAGTGTTGAAATTTATGAAAATTTATACCCCACAAATAACATTCCTTGGGTAAAATATGACAAAGGTTGCAAATTTACATTTCAAAAGATTTCTAAAGCTCATTTTATACTTAGAGTTGTTACTGACACAGCGTTACCAAATATGTATTCGTTATCTATCTATCTATGACATATATATATATGTATATATATATATATATATACATATACTGTATGTTAGGCATCGGAATTCTCCCGCTGTGCTGGATAGATCTCAAGCATTATCTGATGCTGTGGTCCCCCATTCAGGTCCGGCTGCTGCGATAGCGGCTCAGCACAGACGTCGGTCCCAACGTCTTGCTCAGGCTTGTGGTATACGTTTGGTTACTGCTGGCTCTCCAGCCAAGACTATGATAACCAGTGATATGCAGATCGCCTTACTGAGCATGTCTGTGATGTGGCGTCTTCTCATTGGTGGTCGGTAGTTAGCTACTCTGGTGAGGTGGCAGCTCCAGATTGGCCCACAGGCGATGTCTCAGCCAACTGGTCATGAGTTTTTGAGGTGGATTCTAGCGTATAAAATGCTCCCAGTGGCGCACGCATGCGCGCTAGTGTCATTTGTTCTAGGTGTGTGTGGGTGGATACTCTATCAATCAATCTGCATGTTTGCGTCTGTCTGTCTATGCTCTGAGACTATATATGTTGACAGGCAGGTTGCACATTTTGCGGTTTCGTACTCATGGCTTAATGCTCGAGTCTCTAGCCTGCTACACGTAAAGGGTACCGGTCAAATACAGGTTCACATAGGCTGGCATTCATAGGAGATTTACAATAACAGGCCCGGGAATCTTCTGCAGACCCCCGGCTGTCATGACTACCCATCGGCGCCCTGCAATCATGTGACAGAGGAGACGATGGGAGTCTCTGATGATGCACTTCAGGCTCTTGCAAGTTAATTGCCGCTGTCAGTGATTGACAGCATTTAACTTGATAACAGCCACAGGCGGATTGCGGATCCACCCTTGGCTGTTAGAGGCACATGACAGCTTAACAGATCAGCTGTGATGTGCAGAGAAAGATGCAGGCTCAGCACCAGAGCCCGCATCAATTTCAGGGAGACATATAGGTGCGTCCAAGGTCGCAAACGGGTTAAAAAAATCTATAATTTTATGTATTGTCATATTTTAAGATACAACTATTTTTTACTTGTTTTTTGACAGAGAGATGCACGAGGGTTTTTTGTGTGAAAAATGATAATGCTATAGCCACCATTTTGGGGTTCATGTGATTTTTTGATTGCTTTCCATTAATTTTTTTTTAAATTAAAAGATTATAAAACAACAATTTTGGCTTTTGTGTTTTTTAGGGTGTTTTACTGGTTGGCATAAATTGCACTCTCATTTTAAAGTTTGGGTCATTACTGACATAGTATGTATAGTTTATTCATGGTGTATTACTTTCCCACAATTAAATTCAATTAAAATAATAAATAAAAATTTGTGTCATCGTATTCTAAAAGCGATCACCTATTATGGAGGCTGTTCCTTGTGAGATGAACTGTAATTTTAGTTGAGGTAATTTTTAGGCCAGTGACTTTTTCATTTTTCTTTTTTTTTCTTTGTTCAAAATTTTCTAGGCAATGCAACAAAATTACAGCAATTCTGTCTATTTTTTATAAACAATACTAACTGGAAGAGCTAAATTACAAACCACTGATACGGTCACTAAAAACTCAGTGATAACAAATTTGCATAAAAAAGGCTATTTACATTTTTTATATGATTTTTGTTATATTTCGAAACATTTTTCTTTGCTTTGCCAAATTCACACAAAACCTAGTGGTACATAAGGACAGGAGGCGGATGACAGCATATATCTCAGCCTGAATTACTTCTTTAGTTGTAATCAAGGGCTCAGGAAAAAGTTTCTTGACCTTGTCCAAGATATCACAGTTTAAAATGAGAGCCTATGTGCCCACGTTGCAGAAATGCTGCGCAATTGTCCGCAGCATTTCCGCGGTAAAAACGCAGCAGAAACGCTTAAAAAACGCAACGTGGGCACACATGCAGTTTTCACTTTAACCCATGATAAATGAGCCATGGATCACTGCTGTAGTGGTGGTCCAGATTGAGATCTGGAAATTTAGTAGCCTGGATGTGTCTCATGTACTTGACTATAAAATTGCCATCCTGTAAGAACATAAGAGATATGCCATTGGCAGGGAAAGCATTAAAGAGGACCTGTCAAAACAAAACATATAAAAAGCAAAAAAATAGAATAATAACAGGAGCACCGAGAATAAAATAAAAGCAAAACCTGGACACCTAACATGGTGACGGGTCTTCTTTAAAGGTAATTACCTATATTTATTATTAATCCAGATAGCATTATTATAATCTGTTTTTATTTACTGACTTTAAATGTTTTAATTTTCATTTTTGCTTATGGTTATTGGGAAAGTCATCTTGTCACAGCTTTAAAGTAGCAACATGGGTGATAGGAGACAAGGAGACAGTAGTCAGGAGACGGTTATTGAGTTCCATGAAAATGGCGAAATTTTACGATGTGTATTAATATAGTTACTTGGAAAATTTAAGTAACCAAAAACTCTTAATATATATCTATAATATAACGCTGTAAGCGTCCCTCTGTCCGAAGCCTTTATAGACTGCGCATGCACGACACGCCTGCGTAGTCTGGCTCCAGACAGAAGACGGCATCCAGCGGTGAGGATTGTGTATGGCGTCGGAGATTGTGGTACGCGTAGACACTGAATGCATACCGCGATCTCCGGCACCATACTTACCTGACCGGGAGGAGCAGGAGACCAGGAGTGCGCGTCGGAATCGCGCATGCGCATAACGCTATCCGGCGCCATTTTGCTGAAGACACATTTACAGTGTGTCTTCAGCAATATGGTGCCGGACAGCGCGGTATGGGCATGCGCGCACTCCGGCGCCGCTCTCCTCCCCCGGCCTCCGACAGAAGGGGACGGCACTGGAGCACAGGGAACAAAGGTGAGTATAAATGTTTTTTTGGGTATGTGTGCAGTTTAATAGGGGTGAGGGGGACCATACAAATCAGGATAGGGGTGAGAGGACCCTGTATACCAGGATAGGGGGGTGAGGGGACCATGCATACCAGAATTGGGGATGAGGGGTACCATGCATGCCAGGATTGGGGATGAGGAGACCATGCATATCAGAATTGGGAGGTAAGGGGTGCCATGTATACCGGGATTGGGGATTATGGGACCATGCATACCAGGATTGGGGGGTGAGGAGGTACCATACATCCTATGATAGGGATGAGGGGACCATGCATACCAGGATTAGGGGCTGAGGGGACCATGCATGCCAGGATTGAAGGGTGATGTGACCATGCATTCCAAGATTAGGGGGTGAGGGGACCATGCATACCAGGATAGGGGGGTGAGAGACCCATGCATACCAGGATAGGGGGGAGAGGGGACAATGCATGCCAGGATAGGAGGGTGAGGGGACCATGCATATCAGGATTGGGGGTGAGGGGACCATGCATATCAGGATGGGGGGTGAGAGGATCATGCATGCCAGTATTGGAGGGTGATGGGGCCATGTATACCAGGAATGGGGGATGAGGGGTAACATGCATAACAGGATAGGTGGGTGAGGGGTACCATGCATACCAGGATTGGGGGGTGAGGGGACCATGCATGTCAGAATTGGGAGGTAAGGGGTGCCATGTATACCAGGATTGAGGATGAGGGGACCATGCATACCAGGATTGGGGGGTGAGGGGTACCATACATCCTACGATATGGATGAGGGGGGACCATGCATACCAGCATTGGGAGGTGAACGGACCATGCATACCAGGATTGGGGGGTGAGGGGACCATGCATTCCAGGATTGGGGGTGGAGGGGACCATGTATTCCAAGATTGGAGGTGAGGGAACCATGCATACCAGGATAGGGTGGTGAGAGAACCATGCATACCAGGATAGGGGGGTGAGGGGACCATGCATATCAGAATTCGGGGTGAGGGGACCATGCATATCAGGATTGGGGGTGAGGGGACCATGCATACCAGGATGGGGGTGAGAGGACCATACATACCAGGATTGGGGGTGAGGGGGCCATGCATACCAGGATTGGGGGATGAGGGGGTAACATGCATACCAGGATAGAGGGGTACCATGCATACCAGGATTGGGGGTGAGGGGACCATGCATACCAGAATTGGGAGGTAAGGGGTGCCATGTATACCAGGATTGGGGATGAGGGGACCATGCATACCTGGATTGGGGGGTGAAGGGTACCATACATCCTGTGATAGGGATGAGGTGGGACCATGCATACCAGAATTGGGGGTGAGGGGACCATTCATACCAGAATTGGGGGGTGAGGGGACCATGCATTCCAGGATTGGGTGGGAGGGGACCATGTATACCAGGATTGGAGGGTGAGGGAACCATGCATACCTGGATTGGGGGGTGAGGGGACCATGCATACCAGGATCGGGGGGTGAGGGAACCATGAATACCAGGATATGGATGAGCAGGTACCATGCATACCAGGATAGGGATGAGGGGGTACCATGCATATGTGTGGCCCAGCTACGCCAGGCACACATAATTCCAGGAAAATGCACAAGAAGGTAACCGTAAAGCTTGATATTCATTCACGTCACTCACATTTCACAACACACCCACTAGGGGTATAAAAGGAAGTGACACGTAGCAATCAGAGTTCAGTCTGTGCAGGAGGAGAGGAGTGGGCACATTCAGTTCATTGTTCAGTCAGCTTCCTGTCTTAGGACAGTGCAAGTTCAGCCATTCAATTCAAGTCTTGGAGGAAGAGGAGATAAGACTGGGATCTGAAGGAGCTCCTGTAGCTCACCTCATACAGAAGTGGAGGCTAGTAAGAGTGGACAAGAGAGGCACTCTAGCCTAGTCAGAGCTGCAATTGAAGCAAGTGAAACAGTACCTCAGGACAAGCGACCTGTATTCTTTGGAAGGAGGAAAGTAACCCTCGGAGCTACAGCATTTACACAGTTGACAGAGTACCTGTGTGCTGCTCTGGACAGGGTCTGAGGAAGGTGACTCTCGGAGCTACAGCATTTACACAGTTGACAGAGTACCTGTGTGCTGCTCTGGACAGGGTCAGAGAAAGGAGAGAAGAAAGGAATCACAGGAGTTACAACAGTGAGTGTACTTGGAACTGTTCAGCGAGCTCTGGAGAAAAGCTGACATTCACAACATCGCTACTTGTGCTTATGTTAAGAGCAAGAGCAGGACGAGAGGCACAGTGGAGAAAGATAGAGAGAAGTGCTTCAGGTACTGGACTACCCGCACTAATTCACCGGACACCGGGGTCCGAAGCGTTGCTAGTACTTCACGCCTAGTAATAAGAAAACCGGAGGCCTTTCTGGACTTCAAGTCGCAGAAGGTAGCCCTAAGCGCTGATACGTAAACTGAGTCAGGGGGAACAAGGACCTTGAGTGAGGCGCCACAACAGTAGGGACTTCGTTCTTTCCAATATCTGGTCACCATAGGTGGTCACCAGGTTAAGCAAAAGGCTCTACCACAATGTCGGCCGGGCGTTGCAGCTATTGAACAAGCTGGAGATTAACAGAGTTAACTTGACTTCATGCAAGTTTGAACTCACATACATACAGAGTTAAAGGAGGCCTCTAACCTGCTCAGCGGTTATCCTGAATGTGCATTCTCCACCCCGACCAGCTTCCCGGGACCTGCCTGAAACATCTGCAAGTAAAGGTATGGAAAGAGATTGCCTTGTGTGAGACTGCTTTATTACCTACACTCTGCACCACCATAGACTTCTAGGGACCAGTCTCACCTGTGGGAGACCTACCATCTAGCTGCCCCATAACATCCCTGTGAAGATCCATATAGCAGCGCTGGTCCAATTGATCAGATACCACAGGTGGCGTCACGAACTATCTAACTACAAATCCCCTGTAAATATCCCCCATTGCATGACCGCCAGGGCAACGGACCGAGTCCCGCTGCCAGTGACATTTCCCATAGAAATCAATGGGCTCGGTGCCGAGTACCCCATAGCCCTGGTACCACCTCAGTGTGGTGCGCGTCATTTTCTGGCGTCACGAACAGGATCGAAGCTTGCAAAATTGTGAGTCCTGTGTTGCCTATATTGACTGTTTTATGCAAGAAAAAGACTGTTTGCTGTTTGTCACTTTTGGCGCCAAATACCGCCATTTTACCGCCATATTCGCACCCTGAGGCGCTGGTGAAGAAGGTGGGCGTGCATTCGTGGGCGTGTACCCCCCTGTGGCGCGAAAGCTATGGCCGCCCTCTCAAAGTGTTACTACAAGTCCGCAATGGCCCCACTGCAAGAGAGATCCGCCTCCTCTTCATCTTCTATGCAAAAAGGAGGAAGCGCAAATCCCGCCTCCACGGAAAGGACCAGATTGTTCCTGATGGAAAGTACAGTCTGGCCTGGAGTGAGATGGCGGAAGGACGGGATACGCTATGCGGAGCAGCAGTGGCAAGTAGCCCTGTTCCCCTGAAGAGCCTCTGCCCGTGCCGGAGCCGTCCCCAGTACAGGACCTTCAGCAAACCCTGCTGGAATTAAAAGAGAGAATGCGGTGCTTAAAAGAATGATCCAGCGCCATGCGACATGAAGGAGACCGAGGGACGCTGGCGTGCCCAGACACAGCGGCTGCTGTGGGACGCAGTGTTCTCTCCCACAGACATAACGCCATCACCTGACTTTCCTAAGTCCCTGCTGAAAAAGGCTAAAGGACAACCGGAGGCTGCCCCAAAAGTGCTGTACCTGATCCCACCGATGGAGAGGTGGAAGCGAAGGAGGCTGAGGAGGTCCTGCCCGTTCCGGAGTGCCAGCTAGGCCAGGAGGCCGCAGCAGATTACAGTTCCCCGGTAGGAACACCGGAGGGGTCTCAACCATCACTGCCTGAAATCGACTGGGAGCAAATGGAGTACCTTGATGACATCACCTATGCTGCAAAAGTGGAGCACGAGGAGCTGTGTCGTGAGAAGGAGAGACAACGGCAGCAGGAGGAGAGAGAAATACAGCAGTTCCGTCAGCGGTACATGGAAGAGTTCCTCGCCGACAAGGAGAGTGTTCGCCGTGATAAAGGTACACTCCGGGAACCGCGGCGCCAGGGGTGCGTAACGGACTTTAAACTCCGCAAAGGCTGGGGTTTATCCGTGAGCCGGGCCTATATCCGGGAGTCTTTGTGAGTCGCCGGGATGTAGAGTCCCACCTGCCCATCGGTCATCCGGGAAGGGATCTGGTAAATGGGGACATAGTCAGTTACACTCGACACTGGGGTTTAAAGGGATGGTATGCCCTAAATGTCTCTATCGTCAGTGACCCCGTCCCCGACGCCGGTAACGTACACAATGTCGCAGCGTCCCAGTCCCGGGCCCCCACAGCACCAGGCCGTGCACCAGCATCGCCCCCTGCGTACGCATCTCTATCTACGTCACGTTCTGCATCGCAACCTGCGTCCTCCTCTACACCAAGATCTTGTCCAGCATCGTACCCTGCGTACACCTCTGCACCGCAGTCTACGTCACGTTCTGCATCGCAATCTGCGACCTGTCCTGAATCGCAAGTTACAGCGACACCTTCAACAACGCCACTTGCGTCCTACATGACAGAAGCACCCGATGGGACCTTAGTAGAATGAGGACTGTAGCGACCCAAACCTACATCGCAGGACATGATATCTGGTAATGAGTACCCAAGGGCATCGTGTAATTCTGTCCCCAGGGATGGAAAAAGTCAAAAGATGAAAAACAGTAGGACCCAGACAGGGGTTTACTGCAACTGAAGAATGTAAAAAGTTTTGAAAAGAAGTTGATAAAGAAGTTTTGCCAATTTGCACTTTATTAATGTTTATAATATGTATGATGATGTTTACATATTTAAGTAGAATACCCGGCTGGGTACAGAATTAAAGAGTTAAAGAGTAAATGTGATGATGATTGCATAGTTTGCATAAAATACCCCAGTTGGGTAAAGCGAAAGTGAAGAATTATTGATATGTCTTGAAATGTGTTTTCATATGCAAGGACTGCGTGGCTGTGGACTGTGCCACCCAAAGACTCTCAATGTAAATAGTTTGCGCTTCGGTGCTACATCTTGGTTTTACACAAAACCTAACTACCTCTGAAGAAAAACCCGTATGGTGTGGCCTAGAGTGAGGTCTGCAGCAATGAAGTCCTGCAGCCCACCCAGGACCCACGTGGGAGGTTTGGTGCGGGTCCTCCACAAGAATATTGTCTTGTATTATGAAAGTGTTTTTGATACTTTTGTATTTTTCTAATGTACAAATTGTAACGTTCAAGGAGTCTTACCTCCCGCAAGGGATGAGTTAAAAACTGTTTGATGCTATATGCAAAACAAAATGTTTTTCTTTTCTCTTTTACAGCCCGGGAGTGCTGTGTTTAACCAAGGGGGGATGTGTGGCCCAGCTATGCCAGGCACACATAATTCCAGGAAAATGCACAAGAAGGTAACCGTAAAGCTTGATATTCATTCACGTCACTCACATTTCACAACACACCCACTAGGGGTATAAAAGGAAGTGACACGTAGCAATCAGAGTTCAGTCTGTGCAGGAGGAGAGGAGTGGGCACATTCAGTTCATTGTTCAGTCAGCTTCCTGTCTTAGGACAGTGCAAGTTCAGCCATTCAATTCAAGTCTTGGAGGAAGAGGAGATAAGACTGGGATCTGAAGGAGCTCCTGTAGCTCACCTCATACAGAAGTGGAGGCTAGTAAGAGTGGACAAGAGAGGCACTCTAGCCTAGTCAGAGCTGCAATTGAAGCAAGTGAAACAGTACCTCAGGACAAGCGACCTGTATTCTTTGGAAGGAGGAAAGTAACCCTCGGAGCTACAGCATTTACACAGTTGACAGAGTACCTGTGTGCTGCTCTGGACAGGGTCTGAGGAAGGTGACTCTCGGAGCTACAGCATTTACACAGTTGACAGAGTACCTGTGTGCTGCTCTGGACAGGGTCAGAGAAAGGAGAGAAGAAAGGAATCACAGGAGTTACAACAGTGAGTGTACTTGGAACTGTTCAGCGAGCTCTGGAGAAAAGCTGACATTCACAACATCGCTACTTGTGCTTATGTTAAGAGCAAGAGCAGGACGAGAGGCACAGTGGAGAAAGATAGAGAGAAGTGCATCAGGTACTGGACTACCCGCACTAATTCACCGGACACCAGGGTCCGAAGCGTTGCTAGTGCTTCACGCCTAGTAATAAGAAAACCGGAGGCCTTTCTGGACTTCAAGTCGCAGAAGGTAGCCCTAAGCGCTGATATGTAAACGGAGTCAGGGGGAACAAGGACCTTGAGTGAGGCGCCACAACAGTAGGGACTTCGTTCTTTCCAATATCTGGTCACCATAGGTGGTCACCAGGTTAAGCAAAAGGCTCTACCACAATGTCGGCCGGGCGTTGCAGCTATTGAACAAGCTGGAGATTAACAGAGTTAACTTGACTTCATGCAAGTTTGTACTCACATACATACAGAGTTAAAGGAGGCCTCTAACCTACTCAGCGGTTATCCTGAATGTGCATTCTCCACCCGACCAGCTTCCCGGGACCTGCCTGAAACATCTGCAAGTAAAGGTATGGAAAGAGATTGCCTTGTGTGAGACTGCTTTATTACCTACACTCTGCACCACCATAGACTTCCAGGGACCAGTCTCACCTGTGGGAGACCTACCATCTAGCTGCCCCATAACATCCCCTGTGAAGATCCATATAGCAGCGCTGGTCCAATTGATCAGATACCACAGGTGGCGTCACGAACTATCTAACTACAAATCCCCTGTAAATATCCCCCATTGCATGACCGCCAGGGCAACGGACCGAGTCCCGCTGCCAGTGACATTTCCCATAGAAATCAATGGGCTCGGTGCCGAGTACCCCATAGCCCTGGTACCACCTCAGTGTGGTGCGCGTCACATACCAGGATTGGGAGGTGAGGGGACGATGCATACCAGGATAGGAGGGGGGCAGCACATACCAGGATGGGAGACCATATACCTATAAAAATGCTTGCCACCCGGGCGTAGAAAGGGTTCATAGCTAGTATATATATATATATATACATATATATATAGGGTGGTCCAAAAGTAGGTGGACAGTATGTGTAATAGGTTGATGAAGGGGGAGATTTATCACACATGGTGTAAAGTGAAACTGACTCAGTTGCCCTTAGCATCCAATCAGATTCCACTTTTCATTCTTCACAGACTCTTTGGAAAATGAAAGGTGGAATCTGATTGGTTGCTAAGGGCAACTGAGTCATTTTCACAGATCCAGTTTTCACAGATAAATCTCCCCCAAAATGGCTAATAATTTAACTACAGATCAAAGAAAATGGATTTTAAAAGAGTATTGAAATCTCAAAATGCTGAAACAGAGCAAATTGGGTTGAAATATTTGGTACTCAAGCCCCAAAGAGACAAACCATTTAACACATTCGTGACAAATTCGATGCCACTGGCTCAATCCTTAATACTCCAAAAACTGGTCGACCCAAAACACCCTGTACAGAAAATAATAAACAACTTGTTGCTGAAACATTTGTTCAGAGTCCAAAAAAGTCCACGAGAAGAGTCTCTTTAGAATTGGGAATTTCACGAGCTTCCATCATGTGAATCCTGAAATCTATTGTCTAATGGGTGGAAAGCTTATCGTCCACGTTTAATTCATGGTTTATTGGAGGATGATCCTGACTGGCGGCTGCAATTTAGTGAAATTATGCTTAACGAAATTGAAGAAAATCCAGTAATTTTAGATAACATTATGTGTAGTGGTGAAGCTTCTTTAAAATTATCTGGCCATATTAACAGACATAATTGTATTTACTGGTATAATGAGAACACGCATTTAACATTAGAGCAACAACTAAATGAGCCTGTGTTAGGGTTCGAGTTCCCGCTGCTGCACAAGGGGAGTCTCGAACCAGTCCCGCTGCAGTCCCCCATCCATCTCCTGCCGCAGTGTAGCCTGCTCAGCAAAGACGTTGGTCCCAGCGTCTCGCCTGGTCTTATACTGTGCAGAGATTTGCTGCTGCTTCTCCAGGTTCTGCTATTGTAGCCAGTACTGGTCAGCGGCGAGCAGATGTCTTTAGGACGAAGTCCTGCGTTTCCCCTTCTGAGCATGCCCAGGGTAAGAACTCTCATTGGAGATCAGGGGTCACATGCTCAGGTACTGCAGCAGCTCCTATTGGTCCGCCAGAAAGGTCCTGAAACTACATGTGTTCTGGAACAGTTTCTCATTGGTCCTTTTCTGGCAGGTCCTGTAGTTGCTACTATAAAAGGGTTGCATGGCCTTGTGGCCATGCACTAGTATCAATTGCATTATGTGCTTTGCGCCAGTGTGATCATGCACGCATGTGGTTAGGGCTCGGCTGAAATAAGCCCCTAGAATACTGGCTTTTCCGGTGAGGAGTTGTTTGTGTTGCTGACTGCATGACCACGGACTGCTATCCGCACAGCAGTTATCTGTGTAGCCCTGTGGTGTTAACAGGACACAGTCGCTATCTCGGCAGCTTTACCGCAGCGACTCTGTGGTATAACAGAGTTCGCTTATACAGCGATATAGTGCCACAGCATCTATGTTTGCGACTCTGTGAAGTAACAGAGTTCGCCTTTACCGCCATCTTACTAGCAGCAGGCTCTGCCTGCACTGTGGACCCCGGGCTGCGAACGCACCCACTATTTATATTTACTTGGTGCTTTCCGCAGACCCTAACAGCCTGATGTCAATGTTTGGGGTGGTATTTCAAGTTTTGGTGTTTTTAGACCTTTTTTTTTTTGATGGAACAGTCACAAGAGATAAGTATCGCAAAATTCTAATGAATCAAGTTGTTCCCCAGTTACTGCAACAGCCTAATTCAAATGACTTTTATTTCCAACAAGATGGGGCCCCTCCACATTATTCAAGTCTAGTCGGCGAGTATCTTGATGACACATTTCCTAATAAATGGATTGGCCGAAGAGGCCCACTTGATTGGCCGGCAAGTTCACCAGACTTGACCCCAATGGATTTTTTCTTTTGGGGAGTACTCAAGGACAAAATTTATATTCGAAAATTAAAAACTGTCAGTGATTTTAAAAATTACATAAGAGATGCATTTCAAGAAATTAATACAAAAAAGAGACTTGTGCAAAAATGTTTGTCAAAGCGTAAAAGGCAGACTTCCAAGCTGTGCAAATTGTGATGGAAAACAGTTTGAGCACCTGCGCTGATAAAATTTAAGGGATTTTGTATTATTGTTCAGAATAAAATTTAATTGTCAATGTTATGCTTGTGTTAGTAAATATAATGTTATATATAAATCAAAATAAATGTTATTTTTTTCTGTCCACCTAATTTTGGACCACCCTGTATATGTATATATTTATATATATATATTTATAATTAACATTTGTCTTATGGTGACACATTTCATCTTGGGTGCCCATACACATTCAATAATTGTTGGTTGACAGTTGTTCCTCCCCACCCCACCATACAAATTCAGCTCACATGTACATGTGTGTTCAGTGGGAAGTGGCGAGTAAAGCTTGGCATACACATTAGATATCTGTTGGCTGAACAATCGTTTTGCTCACAGCTCTCTCTCCCAATTCCACTAAACTTAGGGACGCTTGGCTCCTTTGTTCTATAAAATTAGGTGTACATTCGGAAGGTCCTGACATTAGGTCCAGACATTAGATGAGTGGTCAAGCCCACCGAAATTGTTGTTTTTAGTTTACTTTTATCTAATGCATGTTGGGGTCTTTAGCTGCTGCAGTACAGTTTTGATCTTAATCTATCTCCCTTGAAAACAAAAAGATCGGGAGTTGAAGCTCAACATGCCTGATCCTTCTTTTTATGAAATAGTATTATATGTCAGAGAAGAGTCCCCATACACATAGGATTGTTGGCTACTCCTGTCAAACTTTGCAAATTTGACTGGCTTAGCTCTGATGTATATGCCACAAGGGTGTCATGTCCCCCTGGAAGACCTGGAGTTAGACGGTCACGTCGGGTAATGAATTGTAGGTCTTCTCTAGAGATGATGTGATTTGTGTCCCATATGAAATGGATTTAGTTTCTTCTGGTGCTGAAGAGGTTAACGACCCTTTCTATGTTGGTCAGAAACATGTAGCTCCATTTCAGTTGCTTCTGATCTGGTCCTTAGCTCTTCCTGTATAAGCTGGTCAGACATTCTTGTCCCTTCCCATGAAAGAGTCATTTTCATGTGCTGTGTGCTAAAGCTAGGTTTTTGGAGTAGAGATTTTGTATTAGTGTTCTGTGGTTTGCTGTAGTACAAGTGTGTTTATCTCCTGGTCCCTGTTCCCATTTAGTTTATTCCTTTCTGTCCCTATCCTCCTTCCTATTGTTGGTTAGTACTTTTGTATGATAGAGGTTTTGTGTTATCCCTGTTTTGTCTTTGTGTCTTATTTACATTACATTTGTGTCCAATGCCTCATGGTGTGGGGGAGGGGATAGATCAGGGTTTAACAGAAGCATAGTAAGATCAGAGACTCGTGCCTCTCTACCTTCAAGAGTACCTCTGGGACAGTGATTGTTAGGGTCTCAATTCCAGGGACAGTTTGAAGCCCCCTTCATTACCGAAGACCGTCACAGTAAGACAGTATATGGCCACCTTTAAGATCAAGTACTTTGTTGCTTAAAAATCTCATTAGACGCTGACGCTCATTCTGCAAGTTCAAGGTAGTTTTACTATTTTACTTGGAGGTATCGCTTCCTGTTTTAGCAAGAAATGTACAGATTTAAAAAAAAACACCAGAAAAAAAAGCTGCATGATTGAGTTGCATGATGAGTCCATCATGGTTATTTAATTTTTTGATGCAATAGAAACATTTTAATTTTAACTTTATGGAGAGCTGTGTAATGGAATCATGAACCCTAAAAGGTAAAGCCCTTCTTCTTCCTGTGAAATGACATGATCTAGGAAACAAAGTGTAGAATCATAATCACACTAAAAGAGCTGACATTATTAGACTCTGATACAATAACAAGAACTAGCAGTTCTTATATTTTTCTAATTTTGTTCATAAGGAGATGGAATAGATTACATCAGTATGGTGTGAGGTTTTGAAGTTATATTTTAAAGAAAAGACGCTTTGCACCCTTTAAAATAAACATCATCATTCATGAAATTTAAGTATCGATTGAGATATAAAGCAAAGATATGAATAAATATTACAGTTGAGCAGATTTTCCTCTAAAATGAATTCACATAAACAGAATTGAACATGTGTGCATTTTATATTTGTGTATGTGTTTCTATGGTACTGGCTGCTGTCAGAACAATACAGCACTATCTGTAATAGTCTAGAAAGCAGAAAAGGACACAAAGGAAGCAATATTCTAGAAAGCAATGAAGAATTAGATTAAGTGTCATGGTAAATTATATCCTTATATCTCACTTATGTTACTGAGTGAATTGTGGAATGCATGGTATCCAAGGCATAAGAAATATATATATATATATATATATATATATATATATATTATATATATATATATATATATACAGTACAGACCAAAAGTTTGGACACACCTTCTCATTTAAAGATTTTTCTGTATTTTCATGACTATGGAAATTGTACATTCACACTGAGGGCATCAAAACACATGTGGAATTATATACTTAAAAAAAAGTGTGAAACAACTGAAATTATTCTCTTGATGAGCTTCAAGAGGTAGTCACCGGAAATGGTCTTCCAAAAATTTTGAAGGAGTTCCCAGAGATGCTTAGCACTTGTTGGCCCTTTTGCCTTCACTCTGCGGTCCAGCTCACCCCTAACCATCTCGATTGGGTTCAGGTCTGGTGACTGTGGAGGCCAGGTCATCTGGCGTAGCACCCCATCACTCTCCTTCTTGGTCAAATAGCCCTTACACAGCCTGGAGGTGTGTTTGGGGTCATTGTCCTGTTGAAAAATAAATGATGGTCCAGCTAAACGTAAACCGGATGGAATAGCATGCTGCTGCAAGATGCTGTGGTAGCCATGCTGGTTCAGTATGCCTTCAATTTTGAATAAATCCCCAACAGTGTCACCAGCAAAGCACCCCCACACCATCACACCTCCTCCTCCATGCTTCATGGTGGGAACCAGGCATGTAGAATCCATCCATTCACCTTTTCTGCGTCGCACAAAGACACAGTGGTTGGAACCAAAGATCTCAAATTTGTACTCATCAGACCAAAGCACAGATTTCTACTGGTCTAATGTCCATTCTTTGTGTTATTTAGCCCAAACAAGTCTCTTCTGCTTGTTGCCTGTCGTTAGAAGTGGTTTCCTAGCAGCTATTTTACCATGAAGGCCTGCTGCACAAAGTCTCCTCTTAACAGTTGTTGTAGAGATGTATCTGCTGCTAGAACTCTGTGTGGCATTGACCTGGTCTCTAATCTGAGTTGCTGTAAACCTACGATTTCTGAGGCTGGTGACCTGGGTAAACTTATCCTCAGAAGCAGAGGTGACTCTTGGTCTTCCTTTCTCGGGGCGGTCCTCATGTGAGCCAGTTTCTTTGTAGCGCTTGATGGTTTTTGCAACTGCACTTGGGGACATTTTCAAAGTTTTCCCAATTTTTCGGACTGACTGACCTTAATTTCTTAAAGTAATGATGGCAACTCATTTTTCTTTACTTAGCTGCTTTTTTCTTGCCATAATACACATTCTAACAGTCTATTCAGTAGGACTATCAGCTGTGTATCCACCAGACTTCTGAACAACACAACTGATGTCCCAACCCCATTTATAAGGCCAGAAACCCCATTTATTAAACCTGACAGGGCACACCTGTGAAGTGAAAACCATTTCCGGTGACTACCTCTTGAAGCTCATCAAGAGAATGTCAAGAGTGTGCAAAGCACTCATCAAAGCAAAAGGTGGCTACTTTGAAGAACCTAGAATATAAGACATATTTTCAGTTGTTTCACACTTTTTTGTTAAGTATATAATTCCACATGTGTTATTTCATAGTTTTGATCCCTTCAGTGTGGATTTACAATTTCATAGTCATGAAAATACAGAAAAATCTTTCAATGAGAAGGTGTGTCCAAACTTTTGGTCTGTACTGTATATATATATTATTATGTACTCTTCAAATAAATTACATTTAAGAGAAGAAATTCTTTTTTTCATAATTGACAAATTGTTTCCTTTACAACATATATTGCATGGTTAATATATAGATTTATATTATCTATGCAATTTATGTTGTAAAGGAAACAATTCTGGAAATAAGAATTGCTTCTCTTAAATATAATTTATTCGAAGAGTAGATAATTGAATGTTATAAAACCTGCAAAATATCTGTCATGTTGATTAGTGTTGAGCGATACTGCTCGATATCTAAAAATATCGTATCGGAATGGTATCGCCGATATCACTAAATATCGTCGATATCCGATTACGATACCGGAAGTCCCATGTAAGTCTATGGGAACAAAATATCGCAACAAAAAAAAACCCTTTCTTTCGTTGTAAACACAAAATATACACACATAGAATACATATATATATATATATACATGTCATTGTGACATATATATATACATATATTTATAGTTTATACACTTCTACATAGTAAAATAGACTCTGATTCAATTGCCGGGTAAAGCCGTGACATACCCCATAGAAGTCAACGGGCTCGGTGCCGAGTACCCCCAAAACCTCTGGCTCTGTGCGACTCAACTTGGGCGTCACGAACAGGATTCTGTAGCTTGCTATAAGCGAGTCCTGTGTGCCTGAATTGAACTGGTTTTGTGCTTGAGAATTGCTAAAATCATCAGAGAATGTATTTGCCATTTTTCCGCTATATCTGCGTCACGACGAGGCACTGGTGAAGAAGAAGGGCGTGCTCTTCGTGGGTGTACACTCACTCAGTGTCGCGAAAACGATGGCCGACTACTCTAAATGGTACTGCAATGTAAGATCGTGCCCCACAGCTCTTCAGTTCCGCCTCCTCATCCTCCTCAGTGTGCGGAAACTAACACGAAGGTCCCGCCTCCCTACAAAAGAGGGGCCCTCTCCAGATGCTAATGACACATGTGACTTGGCAGAGATGGCTAATGGACACGAGCAGAAGTGTGAAGGGATGGAGCAGTCAGAGCTCTCCCCCACGGAAGCGACCCGATCGCCACGGAACCACCGTTGGGCACCCGGCCTGGAAACCCTCCTACGCTGCAAGAAGCGGAGGATACCCTAAGAGGCCTGGCCCGGCACCGGGAGGAGGTCGCCAGGATGGAAGCCAGCTGGCGTGCCCTAAAACTAAACTTGGAGCGGCGCCAATCCCTCTTACCTGAAGTGTCTGTACCGGAAGGTGAGGCACCCGTTCTAGTAGAGGAGTCCGTGCGGGCATCCCAGCCCTTGCAATGTGATCCGGTTGACGTTGTCGCAGTGGAGGCACCCGTTCCTGCAAAAAACTCTGCACCGGCAGCACCCCAGATCCCGCTGTCTGCCCCCGTCGCTGAGACAGAAGAAGCGACACCCGTCCTCATGGAGGAGGCCGCGCAGGCACCAGAGGTCTACCTGTCTGTACCGGAGCCCCGACTGTCATCTGTTCCAGAGCCGGCTGCTTCCTCCGCAGGTGAGCGCCACCAGGACTGGGGGGCGCCAGGAGAGCTGCCGCAAACTGGGCATCGTAAGCTGGCATTTGATGGTGGAGACATGGAGCAGCTGGTGGAGGAGAATTACAACCGGCGTCAGGAGGAAGAGTGGAGACGTTGGGAGCGGGAAGCAGAGCGACAAAGGGAGCAGCGAGAATCCCAAAAGCTTCGGCAACGTCAACTGGAGAAGGACCGGGCAGATAAGGACCGGATGAGAAAAGATAAAGGAACCCTGTGGGAGCCGCGGCGTAAGGGTGCAGTACGGAGCTTTAAATTGAAAGGTGGTTGGGGCTTCATCCAGGAGCCTGGACTTTATTTAGAAATCTTTGTGACCCGGCGGGACGTGGAGACTCACCTCCCAGAAGGACACCCGGGGAGGGACCTGTTGCCAGGAGACTTGGTGACTTACACCCGACACTGGGGTTACAATGGATGGTACGCCCTAAATGTTACCAGGTGCGACCCCTACTCCCCAGAGTGTCAGGAACCTGTGAGACCCTCGGAGCCTTCAGCCTCCCACATCCAGGCCTCTGCACAAGTGCCCACCCCACGCCGTAAATCTCCCCAGCCTCCCTCAGTGGTCTCCTCAGCAGCCCCAGCTATGGACATGATAACTATAGCTGGCCCGTACCCGGCGCCTGTTAGGCCCCTGGGGTTCGTTCAGTCCGTGACATAGGGCTCCAGAACCGGAGGGAGATGAAAGAGGTGGCCACACAGACACAGATAGCGGGTCACGACTTGACTGTACAGGCCACACGACGTCATCAGGTCCTGGTGGTCCTTGGTGTCTCGGATGTTTGGCAAGCATCAGAAGAGTACCAGGTGGTACCTGGAACACCCTGCCAAAGAATTATAAATAACCCGGACAGGGTCCCTGTATGTAAATAGTTAAATTGTTGATGTACCCGGACGGGTGAATGTTCATAAAAAATTGTTTTAATTTAATAAAAAACACAACACAGTTTTCATTACTTTTATTACAGTCTCATCCTGCGACGCCATCGATCTCCTGTAAAAAAATGAAGAAAAAAAACAGCAGTATACCACCTGTCCGACGCAGTCCATAGTAACGAGTGTCCCACGACGATCCAGCTCTGCTACATCAGAATGACAGGCAGAGCCTGTCATCCCAGCGCAGCACAGCTGATTACCTGCTTCCCCGGCGGTGACGTCATTGGACTGGTTTACGGCCGGGATTACCCTGCAGTCACTGCAGTTATCGCGAAAAAACTGCATGTGACCGCCAGGGAGAAGATAATGGCGGCCATCAAGCAGTCCAGGACGTGACCGCCGGAGATCTTCTGCCAGGTAAGTGCCGCTGACTCCTGACAGACCCGACCGACGGACACTCACAGTGACAGTGACAAATCCGATTCCGGTATCCGATATGACGAAAATATCGGTACTCGGAATCGAAAGCCCGATACAGCTAATATCGGCCGATACCGATATTTGCAGTATCGTATCGCTCAACACTAATGTTGATATAGATGAGGCCAATTTCACAACATGGTAATACAGGAGCATTTCTTTACCAGAATCTTTGTCTAATGACCAAAAGTAATGGCAGTATACATTATAATATGCTCTTTTAAAACAGACCTGATAGGTTGCACCATCAATTACTAGCATGCCATATTCTGTATGCCCCTTGAAGGGAATCTGTCACCCGGTTTTTGCTACCTCATCTAACAGCAGCATAATGTGGGAAAAGAGACCTGATTCTAGCGATATACAGGTCCTTCTCAAAAAATTAGCATATAGTGCAAAATTTCATTATTTTCCATAATGTAATGATTACAATTAAACTTTCATATATTTTAGAATCATTACACACCAACTGAAATTTGTCAGGTCTTTTATTGTTTTAATACTGATGATTTTGGCATACAACTCCTGATAAGCCAAAAAACCTGTCTCAAAAAATTAACATATTTCAACCGTCCAATAAAATAAAAGTGTTTTTTTAAAACAAACAAAAAAACCATCAAATAATAAAGTTCAGTTATGCACTCAATACTTGGTCGGGAATCCTTTTGCAGAAATGACTGCTTCAATGCGGCGTGGCAT
>JARQOD010000006.1:136941328-137064919 GCA_033576555.1 Oophaga sylvatica
GCGCCCAAACAGTGGTTCCCCCCCACATATGGGGTATCAGCGTACTCAGGACATGTTGGACAACAACTTTTGTGGTCCAATTTCTCCTCTTACCCTTGGGAAAATAAAAATTTGGGGACTAAAACATCATGTTTGTGGAAAAAATATGATTTTTTTTCTTCACGGCTCTACATTACAAACTTGCGTGAAGCACTTGAGGGTTCAAAGTGCTCACCACACATCTAGATAAGTTCCTTAGGGGGTCTAGTTTCCAAAATGGGGTCACATGTGGGGGGTTTCCACTGTTTAGGCACATCAGGGGCCCTCCAAACGCAACATGGCGTCCGTTCGCAATTCCAGCCAATTTTGGTTTGGAAAAGTCAAACGGCGCTCCTTCCCTTTCGAGCCCTGCCGTGCGCCCAAACAGTGGTTCCCCCCCACATATGGGGTATCAGCGTACTCAGGACATGTTGGACAACAACTTTTGTGGTCCAATTTCTCCTCTTACCCTTGGGAAAATAAAAATTTGGGGACTAAAACATCATGTTTGTGGAAAAAATATGATTTTTTTTCTTCACGGCTCTACATTACAAACTTGCGTGAAGCACTTGAGGATTCAAAGTGCTCACCACACATCTAGATAAGTTCCTTAGGGGGTCTAGTTTCCAAAATGGGGTCACATGTGGGGGGTTTCCACTGTTTAGGCACATCAGGGGCCCTCCAAACGCGACATGTCGTCCGTTCGCAATTCCAGCCAATTTTGGTTTGGAAAAGTCAAACGGCGCTCCTTCCCTTTCAAGCCCTGCCGTGCGCCCAAACAGTGGTTCCCCCCCACATATGGGGTATCAGCGTACTCAGGACATGTTGGACAACAACTATTGGTGTCCAATTTCTCCTCTTACCCTTGGGAAAATAAAAAATTGGGGACTAAAACATCATGCTTGTGGAAAAAATATGATTTTTTTTCTTCACGGCTCTACATTACAAACTTGCGTGAAGCACTTGAGGGTTCAAAGTGCTCACCACACATCTAGATAAGTTCCTTAGGGGGTCTAGTTTCCAAAATGGGGTCACATGTGGGGGGTTTCCACTGTTTAGGCACATCAGGGGCCCTCCAAACGCGACATGGCGTCCGTTCGCAATTCCAGCCAATTTTGGTTTGGAAAAGTCAAACGGCGCTCCTTCCCTTTCAAGCCCTGCCGTGCGCCCAAACAGTGGTTCCCCCCCACATATGGGGAATCAGCGTACTCAGGACATGTTGGACAACAACTATTGGTGTCCAATTTCTCCTCTTACCCTTGGGAAAATAAAAAATTGGGGACTAAAACATCATGCTTGTGGAAAAAATATGATTTTTTTTCTTCACGGCTCTACATTACAAACTTGCGTGAAGCACTTGAGGGTTCAAAGTGCTCACCACACATCTAGATAAGTTCCTTAGGGGGTCTAGTTTCCAAAATGGGGTCACATGTGGGGGTTTCCACTGTTTAGGCACATCAGGGGCCCTCCAAACGCGACATGGCGTCCGTTCGCAATTCCAGCCAATTTTGGTTTGGAAAAGTCAAACGGCGCTCCTTCCCTTTCAAGCCCTGCCGTGTGCCCAAACAGTGGTTCCCCCCCACATATGGGGTATCAGCGTACTCAGGACATGTTGGACAACAACTTTTGTGATCCAATTTCTCCTCTTACCCTTGAGAAAATAAAAATTTGGGGACTAAAACATCATGTTTGTGGAAAAAATATGATTTTTTTTTCTTCACGGCTCTACATTACAAACTTGCGTGAAGCACTTGAGGGTTCAAAGTGCTCACCACACATCTAGATAAGTTCCTTAGGGGGTCTAGTTTCCAAAATGGGGTCACATGTGGGGGGTTTCCACTGTTTAGGCACATCAGGGGCCCTCCAAACGCGACATGGCGTCCGTTCGCAATTCCAGCCAATTTTGGTTTGGAAAAGTCAAACGGCGCTCCTTCCCTTTCAAGCCCTGCCGTGCGCCCAAACAGTGGTTCCCCCCCACATATGGGGTATCAGCGTACTCAGGATAAGTTGGACAACAACTTTTGTGGTTCAATTTCTCCTCTTACCCTTGGGAAAATAAAAATTTGGGGACTAAAACATCATGCTTGTGGAAAAAATATGATTTTTTTTCTTCACGGCTCTACATTACAAACTTGCGTGAAGCACTTGAGGGTTCAAACTACTCACCACACATCTAGATAAGTTCCTTAGGGGTCTAGTTTCCAAAATGGGGTCACGTGTGGGGGGTTTCCACTGTTTAGGCACATCGGGGCCTCTCCAAACGCGACATGGCGTCCGTTCTCAATTCCAGCCAATTTTGGTTTGGAAAAGTCAAACTGCGCTCCTTCCATTCCGAGCTCTGCCGTGTGCCCAAACAGTGGTTTTCCCTCACATATGGGGTATCGGCGTACTCAGGAGAAATTGCACAACAACTTTATCAGTCCTTTTTCTCCTTTTTCCCTTGTGAAAATAAAAAAAATGTTTGTAAAAGATCATTTTTGTGACTAAAAAGTAAAATGTTAATTTTTTCCTTCCATGTTGCTTCAGCTCCTGTGAAGCACCTGAAGGGTTAATAAACTTCTTGAATGTGGTTTTGAGTACCTTGAGGGGTGTAGTTTTTAGAATGGTGTCACTTTTGGGTATTTTCTGCTATATAGACCCCTCAAAGTGACTTCAAATATGAGGTGGTCCCGAAAAAAAATGGCTTTGTAAATTTTGTTGTAAAAATGAGAAATCGCTGGTCAACTTTTAACCCTTATAATTTCCTAACAAAAAAAAATTTTGTTTCCAAAATTGTGCTGATGTAAAGTAGACATGTGGGAAATGTTATTTCTTAACTATTTTGTGTGACATATTTCTCTGTTTTAAGGGAATAAAAATTCAAAGTTTGAAAATTGCAAAATTTTCAAAATTTTTGCCATATTTGCGTTTTTTTCATAAATAAATGCAAGTTATATGGAAGAAATTTTACCACTATCATGAAGTACAATATGTCACGAGAAAACAATCTCAGAATCGCGAAGATCCGTTGAAGCGTTCCAGAGTTATAACCTCATAAAGAGACAGTGGTCAGAATTGTAAAAATTGGCCCGGTCATTAACGTGCAAACCACCCTTGGGGGTGAAGGGGTTAAATTTACACTTTACTCCCAAATCAACAAGCCCCTTCGTGGAATGCAATACAGTCCCTTCTGCAATGCCACCGAGTGCCCCGACTGTCCTGAACTCCCGGTGCTGCTATGAGTGGTTGACTGCCCTGACCAGCCCTAGACGGAACCATGACCCTCATCCATAGGGCTATATCCTTATGCTCCCACCGAATACAAGGCCAAACTGCCTTCCGCTGCCTGAATTGTTCATCATATCTGAGCCAGCCCTGACCTCCGTAAACCCGATACGCTTCACCAATTGCATCCATATAGCAAAACAGGCCTGAACAGTTTTCAGGCGCTTTTTCGCCAATCACACTTGCCAAAATGGCAAATGCCTGTAGCCAATTCGAGAAAGTCCTAGGAATCTAACGATACCTCCTCCTTTCTTCGTCCTCCTTCCGTGAATCATCCTTCCTCAGCCTATCGAGATTAAAGCGCTCTAACGTTAACAGCGAAAATATATCAACATATTCCCCCTTCCATATCCTTTCCCTAACCTGTTTTAAATGAGACCACAAAGGACCCTCAAAACACACATGTACCTCTCCCTTAGCAGTATCGTCTAAACGAATCGCCTCACCCTTGTCAGCCTCAGCACCAGCCCCGGCGCTCGGAACCGTATGTTCCGTTTCGCCCGCTGTTGTGCTCCTTTCAGCCGCCCCACCAGCACCCACCGACGCAGACGACATGCCTGTCCCTTGACTAGGATTCGCTAAAGCTCCCCCAAAACCCGGTGTACCCCCGAAACCCGTATACTGCCCGACATTCCCCAGCCACGCTGTTGATTGTGACACCCCACCTTGCAGCCCACAAACCCTGGCTAGATCCCTAATGGCGTGCAAAATCAACACAATACTTAAAAATCCTCCAAAAACGTGGGTCCACTGCATCCTGATAGTGCATTTGTTTGAAGGCCTGGGCAGGTGAGCATCTCTGCCTTTTTGTTGTATTTTTTGAATTTTTGGAGGATTTTTAAGTCCTCTTTTTGTGCTATTGCTGTTTAGTGTAGTTACTTGTAAGCGTGAGGATCCGTGAAGTGGATTACAAGCTTACGTACTTTGGCCAAAATACCAACTAATACCTCACATTTTTTTATGTGTTTCTTGCACTTTATTTTACAGGGTGCTGGTGGACCCATTTGGTCTTGTAAACTGTGGTGTCTGTTCACATGGGATGCATCTTAATAGCGTTGGGCAGCCCGCCTGATCTAATAGAAGGGTGTAAATACTAGGCTGTTTAACTGGATGCTGTGCATTGCCATAATGTGAACAGCGCTGCATACAAGTCTTCATTGTGCATCAATATACCAAGCAGCCGCCCCCTCCATGGATTGGTAGGTTGTGAGCGGTTGTCTCATCGGTATTCTTGCACCTGTTTTGCCGCCATCTTAAAGACTTGGGTCCACTGCATCCTGATAGTGCATTTGTTTGAAGGCCTGGGCAGGTGATCATCTCTGCCTTTTTGTTGTATTTTTTGAATTTTTGGAGGATTTTTAAGTCCTCTTTTTGTGCTATTGCTGCTCAAAAGTGGTGGATGATCACAAAATCCTACAAAAGTAACTGTGGAGTATTTTAAGTTAAAGAAGTGGTATATTCTGCAGTGGCCAAGTCAATCACCAGATCTCAACCCATTGAGCATGCATTTCACATGCTTAAAGGGATTCTGTCACCCCATTTTTCGACTATGAGATGAGGCCTCCGCTATCAGGGGCTTATCTATAGCATTCTGTAATGCTGTAGATAAGCCCCCCATGTTACCTGAAAGAGCAGAAAAACAAGTTAAATTATACTCACCCCGGGGCGGTACGGCATTTTTCGGTCCGGAGGCAGTCGCAGTCCGGCGCTTCCCATCTTCTAGCGAAGATGTCCTCTTTTTTGCTTTCCGTCGCGGCTCCGACCTCTCTGACCTTTTCCAGCGCCTGCGCACTGCAGTACTCTGCTCTGCCCTCAACAGGCAGAGCAGTGCGCCTACGCCAGAGCCGCAACGGGAAGCAAAGAAGAGGACGTCTTCGCTAGAAGATGGGAGGCGCCGGACCAGACCGCGACTCCCTCCTGACCGAATCAGATGCCGAACCGCCCCTGGATGAGTATAATCTAACTCGTTTTTCTTCTTGATGGCGGTGGCCTCATCTCATAGTCAAAAAATGAGGTGACAGAATCCCTTTAAGACAAAACGGTAAGCAGAAAGATCCACAAAGAAGCAACAATAAAGTCAGCTCCAGTCAAGGCCTGGCCAAGCATCAGAAACGAGGAAACCTAGCGTTTGGTGTCATCCATGGCTTCCAGACTTCAGGGAATAATTGCCTGCAAAGAATTCTCTACAAAGTATTAAAACCAAACATTTTATTTATGGTAAAATTGATTTGTCCAATTTCTTTTCAGCCCCTAAACTGAGCAATCGTTGTAGAAAAATGGTTGCAATTCCTAAACATTTCACAGGATATTTTTGTTCAGCCCCTTTAATTAAACCTGAAAGTCTACACTTCAATTGCATCTCAGTTTTTTCACTTTAAATAAAAAAACAGTGACATGCAGAGCTGAAATCATAAATCTTTTGTCACTGTCCTAACGTTTCTGGACCTAACTACCGTATATACACAGTGCCAGGTACAACCACAGAGCTGCATGTGATGGCGTATATACCAGAGATCAAACTCATCAGCCTGAAGTCCATCACTGGGGTTTATTTGTTCTGCTCCAATATAATGTAGGTATAATGTACATATTATAGGACGTATGTACATAATATAAGATTAATATGCATAATATAATGCTAGTAAAAAATAATACTATTGTATAAAGCTAATATACAGACATTATATGTCATATACATGGTGATTCAGAAAGGATGGTGCAGAATTATAGCAATGGTATTCATAACCACGAGAACATAAAACACTGTAATTTAAGGGGTTGTTCTCTACTTGGACAACCCTTCTCAATCCCTATGTTTGGCCTAGTAAAATAATAACAGCTATACTCACCTCCAGTGTTGGCACTGTCTCTCCCTGGGATCACGTGACATTAGGTTTTGGTTTGTTGTCTGTTCTCAGCTCCTGAAGAAGATCTTATCAGTATGAAGTACTATGCAGACATTCTTATGAGATATGTTATACTGTGGTTTGTGGCACTTAGTAGTTCCATAATAGTCAGCCTGGTCACCTTTCTAGAACTATGTGTAACGACAATGCCGGTGTCCGTTCTCCCTCCTCTAAGCATTGACTCACTGTCCCCCTTCCCTTATGTGGCTTCCTACTTCACTGGGCCTGCGCACGCCGTGCAGGTCTCCCAGTGTCGCGCTTAGTGCTCTGGCACACCCCGATTCATAAAAGGTCAGCGCGTGCACTTTGGAAATGTCCCCAGTCAATAGCTGAGAGGCATCAGGTATATAAGGCACCCTCCCTATTAGGGGGGTGCTTGAGCAAACGCATTAGTTTTCCTACCTAGAGTGTGTGCATCTAGTATGTTGCCAGGTCCCTGTCCTTCAATCCCATGTTGTTTTAATAAGAACGTATTCCCATTAACCATGTTGTCTGAACCTGAAACCGCTGAGGCGGTACCTGAAACTTCATCGGCGGTAACTGATTCTGAAACTGCACCGCCAGTACTTGAACCTGAAACCGCACAGGCAGTACTTGAACCTTAAACTGCTGCGGTGGTACCCAAAACTTGACCTTGGGGTCAGCTGCTGCAATATTGGGGACTGCCCAGGAGTGGTACCTGACGGCTACCTGCAGCACAAGCCTAACTCCACCATCAAGAGCTCCAGTGAACACCAGGTAGCGATTTAGTCACACCCCTCCTGGGTAAGCCCAGCCTGTGGCACAGTAAGTCCACGATCCATGTGTGTGACACTGTGTTCATACACTCAAATTTTGGTCATTGTTTCCCTTAAGTTTTTGGGCGCATGGACCTTTCCCACGACATAAACAATGGCATTTTCTGTGCGGAGCACATTTACCAAATGTATTCCTTACTCAATTGTCACAACAGACCCTGTTAATCCCAACACACAAACATTTTTACTCATTTTGATGTCGCCATCTTGTGTCACAATATGTAGGCACATTTTGCATTTAGGTCTTGAAAAATGAAAGCTGTTGTCATGGGTTTACTGCGACAACGAGAAGCCAGAAGACCGCAGAATCTAATTTCTCCTACTCCTGCACTTATTAGAAGCACTTCACTTTCTTATTAAATAGTGTAAACGTCTTTTGGCAGTGCAGGGGTTAATCTGCTTTGTTGAGAGCTCCTATATAATCTGGGTCCTGGCTAGGACTTATTGTTAGAGTTAGCTTATGCTGCATGGCTGAAGGTTGTTGTTGGTTATAATAGGAGACAGGCGTTTGGTGGATTTATCTGTGACTGTTGCAAGGTTTTGAGCATGTGATAATTCCCTTTCTTCTCCTACTTTGGTTTTACCCCATCTTCCACTCCCCCAGAGTATTCCTATTGTAACGTTCCACGCTGTCTGTGGACAGGGATTACTCACTTTGCAGGTCTTGGAGGTAAACACTGGCACACTCGGGGTTAAAACGAGTCAATTCGGTTTATTATTCACCAGTTTCAGCAGCCATTAAACTGTCCCTTACACATTCAGCTTTAACAAATGAACACAGTCTCTCACTGATCCCGATCAGTATAATACAGACTCCTGTCCGTTACCTGCTGGTGTCGGCCACCCAGTTTCTCAGATCCCTCTTAGCTTCAGAGGTATCCAGTAAACATAGCATAAAATACAGTCTCTTCCTCTCAAATACTTCTCTCTGACCCTGGTCAGTATAACTCACGGTTGTCAAGACAGTTACCTGCTGGATCGCCACACAGGTTCCTGGACGCCTCTTGTCCTCAGAGGTATCCCATAAGCATCAATTAAAACACAGTCTCTTTCTCAAAAATACTTCTCACTGACCCTGGTCAGCATAACACGGACTCTGTTCCGTTACCTGTTGGCCACGCAGGTTCCCGGATCCCTCTTATCCGCAGAGGAATCCAATAAACACTTCTCACTGACCCCGGTCAGTATCACTCACGGTTTTCAAGACTGTCCATTCCTCTGGCTCAGACTCGCCAGCACTGCTTCTCCAGTCTGTGCAACGTCCAGCCTGAAAACATGGGAGCTCTGTCTAGAATCATAGAATCATAGAATGGTAGAGTTGGAAGGGACCTCCTGGGTCATCTGGTCCAACCCCCTGCTCAAAGCAGGATTCACTAAATCATCCCAGACAGATGTCTGTCCAGCCTCTGTTTGAAGACTTCCATTGAAAGAGAACTCACCAACTCTCATGGCAGCCTGTTCCACTCATTGATCACTCTGTCAAGTTTTTTCTTATATCTAATCTGTGTCTCCTCCCATTCAGTTTCATCCCATTGCTTCTAGTCTTTCCTTGTGCAAATGAGAATAAAGATAATCCTTCTACAATCTGACAGCCCTTAAGATATTTGTAGACAGCTATTAAGTCACAGTCTTCTTTTTTGCAAGCTAAACATTCCCAAATCCTGTAACCATTCCTCATAGGACATGGTTTGCAGACCGGACACCATTCTGGTCGCTCTTCTCTGAACTTGCTCCAGTTTGTTGATGTCTTTTTTAAAATGTGGTGCCCAAAACTGGACACAGTATTCCAGATGAGGTCTGACCAAAGAGGAGTAGAGGGCAATAATGACTTCACGTGATCTAGACTGTATGCTTCTGTTAATACATCCCAGAATTGTATTTGCCTTTTTTGTTGCTGCATCACACTGTTGACTCATGTTCAGTCTGTGATCTATTAGTATACCCAAGTCTTTTTCACATGTGCTTTTGCTTAGCCCTATTCCTTCCATTCTGTATACGCTTTTTTCATTTTTATTTCCCAGATGTAGTACTTTGCATTTTTCCCTGTTAAAAACCATTCTGTTAGTTGCTGCCCACTGCTCCAGTTTATTTATCTTTTTGAATCCTTTCTCTCTCTTCTTTAGTATTAGCTATCCTCCTAGCTTTGTGTCATCAGCAAATTTAATCAGTTTACCCTCAATTCCTTCATCTAAATCATTGATAAAGATGTTGAACAATACAGGGCCCAAGACAGAGCCCTGTGGTACCCCACTTGATACATTCTTCCAACTGGATATGCAGCCATTTACTACCACTCTTTAGGTCCTATCACTAAGCCAGTTATGAATCCACCTAACAGTTGCCTTGTCCATTCCATACTTAGTCATTTTTTCAATAAGGATTGTGTGAGATACTTTGTCAAATGCTTTGCTGAAGTCAAGATATAATATATCTACAGCATTTCCCTGATCCACCCAGTCAGTGATTCTGTCATAGAAGGAAATTAAATTAGTCTGAGATTACTTATTAGTTACAAACCCATGCTGACTCTGGTTAAGCACTTCATTCTTGTCCAGGTACTTACATACATGTTGTTTAATAATTTGTTCAAAGATCTTTCCTGGTATAGATGTCAGACTCACCGGCCTATAGTTTCCTGGGTCCACCTTCCCCTTTTTGAAGATAGTAACAACATTTGCTCTTCTCCAGTCTTCTGGGACTTCTGTTCTCCAAGAATTTTCAAAGATTATTGCGATGGGTTCAAAAATCTCTTCTGCTATCTCATTCAGTACTCTGGGGTGTAATTCATCTGGACATGGAGACTTGAATTCATTTATGTTAGCTAAGTGTTTCCTCACTATTTTTCTGTTTATGGATATCCTGGATTCTTCTATTCCCTTAATAGGACAGTGAAGATCAGTTGATGTTACATTTCCTTTCTGAGAGAAAACAGATGCAAAATAGGAATTTAAAAGTTCGGCCTTCTTAACATCCTGTCTTACCATTTCATAATTTTCATCCTGTAAAAATCCTATAGCATCTTTGACTTTTCTTTTACTTTTGACATATCCCCAAAATCCTTTTTTATTGCTTTTGACATCTCTTGCAAGCCTTAATTCATTGTCAGCTTTAGCTAATCTGATTCTTGCCCTGCAGGTACTGCAGACATCATTATATTCTTCTTTAGATATGCCTCCCTCTTTTTCAATTTGATAAACATTTCTTTCTTCCTTTTTAGCATGTGTTTAAGTTCTGTGTTCATCCATCCTGGTTTCCTTAAATGCTTCCTATTCTTCCCTCTTTTTGGAATTGTTAATGATTGTGCTTTGAGAATCTCATTTTTCAAGATTTCCCATCCTTCCTGGACATTTTTGTCCTTAAGGATATCCAGCCATTGGATCCCTCCCATTCTTTCTTAGTCCCTTAAAATCTGCCTTTCTGAAATCTAACCTTGAAGTCTGAGTGTTCACAGGTCTTCCTCCTCTAGTTATCCAAAATTCTAAAATAGCATGGTCGCTACTTCCTAAGGTCCCAGCCACTCTTACCTCCTCAACCTCTAGACTGACAGACTCCCAACAAACCCTCACATGTGCAACACACCTTCCTTACATAGTTGTAACCCCTCCCAGTTACCTATCACATGGCTAGTCACATGCTCATGACCTCATCACAGGTCCTCAAAATTCACAACCACACACATATCTTCAGGCAAAATGGGGTACAGTGAGCCCCCCTCACCACGGAGCAAGGTAAATGGGTAGCCCAACCCTCCCAACTCTCAGAGCTACCCGTAGCCCGGACCCAAATGTGAACAACAACTGCTTAGAATTTACTTACAATTCAGAAAAAACACTCCGGGCTACATCACAGGGAGCTGCCATCCCTGTGATACATACCTCCCATTAACTATGCAGCCATTAGTATCGCTACACTCTGTTATATGTGTGAGTATGTTTGGTATTTTTTGTTACCCTTTTCGTATTACCTTGTTAGTCTGGTTGGTATACTACATTATACTACTTCTACCCTCTTCTCTGTGTGGGGGAAGGTTACAGACTGAGGGCGGATTCAGGAGTATTGTCAATGACACTGCTTGGGCACCAGGCTTGCAAGGGGTGGTTATTGCATCTATATGCTCTGATCTTCAAAAAGGGGTTGTTGATGTGAAGGGGGACACCCCTGCTGCTGTCCGTTAGGTAAACTGTTTGTGCCTGTGAATCTCCGACTCAACATCATGATTTGGTCTTGGCCGGACATCCCGATAATAAAGCCACCACCGATCTTCATACTAGGCGTTTTTGCTGGTCAGGGGTACGTCAGGATGTCCTTAGTAGGTAGCCACCTGCAATATCTAAAACCTTTCATACTCGTCCATCTGGGTTTCTCCAAATATTGGCTATATCCAAAATGCAAGAGATGCAAGGCACTCACCGTCCCGATATATGTCCTTTTATTGTGGATTATACATACAAAGCAGGAGAGCTCTCAGTGGAGCCGCACTGACTATGGCCGTTTCGCGCAATACTGTGCTGGACCCGTAGAAGCGCAGTATTGCGCGAAACTGCCATCGTCCAGTGCGGCTCCCCTGAGAGCTCTCCTGCTTAGTATGTACAATCCACAATAAAAGGACATATATCGGGATGATGAGTGCCTTGCATCTTTTGCATTTTGGATGTGGACATTTTCTGATTATTCATTTCGCATGGCACCTGTGATTCCTAGGAGTTGGAGGTAATTCATTATCCAGGAGATGTGCAGCTGTGCCAGTCATTTGTGCTCTTTCACGGCATTCATTCATCAAACATTGGCTATTCCCACTATGTAACATCCCTGCTGCCATTACTGCATGGCTTCCCATCCCACACCGGTTAGGTGCACTGACTTAACACTCTTGGTCAAGGAGTGAGTTCTGTGTTCTGCTTTCTGTGTACATACTTCCTGGCTGCATGCTTAGGGCAGCTGCGCCTGCCTTTTCTGATTCTTAAAGAGACAGTGCGCGCATTCCTAAAGTGTCTCCAGCCTATTGCTAAGAGACACTTGGTTACTTAAGAAAGATTCTTGAAAACCCGGTCAGCAGGGCGCAAAAGACAGGAATCTTCTTAGTGAATGACAATCTTCATTTATTAAAAATTATTAAAAATTATGGTAAAACAATGAATCCACAACGCGTTTCAACGGAGTGAGTCCATCTTCCTCAGGTGGCACCCTGCTGACCGGGTTTTCAAGAATCTTTCTCAATAGTAATCCCACTCGGGGTACCCGGCTGGAGCAGCATTAGATTTCTTAATCGCTTACAACACTTACACCTGGCTGGCGCTCCTACAGACTGTGTATCCCACGTCTTTCATCACTTGGTTACTTAAGGCACCTCCACCAATGGAAAGGTGCCTGAGCAACATTCTAGTTCAGTCTGTATGCAACTACTGAGTTGTCAGGTCCTTTCCTGTTTCTGATCTTGCCTGTTATTGTTTCTGTCACCCTCGGGGCTGCATACCCAGGCCTGTACCCTGAATCTGTACCTGCATCTGACTTTTCCTTTTTACACCGTCCTTTTTGAACCGCCCTGTAATATCAGGAAAAGGTGTTTAATATAGTATTATATAAGGCTAATATGCTGACATAATATTATATATATGTGTCATTTTTCTATAAAATTTGGTTGACGGGTGGTGGCACAATGATGGGAGTGATAACGTCCTTATAAAGAATTTTCTGCGGAGCCATCTGTATTAGGTTGGGGTCACGCTTGCAAGTGTGATGCGAGAAACTCTTGCATCAATACCTGGCACTTCCGCCGGCACTCGGTACCGAAGTGTGCTGCTGCATGTATTGATGTGAGAGACTCACATTACCTCGCTAGTGTGACCCCGGTCTTATAGTGAGGTAAGTCGCATGCAATAGAAGCTGCTTTTTTTTTACATCATGTTTGGTACTTACAATTGAGGTGAATAAAATGTAAACTGTATGGTAGTACTGTATGGCAATGCAGCTCAAAAAATCTGTTATTAGCTTTCATTATATTTCTAAAAAAAATGTACCCTTCAGATGAGCCTGATGTCCTCTGCTGGAGAAATGTGGCTGCCGGCGTCTTACCCAACATTGACAGCTGTTTAGTAGCAGCGATGCTGGTAGCCCAAATGTCTCTATCCACCATTGAGAAGCGACGTAATCACACAACAGTTCCAGACGAGGAACTTCCCAATGAGTAATTTCTGTGGGAATCCCATGTTTAATTCATTGAAATGTCTGTGAATCCTGTTAACATCACACTGCGATTTTAAAGGCCATGTTCACCAGGACACTATGAATCCAATTCATCTAAGTGTTTACACCAGAATTCTGGCATAAAACTCTTTCAAGTATTAAATTGCACAAACGCTTTTTGGCCAGCTCCGCCAAAGTGGGCAAAGCAGAGGACGAGCTTGGGTAAAACTTCTCGGCAAATTCATAAAAAGTTGTGGGGTATCTTATGCCAGAAATGCTACTCTAGTCCCCGACTGATGTAAGATTCTTGGTGAGGCACACCCCAGTGATAAGATGCGCTATATTCATTCATTCATTTTACTTCTGCATGTCCATAATTTAGATTGATGTACAATAGGCCGGTCTTAATGAATCAGCCCTTTTTCTTTTAATATACGGTATTTGCCTTAATAAATTCCTGATAATGAATGTTTTATTAATACGCCCAGTAATAGTGACTTTTTGGGGTGATTATTAGCTATGACAGTTGTCTGTAATCACTAGCATGTACGGCCCGGCTTCCATTATCACTCAGTAGTGTGCACCTTCCTTGCAGGTTCTTCCCTCCTCCCAGCTTTGGTCAGGCAGAAGGTAATTGTAGTAAAGCGGATTGGAGCCACACCAGTGATGGGCACGTTCAGCAGCCATAAGGAGATTATTGTAATGCTTCTTGTAGGAGTTGTCAGATAGATGCTTACAAAGACATTTCTGTATTAGTGTCTCTACATTTCTTGCTTATACACAGGCGCTTCCACTTAGCATAAGGCCCATCCTATAGTTATACTGGTGTATGGTCTTACTTCTTAGTAGTCACAACAGTGCACCCAAACCATAGATTTGGGGTGTCCCATCAACCTTCTTTCCCCCAATAGTGACACCATTATGCCTCTTTCTCCCACATCTTCCCATCTGATGCCTTACACTCAATATATGCAGGCATACCACCACCTCCTCTAGTAATGTAATCAGTGCTCCAGTCTCATTAGTTATTTAGAGGAAGCTGTCAGCAGCATGAGTCTACGACATGGGCATTCGGTCCACCTTTGCCATGACCAAATCGTTTAGTGCACCGTCCCACTTATTTGTTTCTATCTAGCTTGAAAACATATATGGTAGGTAGGAACGTGCACACAACAGTTTTGCCATGCCAAGGGTTCACCAAGTGTCTGTATTTGATTTGAAGAGGCATTATGCTGGCAGACTACTCTTAAATGTCTTGTCCCATAAACAACATTTATTACCTTTGTACAACTTTTATGATAGCTACTTATCGCTAGAGGTCTGGCTCCTGAAACTCTCCAGAGCTCAGAATAGCGACCCTAAATCCCCAAGTATGAATGGAGGAACTGTGAGTATGGGCTGCTAGCATACACATAGTGACCATTGTTCCATTTACATGCGAAATTTTGGGATCACTGTACTCATCATCATTGTGGGGTCACAGTGGTCGACCAGCAGAAATCATTCATTTATCAGCTACCCTGTTAGAGAGACAGCCTCTTCCTTTCCACAGTCTTTACCGCAGTTCCCATGTTCCGCTTGTAGTAACAGTAGTGCCTACGTACCTCCATCACACACTCATGGTATTCCCGCAGCTGGTAGCAAGCTTGATGACTGCTGTATGTAGCTTTCTTTTTCTGTCTCATTCCTGCTGACAGCAGATTTGTGCACTTAGTACTTGGATGGAATAATCTATGGGTAGCTCTGCTCGGACTGATGGCAGTGGTTCCATTCATTTGGTGATAGGAAGTAGCGTCGGAGAGATTGGAGCACAGATGACGAGCATTGCCAACTTTTACCAGTACATTGGAATGTATTCACAAGGTCATTGTAAAAATGTTGATCTTAACAGAAGCCATATTTTTTATCTCATCACAAAACTGTCCTAATTTTGCTATCCTTTTATTCAAAGCTGAAATATTTATCGTCACTATCCTATCTGCCATGGGTGACACAAAATGACATTGTACACATTTTCAGACATCGTCTGTTCCCATATTGTCCACTAGCATCTTGTTCAATGTACTTTCCAATCTGTAGAAAATTATAGCTTAACCAGCATTTGTATGGTCTACAGGTATGTCACTTTTTAAAGCCCGCGATTGGTGGTCCGCCACACTGGGAGAGAATGAAGAATTTGATCAAGGTTGTTTGTCTGTAGCCGATGTTGACAACAGCGGTTCGGGACAAGGTAATCGTGTTAATGTAATATTTTGTTGCATTGTGAAGTATGATGTTTCATTCATTTTAAATTGGCACTCCCATCTAATACATTTGTGTCATATTTTTAGTAGTTCTGGTTCCACCTGTAGGATCAGCATTTTTTGGAGAACGAGTCCCAATCATGCTCTGATTTCAATGGAGTTGTCGTTGGAATTCCTTTACAAATTACTGGGAATTCTGCCCACCCATACTCTGACAGTGGCGCATGTCAGGGCCCTCTTTTTAAGAAAATGTTGGTTGGATCTGCATCTTACATTTTTGTCATATCTAGGGATGATCTGACCCGTGGAAGTTTGGGTTCTGGTACTTGACGCAAACTTTAGTACAAAGTTCGGTTTGGGTTCCAGAACTGTACCCGAACTTGAATTTGAACCCGGTCCCCATTGAAAGCAATGGGAACTCGAACTTTGGAACTGGAAAATTCTCTCTGTCTCTTTCTCTCTGTTTCTCTCTTGGTCTCTCACTCCCCTCCCGGACTTCCCCCAAAACTCTGAACAATAAAACGGACTTCTGGGAAAAGTCTGTGTTTGGAGTTTAGCATTGGACACTTAAGCGTCCAGTACGAATCCCAGACTTCTAAGTACGGGTTTGCTCCTCTCTAGTCCATATCCTAAGAATATGACACAAATGTAGCAGATTGGAATCTCCCTTTAAATGAAATACTTACATTTCCAGAAGTTATTCCAAGGAACAAATCACCACTGCAGCATTAGGGAGTTCACTTGTTATTACAGCCTGTATTCTGCTAAGAGACTGCTGACATTATTAATACCAGCCAGATATGTCCACTTTGGTTAGATATTTGGCAATTTTTTTTCCCAGATTTTCCAGAAAGTCTGCTGGATATCATAGTGCCAAGATTGTGGATGAGATTTTGTGAACTCTTGCTTTCTGTCGTAATATGAAGCATACATTGGCGTGCACTACTGATTTAAAAATATTGCATGTGAATTTTTGCTGCAGGTTATCACAGCGGAGTAAAAGAGTGAAAGCTGTGGCTATTCTGCAGCATTTCTTCAATAAAGTCCAAAACAAAATGTGCACTGTGTGGTGCTAATGTCCACGGTGGCTTTCTCTGCGCAGAATCCACTGCCGATAAGTTCCATGTGGATGTAACCTATAGACGCCGGTAGGGAAAGCGGGAGGAACTTACATTTCTACGCAGACGTGCAGGTTTTTGTCATGTCACACAATCATGGCCAAAAATCTTCAGACCGACCCAAATTTTGGTTTCCGCAAAGTTTGCAGCTTTTAGATCTTTTTGTCAGGTGCTTCTATGGTCACTGAGGTACAATTATATGCGTTTCATATTTCTAAACATCTATTGACATATACCGAAAATCAAGTTTATACAGAGACGCAATATTTACAGGCTTGACCTTCATGCTGGATTTCGGCATTTTGATCAAAATGCTGACTGATTGCATCTCATTTTTACCTAATTTTTGCTTGGAGTTTATTATAATTTCTATGTTTTTGCGTTTTGAGGATTGACCTTAGGTACTCAATGGAATTAAAATCTGAGGACTTTTAGAGAAGTATAGATAATCACTCCCTTAATCCTGTGTCATGCCAGCAGTAAAGAATGTTGAGACCATGCATGTGTAGAGTTTCTGCTCATCCCAGGATATGGGCTCACTCACAATTTTGCCTAAGACCACTGCCATGAATAAACAATAGTATCTAAATATCCTACATGAGTAACTTCTCCCAACAATCCAGGAGCAATATGGTGATGAATAGTGATGAGCGAATGTGCTCGGTAATGCGAATAGTGATGAGCGAATGTGCTCGATAATGCCCGTTACTCGCCCGAGCATCTCTGTACTCGCAGTACTCGGCAAGCATCGAGCATTTCGTGTTTGCTCGGCGGGAGTTCTGGTGCACGCCCTGCATTTTTGGTGCTCTTTAGAGTGCCAATCAACATGCAGGGATTGTTTGCCACGCACTGTTATGCCGCAGCCATCTTTGTTGTATTACAGTGATTTGTTGGCCGCACAGCGTCATCAGGTGTTTAAGAGACCGGGCGGTGCCATGCTCGGCTCTGTCTGCTCCGGAACTAGTGAGTGTAGGGAGAGCTGCTGCCAAGATAGGGTCAGATTTGGGGGTTTAGAAGGTAGTGTAGGTCTAACATCAAAGAAGACACAAATCCAGCTAAATCAACAGTCCTTCTAAGGACTAATTACAGCGAATATAGATTGCAGTGTTAGGCAGGAAGTGTATGTGCTTATATCCATATCAATGCAAGGCATGCACGCACTGTATGTGGGTATATAGATCTCAGTAGCAGACAGGCATTCTATGTGGCATACATCAAGAGTGTCCATTCCATTACTGTCTGCTGCTGCCTATTACATATATTGACCGTATCTACACTGCAATAGGTCTCAGTGGGCAGCAAATTTTTGGGCATCTTAATCCTGACTATTTTTTTCCAAAGCAATCCAGAGCCCATTTTTCTTGATCTAATTGCTTGTTGACACTGCAGAATACAGGCAGATCCTTTTCATAGTACAGCGTGAAAATACAGCTATTTTAAAGGGGTTTGCCCGTCCCAGGCCTGACATCTGAGTGCGCCTAAAAATCTGGCATTTTTTGTGGTACTGTAGAATTGTTTGGAATGTCTTAAAAAAATTTTTACACCATTTTGCTGCCCAAAAAATATTTATGTGCCCAAAAAATATTTAGCTACAGGGCAGATATATTACACTGGGTTTTGTCCGCCACACAGATTGAATAGCATTGCGCTAAAATTTTGCCATTTTAGGCCTCCATAGAATTTTTTTTTGTGGTGTCACTCATAGCCTACTTAGGCTAGGTTCACATTAGAGTTTGAGTCTGCAGTGTATCATCCGCATCCCCAACCGCATGCAAACGCATGTTTACGCAGCGTTTTTTATCCACATCATCTTACACATGATGCCAAAAAACGCTGCGATTGCATGCGTTTTGCATGCGTTTGCATTGTTTATGCGCATGCGTTAGAAATTTCCAATGTTTTGCAGTATCTTTTCCTTGACATCAGACAACCAGTAGGCGTGTCTCATGGGATTTCTATATATATATATATAGACACACTGCACAGAGGAAATCCTCGTCTTTGGCTGCTGTATCTAGCTGCAAGATGGATTGTAATGTATGTAGTACAGTTCATATAGCGTCTTGTGCTTGGGTGCGATGAACATACATGAGACACAGGTTTGATATAGAAAGTCCTGTATTACTTCATACAAGTTGGCAAAAATAGTCACACAGTTTGCAGACACAGAAGCAGGAGACACAGCAGGCCAGAGTAATCTAAGCTCAGCAATCACTCTCCAAAACAGATTCAGGATCTTCTTCTCTGTTACCGTAAGTCCATGCAAACGTGGGTCTTTCAAAGAGCAGGGTTCAGAGTCCACAAGTGCTTCAGAGTTCCTCAGTAGGAATAGCTGGAGTACAAGGTCCAAGGCTTACAGGAGTCAAGTCACAGGTTCACTGCAGGCTAGATTCTGAAGCACTGATTGCTCAGCTGTGGCTGCTTAAGAAGCAAAAGGAGAGAATCAGGGCGGGAACATGCAAGCTGGAAACTCCATTTTGACTGAGGGCAAGATAGCTGCAGCAAGACAGAAAGTAAAATGGCTGACGAACAAACTGAGTTTCAGGAACATGTACACAGAACCTTACATTACTCCCCCTTAGGGACAACCTCCGGATGACCTCAGACCAGGCTTGTGTGGGTACCTCTGATGAAACTGACGGAGCAAGCGAGGAGCATTAACGTTATTGACTGGTTCCCATGAGTTGTCCTCCACTGGGTAGCCCTGCCATTTAATCAGATATTGTAACTGATTTCTATACAACCTGGAATCTAAAATCCTTTCCACCACAAATTCTTCCTGACCATCGACTAGCACTGGGTCAGGGCAAGGAGAAGAACGTCCAGGAAACGTATTGGGTGTCGCAGCCTTTAGTAGGGATACATGAAAGACAGGGTGGATTCTCATAGTTCTGGGCAGTTGAAGACGACAAGCAATGGCACTTATAATTTTACTGATTTTATAGGGTCCAATGTACTTATGTCCCAACTTAGACGATGGAATCCTTAACTTAAGATTTCTGGTTGACAGCCAGACCAAGTCTCCTACCTTGAAAGCTGGTGCAGGTTTACGAAATTTATCTGCTGCTTTCTTGTACCTTTCCTGAGCCGATTCCAGATTCTCCTTTAGAAGATCCATATTCTTCTGTAAAGACGTGATTCTTTCAGCCACTGCTGGTAAAGGCGTTTCTATGGGAAATCGTGGTAGAATGTTAGGATGATAACCTAGATTAGAGTAAAAAGGAGACTGCTTAGTGGAGGCACTCTGAGAGTTGTTATACGAGAACTCAGCTAATGGAAGTAGATCCACCCAATCATCCTGTAGGTGGCAGATAAAGCAGCGGAGATACTGCTCCAGGGTTTGATTGGTTCGTTCGGTCTGTCCATTAGTCTGGGGATGAAAAGCAGAAGAAAGGTTTACTTTAATGTCCAATGCTGCACAGAAATTTTGCCAAAACCTAGAAGTGAATTGCACCCCTCGATCCGAAATAACCTCATCCGGTACTCCATGTAAGCGAAACACATCTTTAATCATCAGATCTGATGTCTGTTTTGCAGTGGGTAAGCCGACACAAGGAATAAAATGAGCTGCCTTTGTTAGACGGTCAACCACCACTAGAATGGTGTTCTTCCCTTGAGAGGTTGGTAACTCCACAATGAAGTCCATAGAAATGGATCCCCACGGGCGGGACGTGGTGGGAAGAGGCTGTAACAGACCAGTTGGTGAGGAGCGAGGTGTTTTGCATCTTGCACAAACTTCACATGAAGTGACATAGTTTAAAACATCCTTCCTGCAAGTGGGCCACCAAAAGAAACGAGAAAGAAATTCCTGTGTCTTTAGAATTCCTCTATGCCCAGCTATCTTGGAATCGTGAATGAGTTGCAATACTCTCAATCTGACTGTTTCAGGAATATACAGGCGTTGTCCCTGAATCCACACACCATTCTTAAAGACAAGACTTACGTCCCTTGGGGGTTGTGCCAAAAAGGAATCCGCATGGTATGCTTCCTTGATGTCCTTAAGTAGGTCTTGATTATGAATTACTCCTAGGAATCTAGAGTCAGGAAGAATAGTCTTAGGAGGAGTAATTGGACGTGTCTCTGCTGAGTAAATCCTAGAGAGTGCATCAGCCTTTCCATTGCGCAATCCTGGTCTATAAGAAATGATAAAATTAAATTGGTTTAAGAAAAGATTCCAGCGAGCCTGGCGAGGAGTCAGGCACTTAGCCGACCTGATAAACTCAAGGTTACGATGGTCTGTCAGGACGACTATTTGCTGTGCAGCTCCCTGAAGAAGGTGTCTCCATTCTTTGAAGGCGGCAATAATGGCCAACAACTCTCTATTGCCCACATCGTAGTTCCTCTCGGCCGAAGACAACTGCTGGGAAAAGAAGGCACAGGGATGCAAGACATTCTTCTCACCTGTTCTCTGAGAGAGTATAGCTCCAACGGCACAGTCTGAAGCATCCACCTCTATTATGAAGGCAAGCTCGGGGTTGGGATGTACTAGGATAGGTGCAGTGGTAAATTTATCTTTTAGACGGGAAAATGCTTCCTGGGCTTGGGGAGTCCAGGAGAACCTAGACTCTTTCCGGGTAAGTTGGGTGATAGGTGACACTACCTCAGAGAAATTTCTAATGAAACGTCTATAGAAGTTAGCAAACCCGATGAAGCGCTGTACCTCCTTCACATTTCTAGGACTTGACCAATCCTTGATGGCTTGGGTTTTGCTTCCATCCATACTAATTCCTTGTGTAGACAGTACATACCCCAGAAATTGAATTTCGGTCTTATGGAATTCACACTTTTCAAGTTTGATGTAAAGATGATTTTGTCTTAGACGTTCCAAGACCATTCTCACATGTCCATGATATTCCTCTGTGGAGTTAGAAAAAATTAGAATATCATCCAAATAAATTACCACGAATGTATCTAGGAGATCCCTGAAGATGTCATTCACCAAGTGTTGGAAAGTGGCTGGGGCGGTACTCAGACCAAAAGGCATAACTAGATATTCAAAGTGTCCATAGCATGACCTGAATGCAGTCTTCCATTCATCCCCAGGTCTAATACGGACTAAGTTATAGGCCCCACGAAGATCTAGTTTAGAGAAAATTTTGGCATGTCGCACTCTCTCCAATAACTCAGGGATTAAAGGCAATGGATAACGGTTTCTAATAGTAACCTTATTGAGTTCCCTATAGTCTACGCATGGTCTCAGAGATCCATCTTTCTTCTTTACAAAGAAGATGGGTGCACCTGCAGGAGATGAAGAGGGCGTATGAAGCCCTTGGCTAGATTTTCGTCTATGTAATCCTTTAAAGCCTTTAGCTCGGGCCCCGCCAGGGGGTAGATCTTACCAAAAGGTATCTCTGCTCCAGGCAATAATTCAATTGGACAATCATATGGACGGTGAGGAGAAAGCTGGTCAGCGTGCTTCTTGTCACATAAATCCACATAGTCCTGGTATACAGCTGGTAGTTCAGGGACTGACATGGTTCCTTTAGGAACAGAGCAAGCTGAAACTTTTGGACTCATCTGTTTCTCTGGAAAGTGTAATTCCTTGGTCTCCCAGTTAATGGTAGGATTCTGAGCCTGCAGCCATGGTAGCCCTAGAATAATGGGAAAGTGGGGAGAAGAGATAAGCATAAAGGACAGTTTCTCTTGATGATCTTTACCCATAAGAACCCTCAAAGGCTCTGTTTCCTGATCCACTGGTCCAGAGGTCAGCAGGGAGCCATCCACAGTTTCCATCTGTACTGGAGTAGCCTTCTTCACTGAACATATCCCCTGTTTCAGAGCAAAGGAGACATCCATAAAATTTCCACTTGCCCCTGAGTCAATCATAGCAGAGCTAGACACCCAAGCTGAGTCAACCCAGAGTTTGATGGAAAGAAAGCAATGAGAATTGTTTTTCTTACAACTCAGCTGGGACACCGCTGAGGAAACTTGAAAAATGGCAGCGTTTACACAGTCAACGTCCTCAGAGGTAACGGAGTTTAAGTCCGAGAAATCAAGATCTGTTGCTGCAGATCTCTCTGGAGCCTGAGGCTCGGACCTGACAGATCCCCTCGCAACACTCACAATGAATGAGTGCTGCAGTAGTCTTACGAGAACGGCTGGGGCAGTTTATAATGAAGTGCCCTGACTTACCACAATAGAAACATAGATTCTCCTTAAAACGATGTTCCTTGCGTGCATCACTAACCCGTCGTTGTAAAGAGTCTACCTGCATGGGTTCAGGTTCAGGTTCCCGTGTAATCCTACTCAAAGGTTCCTTAGCTGGAGAGGAAGGTAGGAAAAGGTTAGTGCGATTGCTTTCTAACCATCTCTCTTGCCTGCGTTCAGTCAGACGAGTATCAATACGGATGCAGTAGTTAATAAAGTCACCTAACACAGTGGGAGGGTCGGCACGAGCAAGTTCATCCTTAATCAGTGGAGATAACCCCTTTCGAAAAATAGATTTTTTGGCGGAACTGTCCCAGGTGGTATCAAGGGCCCATCTCCTGAAATCCAAGGCATATTCAGCTACCGAGTGCTTACCTTGGCGCAAAGCTAACATGGCTGCTTCAGCTGTTGCACCTCGATTGGGGTCATCAAACACCTGCCCCATGGCTGAAATAAAAGCATCAAGGTGATTCAAACAATCATCCTCAGTCTCAATCAGAGGGTTTGCCCACATCAAAGCCTTGTTGGTAAGCAACATAATTATAGTAAGCACCTTAGATCGTTCAGTGGGAAATTGTGAAGCATGTGCAGAAAAAAAAGATTGCATTGATTAATAAATCCCCTGAATTTCTCACGTTCACCGCCAAAACGAAAAGGGGGCAACTTGGGAATCCCAGAACTCGGGGCTACGGCAGGAGCCTGGACTCGCCCCTCTAGAACCTCAATCCTGGTTCGCAAATCCTGGGTAGTCTGTCCAACCACTTGCAAATTGTGATTATTGAGGTCCTGTAGGTTTGTAAAACGGGTCTTTATATTCTGCAAATCTGCAAGGATATTATCAGTCACTCCGCAAAGTTCCTTTATGCGGGCCTCCATTTTCCAGATCTTTTAAGACAGGATTACTGGAAGAAGAGGAGAGGAAAAAAAAAAAAACAATAGTGTTTACCTGTGGTAACACTGCAGAGAGAAAAAAAATTAAGGGAACTGCTCACCTGGAATGGTTGTGAGAAGTCACAACCACTATCATCACAGAAAGTTCAACCAGACATCTGATATCCAGAGTTACAGCAGACAAAAAAGAGAAAAGAAAGAAAAAAAAAAAAAAACAATAGTGTTTACCTGTGGTAACACTGCAGAAAGAAAAAACTTAAGGGAATTGCTCACCTGGAATGGTTGTGAGAAGTCACAACCACTGTCATCACAGAAAGTACAACCGGACGTCTGATATCCACAGTTACAGCAGACACAGCCTTCCAGACCCAGCAGACACTAACGTTTGGCTTCAGAATCTTGTAATGTATGTAGTACAGTTCATATAGCGTCTTGTGCTTGGGTGCGATGAACATACATGAGACACAGGTTTGATATAGAAAGTCCTGTATTACTTCATACAAGTTGGCAAAAATAGTCACACAGTTTGCAGACACAGAAGCAGGAGACACAGCAGGCCAGAGTAATCTAAGCTCAGCAATCACTCTCCAAAACAGATTCAGGATCTTCTTCTCTGTTACCGTAAGTCCATGCAAACGTGGGTCTTTCAAAGAGCAGGGTTCAGAGTCCACAAGTGCTTCAGAGTTCCTCAGTAGGAATAGCTGGAGTACAAGGTCCAAGGCTTACAGGAGTCAAGTCACAGGTTCACTGCAGGCTAGATTCTGAAGCACTGATTGCTCAGCTGTGGCTGCTTAAGAAGCAAAAGGAGAGAATCAGGGCGGGAACATGCAAGCTGGAAACTCCATTTTGACTGAGGGCAAGATAGCTGCAGCAAGACAGAAAGTAAAATGGCTGACGAACAAACTGAGTTTCAGGAACATGTACACAGAACCTTACATGGATCTTGACTAAGACAGCTTCCTAGAAGATCTGGATTTACAACTGAAGTTGGCTGCTGCCTTTGCTTTTGCTAGTCAAGAACAAAGAAGAAGAGAAAGACGGAGAAGATGTCGTCGTCGCTATTGGCAACACCCCATCCTTGAACTCCGAGAGAGCCATGGAGCCTACCACTCTTTGTATACAGAGCTGTGGCAAAACTTGGAGAAGTTTTTTGACTACACGAGGATGTTGCTGCTACGTGTCCAAGGATCCATCGCCAGGCAGGACACACAGATCTGTCGAGCAATTCCTCCTGAGGAACGTCTCTTGATCACCCTGAGGTACGTAGTGTTAAAAAGAAACTCCTGTCACAAATAACCCTATCCCTAACCCTATCCTTAACCCTATCCCTAACCCTAAGCAGTGTACTGATTTTTGTTTCTCATTTTCTTTTCCACAGATTCCTGGCTACTGGAGAGACATTGTCATCGTTACATTTCCAATTCAGGATTGGAGTATCCACCCTTTCTGGGATTATTGTAGACACTTGTCGTGCTTTAGTTGACATTCTGCGGCAAGAATTCCTCCCCCAACCCACAACTGAACTCTGGATTGAAAATGCTTCCAAATTCCATGAAATTTGTAATTTTCCTAACTGTGTGGGGGCTGTGGACGGCAAACACATTAGGATTATGAAACCAGCTGGAAATGGTACAGAGTACTTAAATTATAAAAAATACTTTTCCATTGTTCTAATGGCTATTGCAGATTCAGATTGTAGATTGGTTGCCGTGGACATTGGCTCATTTGGACGAGGAAATGACTCGCAGATGTTCAAAAACTCTGACATGGGCCAACGTCTGTATGGGAATGATTTTAATTTTCCGCAGCCACGACCTCTTCCCAACACTGATGGACCGCCAATGCCTTTTGTTGTTGTTGGGGATGAGGCGTTCCAAATGTGTGCCAACCTCATTAAACTATACTCAAGTCGGAACTTAAATCACACAAAAAAATTTTTCAACTCCAGATTGACAAGGGCACAAAGAACCGTGGAGTGCTCATTTGGATTGCTGGTATCGAAATTATTGTATTACAACTCTGATGAAAAGAATACTTACACCCCGTCTTTCCTCCTGAGACACATGAGCCCGACGACCCTGGGAAGATTCATTTTCACTTGACTGATCCTGCTCTTCATCACTGCCAGGTACCTGTAAAGAAATTAAATGATTTAAGACATGTGGAGCATTGCCAGTCAATACATACCAATCAGTATAGCAAATGTGATTACATAATCTTAGTCGGGTCCACCCTGGGAAGAAGTCAGTTCTTCGCTTGAGGACATTTTTAAGAGCAGGCAGCAGTCAAGTGAAAAACTACAGAAAGGAACAGAGAAGAAAAATTAAACTTGTAAAGATCCAAAAACAATGTAGACAAAAAAAATGGACACAAATACTTACATTACAGGCAGTAGTCCAACAGCACAGCAGTCAGCACAGGCCAGGGACAGATGGCAGCAACAGGAGATAACAACAGCACCAGGAGACGACCAGGAGAAAACCGCTGCACCAGGATCCAACCAGGAGACACCCATGGCACTAGAGAGTCGGCCAGTCTACAAGAAACAGAAAAAGCATTGAGAGAAACAGGCATTTTCAAAGCTTCTGTACTTACATAGATAGTGTTGTCCTCACCACGACAGAAAGCAGAACCAGGAGACGAACAGGAGAAAATCGCTGCACCAGGATCCATCCAGGAGCCAACCACTGCACCAAGACGACACATCTAAAATTAAAGAGAAAAAAACATTAGAACAAACAGCAGTGAGAGAGACAGACATTTTCTAAGGTTTTATACTTACATAGCCAGTGTTGTGGTATTGTCCAGTGTCCAGAGAGTTATGGCCTTGTAGTGTCCACACTTCCTTTTATAGAGCTATCAATTAGCAGGTGGTTGAGTCACTTCCTGGAACAAGTCGTTAAAAAAACGCATGCATATAGAACGCATGTACGTACGCATTTTCTTGCGTACGCATGCATTTACATAGACAGTAATGCGTTTATTTGACGCACTTCATCCGCATGCGCATGATTGCGCATATTTGCCAGATTTTTGCCGCTTCCAAAAATCCAACATGTTGCGTTCGTCGGTGCCCGCCCCACACCAAAAAACAACGCATCTGTACGCTAATGCACGTGAACTGAAGCAAACGCATGCCCCTGCGTACACCACGTTAAAGATAAGTAAACATGACGCATTAGGATTGCTGCGGATAAAACGCTGTGCAAACAGAAGCAAATATGAAACCAGCTTTATTGACACAATTTTGCTGGCCAAAACTAAAAAAAAAATACAGGGCATATATTTGGAGTGAGGTTGATACCAGGCTGATTGCATTACCGTGGATGTTGAGCGCAATTAGCCTGGTATCAACCTCACTCCATGTGTTCCTATGGTGGCTTGGTTAGAGCCACACACTAGCTACCAGGGATTTGCAGCAAATCGATTTCTGAAGAATCTTACTTGTGAACAGCTAATGGTCCTACAGTGACCTATATGCAAGCCTTTAAAATATTTAGTAGAAAGGGCTCTCTTTGTCAGATGCCTGATTTATCAGTGTGCTAAAAATTTTGGCATTTCAGGCCTACATTTCCCTTTTTTGCTGTCTGTTACCCTATTTGTACACAGTCTTTTTGGGTAAAAAAAATAATCCAGCCCACATATTGACCAGTGTGTTATCTGTGTCAGACGCCTATCTCTCTGTGTGCTAAAAATTGTGGTTTTTCAGGGCTACATTACACTGGATTTGCTGAGTGTTACCCTATTTCTATACAGTCTTTTAGGGTAAAAAAAAAATAATCCAGCCCACATATTGACCAGTGTGTTATCTGTGTCAGACGCCTATCTCTCTGTGTGCTAAAAATCGTGGCATTTCAGGGCTAAATTACACTGGATTTGCTGAGTGTTACCCTATTTCTATACAGTCTTTTGGGTAACAAAAAAAATAATCCAGCCCACATATTGACCAGTGTCTTATCTGTGTCAGACTCCTATCTCTCTGTGTGCTAAAAATTGTGGCATTTCAGGGCTACATTACACAGTTTTTTTCTTGGTCTTCGCACAGTTATTGACACCAGTTTGTTAAACAAATAAAGTATATTCCAGATATTTGAAAGTACGTTTTGCCCACACATGGATTGCATTACATATAATTTTGCTCCCAATTCAGCCTTTTTTATTGAACGTGGAAAATATTATACTCTATTTAAAATGGGAAAGGCGTGTGCCAAGGGGTGGGGAAGTGGACGTGATGCTGATGGTGCATGGAGAGGCAGACGCCGTAGGCAAGCTGCAATTGTACCACAACAAACACCCACATCTTCTCGCAACAGATTCCTGTCAGAATTCATAGGGGACGGCAGAACAGCACTCTTGACACCAGAGCAGCGTGAAAAGGTAGTTGGTTGGATGGCGGATAATGCTTCCATTCACTTGGCCACCAGCACCGCACCCTGTCTTCCACACGGTCAAGTCTGAGTAGCCATGACTCTGGACCGCATATTCTTCACCCTGATCTTCTTTCCTCCTCCCATTTCGAGTGCCCGCAGACAACTGATCCAACAGTTGGACACTCTGAAGAGCTGTTCACTTGTTCATTTATAGATTCGGGTCTCTTGCCCATTCCACTTGAAGCGGGGCAAACTGAGATTGCATGTAGTGATGCCCAAATATTTGAGCAGCCACGTTCACATGAAGGCGATAGTGGGAATGTGTCACAAGAGGTGGACAATGATGAGACACAATTGCCAGAAAGTCAGGAGGAGGACCAGGGTGCGGAAGTGGAAGAGGAGGTGGTGGATGATATAGTAACTGATCCAACCTGGCAGGAGGACATGCAGAGCGAGGACAGCGGCACACAGGGGAAGGGAGGCGTAGCACCACAACAGGCAGGAAGAAGCACTGTGGTGGCCGCAGACAGAAGGCGTGCAACCGTTCCTCGTAACACCAACACGACGGAAGTTGTCATTACAACTGTTAGGTCTTCTCGAGTCTGGTTGTTTTTTTAAAGACTCTGCCGATAACCCCAATCAGATCATTTGCACCACCTGCCAAAAACTACCAGCCTGACCTCCACAAGCATGATCAGGCACATGGCAGCGAAGCACCCGACTTTGTGGGCTGAACCCCAGGGTCCAGGAACAGTGTCTGCGGGTGACACCACTGATTCTTCCACTGTTATGTGTGGAAGCTAATCCCTTGTCTATGGTGCCTGTGAAGATGCCTCCTGCCTTGCACCTGTCATTGCACACACTCAACTACTACCATCAGCAAGCACATCCTTGTCCCAGTGCAGCCTTCAGTTGTCTATACCCCAGTCATTGGAACGAAAGCGGAAATACGCAGCCAACGCCCAACAGTCCACAGTACTAAATTCACACATTTCTCGTCTGCTTGCACTCGAAATGTTGCCTTTTAGGCTCGTAGAGACGGAAGCTTTCCGCAACCTGATGGCAGCTGTCCCAAGGTACTCTGTCCCCAGCCAACACTAGTTTTCCCAATGTGCCATCCCGGCATTACACAAGCACGTGTCCCACATCATTACGCGTGCCCTCAACAAAGCAGTTACAGGGAAAATACACTTAACCACAGACACGTGGACAAGTGCTTCTGGGCAGGGAGGGTACATCTCGCTGACGGCACACTGGGTTAACATAGTGGAAGCCGGGACCCAGTTTGACCTTGGGATGGAACACATCCTACCAATGCCGAGGATTGCGGGCCCTAGGTCAATCAGGGTTGCCTGCACAGTCCACAGCTCCTGCATATCATCCTCCTCCTCCTCTTCAGCCTGCATCTCTGAAATTACCACATCAGTCGCAAGCTGGAAGCACTGCAGCACTGCCTGAGCCAAGCAGCAACAAGCTGTGCTGAAGCTAATATGCTTAGGTGACAAGCTGCACAATGCTGAAGAGTTGTGGACAGCTCTGAAAGAGCAGGCAGATACGTGGCTGACACCGCTGAACCTACAGCCAGGCATGGTCGTGTGTGACAATGGCCGGAACCTGGTGGCGGCTCTGAGACGAGGCGAGCTCTCACATGTACCATGCCTGGCCCATGTGCTTAACCTCATGGTTCAGCAGTTTCTCGGAACCTACCCGGATTGCTTGTGAAAGTATGCTGCCTGTGTGCCCATTTTAGAAAGTCGGCTACAGCTTCAGCCGCCCTTGTAGTGCTTCAGCAGCGTTTGCTGCTTCCGGCTCACCGACTGGTGTGTGATGTCCCCACGCTTGGTCAGTCGTCCTGTTGGTGAGGACACAGAAGGCTTGCCAGTTATCAGTCTGGCACGCATGGCAGACTTTATATTGCGCTGCCTTTCCCGTGACCCTCGTATTATCAAAATTTTTGCTGACACTCAGTACTGGTTGGTGACACTACTAGACCCACGCTACAAGAAGAACTTTCAATCTCTTATTCCAGAGTCAGATAGGTGTATTAAAATGATGCAGTACCTGAGGGCCATTGTTGCGGAATTACTGAAAAAATTCCCCTCTGAAAATGCTGGCGGCAGAGGTCACAGTTCGTTGGACAACCAAGGAGTAAAGGCGAGAGAGACCCAACTACAATCCAGCAGAGGCAGGGGAACATTGGCAAAGTACTACTGGGACACTTTTCTCAGACCCTTCCATCGCCCTGGCCCAGAGTCGCGGGGTAGTCTCACAAGGCCTGGAAAGTTTGGGAAGATGTTGAATAAGTACCTTGCTGACTATACCAACGTCCTCCGTGATTCCTCTGTGCCTTTTAATTATTGGGTATCCAAGCTGGAAATGAACTGGCACTCTACGCCTTGGAGGTCCTGGTCTGCCCCGCCGCTAGCGTTTTGACAGAGCGTGTTTTTAGTGGTGGAGTAATAACTGATAAGCGCATCCGCCTGTCAACTGAAAATGCTGACAGGCTGAATCGTATAAAAGTGAACAAGGCCTGGATTGGGGCAGACTTCTGTATACTGCCGAATGAGAACAGCGAAACATAACCTCCAATACAGTGTATTTTTGGGGAGGTGTATTACCATGCACCTTTTCACATACAAACATGGGTATACGCTTCTTGACTTTGGCTATTTGGTGTGTTATTATCCTCCTCCTTCTCCTCATCCTCATCATCCACCACCACTATAACACGAGAGTGACCGTGGTCCATGATGCAACAGCCAGCAGAAATTTTTTCAAGGGTGTTTTGATGCTCATTACAAAAATTTTTACACTCTATATTGAGGTGTGCCTCCCCAGGGGAAAATGTTTTTCAGCCTATGCATTTAGTGTTTGGGCATTACAAGTATAGGAGACCGGCTCCTTTAAAATGGGAAGACCTTTTTCACAGGCCATACTACACGTCTCTTCAGACACCACTACTAGAACACGAGGGTGAACGTGTTCCGTGATGAATCAGCCACTACATTGTTTTGCAACGGTGTTGGATGTCCTTAACAACAATTATTTACACAGTAGGTTGATGTGTTCCCCCCCTCCAGCGGAAAATGTTTGTCAGCCCATATACTTAGTGTATGGGCATTCCACATATAGGAGGCCCGCTCCTTTAAACTGGGAAGACCTTTTTCGCAGGCCATACGCCACGTCTCTTCAGACACCAACCCTAGATCACCAGGGTGACCATGTTCCGTGATGAAACAGCCACTACATTGTTTTGCAAGGGTGTTGGATGTCCGTAACAAAAAATATTTAAACAGTAGGTTGATGTGTCCCCCCAGGGTAAGATGTTTTCCAGCCCATACACTTACCGTATGGGCATTCCAAGTATAGGAGACCCGCTCCTTTGTAATGGAAATAGATTTTTAGGAGGATTTCTTACACATCTCTTCCAAGTGGCATTTTGGTTTGTCCAAATTTGAGGCAGGCCTTGCATTCACTGCATAGGCAAACAGTTTATGAGACCCACTTCCTAATAATTTTAACTTTGTTGGTTGTTCATCTTCAACAATGCAATTCTTCACCTCCAGTTCTTCAGCATCAACACGGCAATGTTAAAATACGGGGTCTTCTGCCTCACCACAGCAATTCACCAGTGCAGGTTCTTAAGCCTCAACAGTGCAATTATCGACTGATGGTTCTTCAGGCTCAACACTGAAATGCTCCACTGCAAGGTCTTTACCGTCAACACTGCAGTTGTCCACTGCCGAGTCTTCAGCGTCAACACTGTAATTGTCCACTGCTGGGTCTTTAGCATCAACACTGCAATTGCCCACTGCCAAGTCTTTAGCATCAACACTGCAATTGTCCACTGCCGGGTCTTCAGGCTCAACACTTCACTGCGTTGCCAAACCATATGGGAGTAACAAATTAATAGAAACAATGCTTTCAGGTGGCCATCAAATACATGGGAGCAAAGGCTGTTTGGGGTGCATGAGACTTTGTGGCTGGTTGGGCATTGCATTCAATGCAAAGAATAACAGTATGGCTGTGTCAAAAGAATAATGTGAACTTGGTTTTCCTGTGGTCATCCAGTACGTTGGTTCAAAGGCTTTTTGGGGTGCGTTAGAATTTGGTGCAGGGCGGGCCTTGCATTCAATGCATAGGCTAACAGTATGGCAGTACCAAAAGAATTACGTTAACTTGGTTTTCCTATGTCCATCCAGTACCTAGGTTCAAAGGCTTATTGTAGTGCATGTGACTTTGTGGCTTGTTGGGCATTGCATTCAATGCATAGGATAACAGTATGGCAGTGTCAAAAGAATAATGTGAACTTAGTTTTCCTGTGGTCATCCAGTATGTCAGTTCAAAGGCTTATTGGGGTGCGTTAAAATTTGGTGCAGGGCAGGCCTTGCATTCAATGCACAGGCTAACACTATGGCAGTGTCAAAAGAATTATGTGAACTTGTTTTTTCTGTGTCGATCCAGTACGTCAGTTTAAAGGCTTTTTGAGGTGCATTAGAATTTGGTGCAAGGTGGGACTTGCATTCAGTTCATAGGATCACAGTATGGCAGTGTCAAAAGAATAACGTGAACTTGGTTTTCCGGTGTCCATCCAGTACGTCGGTTCAAAGGCTTTTTGGGGTGCGTTTGAATTTGATGCAGGGCAGGCCTTGCATTCAATCCATAGGTTAACAGTATGGCAATACCAAAAGAATAATGTGAACTTGGTTTTATTGTGTCCATCCAGTACGTCGGTTCAAAGGCTCATTGGGGTGCATGTGACTTTGGCAGGTCGGGCCTTGCATTCAATGCATAGCCTAACACTATGGCAGTGCCAAAAGAATAATGTGAACTTGGTTTTCCTGTGTCCATCCAGTAGATCGCTTCAAAGACTTTTTTGGGTGCGTTTGAATTTGGTGCCGTGCGGGCCTTGCATTCAATCTATAGGCTAACAGTATGACAGTACCAAAAGTATAATGTGAACCTGGTTTTCCTGTGTCCATCCAGTACAATGGTTTAACCCCTTCACCCCAAGGGTGGTTTGCACGTTAATGACCGGGCCAATTTTTACAATTCTGACCACTGTCTCTTTATGAGGTTATAACTCTGGAACGCTTCAACGGATATTCGCGTTTCTGAGATTGTTTTCTCGTGACATATTGTACTTCACGTTAGAAGTAAAATTTCTTCGATATAACTTGCGTTTATTTTTGAAAAAAACGCAAATATGGCGAAAATTTTTAAAATTTTGCAATTTTCAAACTTTGAATTTTTATTCCCTTAAAACAGAGAAATATATCACACAAAATAGTTAAGAAATAACATTTTCCACATGTCTACTTTACATCAGCACAATTTTGGAACCAAAATTTTTTTTTGTTAGGAAGTTATAAGGGTTAAAAGTTGACCAGCGATTTCTCATTTTTGCAACAAAATTTACAAAGCCATTTTTTTTAGGGACCACCTCACATTTGAAGTCACTTTGAGGGGTCTATATGGCAGAAAATACCCAAAAGTGACACCATTCTAAAAACTGCACCCCTCAAGGTACTCAAAACCACATTCAAGAAGTTTATTAACCCTTCAGGTGCTTCACAGGAACTAAAGCAACGTGGAAGGAAAAAATGAATATTTTACTTTTTAGCCACAAAAATGATCTTTTACAAACTTTTTTTTTATTTTCACAAGGTAAAAGGAGAAAATGGACAGATAAGGTTGTTATGCAATTTCTCCTGAGTACGCCAATACCCAATATGTGGGGGAAAACCACTGTTTGGGCACACGGCAGAGCTCGTAATGGAAGGAGCGCCGTTTGACTTTTTCAAACTAAAATTGGCTGGAATTTAGATTGGATGCCATGTCGCGTTTGGAGAACCTCTGATGCGCCTAGACAGTGGAAACTCGCACAAGTGACATCATTTTGGAAACTAGACCCCCTAAGGTACTTATCTAGATCTGTTGTGAGCACTTTGAACCCCCAAGTGTTTCACAAAAGTTTATAATGCCTGGGTGTGAAAAAAAACAAAAACAATTTTCCACAAAAATGATTTTTTAGTCCCAAATTTTTGAATTTTCCCAAGGAAATTGGACCCCAAAAGTTGTTGTCCAATTTGTCCTGAGTACGCTGATAACCCATATGTGGGGGGGGGAAACTGTTTGGGCGCACGGCAGGGCTTGGAAAGGAAGTAGTAACGTTTTGGAATGCAGACGTTGATGGGGGTCATGTTCCGTTTGCAGTGCCCCAGATGAGCCTAAACAGTGGAAACCCCCCACAAGTGACCCCATTTTGGAAACTAGACCCCCTAAGGAACTTATCTAGATCTTTGGTGAGCACTTTGAACCCCCAAGTGCTTCACACAAGTTTATAATGCCCGGGCATGAAAATAAAAAATCCTATTTTTTTCCCATAAAAATTATCTTTTAGTCACAAATTTTTTATTTTCCCAAGGGTAACAGGAGAAATTGGACCACATAAGTTGTTGTTCAATTTGTCCTGAGTACGCTGATACCCCATATGTGGGGGGAACCACTGTTTGGGCGCACGACAGAGCTCGGAATGGAAGGAGCACCATTTGACTTTTTCCAACCAAAATTGGCTGGAATTGAGATTGGATGTCATGTTGCATTTGGAGAGCCCCTGATGTGCCTAAACAGTGGAAACCCCCCACAAGTGACCCCATTTGGGAAACTAGACCCCCTAAGAAACTTATCTAGATCTTTAGTGAGCAATTTGAACCCCCAAGTGCTTCACACAAGTTTATAACGTAGAGCCGTAAAATTTAAAAATCATATTTTTTCCATAAAAATGATCTTTTCACCCCAATTTTTATTTTTCCAAGGGTAACAAGACTCCAAAAGTTATTGTGCAATTTGTCCTGAGTGCGCTGATATCCCATATGTGGGGGTAAACCACTGTTTGGGTGCATGGCAGAGTTTGGAAGGGAAGGAGCGCCGTCTGACTTTTTCAATGCAGAATTGGCTGGACGCCATGTCGTGTTTGGAGAGCTCCTGATCTGCCTAAACAGTGGAAACCCCCATAAATGACACCATTTTGGAAACTAGACCCCTCAAGGAACTTATCTAGATGTGTGTGAGAACTTTGAACCCCCAGGTGTTTCACTAAAGTTAATAACGTACAGCCGTAAAATAAAAAATCCTTTTTTTTTTTTTTTTACAAAAATAATTTTTTCGCCCCCAATATTTTATTTTCACAAGGGTAACAGAAGAAATTGGAACCCAAAAGTTGTTGTCCAATTTGTCCTGAGTACGCTGATACCCAATATGTGGGCGAAAACTACTGTATGGGCACACGTCGGGGCTCGGAAGGGAAGTAGTGACGTTTTGGATTGCAGACTTTGATGGAATGGTCTGGGGGCGTCATGTCACATTTGGAGAGCCCCTGATGCACCTAAACAGTGGAAACCCCCCACAAGTGACCCCATTTTGGCAAATAGACCCCACAAGGAACTTATCTAGATGTGTGGTGAGCACTTTGAACCCCGAAGTGCTTCACAGAAGTTTATAACGTACAGCCGTAAAAATAAAAAATCATTTTTTTTTTTACAAAAATGATTTTTTCGCCCCCAATATTTTATTTTCACAAGGGTAACAGGAGAAATTGGACCCCAAAAGTTGTTGTCCAATTTGTCCTGAGTATGCTGATACCCAATATGTGGGAGAAAACTACTGTATGGGTGCACGTCAGGGCTCGGAAGGGAAGTAGTGACGTTTTGGATTGCAGACTTTGATGGAATGGTCTGGGGGCATCATGTAGCATTTGGAGAGCCCCTGATGCGCCTAAACAGTGGAAACCCCCCACAAGTGACCCCATTTTGGAAAATAGACCCCACAAGGAACTTATCTAGATGTGTGGTGAGCACTTTGAACCCCAAAGTGCTTCACAGAAGTTTATAACGCACAGCCGTAAAAATAAAAAATCTTTATTTTTTTTTTTTGCAAAAATGATTTTTTCGCCCCAATATTTTATTTTTACAAGGGTAACAGGAGAAATTGGACCCCAAAAGTTGTTGTCCAATTTGTCCTGAGTACGCTGATACCCAATATGTGGGAGAAAACTACTGTATGGGTACACGTTGGGGCTCGGAAGGGAAGTAGTGACGTTTTGGATTGCAGACTTTGATGGAATGGTCTGGGGGCGTCATGTCGCATTTGGAAAGCCCCTGATGCGCCTAAACAGTGGAAATCCCCAACAAGTGACCCCATTTTGGAAAATAGACCCCACAAGGAACTTATCTAGATGTGTGGTGAGCGCTATGAAGCCCCAAGTGCTTCACAGAAGTTTATAACGTACAGCCGTAAAAACAAAAAAAAATCATTTTTTTTCAAAAAAATGATATTTTTGCCCCCAGTTTTTTTTTCCCAAGGGTAACAGAAGAAATAGGACAAATTGCACGATAACTCTTGGGGTCCAGAGTACGCTGATACCCCATGTGGGAGTAAACTACTGTTTGGGCGCATGGCAGAGCTCAGAAGGGAAGGAGCACCGTTTGACTTTTTCAACGCAGAATTGGCTGGAATTGAGATCAGACGCCATGTCACATTTGGAGAGCCCCTGATGTGCCTAAACAGCGGAAACCCCCCAATTCTAACTCCAACCCTAACCCCAACACACCCCTAACCCTAGTCCCAACCCTAACCACAAACCTAACCCTAACACACCCCTAATCCCAACCCTAACCCTAATCTTAACTTTAGCGCCAACCCTAACCCTAACTTTAGCCGCAACCCTAACCCTAATGGGAAAATGGAAATAAATACATTTTTTTATTTTATTACTTTTCCCTAACTAAGGGGGTGATAAAGGGGGGTTTGATTTACTATTTATAGCGGGTTTTCATGATTGGCAGCTGTCACGCTAAAAGACGCTTTTTATTGCAAAAATAGTTTTTTGCATCGCCACATTTTGAGAGCTATAATTTTTGCATATTTTGGCCCACAGAGTCATGTGAGGTCTTATTTTTTGCGGTACGAGTTGACGTTTTTATTGGTACCATTTTTGAGCACGTGACATTTTTTGATCGCTTTTTATTTCGATTTTTGGGAGGTTAGAATGAACAAAAATCAGCAGTTCATGAATTTCTTTTGGGGGAGGCGTTTTTATTGTTCCGCGTGTGGTAAAATTGATAAAGCAGTTTTATTCTTCGGGTCAGTACGATTATGGCGATACCTCATTTATATCATTTTTTTATGTTTTGGCGCTTTTATAGAATAAAAACAATTTTATATAAAAAATAATTATTTTTGCATCGCTTTATTCTGCGAGCTATAACTTTTTTATTTTTTCGCTGATGATGCTGTATGGCGGCTCGTTTTTTGCGGGACAAGATGTCGTTTTCAGCGGTTCCCATGTTTATTTATATCTGTCTTTTTGATCGCGTGTTATTCCACTTTTTGTTCGGTGGTATGATGATAAAGCATTGATTTTTTGCTTTGTTTTTTTTTTTTTAAGGGGTTCACTAAAGGGGTTAACTAGTGGGACAGTTTTATAGGGGGGGTCGTTACGGACGCGACGATACCAAGTATGTTTACTTTTATTGTTTTGTTTTTTTTATTTACAGGAAGAAATGAATTTATTGGGGAATATTTTTTTTTTTTATTCATTTTGTATTTTTTTTTAAAACATGTTTATTTTTATTTTTTTTAACCTTTTTACTTTGTCCCAGGGTGGGACATCACTGTATTTTATCAGATCGCTGGTGTGACAGTGTGCACAGCACTCTGTCACACCAGCGATCGCTCAGGCAGTGCAACAGGCTTCTCAGTGCCTGCTCTCAGCAGGCACTGAGGAAGCCGCCTCCCTCCAGGACCCCGGCGCCATCTTGGATCCGGGTCCTGGGAGGGAGGAAGCCCTCAGAACAGCGCGATCACATCGCGCTGGTCTGAGGGTCTCAGGGGGGTGCGCAAGGGGTTAATGTGCCGGGAGCGGTCCGTGACCGCTTCAGACACACAGTCACGGGTGTCAGCTGTGATAATCAATTAGCCTATGACTTACTATCCTGTCCATGGTCAGATTGTCATGGGTTTTATGGACGGGATAGTACGTCTAATGTCAGAGAGGGGTTAAAGACTTTTTGGGGTGTGTTAGAATTTGGTGCCGGGCGGGCCTTGCATTCAATGCATAGGCTAACAGTATGGCAGCACCAAAAGAATAATGTGAACTTGGTTTTCCTGTGGTCATCCAGTACCTGGGTTCAAAGGCTTATTGGGGTGCATGTGACTTAGTGGCTGGTCAGGCCTTGCATTCAATGCATAGGATAACAGTATGGCAGTGTCAAAAGAATAATGTGAACTTAGTTTTCCTGTGTCCATCCAGTACCTGGGTTCAAAGGCTTATTGGGGTGCATGTGACTTAGTGGCTGGTCAGGCCTTGCATTCAATGCATAGGATAACAGTATGGCAGTGTCAAAAGAATAATGTGAACTTGGTTTTCCTGTGTCCATCCAGTACCTGGGTTCAAAGGCTTATTGGGGTGCATGTGACTTTGTGGCTGGGCGGGCCTTGCATTCAATGCATAGGATAACAGTATGGCAGTGCCAAAAGAATAATGTGAACTTGGTTTTCCTGTGTCCAGCCAGTACGTCGGTTCAAAGTCTTTTTGGGGTGCGTTAGAATATGGTGCAGGGCAGACCTTGCATTTGCATAGGCTAACAGTATGGCAGAACAAAATGAATAATATGAACTTGGTTTTCCTGTTTCCATCCAGTACGTGGATTCAAAGGCTTATTGGGGTGCGTTTGAATTTGGGACAAGCTTTGCATTCAATCAATAGGCAAACAGTATGGGAGATCCACTTCCTAATAATGTGAACTTTGTTGGTAGTTCATCTTCAACAACGCAAATCTTCAATGCCAGTTCTTCAGCCTCAACACTGCAATGCTAAAATGCAGGGTCTTCTGCCTCACCACAGCAATTCACCAATGCAGGTTCTTAAGCCTCAACAGTGCAATTATCCACTGATGGTTCTTCAGGCTCAACACTGAAATGCTCCAACGCTGGGTCTTTAGCGTCAACACTGCTGTTGTCCACTGCAAAGTCTTTTAGTGTCAACACTGCAATTGTTCACCGCTGGGTCTGTAGCATCAACACTGCAATTGTCTACTGCCGGGTCTTCAGCCTCAAAACTGACATTCTCCTATGCAGGTTATTCAGGCTCAACAATTCACTGTGTAGCCAAACAATATGGGAGTACCAAATTAATAGGAACAATGCTTTCAGGTGGCCATCCAGTACGTGGGTTCAAAGGCTTATTGGGGTGCGTGTAGCTTTGTTGCATTAAATGCTTAGGCTAACAGTATGGCAGTACCAAATGGAAGAAATGGGAACTTTGGTTTCATATGGCCATCCAGGACGTCTGTTCCAAGTGTTATTGTGGTGCATGTTACTTTGCTGGAGGGCAGGCCTTGCATTCAATGCATAGGCTTACACTACTGTATGGGAGGAGACCCATTTTCTTATAATTGGAACACTTTTTCATGAGGCTCTCCTGTACGTCTCATCAAAGAGGTATGGGGGTGCTTCCAAATTTTTGGTATCCCAGCCACTCACTGCATAGGCAATAGCAGTATAAGGGACCCACTGTTTAATAATGGGAACAACAAAGCAAAGCCAGCTGATGGCCCTTTAAGAAGATTAATGCTGCGTGATACCCCTATAAAAATAGGCTCTGTGACTTTCAGAGTCCTTCCTTCATAAATGAAAACAGGATGTGTCTGATGATGTGTCACACATCGCATGGCCAGCAAAGGTTGTTAAATGTTAAAATGACATTTCCCATAGAATGCATTTATATTGGTTGAAAGTAATGGTAGAGTTGAAAAACGCATCAAAAACACTACGTGTGAACATAGCCCGAGTGGTGGAAGAACTTTTTTGTTTTGGGTAAATTAATTTGCCTTATATAACAGTTATTACCCTGGAAAGGATGTTCCTTATCATATTTCCCAGGAAAATCTATTTTGGTTTCATTTTGGTATGTTTTTTTGGTGTGCCTATAAAAATGGCTTAAGACTTTGACAACATTGTTCACAGCTGTGACCTGGCAGTCAGGAATGCATCCAGAGGTGATCCCCATGATGTTCCCGTGTCATTTGAGCTGTGTTTCCATCATTTTCAGACGTTTTTAGACTTTAAAAGGAACCCCGGGGGGGATCGCGGCAAAAAATGCTCGGGTCTCCCATAGACTTACATTGGGCTCGTTTCTCGGGTCGAGTACCCGAGTATTCCAATTTGCTCGACCCGAGTAATGAGCACCCGAGCATTTTAGTGGTCGCTCATCACTAGTGATGAACAATGCTTGTTCCAGCATGATGGAGCACCTTGTCACAATGCAAAAGTAATAATTAAGTAACTCAGTGAACATAAATTTTAAATTTTTGGTCCATGGCCAGGAAACTCCGCAGATCTCAATCCTGTAGTAAATCCTCAAACTGCGGCTGGACAAAAAACCCCACAGAAATTGTGATAAACTCCGAGCACTGATTAGCTAAGAATGTATGTCAGGGAAAATTACAGTAGCCTTGACAAATGAGTGACAAGGCTGTAGATTTTCATAAACTTGATGTATTTAAAAAAAAAAGTTTAAGAACTTTATAAAAACTGATAATTATACGTCATTAACCATAGAAACTTCTAAGTTCTCATTCAGATTTCAATGATTTTTTTAATACTCAAAAATAGATCCCAGTTTCATCAGCATTTTTTTATTAGAGTTTTATCAGACTTTGGTCAGTGTGTCAGTTTTTTATACTCAGAGTTTCATCAGTTTTACTAATGGTTTACCAGGGTTTATTTTATTATTATTTATCGTTTTTTTTAATATTATACATTTTTAAGCTAAACCCAGCACCATGATCTTCTGATCTGTCATCCAGCAACCACATGACTGCCAAGATCAATCGAAGCAGTACCAGCACCTACATGTCGTACGCAGCCTCATATGAGGCACTAGGTATAGAATGATTGGTTAAAACCCAGCTTCTGCCTTCTCCTGTGGGTGTCTGGCTGTCTCTGACTCTCAGATACTTCTCAGTCTGGCGCTACTCTCTGCTCTTCCCTACCGTATATACAGCCACCACCAATCTTCTGCCATTAGCATCCAGCAGGAACGTCTTGTGAATCCTGAAGCCAATTGGCAGCCACTGTTCGGCTGCAGATTTAGATTTTCATGTTTGAAAATGTATTAGCTTGGACACTTCATTATATATATATATATATATATATATATATATATATATATATATATTGTAAGCTTTCCAGGGGTTTAGCTCTAGGATCGCTGTCTGGGTAGACAGAATGGCCCGGAAACAGTTCATTCAGACAGCAGTTCTGGTGCAAAACTGGCCGCAACCAGCTTTATTAAAGTCCACAGCAAACAGATTAAAACAAAGCATAAACAGAAAACCTGGGCTTGTCTAGCCTCTAATTACACTTAGATAGATGGCCCTCTCTATCCGGGACCCAGACTCTACCAGTCTGTGCCCAAAACAACACATATCACATATGTTACCAGTATGGAGCTTCACAGATACTCCTCCTTGTGTCTGAAGACACCTTCCATGTCCAGACTTGAGAGAGATCCACTCCTATTCAGCCGCTCTTCACACGGATTCGCACTGAGACTACTCCTATGTCCGGGTCCTTCCTGCACCCAAACTGAGATAGCTCTAACACTCTTGGAGACTGCTTCCTTGTGCCAGGACACCTCTCTGTGTCCAGGCTAAAGACAGCTCTAACACTCTTGGAGACTGCTTCCTTGTGCCAGGACACCTCTCTGTGTCCAGGCTAAAGACAGCTCTAACACTCTTGGAGACTGTTTCTTGTGCCGAGACACCTTCCTGTGTCCAGGCTAAACTAGCTCTAACACTCTTTGAGACTGTTTCTTGTGCCAGGACACCTTCCTGTGTCCAGGCTAAACTATCTCTCAGATTGTGTTTGCAGACACCTACTTCTGGTCTCCTAATTAAGACCTGAGTAGTTTCAGGCTTGTGCTGCAAGTGTGTGCTGAATGTGAGGTGTAGTGACCTTTCTCTACCACTAGGTTTACAAAGCCACACATTTCCCTTATACCTAGGTGAAATGTACACCCCATTCATCACATATTCACTCACTGTCTCACATATCCCCTCCCTCTTCTCCAGACCGGAGGGCTGGTCATCCAGACCGGAGGGCTGGTCAACAATCCAACAGAGACAGTGAACTCTGGACCAGTCATGGCCCTCATCAGCTTCATCCTCACCACTGTCATAGCCAACATCAGTTTTCTCTTCATCTGAAGCATCCGCACTACCCTGTACCCTCCCAGGCCTATACTCTCTGCGGGCCTCGGGTATCCTGCACGGTTTCATCTTGACCTTAGGGCCGGGCTCATTTTCGATACAGTGCCTGGCCAGAGAAGTACGACCCGACACATCAGAACACTTCTGCTGACTCTTCCTCAGAAACTCACGTACCTCCTGTCCCTGGTGCACTGACCATGTGTCACCAACTATCACAGAAGGTATAGGGGTTTTTCACTTTTCTCCAGTTCCCCACTTTCAGGCTCTTCTGGCAGGACATGCCCAGAAGCCCCACCGTCAGTCCTAGACTCTACCTCTTCAGCCACATCACTTTGGTCTCCAATATCTCCATTTATTCCAGCCCTCAAGTTCTCCTTGATAGCGGCATCTGTATACTCAGAACCCCGCCGATTCTTCTCTTCCACCACGTTCTGCATCCCATCTGGGCTCCCGTGTGTCTGCAGCGGCAACGGAGTGACACATCGCTTTTCCCATTTGTTGGGACGTGGCTCCGATGTAGCCTCCCTGAAAGTGCGCTTGAGCTCACCAATGCCAGCTACTGATCCGGACCGTAACCCGTCCACGCCGCTGTCTTCGGCAGAAACAGATTCCTGGACAGAGTCAGTCCCCATATCTTCAGTCTTGCTCCTCACAGCTTCACTTGAAACCTCAGCTTCTGATGAGGCATCTGGCTTGGTGACCACCACTTCCATGGCTTTTTCCACCTCTGCAGCATCACCTTCAGAGTCCTTGGCATGATGCAGATCCACACCACACACCGACAACTTCTCATCTTCAACAGCATCCACTTGTGCTGTATTCAGTTTCAGAGTCCTGCCTTTAAAGCTCAGCTCTCCTCCTTTCACCTTAGTCTTCGCCAGGGAACCGGCTAACTGTAAAACATCTTCAGATGCCATCTTCTGTCTGGCTGTAAGGTCAGCATCAGCTTTCTTCTCAGGACTCTCAACCTCCTCTGCTACCATGCCTTCCTCATTTGCACTGGTTGCTTTATGGTCATCAGATGATTCACTATCACTATCTGACCCCTTTTTCTCAGCCACATCTGGCTCACTGTCAGAGTTATACAATTCATTTTCATTCATGTCCTGCTCATTGTCAGGGTTATACAATTCATTTTCATTCACATCCTGATCTGGAACCTTAGTTAACATGTCATCCACAACATTAACTTCACCATCTGGTCCCTCAAGTATGTGACTATGTGACAACCCCAGCACTATACTTCTATATAGCTCAGGAACTAGGAGCTGACTCACGACCTCTCCCTGGACTTCAGTGTCCCTATACAATAGGCTATTGTCCATGGCAGCATGAGGAAACCTCTCCTCAGAGCCAGGCTCCTGGGAAACCTCATTTAGAACACTCATATTTTCCTGTGCCGTCCTAAGAGAGGGGTCTCGCCACTGCTCACTCTCAAAATTGTCACAGGACACAGGTAAGTAAGGGACACTCGGTTCCCGAGAACTATCATCCTCGTCTCCCAACATCACCTGCAAAGGAATTTCATCTTTATCATGATCATCATCAGTATCATCACTATTATGATTAGCATCATCATCATTATCAATATCAGCATCATCATCATGGTCATCATCATTATCATGATCATCATTATCATTATCAATATCAGCATCATTATCATGGTCATCATCATTATCATGATCATCATCATTATCACATAATTTTAATGGCCCACTAGCATTGTGTTCCGCCCCTCGGGACTGCGCACCCTCAATAGGAGCTTCATCACACTGTTCATCAGAATCACCCTTCCCCCAGAGATCCTTAGACCGGGGAAAGTCATTACCCAATATGACCGGTTGCACCAGGTTCTTCACTACCCCCACTTCATATGAAACCTCCCCGAGTTTGGGGACCAAGTCCACGGCAGTCTCTGGGTAGACTTTGGTGTCTCCACGGATGCACACCATACTCAGGTGCTTATCAGGGATGAAGTCCCTATCAATCAGGCTGTCACATACGGAAGTCACTGGACTCTCTGAGTCCAAGAGGGCCTGTGCTGGGCAGTCATTTACAACCACCGGGGACCCCTGTGGTCCAGTCTCTTCGGCTGAGGTGGACACACACACAGGCTCTGCGCAGGGAGAGAGGGATCTGCCAACATCACAACACATAGGCTCCCCCTCTATTGGACAGTCGGCTGCAATTTCACGCCAGCTCCAACACTGTCCATCACACTCTCCCACCCACATGTCCCCTCGGGCCTGAACCCGCTTATCAGCATACCCCATGTCCCCAACAGCTGGAACGCTCTTACCGCGAGAGTTCAGCGTCCGGGAACTCCGAAGTGACGACCTCTCAGACGGCTGTACCTCAGGAGGACGTGCTTGGGTGTAGCGGTCCACTATCACCTTTTCAACTCCATAATCAAGCCTGCTGACTGCAGACTTCCAACTGTATCTCCAGTCATGTACTCCCCTGGCACGGGCTGTCACCGTAACACCCAGCCGGGTAAGAATCTCCGCTTTCAACTTGCCATAGTCTTGGCTGTCCTGCTCGCTCAGGTCAGCATATGCCCTTTGGGGCTCTCCAATCAGATAGGATGCGACCATCATGGCCCATTCAGATAGGGGCAGATTCTCCTTCTCTGCCAATCTCTCAAACCTAGTGAGATATACCTCCACATCATCACGAGGTGTCATCTTTTTCAGGGACCGTCTTACCGCCTTCTTTACAGCGGACAATGCAGGTACCTTCACAACATTACTCTGGGACGAGGTGTTGAGAGCTGCAATCTGCTCAAAAAACAACCGGTCATTCTCCTGCTGCTGCTGCAGGAATTGCTGCTGGGCCTGCTGCATGCGCTGCTGGTGCTGCAGGCGCTGCTGCTCCATGCTCTGCTGCAGGCTCCGCTGGGCCTGGGCCAGGTACTCAATAAGCTCCTTCATACTGCCGGACTTATCTGTCTCAACCCCGGCAGTTTTATGTTGCACATTAACTTGTGCCATTTGTTCAAACAGCGCCTCCATGCTGTCATCCATGCTGTCAGACTTCTCTGTCTCAACAACGGCAGTCTTCACACAAGACATACACACTCCACAGTCTTTTCCATAGAAAAATTCAGCTCTGCTGTGCAGACACTTTTTTTTTTTTTTTTCTTTGCAAAGTCTATTAGGGCTCCTGTCTCTTTAAGACTGCTCCACAGACTTTTCTTTTGCTGCTGCACATTCCACAGTCATTTTCACAACAAGTTCAGCTTTGCTGTGCATACATTTTCTCTCTGCAGACCCTATCAGGGCCACTGTCTCTCCAAGACTGCTCCAAACAGACGTTTCTGCTGACACACTTTTTTTTTTTTTTTTCTGCTGCTATTTCAATAGACTTCACCTTTAATGCTGTCTCTCGCCACTGTGCTGCATACACACTCCAGCACTAACTGTATCAGGCACTGCGCTGCCCCAGCATTCTCCACCAATTGTAAGCTTTCCAGGGGGTTTAGCTCTAGGATCGCTGTCTGGGTAGACAGAATGGCCCGGAAACAGTTCATTCAGACAGCAGTTCTGGTGCAAAACTGGCCGCAACCAGCTTTATTAAAGTCCACAGCAAACAGATTAAAACAAAGCATAAACAGAAAACCTGGGCTTGTCTAGCCTCTAATTACACTTAGATAGATGGCCCTCTCTATCCGGGACCCAGACTCTACCAGTCTGTGCCCAAAACAACACATATCACATATGTTACCAGTATGGAGCTTCACAGATACTCCTCCTTGTGTCTGAAGACACCTTCCATGTCCAGACTTGAGAGAGATCCACTCCTATTCAGCCGCTCTTCACACGGATTCGCACTGAGACTACTCCTATGTCCGGGGTCCTTCCTGCACCCAAACTGAGATAGCTCTAACACTCTTGGAGACTGCTTCCTTGTGCCAGGACACCTCTCTGTGTCCAGGCTAAAGACAGCTCTAACACTCTTGGAGACTGCTTTCTTGTGCCAGGACACCTCTCTGTGTCCAGGCTAAAGACAGCTCTAACACTCTTGGAGACTGTTTCTTGTGCCGAGACACCTTCCTGTGTCCAGGCTAAACTAGCTCTAACACTCTTGGAGACTGTTTCTTGTGCCAGGACACCTTCCTGTGTCCAGGCTAAACTAGCTCTCAGATTGTGTTTGCAGACACCTACTTCTGGTCTCCTAATTAAGACCTGAGTAGTTTCAGGCTTGTGCTGCAAGTGTGTGCTGAATGTGAGGTGTAGTGACCTTTCTCTACCACTAGGTTTACAGAGCCACACATTTCCCTTATACCTAGGTGAAATGTACACCCCATTCATCACATATTCACTCACTGTCTCACAATATATATATATATATATGAAACAGGAGAAAAAAGGAGTCCCAAAAATCTCAATATAGTGATAATCTTTCATTTAAATAAATTAAAATCAAATAATGACGTTCAAAAATTTTGTCAATGGGGAAAAACAGTGGTGACGGGGCTGCTACACAATAATGTCTCTCTATATAATATATACAGTCTTATGCTTGTGCTACTTACCATAATAGGAAATATTTATTATATATTCATTTTTACAATTTTATATTTAAGTGGTATATCTCAGAATTTTGCATCAGTCAGAATAGTGCATTAACTGTTTCAGACTTCCAGGGGTAAGTAGATAGATATCTGCTTACTTCTACATATAAATATTATCTCCAATAATCCCAGATAACCATTTGCACCTATATGCATTGGCAGGTGCTTCTGACTTGATTTGTTTTTCTGCTCGGATCTCCATTTATGATTAGGTATTAGGAAGTGCAACTGATATTTTGTCACTACTATTATTGATTCATAAGTAATTTAATATCTGGGCATTCTTTCATCAGGGATTGGACCTGCTTCTATCGTTATTGTGTCTTTGTACCCCATGAATTGGTAGTCTATTTTAATATTTTTGTAATATGCTGTTTTAATTGTTTCAATAAAATATACTTCTAATTTTCATAATTGATTCTACTCCTTCATTTTCTTCATTGGTTTATAATGAAAGAGTAGTATCACATTTATACCAACCAAAGCAGACGTATAATAGAAGGTGATTACTCATATTAATATCCAGGAACGCACCGCACCACTTCACCAACACATGTTTCGCATCACTCGCTTCTTCAGGGGCGTGATATTAATACGGGTGGTCAACAGCAGAAATGTCTACAAATCTTATCATAGCTTGCATTGTTTACTAGTGCATGATGTTTTTTTCTTATTAAGCATATGTTTGTAGTGCAGCATTACTTTTGTGTCAACTTTTTGTTTCTCCAGACAAAATCATTGTTGGTAGTTACAGCGGACTCCTTCGAATTTTCTCTCCACATCCTTCGAAAGCTGGTGATGGGGTTCAGGCTGAAGATTTGTTACTTGAGGTTCAGCTACGCGATCCAGTTCTCCAAGTAGAAGTGGGAAAGTTTGTTTCGTAAGTATGATGTGGTTTAAGTTGATACTGCCTTCAGTGATTCCTCTAGCATTGTGATGTTTCTATATTTCTAAAGCTTCCCTGTGATTTGTACTCATGTATTAGTTTCATGGTCGCGTCAGCTAACTAGGTAACAGTTGCATAGCGATACGTTTTTGTCCCTTCATTTTGCTAGCACCACAAGTGCATTGGGGAGTTTTTGGAAAAACAATCACCACACTGGTATGAATGTATTCACCTTCGGGAGACATGGAAGGTTTACGCCTGGTAGGGGATGGTACCCTCACTAGTACCTCATTGTTTCGCTAGCAAACTTCTAAAACCATTCTCAATTAGCTTCCTACCTGCTAGTGCCCCTGTAAGTGATTTAGGCCTTACTCAGGTGGCTGCAATGGAGGCTCATTTTAACAGTCATATTAGGTTGACAAATCACATCCTAACTTTTATGACCTAAACTAATAGTATCATTGGGACCTATGAGGTTGTTAATTCGTATTGGTAGACGAGGATTTACGACAGTAATACTGATCCTAAACTTTTCTGTCTGAATCAGGTCTCTGCAATACATCCATATGGCACCAGCTAGCGGTGTACTTCGTGTATCTGATCAGAAATTTGAGCGCTTGAACTTAGTCTATATATAAATGTACATACACCTTCACAAAGTTTAATAGAAACGTAAAAATTCCTTTGTATTGTCCCCCCTCTTATACCCTGGCAAGTTTCACATTCTTCATGGCATCATCAGGGGTTTGGAACATGAGCATAAGTTATAGTTAATATTGATTAATAATAAGTTTTTGCACTAACTTTCTTTTAGTTGATGTCTTTAATTTATGACCTATGATACATACATATTTCTGAGTATGTGAGAAAAGATTGGATATACAGCAGTCTCCATTTTAGTTGCCTTGTTTTCAAATTACATTAAGAAGATTCAGCCCTAAGCCTCTTTTCTCACAAGCAGATCATTTAAACGACTCTGACACTTTAGACCTGACAGGATTCTACATAATAACTGAAAATTAATTTCCAATTTTGCTGATCAGTTATTTACTATAAGGTTTGGATGTAATTTATGGATAGTAAAATTGTATTTTTCAAATGCAATTTATGCCTATTTGATAAGTCATTATTTTTGTTCCAACCATGTATTTGGGAGATAAACCTTCATCTGAGTCTTAGGCTGGTTTAACACATTCATGTATCATGGACAGATGCAGTCCATCGCGTGCAGCCCGGCCATGTATGATATATACTTACGAGGTTGTGGAGTTCGGATCAGGAGAATTATATCAAGTTTGTACATGAGGGTCCACACTCGGAGAATGATACATGGATGTGTAAAACCTGCCTTAGATTGATAAAATGGTTAAAGCATTCTCATATTGTATTTGCTTTAAAGGGAGTCTGTCACCCCATTTTTCATATATCAGCTGCGGCCACCGCTTATCTACAGCATTCTGTAACCTGATGTAATCTGAAAGATAAGAAAAACGGGTTATATTATACTCACCCAGGGGTGGTCCGGTGCAGTCCGGGTCCAATGAGTGTCGTGGTCCAGGTCCGGCGCCTCCCATCTTCTAGCGATGACGTCCTCTTCCTTGCTCCTGTCGCGCTCCTGCACAGCCGTACTTTATCTGCCCTTTTGAGGGCAGAGTAATGTACTGCAGCGCGCAGGCGCTGGGCCTCTCTGACCTTTCCCAGCGCCTGCGCACTGCAGTACTCTGCTCTGCCCTCAACAGGGCAGATCAATGCGCCTGCACCGGAGCGCGACAGAAGCGAGAAAGAGGACGTCATCGCTAGAAGATGGGTGGATCCGGCCCTGGACCGCGACACCCATCGGACCCGGACCACCCCCCGGGTGAGAATAATATAACTTGTTTTATCTTTCAGGTTACATCGGGGGCTTATCTACAGCATTACAGAATGCAGCTGATATACGAAAAATGGGGTGACAGACTCCCTTTAACCCCTTAACGATCGCCGATACGCCTTTTAACGGCGGTCATTAAGGGTACTTAAACCACAGCACCGTTAATTAACAGCGCTGTGGAAAAAGTGAATAGCGCCCCCCGCAGTCGGATTTTCTCCCCCGGCAGCCGAGACCCCAGAGAACATGAATCGGGTCGGTTTTTACCGACCCCGGTGTTGCGATCGCCGTTATTAACCCTATAACGGCAATCGCAACAAAAAAAATAATTATGTGCCATTTAATTTCTCTCTCCTCTGATGTGATCGGACATCAGAGGAGAGAGAAAAATGGTCCCCCGATCCCTCCCTTGAGGCCCCCGATCACCCCCTTGTGGCCCCACGGCCCTCCTGTGTCTCCTGGTGGGCGCCGCCATCTTTGATGGCGAGAAAATGGCGGGCGCATGCTCACTGCACCCGCCGCAATGTGCTGGGGGGCTTGGGCAATTTTCTCCGGGTCTCGGCTGCCGGGGTAGCCGAGACCCCAGAGAACATGATCCGGGTCGGTATTTACCGACCCCAGTGTTTCGATCAACGTTATAACAGTATAACGGCGACTTCAACAAAAAAAAAATGATTTCTCTCCCCTCTGATGTGATCGCACATCAAGAGGGTGAGAAATAGTGTCCCGGGACCCCCGTTCCCCCATCTGTACCTGTAGGTGTCCCCTCTGTGTCCTCCAATCCTCCCCCTGTCCTCCGATCCTCCCGCGTCTTCTTCCTGAAAAAAAAAATGGCGGGCGCATGGGCAGGGCGCCCGCCGAATCTGCCTGTTGGCAGATTCAAAAAGTGAGGTCATTCATTCTCCAAAAGTACATTTTGACCAGTGTGATAAACTATCACAGTGATCAAAATAAAAAAAACAGTACATAAACCCCCAATTGCACACCAATTTTGGGGCTCTAATTTCTCCTGTTACCCTTGGGAAAATAAAAAATAGCTGGCTAAGAAAATAATTTTTGAGGAAAAAAATGATTTTTTATTTTCAGGCCTCTGGGTTTATAAATTTCTGTGAAGCACTTGGAGGTTCAAAGTGCTCACCACACATCTAGATAAGCTCCTTGGGGATCTAGTTTCCAAAATGGTGTCACTTGCAGGGGTTTCTACTGTTTAGGCACATCAAGGGCTCTGCAAACACAACATGACCCCCGCAGAACATTCCATCGAAGTCTGCATTACGAAATGGCACTCCTTCCCTTCCAAGCTCTCCCATGCGCCCAAACAGTGGTTCCACCCCACATATGGGGTATCAGCGTACTCAGGAAAAATTGCACATAGTGTTGAGCGATACTGCTCGATATCTAAAAATATCGTATCGGAATGGTATCGCCGATATCACTAAATATCGTCGATATCCGATTCCGATACCGGAAGTCCCATGTAAGTCTATGGGAACAAAATATCGCAACAAAAAAAACCCTTTCTTTCGTTGTAAACACAAAATATACACACATAGAATACATATATATATATATATACATGTCATTGTGACATATATATATACATATATTTATAGTTTATACACTTCTACATAGTAAAATAGATTCTGATTCAATTGCCGGGTAAAGCCGTGACATACCCCATAGAAGTCGACGGGCTCGTGCCGAGTACCCCCAAAACCTCTGGCTCTGTGCGACTCAACTTGGGCGTCACGAACAGGATTCTGTAGCTCGCTATAAGCGAGTCCTGTGTGCCTGAATTGAACTGGTTTTGTGCTTGAGAATTGCTAAAATCATCAGAGAATGTATTTGCCATTTTTTCCGCTATATCTGCGTCACGACGAGGCACTGGTGAAGAAGAAGGGCGTGCTCTTCGTGGGTGTACACTCACTCAGTGGCGCGAAAACGATGGCCGACCACTCTAAATGGTACTGCAATGTAAGATCGTGCCCCACAGCTCTTCAGTTCCGCCTCCTCATCCTCCTCAGTGTGCGGAAACTAACACGAAGGTCCCGCCTCCCTACAAAAGAGGGGCCCTCTCCAGATGCTAATGACACATGTGACTTGGCAGAGATGGCTAATGGACACGAGCAGAAGTGTGAAGGGATGGAGCAGTCAGAGCTCTCCCCCCACGGAAGCGACCCGATCGCCATGGAACCACCGTTGGGCACCCGGCCTGGAAACCCTCCTACGCTGCAAGAAGCGGAGGATACCCTAAGAGGCCTGGCCCGGCACCGGGAGGAGGTCGCCAGGATGGAAGCCAGCTGGCGTGCCCTAAAACTAAACTTGGAGCGGCGCCAATCCCTCTTACCTGAAGTGTCTGTACCGGAAGGTGAGGCACCCGTTCTAGTAGAGGAGTCCGTGCGGGCATCCCAGCCCTTGCAATGTGATCCGGTTGACGTTGTCGCAGTGGAGGCACCCTTTCCTGCAAAAAACTCTGCACCGGCAGCACCCCAGATCCCGCTGTCTGCCCCCGTCGCTGAGACAGAAGAAGCGACACCCGTCCTCATGGAGGAGGCCGCGCAGGCACCAGAGGTCTACCTGTCTGTACCGGAGCCCCGACTGTCATCTGTTCCAGAGCCGGCTGCTTCCTCCGCAGGTGAGCGCCGCCAGGACTGTCGGGCGCCAGGAGAGCTGCCGCAAACCGGACATCGTAAGCTGCAGTTTGATGGTGGAGACATGGAGATGCTGGTGGAGGAGAATTACAACCGGCGTCAGGAGGAAGAGTGGAGACGTTGGGAGCGGGAAGCAGAGCGACAAAGGGAGCAGCGAGAATCCCAAAAGCTTCGGCAACGTAACCTGGAGAAGGACCGGGCAGATAAGGACCGGATGAGAAAAGATAAAGGAACCCTGTGGGAGCCGCGGCGTAAGGGTGCAGTACGGAGCTTTAAATTGAAAGGTGGTTGGGGCTTCATCCAGGAGCCTGGACTTTATTTAGAAGTGTTTGTGACCCGGCGGGACGTGGAGACTCACCTCCCAGAAGGACACCCGGGAGGGACCTGTTGCCAGGAGACTTGGTGACTTACACCCGACACTGGGTTACAATGGATGGTACGCCCTAAATGTTACCAGGTGCGACCCCTACTCCTCAGAGTGTCAGGAACCTGTGAGACCCTCGGAGCCTTCAGCCTCCCACATCCAGGCCTCTGCACAAGTGCCCACCCCACGCCGTAAATCTCCCCAGCCTCCCTCAGTGGTCTCCTCAGCAGCCCCAGCTATGGACATGATAACTATAGCTGGCCCGTACCCGGCGCCTGTTAGGCCCCCTGGGGTTCGTTCAGTCCGGGACATAGGGCTCCAGACCCGGAGGGAGATGAAAGAGGTGGCCACACAGACACAGATAGCGGGTCACGACTTGACTGTACAGGCCACACGACGTCATCAGGTCCTGGTGGTCCTTAGTGCCTCGGATGTTTGGCAAGCATCAGAACAGTGCCAGGTGGTACCTGGAACACCCCTGCCAAAGAATTATAAATAACCCGGACAGGGTCCCTGTATGTAAATAGTTAAATTGTTGATGTACCCGGACGGGTGAATGTTCATAAAAAAATTTTTTAATTTAATAAAAAACACAACACAGTTTTCATTACTTTTATTACAGTCTCATCCTGCGACGCCATCGATCTCCTGTAAAAAAATGAAAAAAAAAAACAGCAGTATACCACCTGTCCGACGCAGTCAATAGTAACGAGTGTCCCACGACGATCCAGCTCTGCTACATCAGAATGACAGGCAGAGCCTGTCATCCCGGCGCAGCACAGCTGATTACCTGCTTCCCCGGCGGTGACGTCATCGGACTGGTTTACGGCCGGGATTACCCTGCAGTCACTGCAGTTATCGCGAAAAACTGCATGTGACCGCCAGGGAGAAGATAATGGCGGCCATCAAGCAGTCCAGGACGTGACCGCCGGAGATCTTCTGCCAGGTAAGTGCCGCTGACTCCTGACAGACCCGACCGACGGACACTCACAGTGACAGTGACAAATCCGATTCCGGTATCCGATATGACGAAAATATCGGTACTCGGAATCGAAAGCCCGATACAGCTAATATCGGCCGATACCCGATATTTGCAGTATCGTATCGCTCAACACTAATTGCACAACAACTTTTGGGGTCCAATTTCTCCTGTTACCCTTGGGAAAATTAAAAAATAGCGGGCTAAAGTATCATTTTTGAGGAAAAAAATTATTTTTTATTTCAGCTGCAGATGGAAGGAAAGGAGACACACTAGTTCATAACTAGTGGGTAGGCGGAGCCCAGATAGGATTGACACCTCAGATTAAAAAGAGTGTTGACCGGCCCCTCCAGCACGGGCTCCTCCTACTCCAGCTTTCTCCAGTCTAAAATTTGAGGTCCAGAGGATAGTCGCTGCTGGAAGCAGCTCCTCAGAAGATTTTATTATTTTACTCGGACAAGAGACTTGGATCACAAGAAGTGGTCTAGAGGTCTCAGGGGTCTTAGCGCTGCTGGACCCCAACCTCTCCCTTGGCGGATCTGTATTACCCTGATGGTGGTCCCTGCAGAATCATGCCGGCCCTGGGGGATGAGGATGGCTTCCCTGGCGGGGACGCAAACCGCGCTGCAGGGGTCACTACGTTCCCCGCCCTGGGGGGAAGCATGGGCATAGCGCCAGAAACCCATGGGGGTCCCTGTGGCGCTTCGGCTGGTGAGTACCCCGCATTTTTATTAATGTGTGTGTGAGTGCTTAAGCGACTGCTGCGGCAGCCGCTGTACAATACATGTCGGTGACTGGTGTTTTTTGTCCGCAGGTTAATGCCTGCAGGACATAGGAGAGAGGATGCGCGCCTTTTTATTTGAATTTTCGCGCCGCTCTGAGCGCGCGCTTTACTGCAGTCTCCATTTCTAGCTTCTCTCATGGAGCACACGGAGGCACAGCGCGGCGGCCATTAATGAAGTCAGCTGAAACTTCCTCGGGCTATTCTCTCTCCTCCCCTCCCGGCAACGTTACAACAGACCAGCTGGGTGAGTCGCTTCTACCCCTCCGGGCAGAAGCTTAACCCCTTCACCCCCACAGCGCGGGCGCCTTCTGGGGCACTAATGAGTGGCAGTTAGCGCTGTCCTGCGGCTGTTATCGCATAAGGGGCTCGCACACTCTTTTCAATAATAATAAAGAGGTTGTGGGGAGTCTGCGATTTTAATACTGCCACTATACGTTTCCACTAACGATCCTGATAACGACGCATACTTGCGATCGTTTGTGTGATTATTTTTTAATGTCGCTAGTAGCTGCCAATTTGGGCGATCTCATTAACATCGCATAAGCGGTTAGCGATCTCCTTAACAACTTTGGCGGTCATTGCGATATACAAAATAGCGCAATTTTTTTAGCGATCTTGTGGAACGTTTTTTCTGATTAATGTGGCATAGCTGTCCTGCAGCTGCTGCCTTATAAGAGGCACTTGGGGCTCGCACAACTTTTTCATTATCAAGGTTGTGGGGAGTTTGCTACTTTAACCCCTTCTTAGGCGGTTAATTCTTAAAGCTGGGTAGCTCTCTCTTTAAGAGCTTTAACCCTTCAGCGATTGTTTTTTCTTTAAGAAACACACTGTTCTAGTTACTGACAGTTTTAGCCTGCTATATACTGTGCAAGGACATGTCAGATGTGGACAATCTGACACGCAGACCTCGACGGCGTCATGCGCAGCGGTCGGAGGTTCCAGTGGTGATGGAGGCCCTCGCTAGTTTCTATTGATGGCCTGTCTGACCTTCTAGGTTATGGAGTGTCAGCTAGATCCTCTCAAGGAAGCGACACAAATCGGTGCCTTCCTTCTCGCGTAGCGAAGATGTCCGTTTCGGACAAGGAGGATCGGCAGGGACACTCTGCCTCTCTCATGGATCATGAGGGCGTTACAGTTACCGGAGAGAGGTAACTAGACGTTCGGGTAAGTCGGCCCGGATATTTCAGGAGTCGCATGGTCGCGACGACTTTACAAGCTGTATCCGTTTTCTACGGAGTTGATTGTTAATTGGATCTCCTGAAGTGAATGTCCCTTTATCCCAGCTTAGCAAATCTTCCTGGTAAAGGAAGGCGAGTCTGCAGGACCTGCTGGAACAGAAAAATGGAGATGGCAACAATATCCATCTGCGAGGCCGCGGGTCATGGATTCAGTATTAAGGATCTATGTGTACTTGTAAAGTTTCCCTGAGCCGTTTGGACCGTCTACGGACGGCGTGACAAGATGGATCCCCTCTATCGAGGTAGATGGGCTTTTCAAGTTGAAGGATACTGCATCACTGCTATCCAGGGCGCAATCCTCGGCAGTCACAGTCAGAAGAGCACTGTGGCTTAGACAGTGGAACGCGGTTTCCAAGCAGGGTTTGCTATTTTTAGCTTACAAAGTGGTCAGCTATTTGAATCTGACCTCACAGAGCTGATTGCTGAGGCAAAAGAAACAGCTTTAACCGCAGCGCAGAGCTGTGACTTCTGCGTCTGGCAGGACTAGTGCCGGTAGTTGTCGGCGGTCCTTTCGGTTCAGGAGATGATCCGGTCAACCCTCTGGGGGTTTGGGTCGTTCCTCTCTTTTTTAAAAAAAAAAAAAAAAAAAAAGGGGGGGAATTCTCAGAAATTCCGCATACCCTGGAAACAGAACTTACATTAAGACAGAAGCTGGCAAAAAACCCGCTAAAGCGGTCTGACGTCTGGGTCTCACTCGAGCGCTCTCGAGTGGAGGGTCGTTTACTCCAATTCAAACCGACTTGGGTTTTCCGTGTGTCGGACACCTGGGTGACACAGGTTGTGTTGGCAGGCTACTTCATAGAGTTTCTTTCTCGACCCCCGGACAGTTTTTGTCAATCAAGCATTCTGTCAGAGCCGAACTAATTGCCGCTCTACTACGAGAGGTCGATTCCCTTCTGCAGAAGGGTGTGGTGATACCGGTTCCGCAGAGGACCGGGGAAGAGGATTTTTATTCCAACCTCTTTGTGGTCCCCAAAAAGGAGGACAAATTTCGCCTATTCTGGATCTCAAGGATTGAATCGGCATGTCTACACCCGAAAATTCCGCATGGAGTCGCTTCGCTCCGTTGTGGCAGCCCTGTCGCAGAACGTCTTTTTGGTCAATCGACATTCGCGACGCTTATTTGCATGTTCCCGTCGGAAGGGCTCACCGGCGCTTCCTTCGTTTTGCCATAGGTCAGGACCATTACCAGTTTGTGGCTCTGCTATTCGGCTTGGCCTCGGCGCCCAGAGTTTTTACAAAAATTCTGGCGCCCCTCGTGGCAATTCTTCGAAGACAGGGGGTTACGATTTCCCTACCTGGACGATCTTTTGATTGTGGCGTCCTCAAAGGAGGAGGCGGGGACGGCTCGCAATCTATCCCTTCAGCTTCTGGAGGATTTCGGGTGGCTGGTCAATTGGGAGAAGTCGTCTCTGGAACCGTCGCAGTCAATCCTGTTTTTGGGGATGCATTTCGACACGGTACGGACGGTGGTGTCCCTTCTTCCAGACAAGCGGGCATGTCTCTTCCGACATGTACAGATTATGGAGTCTGCGACAGCAATGTCCCTTCGAAAGTGTATGCGCCTTCTGGTTTTGATGGTGGCGTCCATGGAGGTACTTCCGTTTGCCAATTTCATTCCAGGGCCCTCCAAAGGCTCATTCTGAGTCGTTGGGATCGATCGCAAGCTTCTCTGGATTGTAGCGTCATCATCCCTCACAGGGTGCGAGAATCCCTAGGATGGTGGTTACGTCCAGGAGCGTTATCCCTGGGGAAATCTTTCCTCCCTCCGAGGTGGTCTGTCATAACCACCGATGCCAGCCTGACGGGCTGGGGGGGTGTCTGGAACGATCTTTGGATCCAGGGAGTATGGTCATTGGAAGAGTCTGTTCTACCGATCAACATCCTGGAATTGAGGGCAAAAAATTTTTTCTTTTGCCTCCAACACTGGACGGTTCCTTTGAGCGGTCTGCCAGTCTGAGTGCAGACAGACAACGCGACGGCGGTCGCGTATATCAACCACCAAGGCGGGACAAGGAGCTCCAGGCTCATGATGGAGGTGTCTCGGATCCTGCTATGGGCCGAGACCAGGGTTCCAGCCATCTCTGCGATTCACATTCCAGGAGTCCAGAATACCACGGCGGACTTCCTCAGTCGCGAGAAGATGGATCCTGGAGAATGGAGTCTCCATCCGGAAATTTTTGCACTGCTGTGCTCCCGTTGGGGAACTCCCCAAGTGGATTGATGGCATCCAGGTTCAATGCCAAACTACCGACCTTCATATCCAGGTACAAGGACCATAAGGCTGTGGCGGTGGATGCTCTGGTGGCTCCGTGGGACCATTTCGAGCTAGTCTATGTGTTTCCGCCGATATCCTTACTTCCTCTGGTGCTGCGTCGGATCAGACTGGAGAGAATTCCGGCTATGTTGATAGCCCCGGATTGGCCAAGGAGGACGTGGTTCTCGACACTGGTGTCGCTTTTGGCTGTACCGCCATTTCCTCTTCCTCTTCGCCCGGATCTGTTATCCCAGGGGCCCATTCGTCATCCGGACTTGAAGTCTCTGCATTTGACGGCGTGGCTCTTGAGACCGAAATATTGACCCGTAGAGGTTTTTCAGCTGAAGTCATTGCCACTCTGCGAGCTGCCAGAGGTCCGGCTGCTACTAAGATTTATCACAAGACTTGGGAAGCCTTCTTTCGTGGTGTTCGGGTTCTTCAAGGAATCCGAGGATTTTTTTTCCATTCCCAATCTGTTGGCTTTTCTGCAGTACGGGTTGGACAAAGGTTTAGCAGTTAGCACTCTGAAAGGCCAGGTTTCTGCCCTGTCCTGTTTCGGAAGGCTATCGCCTCGCGTAGGGACGTACGTTCCTTTTTTCGCGGAGTAACTCGTCAGTTTCCACCGCGGAAGGCGCCTGTGTCTTCTTGGCGGCTCAACCTTGTCTTGGAGGCTCTTCAGCATGTGCCTTTTGAGCCTATGGGTTCTGCTAGCCTTTCTTTACTTTCTTGGAAGGTTGCCTTCTTAGTGGCGGTAACCTCTTTAAGAAGGGTTTCTGAGTTGGCAGCTCTTTCTTGCTCGCCTCCTTTCCTGGAGTTTTACCCGAATCGAGTAGTGCTTCGCACACGGGGCGACTTTCTACCTAAGGTGGTGTCGCAATTTCATGTTAACCAGGATATTGTGTTGCCCTCGCTTTGCCCGGGCCCGAGGAATGCAAAGGAACGAGACTTGCACAAATTGGATTTGGTGCGGGCCTTGAAGTTTCTATTTGTCTGTTACTCAAGGTTTTAGGAAGTCAGTTTCTCTGTTTGTGATTCCAGCAGGTCGCAGGCGTGGTCAACGAGCTTCCAAGGTTTCTATAGCTCGTTGGATTCGGTCAGCCATTTTGGAGGCTTACCGTCTTAAAGGCGAACCTTGCCCGATTAAGATTCGAGCTCACTCCACGAGGGCTGTGGCTTCATCGTGGGCCTTTCATCAAGGGGCTTCGGCAGCTCAGTTCTGCCGAGCGGCGACCTGGCGTTCCGTCCACACATTTACAAAGTTTTATAAGGTGGACGTCAGTGCTTCCGCTGATGCGGCCTTAGGACGTAGGGTCCTGCAGGCAGCGGTAATTTAAGTTTTAGTTAACTTGTATTTGGCGCCTGTTGCGCATTTATCTAGGTTGATGGGTTTCTGCCTCTTTTGGTTTTTTTCCCACCCTAATTTTTGGACTGCTTTGGGACGTCCCACTAGTTATGAACTAGTGTGTCTCCTTTCCTTCCATCTGCAGCTGAAAGACGGATTTTGGTAAGAACTTACCTGTAAAATCCTTTTCAGCGAAGGAAGGAAAGGAGACACAGCTCCCTCCCATGGCAGAAGTGTGTTGTTGTATTACAGATGCAGCGTGACCCTTCTCTGATAGCGATTTTCTGGGCTGAGGTCGACGCGCTACGGCTCTGTTCCAGCATTGCCAGCTTATCGCAGTAGTCAGGTTCAGTGAGTAGTACCTGGAACTGTGTGGTTTTTCTTTGCCAAATGTATGCATAACCTGTACTTTTGTATTTTTCTCTGAAGTCCTTCAGAAGGGGTTATGTTGCTCCGCTGGTGATATTGCTCTTTCTTAAGCTTGGGTACGACTGGAGAAAGCTGGAGTAGGAGGAGCCCGTGCTGGAGGGGCCGGTCAACACTCTTTTTAATCTGAGGTGTCAATCCTATCTGGGCTCCGCCTACCCACTAGTTATGAACTAGTGTGTCTCCTTTCCTTCCTTCGCTGAAAAGGATTTTACAGGTAAGTTCTTACCAAAATCCGTCTTTTCACGGCTCTACGTTATAAACTTCTGTGAAGCACTTGGGGGGTTCAACGTGCTCACCGTACATCTAGATAAGTTCTTTAAGGGGTGTAGTTTCCAAAATTGTGTCATTTGTGGGGGTTTCCCACTGTTTAGGTGCATCAGGGGCTCTCCAAACGTGACATGGCGTCCAATTTCAATTCCAGACAATTTTGGTTTGAAAAAGTCAAACTGCGCTCCTTCCCTTCCAAGCCCTGCCGTGCGCCCAAACGGTGGTCCCCCCCACATATGGGGTATCAGCGTACTCAGGACAAATTGGACAACAACTTTTATGGTCTAATTTCTCCGGTTACCCTTGGGAAAATAAAAAATTGGGGACTAAACGATCAGGTTTGTGGAAAAAATATGATTTTTTATTTTCACGCCCGGGCGTTATAAACTTCTGTGAAGCACTTGGGGGTTCAAAGTGCTCACCATACATCTAGATAAGTTACTTAGGGGATCTAGTTTCCAAAATGGGGTCACTTGTAGGGGGTTTCCACTGTTTAGACACATCAGGGCCTCTACAAACGGGACATGGCGTCTAGCCAATTCTGCGTTGAAAAAGTCTAACGGCGCTCCTTCCCTTCCATGCTCTGCCATGCACCCAAACAGTGGTTTACCCCCATATATGGGGTATCAGCATGCTCAGGACAAATTGCACAAAAACTTTTTTTTTGGGAAAATAAAAATTGGGGTGAAAAGATCGTTTTTGTGGAAAAATATGATTTTTTATTTTCACGGCTCTACGTTATAAACTTCTGTGAAGCACTTGGACGTTTAAAGTGCTCACCACACATCTAGATAAGTTCCTTAAGGGGTCTAGTTTCCAAAATGGGGTCACTTGTTGGGGTTTCCACTGTTTAGGCACATCAGGGGCTCTCCAAACGTGACATGGCGTCCAATTTCAATTCCAGACAATTTTGGTTTGAAAAAGTCAAACTGCGCTCCTTCCCTTCCAAGCCCTGCCGTGCGCCCAAACAGTGGTCCCCCCCACATATGGGGTATCAGCGTACTCAGGACAAATTGGACAACAACTTTTGTGGTCTAATTTCTCCTGTTACCCTTGGGAAAATAAAAAATTGGGGACTAAACGATCAGGTTTGTGGAAAAAATATGATTTTTTATTTTCACGCCCGGGCGTTATAAACTTCTGTGAAGCACTTGGGGGTTCAAAGTGCTCACCATACATCTAGATAAGTTACTTAGGGATCTAGTTTCCAAAATGGGGTCACTTGTAGGGGGTTTCCACTGTTTAGACACATCAGGGCCTCTACAAACGCGACATGGCGTCTAGCCAATTCTGCGTTGAAAAAGTCTAACGGCGCTCCTTCCCTTCCATACTCTGCCATGCACCCAAACAGTGGTTTACCCCCATATATGGGTATCAGCATGCTCAGGACAAATTGCACAAAAACTTTTTTTTTGGAAAATAAAAATTGGGGTGAAAAGATCGTTTTTGTGGAAAAATATGATTTTTTTATTTTCACGGCTCTACGTTATAAACTTCTGTGAAGCACTTGGACGTTTAAAGTGCTCACCACACATCTAGATAAGTTCCTTAAGGGGTCTAGTTTCCAAAATTGAGTCACTTGTTGGGGGTTTCCACTGTTTAGGCACATCAGGGCTCTCTAAACGCGACATGGCGTCCAGCCAATTCTGCATTGAAAAAGTCAAACGGCGCTCCTTCCCTTGCGACCTCTTCCGTGCGCCCAAAAAGTGGTTTACCCCCACATATGGGGTATCGGCGTATTCGGGAGAAATTGCACAACAAATTTTGTGGTTCATTTCTTCCTTTAACACTTGTGAAAATAAAAAAAAAAATTGGTTCCGAATTAAAGATTTTGCAAAAAAAGTTAAATGTTAATTTTTTCCTTCCACATTGCTTCAGTTCCTGTGAAGCAAGTAAAGGGTTAATAAACTTCTTGAATGTGGTTTTGAGCACTTTGAGGGGTACAGTTTTTAGAATGGTGTCACTTTTGGGTATTTTCTATCATATAGACCCCTCAAAGTGACTTCAAATGTGATGTGGTCCCTAAAAAAAAAATGGTGTTGTAAAAATGAGAAATCGCTGGTCAACTTTTAACCCTTAAAAAATGTTCCCAAAATTGTGCTGATGTAAAGTAGACATGTGGGAAATGTTACTTATTAAGAAATTTGTGTGACATATCTCTCTGATTTCAGGGCATAAAAATTGAAAGTTTGAAAATTGCTAAATTTTCAAAATTTTCGCCATATTTCCGTTTTTTTTCATAAATAAAAGCAAGTCATATACATTTTTTTTACCACTAACGTGAAGTACAATATGTCATGAAAAAACAGTCTAGGAATCAACTGGATTCGTTAAAGCGTTCCAGAGTTATAACCTCATAAAGTGACAGTGGTCAGAATTGTAAAAATTGGCCCTGTCATTAAGCTGCAAAATGGCTCTGTCACTAAGGGGTTAAAGAGGAATAATTTTTCTACTGCCATATATGTGTGTTAGATAGCGCTTTAATCATACTGGGATTATGGATATTGATAGTCTATTTGAGAGGGGCTTATTTCGGCCTGTCATTGAGCATCAGTCGACATTTGTTTACTACAAGAAAAAAAGGTAGCACACTGTAGTGCTATAGCTTGCAAACATGAAATATGAAAAAATGAATTGCATCACTGCCTTAGAAATATGAAAAAATTGAGAAGTCTTAGCGCATAAGATGGCCAAATTATGTGTACCTGATAGCCACGTTAAGGCTCTTCTCGTATATCAGGTCCTAACTAATGCCAATCCTCGCTTAGAAAAGCCTGTCTGCATGGGAACATATGAATCCTCTCTCTAGACTGAAATCTACATCTCTGCGGAGGGGTAATGGCCCTGGTATAATTAAAACGCCTGTGACCAGCAGGTGGAGTGCTCAGGCAGAAGGTAAATGAACACACATCAAAAAACTGACCGGCACATCCAAAAATAGACCCTATGTGAACAGGTGCTAAACCTAGAGTCACCAACTCATGCACATACAAGAAAAAAAGGTAGCACACTGTAGCGCTATAGCTTGCAAACACGAAATATGAAAAATGAATTGCATCACTGCCTTAGAAATATGAAAAAATTGAGAAGTCTTAGCGCATAAGATGGCCAAATTATGTGTACCTGGTATAATTAAAACACCTGTGATCAGTTTTTTGATGTGTGTTCATTAACCTTCTGCCTGAGCACTCCACCTGCTGGTCACAGGCGTTTTAATTATACCAGGGCCATTACCCCTCCACAGAGATGTAGATTTCAGTCTAGAGAGAGGATTCATATGTTCCCATGCAGACAGACTTTTCTAAGCGAGGATTGGTATTAGTTAGGACCTGATATACGAGAAGAGCCTTAACGTGGCTATCAGGTACACATAATTTGGCCATCTTATGCGCTAAGACTTCTCAATTTTTTCATATTTCTAAGGCAGTGATGCAATTCATTTTCCATATTTCGTGTTTGCAAGCTATAGCGCTACAGTGTGCTACCTTTTTTTCTTGTATGTGCATGAGTTGGTGACTCTAGGTTTAGCACCTGTTCACATTGGGTCTATTTTTGGATGTGCCGGTCAGTTTTTTGATGTGTGTTCATTTACCTTCTACCTGAGCACTCCACCTGCTGGTCACAGGCATTTTAATTATACCAGGGCCATTACCCCTCCACAGAGATGTAGATTTCAGTCTAGAGAGAGGATTCATATGTTCCCATGCAGACAGACTTTTCTAAGCGAGGATTGTCATTAGTTAGGACCTGATATACGAGAAGAGCCTTAACGTGGCTATCAGGTACATCAGGTCATCAAGGTATGCTGCAGCATTCTTCTTATGTGGAGCTAGGATCCAATCCATAGCCCTCTGGAAGGTTGCTGGGGCACCCTGCAGTCTGAAGGACATTCTGGTGTATTGAAAACACCCATCAGGCGTCGACAAGACCGTCTTCTCCTTTGCACTCTGGGACATGGGCATCTGCCAACAGCCCTTCGTCAGGTCAAGGGTTGTAATGTACCTTGCGGGTCCAAGTCTCTCAATGACTTTGTCCACAGGTGGCATTGGGTATGCATCAAAACTTGAGACTATTTAGCCTGCGATAGTAATTATAAAACCGCAACTCACCATTGGGCTTCAGCACGAGGACAATGGGACTCGACTATCTACTTTTCGACTCCACTATCACCCCGAGGTCTAGCATCCTCTTCAGCTCATTTGATATCACCTTTCAATGTGCTTGCGGAATTCTAGGGCTTGAGGTTCACATTTACATGCGGTTCTGTCAACACGTCATTCTCCACCACCTGCGTATGCCTTGACAACTCTGAGAACAGGTCATGGTTCCGCTGCAACAGCTCCCGACACTGTTGCCTCTGGGCTGGCGTTAGAGTCTCTGCAATGGTAAAATTGTCCACTGTGGCTTTGGGATTGGCTACCAGGCAAGGGATTTCCAGCTAATCCCCGTCTCGTCAGGCTTGAGTAAGTTCACATGATAGACTTGATGCGGCTTCCGTCGACTCGGCTGGTGTACCTTGTAATTCACCTGTTTTTCCACAACCTCAAATAAGCCTTGTCACTTGGCTAGGAACTTGATCTCCACCGTGAGTGTAAGCACTAGCATACAGTCCCCGGGCTGGAACTGCCTCAGCCTCGCTGATCGGTTATACACCCTTGCTTGTGCCTCCTGTGCCTGGAGAAGATGCTCCATCACGATAAGCATTACTTTCACCAACCTCTCCTGGAACTGGCCACATGCTCTATGATGCTAGGGCGTGGCATGACCTCGGTTTCCTTGGTGATGTCCAGGAGCCCTCGCGGATGTTGACCATACAGGAGCTCAAGTGACTAGAAGCCAGTAGACATGCGATTGGGCCATGTCCAAAACCCTCTGCCGGGAAGGTCCTGGAACCAACAGCAGCAACACCAATTGCATTGTAAGCAGCAGCAATGCCAAGAGCAACAGTACCGTGAGCAGGAGCAGTTACAGCAGGAGACAAATAAATTGCTTCTCCCCCACATTAAGGTGATGACTCGTACGTCCGGAAAGCGGTAAGACGAGCCATGCAAAAGATGACACCAGGGGATGATATAGAAACGTTTTTAACTGTATTCGAACGGGTTGCAGAGCGGGAGAGACTGCCCCCGTAGCAATAGACGGAGGTGCTGTCCCCCTAACTGACAGGCAAACCCCAGAAAGCTTACAGAATGCCCGGGAATATGCCAAGTTAAAAATGGAGATATTGGCACGCTCAGGGTCACTGATAAAGGCCACAATTCCCCACCATTTGATCCCAGGGAAACATGGGGGAGTCCACTGTATCCACGGGAACGCCAAGGACTACCCTATTGCCAGAGTGTTGATAAAATCGAGCCTGGGTATGGAGTCCCATGAGGCTGGGGTAGTCAAGAGACTTACTACACCCCGTGAGAATCGGGCGGGACTTCAGCCTGTTCTGGGACTTGTGGGAAAGGGGAGCCAAGTGACTCAGACAGGAGCCAGCTCAACCCTGATGAATCGCTGTTGCATTTGGAGGTGGATGAGTTCCCCTTGTATGTCCTAGCTGGTGATGACGACAAAATGGTGACAGTCAGGCCGGAGGTTCCTGAACTGAGGGTTTCTGGGGAAAATTTTGGGACTTCTCATATGCGGGATCTTACCCTAAAAAGGGCCTTTGAAAATGTGTGTGTGATTGATGGGGTTGCTCAAGATCCGGGAGCTGACACCAGGTATCCACACTTTGCAGCCAATGGCGAATTGTTGTATCGAGTGACCACACTGAGGTGAGGTGAGAAAGTGGAGTTTGCCAGCCTACGTGGATCATTAACTTCTTTGAGAAGGTTACATAACCTCACAGCATTAAGGGACAAGCAGAGTGAGTTAAATGAGCTAAATACCATTAGAACTACTTGCTGATAAAGAATATAGTGACTGGAGACATGCAGGATCAATGCAGGAGTGGAATGAGCTAAATACCTGTATGAAGAGAATAGAGATGAGTGTTAGATTCTGCCACGTTTAACTGCAAAAAGTACTTTTAAAAATGTACTTAGAATAAATGTTGATAATCAGCACTGTTACTTGGACCCTCACACACATTGACTACTAGGACCTGACAGGTTTCTGTAGTTTTTATTAACCTAATAACTATCTGATGTATGAAATGCATGTGAAAAAAAAGCAAAAACTGGAGTAAAGCTGCATGTGCACTGAGACATTATTGTTCATGATAACCTTGCAGTGTAAACAGGCCGTCAATCACCTGAAGAAGGAGCGAAATGCGTGTTCATTGGGTGAACTTATCTTTTGGGCAATGCAGAAGCTCATTACTGTCGGCAGGCAATTTTCCTGTATGAACAGAACTCGCACTGCTTAGAAGCAGCTACCGATCGTTCACTGCCCATCCTTATCAGTATACTGCTGCGGAAACACGCTATTAAAGATCACCGATTGGTAACTGTTTAATGCTGTCGGTTGCTTCATGTAAACCGTCCCTAAGATGCTCTGCCAGCAGGGTCCAGAACAAGTCTCTGCTGGCAGCACATTTTGGTCCAGTTTCCAGACATTTTGTGCTGTGCTATTTTGGTGAACCTCTTCTACTGTCAACTGAAGGATTGCGGCTGCCCTACTATACACCTACACTAGACAGGCAGCGGAGCAGGCAGCTTTAACCCCTTCATGATGCGGTCATTTTCCATTTTTGCTTTACATTTTTTCCTCACCTACTTCCCAGAGCCATAACTCTTCTATTTTTCTGTTCTTATAGGCATAGGAGGGCTTGTTTTTTCCAGGACAAGATGTACTTTTGAATGACACTTTACCACATAGTGTACTGGAAAATAGGAAAAAAAAATTCCAAAATGCAATTCTAACTTTGTTTCTTGGGGATTATTTTTACAGTGTAAAGCTTGTGGTAAATATTAACCTGCAATATAATTTTACTCATCGATACGGTTATGGCGATACCAAGTATGCCCAGATTTTTTTTATATTTTAGTGGTGAAAAAAAATCAGAAGTTCGTCCCAAAACATTTTTTGGGTTGTGTTGCTATTTTCTGAGACCCTTAACATTCTTATTTTTTGACCTATAGAGCTAGATGGCTTATTTTTTGCCGGCCAGATGACATTTTTATAAAGAGAATTTTGGGATGGATGTGACTTTTTGATCACTTGTTAGTTGTTACAGCCTTTTTATGGAATTGCTGCAACCAAAAAAAATTATTTTGGCGTTCTTGAATTTTTTTCATTTACGGTGTTTACTGATCAGGTTGTTTTTATTTTGTGATAGATCAGACTTTTCTGAACGTGGCGATACCACATATGTGTATTTTTTTCATATCAATATATTCAATGGGTGGAATAGGAGGGTGATTTGAACTTTTTGGCTATGTGCACACGTTCAGGATTATTTGCGTTTTTTCCGCGTTTTTTCGCAGGAAAAAACACGTCAAAAACGCATGATTTAAGCATCCTATCATTTAGAATGAATTCCGCAATTTTTGTGCACATGGTGCGTTTTTTTCCGCGAAAACGCATCTCGGAAAAAGAACCAACATGTTCATTAATTTTGCGGAATTCTAGCGTTTTTCCCGTTATATTATTGACCTAGAAAGTTCAGGAAAAAAATCGCGGTAAAAACGCGCAAAATCCGCACCAAAAACACGAAAAAAATGCGCGTTTTTACCGCGGAAAATGTCCGTTTTTGCTCAGGAATATTCTGCAAACATTCCTGAACGTGTGCACTTAGCCTTAGGGGTTTTTTTAAATTTTTTTTTAAACAAAAAACATTTTTTTTTTTACCTTTCACTGTTATTGTTAGCCTCCTTAGGGAATTGAATATACTATTGTCCAATAGCTTGTGCTATATACAGCGATGCGACAGCATCACTGCATATAGCAGAAATCATGGTCTCCTTTGAAGCACGGCCACAGGCATGTTTTAAATGCCACTGTCAGAGATTAATTGCAGCATTTAACAGGTTAACATCGCTCCACCTGCAATTGTTAGTGGTAGGTCCTAGCTGTAAAACACAGCCATCACCTTCTGAGTGTAGGACGGGCTTGTGAAGGGGTTAATACTGTACCCACTGTACTAGCCTATGGTGTTTCATTCATTCATAAACCCAATTCCAAAAAAGTTGTGTCACTGTCTTTAATGGAAAGAAAAGAATGCGATGATTGGAAATCTCTTATAACCATATTTTATTCCAAACAAAATACAACACAGATCCGAAGGTGAAAATTAGACAGTTGTCCATTTTATTTGAAAAAATTGCCTAATTCAGAAATTGATGGCAGTAACACATCCCAAAAAAAGTTGGAGCAGCTCTCTTCCCCACTCAGCGCCTCCTTTCTCCTGCTTGATTGACAGCTCGTTGGCCTGAAGTTATACGGCATAGAGATTGTCACTCAAGTGGGAGAAGGCAGTGCAGGCAGGTAATAGAGCCGGAGTGACACAGGCTTTAGATCTTCAGCCTCATTTGCATCCAAACAGAAAACAGGTGTGTACAGGTGCTTACTAAGAGTAGCCATCTCCATATATAACCAACAATTAAAGTAGCACTCTGTAGAGCTATAGCATGCAAGAATGAAATATATGAAATTTGAAATTCATTACTGCTCTACAAAATAGGAAAAGATGAGAATACTTAGCAAATAAATAGGCCAGCTCATATGTGCCTATATATATAGCTTCCGGGGCTTATCTGCAGCATTCTGTAATGCAGTAGATAAGCCCCCCAGTCCGACCTGAAAGATAAGAAAAAGAGGTTTTATTATACTCACCCGGGGGGGGGGGACAGTCTGATGCGTTCCGGTCCGATGGGTGTCGTAGGTCCTGGTGCAGCACCTCCCATCTTCATGCGATTCCATCCTCCTGCTTGCTTCGTGATGCGCTCCTGCGCAGGCGTACTGATCTGCCCTTGTTGAGGGCAGAGCAGAGTACTGCAGTGCCCAGGCGCTGGGCCTCTCTGACCTTTCCCAGCCCCTGTGCACTGCAGTAATTTACTCTGCCCTCAACAGGGCAGATCAGTACGCCTGCGCAGGAGCACGACACGAAGCAAGCAGGAGGACGACATCACATGAACATGGGAGGCACCGAACCCGGACCTGAGACACCCATCGAACCGGACCGCATCGGACCACCCCCCTGGGTGAGTATAATAAAACCTCTTTTTCTTATCTTTCAGGTCGGATCGAGGGCTTATCTAAAGCATTACAGAATGCTGTAGATAAGCCCCGAAAGGCAGTGGCCGCATCTTATAGCGGCAAAAAGAGGTGACAGGTTCACTTTAACATCCTGTTTCTTGAACCACAATCAGGAAGCTTTTGTTAGTGTTGGATTTTCCAACTAACCATTGTAGCCAATCACTGACTTTAGAAGTGATGTTTGAACACGGCTGTTACCTCTGTCGCCATCATAACTTACAGTGCCCTATGGTGTCCGTGGGAGCAATGTCGCTAGAGCAGAGGGGAATACAAAGGGTAATATTTTTTTATGTATCATTGCCTACTACTGGGCAAAGCCATTTACCGTATATACTCATGTATAAGCCGACCCGTGTATATGCCGACCCCCCTAATTTTGCCACAAAAAACTGGGAAAACTTATTGACTCATGTATAAGCCTTGGGTGGAAAATGATTATGCCCCCATATGCTCCATAGATAATGCCCCCATATGATGCTCCTCAGATTATGCCCCCATATGCTGCACAGATTATGCCCATATGCTGCACAGAATATGCCCCATATGCTCCACAGATTATGCCCCCATATGCTCCACAGATTATGCCCCATATGCTCCACAGATTATGCCCCATATGTTCCACAGATTATGGCCTCATATGCTCCACAGATTATGCCCCATATGCTCCACAGATTATGCACCCATATGCTCCACAGATTATGCACCCATATGCTCCACAGATTATGCCCCCATATGTTCCACAGATTATGCCCCCATATGCTCCTAGAGTATGCCCCCATATGCTGCACAGATTATGCCCAATATGCTCCACAGATTATGCCCCATGTGCTCCACAGATTATGCCCCCCATATGCTCCACAGATTATGCCCCCATATGTTCCACAAATTATGCCCCCATATGTCCCACAGATTATGCCCCATATGCTCCACAGATTATTCCCCATAGTATAGGTCCCTTATGCTGCCGCGCTGCTGCAAAAGAAAAAAAAAATGACATACTCACCTCTCGTCGCTGGGGGCCAGGTGCCGGTGTCTTGAGCAGGCGGTGACACTGGCGCGCTATGGGGGACAGGTGCCTGTGTCACCGCTCGCTCAGGACCCCGGCACCTGAGAAATTTACTTGTCACCGGACCGGTCCACCGCTGTGCTGCTCCCTCTTCCGGGTCCTCGGCAGTGAATGATCAGGCAGAGGGCGCGGCACGCACTAACTACGTCATCGCGCCCTCTGCCTGAACATTCACAGCCAGAGGAGTCGGACGAGGAGGTCGGAGCAGCGCGCAGCGGTGGACGGGGGACAGGTGAATATCACTATACTCACCCCTCCCCCGGCGCGTCACTCTCTGCTGCCTCTCCTCTTCTCCCGGTGGTCTCCGCAGCTCTTCCTTCCTACAGCGGTCACGTGGTACCGCTCATTAAAATCATGAATATATGCATATTCATGACTTTAATGAGCGGTACCACGTGACCGCTGCAGGAAGGAGCTGGAGATCGTGGGAGAAGCAGGGGGGCAACAGAGATGCGCCGGCGGAGGGGTGAGTATGATCCGACACCCCCGCTCCCCCTCCCCTGCCGACCCCTGGTATATGACTCGCGTATAAGCCGAGAGGGGACTTTCAGCCCTAAAAATGGGCTGAAAATATCGGCTTATACGCGAGTATATACGGTAAGTTTCTGAGATATATAATACACTGAGAAAACAAGAAAGTGGAATAACTTATCAGAGCTCTTATTATATAGCTACAGTGCCTACAAGTAGTATTCAACCCCCTGCAGATTTAGCTGGTTTGATAAGATGCAAATAAGTTAGAGCCTTCAAACTGCAAACGAGAGTAGGATTTATTAACAGAAGCATAAATCTTACAAAACAAAAAGTTATATTGCTCAGTTGAATTTTAATAAATTTTAAACATAAAAGTGTGGGTCAATTATTATACAACCCCTATGTTTAATATTTCGTGGAATAACCCTTGTTTGCAATTACAGCTAATAATCGTCTTTTATAAGACCTGATCAGGCCAGCACAGGTCTGTGGAGTTATCTTGGCCCACTCCTCCATGCAGATCTTCTTCAAGTTATCTAGGTTCTTTGGGTGTCTCATGTGGACTTTAATCTTGAGCTCCTTCCACAAGTTTTCAATTGGGTTAAGGTCAGGAGACTGACTAGGCCACTCCAACACCTTGACTTTTTCCCTCTTGAACCAGGCCTTGGTTTTCTTGGCTGTGTGCTTTGGGTCGTTGTCTTGTTGGAAGATGAAATTACGACCCATCTTAAGATCCTTGATGGAGGAGCGGAGGTTCTTGGCCAAAATCTCCAGGTAGGCCGTGCTATCCATCCTCCCATGGATGCGGACCAGATGGCCAGGCCCCTTGGCTGAGAAACAGCCCCACAGCATGATGCTGCCACCACCATGCTTGACTGTAGGGATGGTATTCTTGGGGTCGTATGCAGTGCCATCCAGTCTCCAAACGTCACGTGTGTGGTTGGCACCAAAGATCTCGATCTTGGTCTCATCAGACCATACAACCTTGAACCAGTCTGTCTCAGAGTCCTCCAAGTGATCATGAGCAAACTGTAGACGAGCCTTGACATGACGCTTTGAAAGTAAAGGTACCTTACGGGCTCGCCTGGAACGGAGACCATTGCGGTGGAGTACGTTACTTATGGTATTGACTGAAACCAATGTCCCCACTGCCATGAGATCTTCCCGGAGCTCCTTCCTTGTTGTCCTTGGGTTAGCCTTGACTCTTCGGACAAGCCTGGCCTCGGCACGGGAGGAAACTTTCAAAGGCTGTCCAGGCCGTGGAAGGCTAACAGTAGTTCCATAAGCCTTCCACTTATGCTCCCAACAGTGGAGACAGGTAGGGCCAACTCCTTGGAAAGGGTTTTGTACCCCTTGCCAGCCTTGTGACCCTCCACGATCTTGTCTCTGATGGCCTTGGAATGCTCCTTTGTCTTTCCCATGTTGACCATGTATGAGTGCTGTTCACAAGTTTGGGGAGGGTCTTAAATAGTCAGAAAAGGCTGGCAAAAGAGATCATTAATCCACACATGTGAAGCTCATTATTCTTGGTGCCTGAACTACTTCTTAATACTTTAGGGGGACCAAACAGAATTCTTGTGGTTTGAGGGGTTGAATAATAAATGACACTCTGAATTAACTTTTAACGTTTTTTAAAAAAAAAAAAAAAAAATTAAAACAAAAATTTTTGCAGCAGTGCATTTCCCACTTCCAGGCTGATCTACAGTACAAATGTCACAATGCCAAGTTAATTCCGCATGTGTCAACCAGCTAAATCTGCAGGGGGTTGAATACTACTTGTAGGCACTGTATATAATATTATACAGCTCTGGCAAAAATTAAGAGACCACTGTGCAGTTTTATAAAAATCAGCTTCTTTACATGTCTGACAGCCATTTCATTCCAGTGTCAGTTGAATTCCAACCAGAGTACACCTCATTCTACTTAATGTGCTTCTGATTGGGTGATCACCTGAACCAAATCTTATTTAACGAAGGAAAGTATAAAAAACACTGCTGTAGTGTTCACAATCCTCTTGCAATAGTACAAGCTGGATGGCAAAACAAGTGCTAGTAATATCCCAAAAGTAATAGCAATGAAAAAATAACTTTTAACTATGCCAAAGGAGTTGAAAAGAAAAGTCTTGAGTGAGGAAAAGAAGGGCTCAATTCTGGCTTTACTAGGTGAGGGATACAGTGAGCGTCACGTTACCTCCATCCTTAAAATTTCTAAGACGGCAGTCCATTACAACAAGGTCAAGCAGCAGAAATTGGGGACAACAAAGCTACAGACCGGCAGAGGGCGAAAACGACTCTCCACTGACTGGGATGACTATCATCTTATTCGAATGTAACTCAGCAACCGCAGGATGACATCAAGTGACTTACAAAAGGAATGGCAAATGGCAGCTGGGGTGAAGTGCATGGCAAGAACAGTTCGTAACAGGCTCCTAGATGCAGGGCTCAAGTCATGTAAAGCTCGAAAAAAGCCTTTCATCATTGAGAAGCAAATGAGAGCCAGGCTGAAGTTTGCCAAAGACCATAAGGATTGGACCTTAGAGGACTAGAGTAAGGTAATCTTCTCTGATGAGTCTAATTTTCAGCTTTGCCCAACACCTGGTCATCTAATGGTTAGACGGAGACCTGGAGAGGCGTACAAGCCACAGTGTCTTGCACCCACTGTGAAATTTGGTGGAGGATTAGTGATGATCTGGTGATGATTCAGCAAGGCTGCAATTGAGAAGGTTATTCTTTGCAAAAGGAAGTATGAATCAAGCTGCATACAAGGTTATCCTGGAAAAACAGTTGATTCCTTCTGCTCAGGCAATGTTCCCCTACTCTGAGGACTGGTTTTTCCAGCAGGACAATGCGCCATGCCACACAGCTAGGTCAATCAATGTGTGGATGAAGGACCACCACATCAAATCCCTGTCATGGCCAGCCCAATCTCCAGACCTGAACCCCATTGAAAACCTCTGGGATGTAATCAAGAGTAAGATGGATAGTCACAAGCCATCAAACAAAGAACTGCTTAAATTTTTGTACCAGGAGTGGCATAAGGTCACCCAAAAGCAGTGTGAAAGACTGGTGTCAAGCATGCCAAGACGCATGAAAGCTGTGATTAAAAATCATAGTTATTAATTTCTGAACTCTTCCTGAATTAAAACATTAGTATTGTTGTTTCTAAATGATTATCAACTTGTTTTCTTAGCATTATTTGAGGTCTGCTAGCACTGCATTATTTTGTTATTTTGACTATTTTTCATTTTCTGAAAATAAATACCAAATGTATTGCTTGGAAATTCAGAGACATGTTGTCAGTAGTTTATAGAACAAAAGATCAATTTATGTTTTACTCAAAAATATACTTATAAAGAGAAAAATCAGACAAACTGACTATTTTAAAGTGGTCTCTTAATTTTTGCCAGAGCTATATATTATATTATAGCTCAATGTATATGTAATCTATATAGTGTAAATCATTTGTGTTTAAAATGGACCAGGGGTTGTAAACTTATATCAGCCCAGTTCCCAATAAAGGTTCAGCAGTGTCAGGCCTATTGACTCTACTGGAAAGCCAAGTGCCGGAGTGATGTCCATATAAGATATTTATATTGTGCCGAATGCATGTTATGTCTGTGGGATATAGAGGCTCAGATAACTTTGTCTGCTGTTACAACACAGAAGCTAGATGATACAACTACTTTTTAACCTCGCGATTGTGGTCATTATTGACAAATATTTTTGACTGTTTGAGGGTTTGTTTATTTTTTGTAATTTTTAGCTTTTGAGTATTTTTTGATGTTCAATCTGTTTTATTAAGGATATTTTACAAGTTAACATAAAAGAATCCGGAGCATACCAAACTTAGTATAATGATATGTTATTCAGATCTGGCTTTTTTTTAGACGTCTTGAGATATATAAGAACAAAAATTAAAATGAAATAATTAATATTAACAGATTATACTTTAATGGAACACACCAACAATAGTACTTAAGGTTTACAAAAAAAAGGGGAACGAAAGAGAATGAAAAATAAGGAGCAAGAAGGAAGAAACGAGATAGTAGGAAAAGTATAAGGGAATATAGAGTAAGGGAGGAGTGCCAGGGCGTCAGTAGGGGCTCACATTGGGTATTTTCTTCTGCAAGTTTTTTCTTTATTGCACAAGGTGTAATGGAAACCGATGAAATTTTAAGGGTGTAGCTAATCAGAGGCCATTGACTGACTGCAGTAGTCTTTTCACCTTTTAGTCGCGATGTCTTTTTCCTCACGTGCAGAAATTGCAGGACCTTAGGTTTCCATGGTTAGGACCACTGGCAACTAGCTAACTGTCACTATATCAGTGGTCATAACCATGGATACCGAAGACCCTGCAATGCCTGCACGTGAGGAAAGAGACATAGCGAATCAGAAAAACTGTATTACGTTTGTAATTGTAGATATTTGCTAATAATATTGTTATTACACCAACTACATATTGGGATAGGATCTTGGAGATATAAATATCAAAAGACTGACCATCACTTCCAAACAGGAATAAGGTGTGAACAGGTGCTAACTAAGAGTAGCCATCTCCACATACAATCAGCAAATAAAGTAGCACTCTGTAGCGCTATAGCATGCAAACATGAAATATATGAAAATTGAATTGCATTACTGCTCTAGAAAATTGGAAAAATTGAGAATACTTAGCACATAAATTGGCCACATTGGATTCACATTAGGCAGGTTTCAATTTTCTAGAGCAGTAATGCAATTCAAATGTGATATATTTCATGTTTGCATGCTATAACGCTACAGAGTGCTACTTTATTAGTTAGGATCTTCGAGATAGGAATACCCCTTTAAGACTCATTCTTGTCCAGCTGGAGTAAGTGGACACAATGTAGGATGTGTACTTTGGTTTGGGTATATATACGCATCTATTAACAATAATGGATGCAGTCGATACCATAAGAATATGTCTTTGACCTGCATTCAGATGGGGAGGTCTGGTGGGTCTATGTTTTACTTTATCAAAACCTGAAGTGAACTGCAACTTTCAATTCAGCGGATCCTGCAAAAAAAGTACACTTTTTTCTATTTTGTTATAATGAATGTCAATAGGCAAAATATGTAATGCATTCAGTTACGTACATCAGGGCTATATGCTGAGAGATAGTCCCAAAGCATATGGTGTGAACAGCGCCGTGCATAGCCACAGTAGATATTGATATACCATCAGGAGGTTATTTTATTCTAAAATAAGCTGCCTAAATATCACTGTATATAGTTAATGTACTTATCTTTTTTTTTCTTAGGGGTACAGAACTCCTTCATCTTGCTGTGTTACATCCAAAAAAGCTCAGCGTTTATTCAGTCTCAGGTAAAATTAAAATTCAAAAAAGTTAACACATTACATCTTCTTTTCAGCATTTTTATGTTTCTACATTGCAGTATTAAAAACTTGACAATATCTGATTAACCCCATAACAACAAAACCTGATGGCGTAATAAACCACTTCTGTCTTTCCATTAGAGTCACAAAATCAGACTTGCACTAGCTAGATTTCAGCAGAGTTAATGCAGTGACTGGAAGAGACGTTTTTGCAGATTCTGGAGCCCAGCTGTTCACCGGAAAAAGACAATTGGCAGTTGAGTGAAAGTACACTTGAGTGTTGAGTGACATTATAAAAAAGTGTCTCAGTTTATCCCAGGCCCTAGAAACAGCTTCACTCTTGTCAATTGGCTATGTTAGATAATGCAGCTCATTGCCATGTAAGTGGGATATCAGACTTGGTCTGAAATGTGGATAGCTATTTCTGAAATGAAAAATATGCATAGTCTTGCTTCTAATATTAAACAACTGAGATGAAAATATATGCGTTTTGCCATGGGCAGAAGCAGTAGTCTGAAATTAATTTCAAGACACCTGCTAGGATTGTGCTGGTGTAGGATTTTGCACAACATTTTTTGGTCCAAGGGCAACACTGAAGCAATCCGAAGAGCCACAAAAAATGTAAAGGGGTATTTACATGAATTCATCAGCAGAACCAAGATTTGAGAAGGCTTTGGTGAGTGTCTGCTCAAAAAAATGAATGTGAACACACCAAACTTACACTGAATTTTTTGGAGCAGAAACACAACCATTTCTTCCTCGTAAACTCAAAACTAAGTTTTGTGGATTTTTCAGTTATAACATGAAGCACGTGATGGATTGCAACATGATCAGGACCATGGTCATTGCATGAAAGCAGCGCCAGAACCAGCGTCAGTACTGGAATACATCACCAAGCTTAGTACAGTAATCAATTGCAGTTTCAGGTCATACACTTGTATTACGTAAACCTACATCACCCAGTATGTCCTTAACAATGGTAAGGATATGCTTGGAGTTGTTTTCAGTCATCATCATACTGTGGACCATACAGGAAGTAGGAAGGATCACCAATAAACATTTGCATCTAGGAACCTTTTAGGTGACATCTCTGACTGGAGTCGTTCCCATCCGTTTTGTTTCCATATAGTACAGACACCATGACAAGATTTCTTTCCAAGAGCTCGACTCTACATACTTCTTTCTTCTCCGTCTTCAGCAGCACTTCCCGACATGGTGCCCTTAAATATATAAGTATCATTATACTGCCCCATAAATAAAAGGTATCTCCCTTGGTTATGTGCCATGCTGCACCCTGAATAAATAATTGCCTCTCACTGTGCTTCCTCCACAAAATATCTGTTACGACTGCCAGAGCACATTCACACGGGTAGCTTAAAAACAAGACAAATTCCTGTACCTGACAGGTTCCTGTTCAGACTAGGAAAACCCCTTTTCTGACCTTGGTCTGTCTCTGCCTGACAACGGAGGCACCTAAGGTAACGCAATGGTGCCCCCACTCGACGGCGACCTATCCTGAATTTCCTTAGCAGCTCCTAGGATCGCTAGAGTCGCAGTTTCCTATAGAGAAAAGGAATCACACACAAAGCAACTGCAACCAACACAAACTACAGCACAGTGAATAAATCCAACAAAGTGTGTCACCAGTAGGAAACACGAGTAGGGGAAGGTATTTAAAGCTGCACCCAAAAGATGTTAGGACAGACAAACATAGTAGATGAAAAACACCTGTTACCCAAAACTGGTTCAGAAGAAAGAGACACCGACCACAGAACACAGAATCAAGGGTTCAAATCCTGAAGCATGACAATATCCCCCACACTTCAAGGAGGGCTTATTAGACCCACCGAGATCCCCAACTGCTGACACCACAAGTAGAACTCCCTCACTAGGTGAACGGCATGTAGATCTTTAGCATGCACCCAGGAGTTATCCTGTAGACCGAAACCCTTCCACTTGAGAATAAACTGAAGTCGCCATCTGATATGTCTGGAGTTCAAGACATCTTCCACTTCATATGCCTTGTCCTCTACCCGGCGTCTCTTCAAACGTTTTAAGAAGAGAGACATGGAAGGAATTATTAATCTTCCATACAACCGGGAGTTGCAGCTTAAAGGGAATCTGTCACCGCATTTTTGCCCTATGAAATAGGACCACCGCCATCTGGGGCTTATCTACAGCATTCTGTAATGCTGTAGATAAGCACCCGATGTCACCTGAAAGTGAAGAAAAACGAGTTATATTATACTCACCCAGGGGCGGTCCGCCGTCCGGTCGGGTCTGATGGGCATCACGGTCCGGTCCGGGGCCTCCCATCTTGTAGTGAAGCCGGCCTCTTCTTTCCGTCCCCTCGCGGCTCCTGCGCCGGGAAAGGTCAGAGAGGTCCGGCGCCTGCGCACTGTAGTACTCTGCTCTGCCCTCACCAGGGCAGAGCAGTGCGCCTGTGCAGGAGCCGCGACGGGATGGAAAGAAGAGGCCGGCTTCGCTACAAGATGGGAGGCCCCGGACCGGACCGCGACGCCCATCGGACCTGACCGGAAGGTGGAACGCCCCTGGGTGAGTATAATATAACTCGTTTTTCTTCAATTTCAGGTGACATCGGGGCTTATCTACAGCATTACAGAATGCTGTAGATAAGCCCCTGATGGCGGTGGCCCTATCTCATAGGGCAAAAATGGGGTGACAGATTCCCTTTAACCATCACCGGATTAATGATCTTAATTTTGGAGCAAATTTTCTGGATGGAACATTAAGACGTTCTCTTGATTCAATCACAAATTATCAAAATACCTCTTTTAACCTTTCTCCAAACCTTAACCAAATGAGAAGAATATCTTTCATTCTCTGGAACTGCAGACTGCAAACCAGAAAAATATCTGAAAACCAGATTGAAACCACCACAACTAAAACAAGGCGAGTTACCGGTAGCAGTAAAGGTTCAGTTATTGAGTGTAAACTTAGCCAGGGGAAGAAAATCCACCCAATCCTCTTGATTAGATGAGACAAAACGTCTTCAATATTGTTCCAGTTCCTAGTTCATTCTCTCTGTCCTTGGGGAAACAAGAGGTTTTAGCATCTTTGTATTAGGGTTCCCAAAAAGGGGCTGACACCCAAAAGAGGGGATCTAGAGCCAAATCTGGGGGGCATCCAGGAGCCCAGGAGGTGTTTGAGTTGTTATCAAAGGGCCCATCCAATAAGGTTTTTTTGTAGATGTCACACCATAACCAGCGAGCCAATGGACTGCAGCGTAGGACGACGCTGCTCATATTTTGCATACCTTCCCTGCAGTGCTGTCACTCAGCCAGCTGAGAGGCCGCAGGCATGTCCCATATCAGTGAATGGAGTTGAAATAACTAGTCTGTTGGACTCTAGAAGTTTTGTAACCTTAGTGATGATTGCAGTTCCTCATTGGCTGATTCCTGAGATAATGGTGTGCGTCCGCTGTATTTATGGTGACACTAATGACTTTTCTGAGGCTCGAGTAGTCATAGACACAAACTGTGGTAGCAGGTGCCATGAAGTTAGTGTAGTCAAGGACCTGTTGCACCCTGTTATAATATGGTGGGACTTTGCTTTGTTCTGGGACTTGTGGGGGAGAGCGGAGTCACTTGGTTGCTTGGACGACAGCCAGGCCGCTCCTAAAGAAACCTCATCGCTGGCCACGGCTGTCAATTTTCCTTTTTGCCTGCTTGTTGGTGATGAGGATGATGTTACATCCCTGGAAGCCAACATACCTTTGCCGGAGGTGTCCGGGGGAATCTTTGGAATCGCCCAGCTCAGGGATTTAACTCTAAAAGGGTCATTTGTTAATATAACTGTACTTAATTGTGTTGCACAAATTTTGCTTACTTTGCTGTAAATGGGGAGTTACTATATTGGGTCACTGAGCAGAGAGGTGAGATTATCGAGCAGTTACAGGTGCTAGGGCCGTACAGACACTAGGTGTTAGACATGGCCCATACGCATGTGTTAGGTGGCCATCTGAGGGTAGAAGAAACCCAGGAACGGGTTATCCAGAAGTTCTACTTGCCTGCTTGTTACTGAGAAATCCTGAATTATTGTACGTCCTGGCCCACCTGCCAGCTGGCCTCTGCAGCTGCTCAATTCTGTAGCCCCTTAGTGCCCTTGCTCATCATTGAGGTCCAGTATAATCGCATAGCCATGGATCTAGTGGTACCACTGGTCAAGTCCACCAGAGGGCATCAGTATATCCTGGTGGTTCTGGACTATGCTGCATCGTATCCTGAGACCGCACTACTGCAAAACTCCTCCGCCAAGTGTATAGGTCTGTAGTAGGTCCATATTTTTTCCAGAACAGGGTTGCCCAAGGAGATCCTAACGGACCAAGAAACTCCATTCATGTCAAAGGTGATGAAAGAGTTGTGGAAAGCTTTGCAATTAGGACTTCAGTCTACCATCAACAGATAGACGATTTGGTGGAGAGGTTTAATAAAACCTTGAATGCCATGTTGAAGATGGCATTAGAGAAGGACGACCGAAACTGGCACTGTCTACTGCCGCACCTTTTGTTTTCCATCAAAGAAGTCCCATAGACCTCTTCTGTTGTCTCTCCCTTTCTGAACTGTTGTATGACCGACGCCTCATGGACTCCTGGATGTAGTGAAGGAGTCCTGAGAATGGAGTCTACACGCTATATGAGTGTAATAATCGAACATGTGGCGCATTTGCAAGAGAGAATTGCCGAGCTGATGTCCATGGTGAAAGAACACTACAAAGCACAAGAGGCACAGTCGAGGTTGTACAATAGATAGTCGAGGGTGAGACTCTTCAACCATGTGGATCAGGTACTGGTGCTGGGACCTACAGTGGAGATCATATTTCTGGCCAAGTGGCAGGACCTGTAAAGTAGTCGAAAAGGTTGACGATGTCAACTATAAAGTGCACCAACCAGGAAGAAGGAAGCAGGTGTACCACATCAACCTGATTAAACCGTTGTGAGACAGTGAAGGGTGCGTACTGGACGGGTGTATATCTCCCCCAGGTTTCTTAGCTGGGGCGCATAAAAAGTAGGTTGTCAGTGCGGTGTTCACTCCATTCTCATCTGGGACAGGTTTGCAGTTCAGCCCAGAGTGAACACAGCTGCTTAATTAGACAGCCATAAGTACCTGCTTGGAAGTTCAGAGGAGGCTCTCTCTCTCAGTCTGGATCTGACTTCAGACGCCATTGGAGCCTCATGTGAGCTGCACGCTGGTAACTACTGAACATATGTGTTGTTTTGGGCACAGGCTATTAGAGTCTGGACCCGGATAGAAAGGGAAATCTATCTAAGTGTAATTAGTGGCTGGACAAGCCCAGGCTTTATGTTTATGATTTTGTTTTAATTTATGTTCTGTTTGCTGTGGACTTTAATAAAACTGGTTGCGGCCAGTTTTTAACAGAACCACTGTCTGTGAATGGTCTCTTTATGCCACTCCGTCTCCCCAAGACGGCGATCCCAGAGCTATATCCCCTGAAAAGCTTACAATTGGTGCTTGAATGCTGGGGCAGCACAGTGGCTGAAGACTTTGAAAAAAAAAAAAAAAAGGTGTCTGCACCGCAAAACTGAACTTATTGTGGAGAAGACTGTGGAGTGTATATGTCTTGGGTGAAGGCTGTCAGCCAGCCCAAGATGTCCGGCAGTATGGAGGAGCTCGTTAAGCAGCTGGCCCAGAATCAGCAAGCCATGCAGCAGCAACATCAGCAGGCCATGCAGCAACAACAGCAGAGCATGCAGCAGCAACAGCAGGCCATGCAGCAACAACACCTAGAGGCCCAGCAGGCCATGCAGCAGCAACAGCAGGCAATGCAGCAACAACACCTAGAGGCCCAGCAGAGCCAGCAACAACAGCAGGAAACCAACCGGTTGTTACTGGAGCAGCTTGCAGCACTAAAAAAAACTCCTAGCACCTCGTCCCCGAATGAAGACGCCGGGTTACCGGCATTATCCGCTGTAAAGAAGGCGGTAAAACAGACTCTGCAGAAGATGACGCCTCATGACAATGTGGAGGCATATCTGGCTATATTTGAGAGACTGGCAGAGAAGGAGAATCTGCCACAATCTGAATGGTCTATGGTGGTCGCGCCCTATTTGACTGGGGAACCCCAAAAAGCCTATTTTGACCTCAGCGAGCAGGACAGCAAAAACTATACTAAGTTGAAAGCGGAGATTCTTGCCCGCCTGGGTGTGACGAGGGCAGTCCGTGCCAGGAGAGTCCATAACTGGAGATACAGGCGAGACAAGCCTGCTCGCTCACAAATGTATGACTTGATTTCTTTGGTAAAGAAGTGGTTGGAACCTGACGTCAGCACCCCTGCCCAAATGGTTGAAAAGGTGGTGCTGGACCGGTACATCTGGGCCCTTCCCCTGAGGTCCAGCTCTGGGTCGGACAGGGAGACCCCAAAGATGCCGATCAACTGGTCAGCCTGATAGAATGGTATTTCGCCACCAAAGACTATCTACGTGACCAGCCGTCCGAGCGATCATCAGTTCGGAATACCCGGCCTCCGTCATCTCCCGGTAAGAGGGTTCCAGCTGTGGGGGCAAGTGGGGCTGTTGATAGTCCGGGTCAGCCCCGAGGGGACATGTATGAGCGAAAGGGTGATACTTACCTACCAGGAGACCCCAGACCTAGGAAGGTCTCCCCGTCTGAACACCCTGACCTGAGACAGTGTTGGAGATGCCGTGAACAAGGTAATATTTCAGCCAATTGTCCACTAGTGGGGGAACCTATGGACTGTGACGCTGGACAGTCTCTCTCGTTCCTCGCCGAGCCCGTGTGCGTGGCCACCCTAGTCGAGGAGACTGGCCCACAGCTGTGTCAGGTCGTGATAAATGGGTGCCCAGTACAGGCCCTACTCGACTCAGGAAGTCGAGTGACTCTGATACATGCTAGTCTGGCTGATAGGGACTTCGTCACAGGTAGGCACCTAAGCGTGGTGTGCATACATGGAGACATCAAAATCTACCCAGTAACCTCCTCAGACTTCGTCACAAAACTCGGGAGATCTCATATGAAGTGGGGTAGTGAAGAACCTGATGCATCCCGCCATATTGGGTCGTGACTTTCCCCTGTTTTGGGGTCTTTGGAAAAAAAATGTTTCTGCTGGACAGTGTGATGAAGCTCCTACTGAGGGTGCGCAGTCCCGAGGGGCGGAACACAATGCTAGTGGGCCGTTAAACTTATGTGATAATAATGATATTGATAATGATGATGACTGTAAAAAAAATGAATTTCCATTTCAGGTGATGTTGGGGGAGGGGGAGGATGTTTCTCTAGAACAGAATGTCCCTGACCTACCGGTGTCCCGTGGCAATTTTGGGAGTGAGCAATTGCAAGACCCCACTCTTAAACATGCCAGGGAGAATATAACTGTTCTGAATGAGATCCCACAAGAGCCCGGCTCTGTTGAAAAATTTCCCCATTTTGCCATGAACAATGACCTGCTACATAGGGTCACTAAAGTAAAGGGAGAGGCCGTGAGTCAGCTCCTAGTACCTAAGCCATATAGAAGTATGGTGTTAGGTTTGTCCCATAACCACGTGCTGGGTGGGCACCTGGGATGGACAAAACCCAGGAAAGAATTCTTCAGAGGTTTTACTGGCCCGGGGTTTATCGAGATGTGGAGGATTATTGCAAAACCTGCCCCTCGTGTCAGATAAATGCTCCGGTGTCTCACTTCCGGAGTCCATTAATCCCGCTGCCGGTTATAGAAATACCCTTTGAAAGGGTAGCAATGGACTTGGTAGGTCCTATTGTAAAATCAGCCAGGGGACACCAACACATCTTAGTTGTACTTGATTATGCAACCCGGTACCCCGAGGCGGTCCCTTTAAGAAATATGGCATCTAAAAATATTGCACGGGAACTCTTTCATATGTTTTCCAGGACAGGAATTCCTAAAGAGATCCTCACGGACCAAGGCACACCTTTTATGTCCAAAGTGATGAAGGAACTGTGTAAGTTGCTTAAAATCTCGCACATTCGGACATCTGTGTATCACCCCCAGACGGATGGGTTGGTTGAACGTTTTAATAAAACATTAAAACATATGTTAAAGAAAGCAGTAGAGAAAGATGGGCGGGACTGGGACTACCTGTTACCCTACTTATTGTTTTCGGTCAGAGAGGTCCCCCAGGCCTCTACGGGATTTTCTCCCTTTGAGTTGGTGTATGGTCGGCATCCACGGGGCTTGCTGGACATAGCCAAAGAGGTTTGGGAAACCAAGACAACTCCATACAAGAGTGTTATAGAGCATATTGCCCAGATGCAAGAGAGGATGGCTAAAATTATGCCATTGGTGAAGAATCATCTGCAGAGAGCCCAAGAAGCTCAAAGCAGAGTATATAATCGGTCAGCAAAAATTAGGTCTTTCAACCCCGGGGATCGAGTCCTAATTCTAATTCCCACGGTGGAAAGTAAGTTTTTGGCCAAGTGGCATGGTCCATACGAGATCGTACAAAAAGTGAGCGAGGTTACTTACAAAGTACACCAACCCGGGAGACGGAAGCCCTACCAGGTATATCATATCAATCTGATCAAGCCCTGGAGGGACAGAGAGGCATTGTTGGCCTCGGGCGAAGTAGAAAAAGGGGTAAAAACCATCTCTACCTCCTGTGACCATGGGAGAGACGTTGTCCGTGCACCAAAAACAAGAAGTGCGGGAGTTTTTGCAGAAAAATCAGAAAAGATTTTCTGACTTGCCCGGCCGGACTTCTCTAATAAAACACCATGTCGAGACCGAGCCCGGTACTAAGGTCAAGATAAAACCGTACAGACTTCCAGAAGCCCGCAGAAAGATAGTCTCTGCTGAAATTAAACGCATGTTAGACCTCGGGGTCATTGAGGAGGCCCAAAGCGAGTGGTGTAGCCCGATTGTACTCATCTCAAAACCTAATGGAACCTGGAGGTTCTGTAATGATTTCAGAAGGTTGAACGAGGTGTCAAAGTTTGACGCATACCCAATGCCACGGGTAGACGAGCTAATCGAGAGGTTAGGGGGTGCCCGTTATATTACAACCCTCGATCTGACAAAAGGGTACTGGCAGATACCCCTGTCGGAGGAAGCGAAAGAAAAAACGGCCTTTGCAACCCCGGAAGGTTTGTTTCAGTATCTGGTGATGCCCTTCGGGTTGCATGGAGCTCCAGCTACCTTTCAGCGGCTTATGGACCAGATACTGCGCCCGCATCGAGCCTATGCGGCTGCCTACCTGGATGATGTAGTAATTTTCAGTTCAGATTGGGAGAGCCACCTCGCTAGGGTGCAAGCCGTCGTAGACTCGATAGCCGGATTGGACTGAACATAAACCCAGAGAAATGTGCAATTGGCCTCGAAGAGGCCAAATATCTGGGCTATGTTATTGGCAGGGGCTGATCAAGCCACAAATTGATAAGGTAGAAGCAATTTGGAACTGGCCTGTACCCCTCACAAAACGACAGGTCAAAGCATTTCTGGGCATCACTGGGTACTATCGCAGATTCGTACCAAATTATGCCTCCATTGCTGCCCCATTGACTGACCTGACAAAAGGGGGGAAGTCAAAAATGATAAATTGGAATCCGGAGGCAGAAAAAGCATTTCTGTTGTTAAAAATAGCTTTGTGTCAAAGACCAGTTCTGGTCACCCCTAATTTTAGAGAAGAGTTTTTGGTTCAAACTGATGCCTCTAATGTGGGGTTAGGGGCCGTGTTGTCACAGGTCGTGAAGGGTGAAGAACACCCAGTCCTGTATCTAAGTCGAAAAATGACACCGGCTGAACAAAATTATGCCATTGTGGAGCGAGAGTGCCTCGCAATCAAGTGGGCGCTGGACTCCCTGCGTTATTATCTCTTGGGTAGAAAATTTAAATTACAATCAGACCATGCTCCTCTGGCATGGATGAAGCAGAACAGGGAAAGGAATGCCAGGGTGACAAGGTGGTTCCTTTCACTTCAAGAGTTCAATTTCTCGGTGGAGCATAGACCTGGGAAGTTACAGGGTAATGCTGATGCCTTGTCCAGAGTTCACTGTCTCTTTGGAGTTTTGGACCAGCCCTCCGGTCTGGAAAAGAGGGGGAGATATGTGAGACAGTGAAGGGGTGCGTACTGGACGGGTGTATATCTCCCCCAGGTTTCTTAGCTGGGGCGCATAAAAAGTAGGTTGTCAGTGCGGTGTTCACTCCATTCTCATCTGGGACAGGTTTGCAGTTCAGCCCAGAGTGAACACAGCTGCTTAATTAGACAGCCATAAGTACCTGCTTGGAAGTTCAGAGGAGGCTCTCTCTCTCAGTCTGGATCTGACTTCAGACGCCATTGGAGCCTCATGTGAGCTGCACGCTGGTAACTACTGAACATATGTGTTGTTTTGGGCACAGGCTATTAGAGTCTGGACCCGGATAGAAAGGGAAATCTATCTAAGTGTAATTAGTGGCTGGACAAGCCCAGGCTTTATGTTTATGATTTTGTTTTAATTTATGTTCTGTTTGCTGTGGACTTTAATAAAACTGGTTGCGGCCAGTTTTTAACAGAACCACTGTCTGTGAATGGTCTCTTTATGCCACTCCGTCTCCCCAAGACGGCGATCCCAGAGCTATATCCCCTTAAAAGCTTACACCGTGTTGAGATAGGAAGCACGTGAAAGCTCTGTGTTTGGTGGCTGAGTCAGAAGGAGATGTGAAAGAGAACAAGGTGGCAGAGTCGCTGTCATGTGCTCAAAAGCAGCAGTGCTGAGATTTGCTGCATCAGAGCAGAGACCTGTTCTTAGAATTACTGCAGTGTACTCAGGTCTTAGAGTATGAGGTTCTCACAGAGCCTCATGTTCAGTTAAGCTTGAAGCTGTATCAGATTCCCGAAGCCCGCCAAGAGGTGATCTCGAAAGAGGTGAAGCGGATGCTGAGCCTGGGAGTCATTGAAAGTCCCATAGTCTTAGTCCGGAAACTAGATGGAGAATGGCGATTTTGCAATGACTATAGAAAGCTGAATCATGTCTCTAAGTTCGATACGTATTGTAAGGATCGTACTCACTTGGCTGCATTCATAGGAGGAGACAGGAGTCACGTTCTCTTCAACTTCCATGTGGTTTATTGTCTTCATAAACCGTCATTTTAGCAACACAAGGTTAAGCAGTCTTTACATCATGCAGACAAGACCTGAATGTCCATAGTTTAGCTCTGCTCTCCCAGTCCTGTGGGCACACAGGGCTTGTGCAATGTCCAGCACTCACGCTCTATCTGTAGCCACAGATACAGGAAGGCTTCTCCCTTCAAACACAGAGACTTCTCTGTAGTGTCCCGCCTGGACACATGGAAGTCTGTCCACACTGGCAGACTTCCAAACACTCACTCCTCACCTGGGCTAAACACCTCTGTTACATAGCCTGTAACCACACCCACAGGTGAGGTAACATCACATGCACTGGTCAGGTGATCATGACATCACCACAGGTCCTTAAAACACATACATAGGTATAGTGATGCCCCTACCACATACCTTCCATTCACTATGCGACCATTAGTATCGCTACAGTATCCAGTGCCCCATGTTGATGGACTAATTGAAAGACAAGGGCCGGCTCGATACATTGCTACCCTTTAACCTCACTAAAAGGTATTGACAAACTCCCTTGTCCCAAGATGTCAAGGAGAAGGCGGCCTTCTCAATGCCAGACTGCTGTTTCAAGTACACATGCATGCCGTTTGGGTTACAAGTAGCTCCGAACACCTTCCAGTGAGCCATGGACCAGATCCTAGCTCCCAACAAGAAGTACGCAGCAGCCTACCTGGATGACATCGTGATCTTCAGCCAGAATTGTAGAAACCATCTGAGCAAAGTTCAAGCAATACTTGATGCTGTACAGAAGGCAGGGTTTTCCATAAACCCAAGGAAATGTGCCATAGGCTTGGAGGAAACGAAATACTTGGGCTATGTCATAGACAGGGGTGAAATAAAGCCCCAAATTAAGTTGAACCGATCCAGAGTTGGCCACAACCTTTCTCAAAGAAGCAGGTCAGAGCGTTCTTCGGCATTGTGGGCTACTATCGCCGATTTATCTTTAACTTTGCCATGATAGCCATCCCTTTTATGGACCTCCTTAATGTGACAAAGTCGGCTATGGCTAAGTGGTCTTCAGAAGCTGAGACTGCCTTCAAGGAACTGAAGCTAGCCCTGTGTAAACAGCCAGTATTGGTGGCACCGGACTTCTCCAAGGAATTTGTGGTACAGTCGGAAGCTTCAGATGTCGGTGTGGGTGCTGTCTTATTACAAGAGGTGAACAGGGAAGAGTACCCATAATGTATCTAAGTAGAAAGCTGTCATCCTGCGAGAAAAACTAATCCAAAGTGGGGAAGGAAGTTTGTCCAACAAGTGGGCGTTGGACACTATAAGGTACTCTTGGGAAGGAAATTAATACTAGTGTCAGATCATTAGAAACAAAAAAAGAAAAAAAAGATCATGCAGCCTAAGAGTGAATACAAATAGATACTTTATTATCATAATTATTATACCAAAAACAGATGAAAGGAGAGAAAAAGGTGCATATGTGCAGTAACAAATTATAGGATACACAGTGCAAGCTGATGGTGAAGCAGTAAATATATTGCACTTGGCCCAAAGGCCATCACATAGGTATATAGGATATACTGACCATAAGCCCAGAATCAATACCACATGGTATGCTGTCAGGTACCAGGTAAGGTAAGCCAGTATTGTAACTAAGCCATGAAAGTATAGGCCGGCACAATTAACATATAAACATTAAAGTAATGAATGTATACCTGGTAGAGACACCACAAAGGAAAGGGCACAGCAGCACTTGAATGCACCCCAGACCATGCCCACTGAGGTGGATGCAGGAAAAGAAGGGGATCAATACCCAAGTCATTAGGTGGTTCCTAGCGCTTCAGGATTTTAGCTTCCATGTAGAGCATAGACCTGGGAAACTGAATCGCAATGCTGACGCTCTGTCAAGGGCAGGGCTGTGGAGTCGGAGTCGTGGAGTTGGAGTCTATATAAATTGGATCAACTCTGACTCCTAAAATATATAATAAATTTGGTACAGTAGTTAAATGCTGTTTGTGAGGAACATTTTTTTCATAAGAATTTGGAAAAGTTATGAAATGTCCTATACATATCTGTCCTATTCCTGATCAAAGGTCTAGACATTTAGCTGAGATTAATCTGTGCTACAGTTTATGTCCATGATAAGTAGTAAAGCTCCTCCTCTGCAGATAAGGGGAAAAAATAAAAAATAACAAACACACATGAAATGAATGCCTGCATTCATCTCAGAACTTCTGGAGTGAACTGGAAAGCAGGATTAAGGTAAGCACTTCTTAAAGCATATCTAAACTTTCAATAAACTGTGCATAAATCAACACTCCATTATATGTTATCTCTGTATGCTCAATGTTTTAGTTTATTTTTCCTTTTCGCTCATGTTTGGAGAAATTAGCTGCTCTGATGACTTATATACACTATACAAAGAATATAAGGGGAAAAACTATTTTCTAACATCTCAAATTCGGAAATTCAGTAACAGGATCGATGAGGACATACATATTTGTGTGTGTGTTCTGGAATATTATTCAGCACAAACATGCTCCCTCCCTCCTACCCTCGTCATAGACTGTGAAGAACTATGATGTGAAGCATTTAGTGAGCTGTACCCTGAGACAAGCCTGACATTGAAAGATCAGAGTAAAGCTATCTAACAACATATTTTACAAACTTTATACTTATCATCTGTCCTATTGATTAATGCAAAGATTGTTTTATTTCTTTCCTAAATTATACAGTGCATGATTCCCTGTTCTTGCAAGAATTACAATATACCTTATTTTTTACAGGACAAAATTATTTTGAGAGCAAATTTACATAATTACAAAATGTCTAAGAAGCATCTTATGAAGTCAGTTGTATTTGATTATTTCACAGTGACTCAAGATAAAAAATATTTTGTGTGTCTGTGTATAAGTGATCCAGATGAAAACAAATGCTGTAGTGCCAAAATCAGTGCATATTCGGGCAGTGATAAAAATGCTCCTTCAAGAGCTTCCAATCTAAAAAGACATTTACAACGCTGCCACCCAGAAGTTTATAAAGCTGTGATTGAAAAAGATCACAGCAGCACGAAGAAACCAGAGCCCAGCACTTCCTGCCAGGCAAAGGAGGAAGAAAGAGCGTCTCAAACATCAGTTACAAGATATTTTGTAAGTGACAAAGTTACTGTAACAATGACTGCAGATGTGTTTAAAAGACAGCTAATTACTCTTGTTGTGAAGGACAGTGTACCATTATCATTATTTGCATGACCAGCTTTTACAGCTCTTAATGGAGAAATGGCCCACAAACTTGGTGTTTCTCTGGAAATAGAAATTATTAGAAAATTAGTGAATGAAGAAGCTCTTAACCAAAAGGAAGATCTTAAAAAGACTCACAAGAGACACCTTGTGTTTCTTAAAATGGATGCCTGCACATGGCACAGAGTGAACTATTTTGCTATCAACGTTCGATATGTTTGTGACAACAAAAAAATTGTTACTTAGACACTGGCAGTAAAAGATACTAAAGCTCATAACAGCAGCCAGTTTCTCCAGACCTTAGTGGAAAAAGTTCTGCAAGATTATGAACTCAAAAAAGAACAGGTTCTTGATATTGTAACCGACAATGCTTCAAACATGATAAGTACAATTAAACTGATGAATGAGAATAATGAAGGTGAATAGCAGCTAGAAGAACATTTCATAATCAGTATGTTGGAGATGGAAGGCCCCAGAACTGTTCCCATAAAGGAGGAAGTAGTAACATTTTTCCTTGCGGAGAGTGACATGTTAAGCATGTTGAGATGAGGAGACTTAAAGCCGCAATGCTCCTTTAGGAAATATGCCAGAGGAGGATTGCGGCTTTAAGTCTCCTCATCTCTGCATGCTTGACATGTCACTCTCCGCAAGGAGAAAGGTTACTACTTGGATCATAGTCAGACGCCTCTCACACAGCCAAATCAGATCTCACCCCTTGCACTAACGAGGGGCAGTACCCCAAAACACAGTGTCTGCAAATTGAGATTCTTGTTTGGCTTTTATCCTAAGTCATGTGACAAGGCTCATTAAAGGGTCGACATTGACTTTTAGGATTGCTACTTCCAATAGGTGGCACTAGCGTTCTAGTCCTCTTCCTCTCTGAAGAGACTATTTGCATAACAGAGGAACAAACAGATATTACTACAGAAGAACAGCAAAATGATTCTTTAGAATTAGATGATCTTGTTGAAGATGCTTCACACCTCTTTCCTATTCATCACATGCGCTACAGCTGGCAATAAGAGATAGTCTGCAAGAGGGACATGCTGGAACTCGAATTAGCAAAGTGAGGAAATTGGCTATTGCTGCCAGAACCCGTAAAATTGTTTCCATCTTGAAAAGACGTGCTGGAAAAGGGGCAATTGTGAATTAAGCCACTCGGTGGACAGCACCTATTTAATGATAGAGCGATTGCTTGAGCTGAAACCCTTCCTTGTAGATATGGCCAACCCTCAGGTAACACTACATGAAGGTCAATGGAAACGGGAGGCTGAATTGAAGGAATTGCTTCATCACCCATTTACAGTGACTGAAAAGTTACAAGCTGAGGATTTAACTCCTGGCATCTTCATAATGGAGTGGAAGAACTTGTTGTTTTGCCTGTCCCAAAGAGGAGGTTTAATCGCAGATGGCATTGCTTCTTCAGTGGAAAGGAAGAGGCACTGCTATTAGAAAATAAAATTCTTCTGGCAGCTGTTATGTGGACCCGAGTCATCGTATGTTGCTGGTTGATTAACACCTTACTGAAGGAAAAGAAGCTCTGATTGAGGTAGCAGTTAGGATGAGTGGGCTACAGGACGGCCAAGAGCAAAAGGACTCGGGTCCTGCCAGTACTGCTGCTGCCGTTTCTTCATCCTCATCAGATGAGGAGTTTGATTTAAAAAAGTATTTAGTCGACATGGAGCAGGCAAAGCGTTGCCGCAGGGAAAAAGATTCCACTCCCAGAAACAGAAAACAGAAAAAGATTCCACTCCCAAAACAGATTGACCATATTTCAGCAAAATTTTTCACTTGCTCTCAAAGAAGTAGAAGAGTTCAATCGTTCATCAATACTGACTGTGCACGAGGCCATTCCTTTATACCCTGAAATTGTTAGAGATGTTGCCCATGTGGTTACTGCTTTTCCACCAACCCAAGTTAGTGTAGAGAGGTTGTTCTCTAGCCTTAAAATAATTCGGTCAGATTTGAGGTCATCTATGGAGGAGGATCTGATGGAGGCAATACTATTTCTCAGAACAAATTCATAGACTGCACAAATGTTATTCAGTATATTTTTTTTGTTGAAAACTGTTTTTTTCCACTTACTGCATAGCGTATAATAAATTGTGTTTTTTTGTTCTAAAGTTGTATTTAAATAAATATATTTTGTGTTCTATCTAAATGGCTTGATTATTGTATCATAATAATGATTAAAAGCCTGATGTTACCATTTGACTACAGTAAATTTATCACTTAAACATGAGCCATGTATGAGGGAGTCGTGGAGTCTGTGTCATGGAAATTGAGGCGTCGGAGTCGGAGGTTTGGCTTACTGACTCCACCGCCCTGGTCAAGGGTCAAATGTTTGATGGCGGAAGGTGACAAGCCCCCTTGCTATGTGCAGGGGGGTTTTGTAAGATGGCCACTGGACAGGTCCTTGAGGAAAGATATGTATTATCAAGGTTGGTAGCCTCAGTGATGTGAGCCCAGGAGCACAGGTTCCAGCACATATAGTGCTGAAAGAGTTAATGGGGGCGTATCAGTGCCGGGCTTTAGAGCGGTCAACAAGATGAGTGGGACTGGAAGCTCACGTTTCTCCACCCCGGGGATATGGTATGACAGATAAAAAGGAAATTAGTTGTCTAATTCAGTGTCTGTGTTTTGAGGTGTGTAGACCTCCAGTATTGCTTTTGTTTGCTAAAGGACTTATGACCTGAACACTAACCTGTGCTGTTGAACTAGTACTACTGAATGAACTACCGTATTTTCAGCTGCAGAATGGAAGGGAGGGAGACACAGGAATTCATTACTGATGGGTAGGCGGAGCCCCAGATCAGGATGTCACCTCAGATCAAAAGCGTGCTGACTGGCTGGCCCCTCCAGCTCGGGCTCCTCCTACTCAGCTCCAGTCTAAGATTTGAGGTCCCAGAGGATGGTCGCTGCTAATGCAGCTCCTCAGAAGATTTTATTATTTCAGCTGCAGATGGAAGGAAGAGAGCCACAGTATTCATTACTGATGGTAGGCGGAGCCCCAGATCAGGATGTCACCTCAGATCAAAAGAGTGCTGACTGGCTGGCCCCTCCAGCTCGGGCTCCTCCTACTCAGCTCCAGTCTAAGATTTGAGGTCCAGAGGATGGTCGCTGCTGGAAGCAGCTCCTCAGAAGATTTTATTATTTTTATCGGACAAGAGACTTGGACATGAGTCTGAAAGGTCTCAGGGGTCTCAGCGCTGCTGGACCCCACCTCTCCCCTGGCGGATCTGTATTTTACATAAATAGTCCCTGCAGAATCCTTGCCGGCCCTGGGGGATGAGGAGAGCTTCCCTGGCGGGACGCAAACCACACGTGCGGTCACTGCGTTCCTCGCCCTGGGGGGAAGCATGGGCATAGCGCCAGAAACCCCTGAGGGTCCCTGTGGCGCTTTGGCTGGTGAGTACTCCACACAAAATTTTATTATTAATGTGTGAGTGCTTTAGCGTCTGATGGCAGCGCTATTACATGTATATCAGTATGCTTCAGCGCTGCGGTGACAGCGCTATTACATGTTTATCAGTGTATTTCACCAGCCTCTCCCTTGGCGGATCTGTAACTACATAATCGTCCCTGCAGAATCTTGCCGGCCCTGGGGATGAGGAGAGTTTCCCTGGCGGGGGCGCAAACCACACACTGGGGTCACTGCGTTCCTCGCCCTGGGGGGAAGCATGGGCATAGCGCCAGAAACCCCTGGGGGTCCCTGTGGCGTTTCGGCTGGTGAGTACTCCACATTTTGGTAAAATGTGTGTGAGTGTTTTAGCGACTGCTGCGGCAGCCGCTGTACATATATATGCCGGTGACTAGTTTTTCTATGTCCGCAGGAGGATGCCTGCAGGACGAGGGAAAGGAGGGGAGTACGCGCTCTTTTTATTTTTTGAATTTCGCGCCGCTTCTGAGCGCGCGCTTTACTGCAGCCTCCATTTCCGGCTCCTCTACATGGAGCACACGGAGGCAGAGCGCGGCGGCCATTGCTGATAAAGCGCTGCAGGCTGAAAGCTCCCCGGATCGTTCTCCTCCCCTCCCGGCAAGAATACGTGACCAGCTTGGTGAGTCGCTTCTAGCCCGCCGGGCAGAAGCTTAACCCCTTCACCTCCACAGCGCGGGCGCCGTCTGGGGCACTTCTGAGTGACAGATTGCGCTGTCCTGCGGCTGTTCTCGCATAAGGGGCTCGCACACTCTTTTAATATTAATAAAGAGGCTGTGGGGAGTCTGCGACATTAATGCTGCCACTATACGTTTCCGCTGACGATCCTGATGGCGTCGCATAATATTGCGATCGTTTGTGTGTCATTTTTGGTGTCGCTATTGGCTGCCAATCTGGGCGATCTCATTGGCATCGCATGGGCGATTGGCGATCTCCTTGACAACTTTGGCGGTCATTGCGTTATAAAAAACAGCGCAATTTTTTAGCGATCTTGTGGAACGTTTTCTGTTTAATGTGGCATGGCTGTCCTGCAGCTGCGACCTTATAAGAGGCGCCTGAGATTCGCACACCCTTTTTCACTATCAAGGTTGTGGGGAGTCAGCTACTTTAACCCCTTCTTAGGAGGTTAACTCTTAATGGGAGACAGCTGGGGTAGCTCTCGCTTTAGAGCTTTAACCCTTCAGCGTTTGTTTTTTATTTAAGTACTGCTCTGGTTACTGACAGGTTTATCCTGCCATATACTATGCAAGGGTATGTCAGAGACCCTCTCCCAGATCCGCTACGGATCAGCATCGCGTATCTGACACGCAGATCTCGACTCATACACGGTCAGAGGTTCCAATGGTGTCAAAATGGAGGCCTTCACTGGTTTCTATTGATGACCTTTTAGGTTATGGAGTGTCAACTAGATCCTCTCAAGGAAGCGACACAAATCGGTGCTTTCCTTCTCGCTTAGCGAAGAAGTCCGATTCGGTCAAGGAGGATCGGCAGGGACACCCTGCCTCTCTCTCAGGGGCCGTACTAAAATTTCTGTGGAAGCCATGTGGACGTTACAGTTACCGGAGGAGGTAACTAGTCGTCCTGGTAAGTCGGCCCGGATGTTGCAAGGGTCGCATGGGTCGCGACGACCTTACAAACTATCCGTTTTTCTACGGAGTTATTTGTTAATTGGACCCCTTCTCCTGAAGTGAATGTCCCTTTATTCCAGCTTAGCAAATCTTCCTGGTAAAAGGGAAGACGAATCTGCAGGACACGCTGGACAGAAGAACGGAGATGGCAACAATTTCCATCTGTGTAGCCGTGGATCATAGATTCGGTATTAAGGATCTAGGTGTACTTGTTAAGTTCCCCTGAGCCGGTTGGACCGTCTAAGGACGGCGTGGCAAGTTTCCCTCTATCAAGGTAGATGGGCTTTTCTAGTTGAAGGATAATGCGTCACTGCTATCCAGGGCGCAATCCTCGGCAGTTACAGTCAGAAGAGCACTGTGACTTGGATGGAACGCAGTTTTCCAACAGGGTTTGCTATCTTTAGCTTAGAAAGTGGTCAGCTATTTGACTGACCTCACGGAGCTGATGCCAAGGCAAAGGCAAAAGAAGCAGCTTTACCGCAGCGCAGAGCTGTGACTTCTGCGTCTGGCAGGACTTGTGCCGATAGTTATCGGCAGTCCTTTTCGGTTCAAGGGAAGATCTGACCAACCCTCTGGGGGTTTGTGTTGTCTCTCTCTTTTTAAAAAAAAAAAAAAAAAAAGGGGGGAATTCTCAGAAATTCCGCATACCCTGGAAACAGAACTTCTGTAAGGCAGAAGCTGGCAAAAAAAAAAAAATAAATAAATAAATAAAAATTCGCTAAGGCGGACTGACTTCTGACATTCCGTCAGAGCCGAGCATGAAGTCGCTTCGCTCAGTTATGGCAGCCCTGTCGCAGAACGATCAATCGACATTCGCGACGCTTTTTGGCATGTTCCCATCGGAAGACCTCACCCAGGTTGTGGCTCGACCATTCGGCTTGGCCTTAACGCCCAGAATTTTTACAACGATTCTGACGCCAAAATCTCATGGCAATCCTTCGAAGACGGGGACTTACGATTCGTCCCTATTTGGACGGCCTTTTTCGGTTGTGGCCTCAAAGGAGAAGTCGTCTCTGGAATCGTCGCAGGCAATCCTGTTTTTGAGGATGCATTTCGACACGGTACGGGCGGTGTTGTCCCTACCTCCAGACAAGCAGGCATGTCTGCTCCAGCATGTACAGACTATGAAGTCTGCGACAGCAGTGTCCCTTCGGAAGGTATGCGCCTTCTGGGTCTGACAGTGGCGTCCATGAGGTTTTTTTCCGTTTGTCCAATTTCATTCCAGAGCTCTCCATAGGCTCATTCTGAGTCGTTGGGATCAATCGCAAGGTTCGCTGGATTGCAGCGTCACCATTTCTCGCGCGGTGCGGGATTCTCTAGAATGGTGGTTACGTCCAGGGGCATTCTCCCTGGGGAAGTCTTTCCTCCCTCCGAAGTGGTCAGTCATAACCACCGATGCCAGCCTGACGGGCTGGGGGGGGTGTTTGGAACAATCTCTGGATTCAGGGGGTATGGTCATCGGAAGAGTCTGTTCTTCCGATCAACATCCTGGAATTGAGGGCGATTTTCCTTTGCCTCCAACATTGGAAGGTCCCTTTGAGCGGTCTGCCAGTCCGAGTGCAGACAGACAATGCGACGGCTGTCGCGTATATCAATCACCAAGGTGGGACAAGGAGTTCCAGACTCATGGTAGAGGTGTCCCGAATTCTGATTTGGGCAGAGGCCAGTGTACCAGCCATTTCGGCGATTCACATTCCAGGGGTTCAGAATATTACAGCGGACTTTCTCAGTCGCAGAAGGATGGATCCCGGGGAATGGAGCCTCCACCCGGAAGTTTTTGCACTACTGTGCTCTCGCTGGGGAACCCCCAAGTGGATTTGATGGCATCCAGGTCCAATGCCAAGTTACCGACGTTCATGTCCAGGTACAAGGACCCGAAGGCTGTGGCGGTGGATGCTCTAGTGGCTCAGTGGGATCAGTTCGAGCTGATCTATGTATTCCCGCCGATATCCTTACTTCCTCTAGTACTGCGTCGGATCAGACTAGAGAGAATTCCAGCTATTTTGATAGCTCCAGACTGGCCAAGAAGGGTGTGGTTCTCGACAATAATGTCGCTGTTGGCGGCACCTCCTTTTCCACTCCCTCTTCAACCGGACTTGTTGACTCAGGGGCCCGTTTGTCATCCGGACTTGATGTCCCTGCGTTTGACGGCGTGGCTCTTGAGACCGAAATCTTGACCCGTAGAGGTTTCTCAGCCGAGGTCATTGCTACCCTTCGTGCTGCAAGAAGTCCGGCTACTACTAGGATTTACCACAAAATTTGGGAAACCTTCTTTTCGTGGTGTTTGGGGTCCTCTCGGAACCCGAGAAAATTTTCCATTCCCAACCTGTTGGCTTTTCTGCAGCATGGGCTAGACAAGGGTTTGGCAGTCAGCACCCTGAAAGGTCAGATTTCTGCTCTGTCCTTATTGTTCCGGAGAACCATTGCTTCGAATAGAGACGTGCTCTCCTTTTTCCGAGGTATATCTCGTAAGTTTCCGCCGCGGAAGGCACCCGTGTCTCCTTGGCGGCTCAACCTTGTTTTGGAGGCTCTTCAGCATAAACCTTTTGAGCCTATGGTTTCTGCTAGCCTTTCTTTACTTTCTTGGAAGGTGGCTTTCCTTGTTGCAGTCACTTCCTTCAGGAGAGTTTCTGAGTTGGCAGCTCTTTCTTGTTCGCCTCCTTTTCTGGAGTTTTTTCCGGATCGTGTAGTGCTTCGCACTCGGGGTGATTTTTTACCTAAAGTGGTGTCACAATTTCATGTCAACCAGGATAGTGTGTTGCCTTCGTTCTGCCCAGATCCGAAGAATGTGAAAGAGCGAGCTTTACACACATTGGATTTAGTGCGGGCCTTGAAGTTTTATCTATCTATTACTCAAGGTTTTCGTAAGACGGACTCCCTATTTGTGGTTCCAGTCGGTCGTCGGCGTGGTCAACGAGCTTCCAAGGATTCTATAGCTCGTTGGATCCGGTCAGCTATATTGGAAGCTTACCGTCTTCAGGGTGAATCTTGCCCGATTAAGATTCAAGCCCATTCCACGAGGGCTGTGGCTTCATCGTGGGCTTTTCACCAAGGTGCTTCGGCAGTGCAGCTCTGCCGGGCGGCAACTTGGCGCTCTGTCCACATGTTTACAAAGTTTTATAAAGTGGACGTCAGTGCTTCCGCTGATGCAGCCCTCGGACGTAGGGTCCTGCAGGCAGCTGTAGTTTAAAGTTCTGGATGAACTTGTGTTTAGCGCTGGTTGCGCTTTGTTGTTAAGGTTGTTGGGTTTCTGCCTCTTGTTGGTTTTTTCCCACCCTTATTTTTGAACTGCTTTGGGACGTCCCATCAGTAATGAATTCCTGTGTCTCCCTCCCTTCCATTCTGCAGCTGAAACACGGATTTTGGTAAGAACTTACCGGTAAAATCCTTTTCAGTGAAGGAAGGGAGGGAGACACAGTACCCTCCCAAGGCAGAAGTGTGTTGATGTTTTCAGATGCAGCGCGACCCTTGTCTGATTGCGATATCTGGACCGAGGTCAGCGCGCTAAGGCTCTGTTCCAGCATCGCCAGCTCATCGCAGTAGTCAGGTTCAGTGAATAGTACCTGGAACTCTGTGGTTTTTGGCTTACTTTGCATGCATAACCTGTATCCTTGTGTTTTTGCTCTGAAGTTTCTTCAGAAGGGGTTATGTTGCTCCGCTGGTGTTCTTGGTTCTTCCCTAAAGCTTTGGTACGACTGGAGCTGAGTAGGAGGAGCCCGAGCTGGAGGGGCCAGCCAGTCAGCACGCTTTTGATCTGAGGTGACATCCTGATCTGGGGCTCCGCCTACCCATCAGTAATGAATTCCTGTGTCTCCCTCCCTTCCTTCGCTGAAAAGGATTTTACCGGTAAGTTCTTACCAAAATCCGTGTTTTCGGACTATAAGACACACCGGACCATAAGACGCACCCCAAATTTTCAGAAGGAAAATAGGGAAAAAAAATGTGTGAAATGGGGGTCCGTCTTACAGTCCGAATTCATCTTACCAGCGAACGGATCAGCACAGGTAGAGGAGTGGTCACAGGGGCCGTTCAGTTGTCCAGGCTGGTTCGGTGGTGGTGCTCTGTGTTGCAAGGGTGCTCTGTGGGGTGGCTGTGCTCTGTGGGGTGGCTGTGCTGTGGGGTGGCTGTGCTCTGTGGGGTGGCTGTGCACTGTGGGGTGGCTGTGCTCTGTGGGGTGGCTGTGCTCTGTGGGGTGGCTGTGCTCTGTGGGGTCACAATATACTTACAAATCCTGTGGCGGTGGTCCCAATGCAGCCTCCCTGTGCCCTGTGGTGCCGGGGCTCTGTAGTGTGGCTGCAGCGGGGCTCTGTGCTGCATGGGGGGCTCCGCTGGCATTTTGTCAAAGCCCGAAAGCCCACCGCAGCTCCACTGCTGCAACGCGGTGGCTTCCTGAAAGATGGCCGTCAGGGGCCTCCGGAAAGATGGCCGCTGGAGGCGGCGCATGCTCGGATTCAGATTTCCGCAACGAGATCTCTTCCCGAAATCTCGTCTCTCGAGATCTCGGGAAGAGATCTTGTTGCCGAGATTTGAATTTGAGTATGCGCCGCCTCCAGCGGCCATCTTTCCGGAGGCCCCTGGTGGCCATCTTTCAGGAGGCCACCGCGTTGCAGCAGCGGAGCCCCCCACGCAGCACAGAGACCCGCTGCCGCCACATCACAGAGCCCCGACACCACCGCACCACAGAGCACAGGGAGGCTGCATCGGGACCGCCGCCGCCAACGGATTTGTAAGTATATTGCAACCATAAGATGCACCCCCATTTTCCCCAAAAATTTTTTGGGAAAAAAAAGTGCGTCTTATGGTCCGAAAAATACGGTATTTACTTTCTGTTTTCACTCTGTGCCGGGAAAGGCTGTCTTTTTGTTTAGTTATGCTGAGTGGTTTATGAAGTTCTAATAAACCAGCCTGGACATTTTACTGAAATCGCTTTCTGTGCCTACCTCAACTGCAGCTGAGTGCATAGAAACCTTACAGTATACTTTTTTTTATTTAAGTGTCAAAAAAAATCAGAAATTTGTAAGAAAAAAAACATTCTTGCTTATGATGCAATTTTCTGACACTTATAACATTTTACATTTTTGGTTGACGGGGCTGTGTGAGGGCTTATTTTTTGCGCCCTGAACTGACGTTTTTACGTTTTTGTGGTAGATACAATGTTTTGATCATTTGTTGTTTTTTTGCAGTGTTGTGTCGTCCAAAAAAACGGAATTCAGGGCTTTTAGATTTTTTTCTCATTACAGTTTACTACTTGCGATAATTAATTTTATATTTTGATTTATAGGACTTTTACAAAATGAACGATTCCACTTCTGTGTATTTTGTTATTTATTATTTTTTTTAATGTGGCAAAAGGGGGATTTGAAATTTTATATACATATATTTTTTTTACTTTTCATTGTACTTGTTAGTCGCAGTAGGGGACTTGACCCTGCCATCATGTAATATATTCAGCAATACCATAGTACTGCAGTATATAACAGTAATCACAGTCACCTATGAACACCATCCAGAAGGTGGTGTTCACAGGAGAACCGTCATTATAGGCGCGGGGTCTTCGTTAGATCCACGGCTGTCGATGCAACTCATCGGCACACCCTGATCGCGTTACTGGAGTGTTGAAGGGCACATGGAATGACGCGCCTCCCTGCCACTGTAATAAAAATAGAAATTAATAAGAATTAAATCCACTTTCAGGTAACTTTTTTCAGAACTGGCTGTCATGTGTGTATGTGAAGAATAATGCTATTTATGGACTTTCTATTACTTTTTATAGAAAGATTTCTCTTTGCGGGATCTAGTAAATAGAAGAGTGTATTCACACATTGTGCGTTTTTTGTCATGAATTCTGAAATGTTTAATTTTTGCCGCAATTTTGGCTTCTGAAGCCTCAGCAGTTTCTTTTTGTGTCTCTCTGCTTATGTTTTCCTTCAGCCTCTTCCCTTTTCATAGACTTCTGTAGACAGCAAATGTAATTTGATGTCTTGCTGAAGACCGATTTGAGCAGTCTTTGAGAGTGACTGATAAGTGAGACTTTTGTATAGGGAGACAAAACCTGGCTTATTGGTGCATTGCATACATACAGTATGACTATAGATGATGTTCTGACGTCTAGCTTCCTCTTAGGCGAATGCATGGTGTGAATTTCTGAGCAGAGTGCATTAATGGTGGTGAAATGGGGGGCTTCCTCCTTATTATTGTAGCCAATAAGGATATGTTCCCAATTTACATATCCGTTGCAGTGAAATCTTCACTGCGAATATTGTGTGGGTTCACTGTACATTTTCTTTTTTGTAGGTTAGAGGGTGACATCCGCTGTCTTCAGGTCTGCATGGCTGGTCTCCTTAGGCTGCAGACATTTTTATAGTGTATGTAGTCTTGAATTCGGATGTTTTTTTACAAAATGTACATTGGATTGTAACCTTAGAGTCATGTTCTACTCAATATTTCAGTGTAACCTTTTGTTTTCCTGCTTTTCTCTGTAGGTACCTTAGGAAATGTGGAACATGGAAATCAACACCAGATTAAATTGATGTATGAACATAATCTTCGGCGAACAGCTTGCAACATGACTCATGGCCCATTTGGAGGAGTTAAAGGTAAGTTGTGAATTGACCTTAAAACTTGTACAAATGTTCTTCCATAATATTGCCTATTCATAAATTGTATGTTTTGTATATTAAAATATACTTAGTTTAGATTAAGCACATATATTATTTTTAGGGGATTAGTTTTACTACCTTGTCTAAAAGAAGTAAAATAAAATGTTTATGTGCTCATTAAATTATGCCATGTATGCCTTTGTACACGAATTGTAGTAGAGCAACATTGGGCTACATATAGAAGTCCAAATTTGGTGCTTACCCCAGGTCATCGGGTGCTGAGCACTAGTCCACAGTACCGACCTCTGATAGTGAAATGAATAGTACAATGTGACCGATCAAAGCTACGCCCATGACTTCCATGCACTCCTATGGCCTTCATACACCTCCGTGCATACCCTGGGGAGAACAAACAGCGGCCCCTACCTGTGACACCTGTCAATGCTTCACCATTGCAGTAACACCTATGCCTGCGACTGCATTGGCCCATCATGGCCTCAATATGCCTCTGTGTGCATCCTGGGGAGAACAAACAGTGCACCCTAGCTGTGACACCGCTCACTGCCTCACTGTACTTACATGTTCATGGCTTAATATTTGAAACTAGTATACTCCACTGGTATCAACCAGGCAGCCCAATGGCAGGCATGTGGTTTTATTGAGGAAAGGGTGGCTAGTGTGTTTTCGATGGAGAGAGGAAAAATATCTATTGGTAAAGCAAAAGGATCGAGCGATTGAATTCAGACTGCCCAGACCTTCCCTTCTCCAACATCATTTCTTCACTCCCTAGAAGAAGCTATACTCGAAATGAGTGTAAGGATCTCTCTATCGTCACCCAGGTTACTTATACCACTTTGCCTTATTCCATTAGCACTCTATTTGTTGTCAGATGCTTTGTCTGTATTTAATCTGTTTATTTAATGCTGCTTTTGTATCCTATGTGTCTCCATTAATTACACTGTGCTACCAAGGTTTTGTCCCTTGGAGAATTTTGAGTCTTCCTGATAGATTTTTTCATGCTGATTTCAGAAATGACTTCAGATTTTTCCTATCACATAAGGTTTTTGAGAAATGATATGAAACATTATAATCTGTTATAATTCTAATAACTCATATATGAACTTTTTCTGAAACAGTATATTCTGAATTTTCCACTGAAATAACCTAAATCGCTGATCTACACATATGCAAGCACTTATTATGCGAACTCCGCGCAGGCGCAGTGAATCATTCGGCTGAACGTGTACGGAGCATACCACATCTCCTGGGCAGGGGAGGAATCAAAAGACAATACTGACATTACAGCAGGGGATCACCGATGATTCATTTTGTGAGGTAAATTATTTCACTGACTGTTTTTAAACAATATTTTACCTCACAAAATATATTCTATGCAATCTCAAGAGAGCACAGACGGGAGAAGTTAGCACATGGGGAAAGAGAGAGTGGATAGGTGGGTGAGCACATGGGGGGAGAGATTCTCAACGCAGCAAACCCTGCCCCCATCGTGACATTACCGCCCTCCAGATGCGATAGCATCGGGACTCCATCTAGTTACTATCATATATGTGATTTGCCTGAATACTTTTCATTGTAAAAGCTGAAGATTTATTTTGAAATGTCGCGTCGGTTTCTCAACAGCAGTGATAATTTCTGCTACAAATGCGAAGAATATACAATGAAAGCACAAAAGAAACAAATGGCTCCACTTGTTAAGAAAGCATATCAACTATACTTTGAATGTTCAATTGGAGATCAGGACAAACAGTGGGCACCTCACATATGCTGTGCATCTTGTTCTAGAAGCCTTAGAGCGTGGCTTAAGGGATCACGACCTTCAATTCCATTCGCTGTCCCAATGATATGGAGAGAGCAGAGCGATCATGTAACAGATTGCTACTTCTGCCTTACAAATGTAACAGGATATTCAGCAGAGAACAAGAAATCAATAGAATATCCTAATTTTCCTTCAGCCATAAGACCAGTGCCACACGATGAAAGTCTTTGTGTTCCAAAGCCGCCCAAAGTATGGACAATGGAGGACAACGAAGATGAACTAACAATGTTAGTGGAAAATGAAACTGCATCTACAGCTAATCCACATCTGTTGAGTCAAGCTCATCTGAGTGACTTGGTCAGAGATTTGAAATTGTCAGAGGCAGGCAGAATTATTGGGATCAAGGCTACAAGAACGGAATCTCTTATTACCAGGAACAAGAGTTTCTGTTTTTCACAGTCGTCAAGAAGACCTTAATCAATTTTTCAACCATGTCGACAGATTATTTAACCTTTTCCAACGACGTCTTGGGGTTGTTTGGTGCTCTTGGATGCGAACATGACCCCAAGGAATGGCAACTGTTCATTAACTCGACAGTCTTAAGTCTGAAGACTGTTTTACTACACAACGGAAATATCTATCCTTCTATACCTATTGGACTTATTTACACATGAAAGAAACGTATGAGAATATGGAGTTACTGTTGACCAACATTAATTATAGAAATTATAACTGGAACATATGTGGTGATCTAAAAGTTGTTGCACTTCTTGGACTGCAGCTTGGATATACCAAGTATTGTTGTTTTATTTGTGAGTGGGACAGTCATGCACGAGAAATGCACTATTTCAGAAAGGACTTGCCACTCGGCGAAACATGGTTGCTGGACAGAAGAACGTTAAACATAATCCTCTTGTTGATCAAGCAAAGATATTTCTCCCTTCTTTGCACATTAAACTTGGGCTTATGAAGAATTTTGTCAAAGCAATTAACAAAGAATCGGAAGCCTTTTCTTACTTGTGACAGAAATTTCCAAGACTAAGTGATGCAAAGATTAAAGAAGGTATTTTTATTGGTCCACAGATCAGAGATATAATGAATGACAGTAGCCTTGATGGTCTTTTGCAAGGTGCTGAACAAATGGCATGGAGAGCCTTTAAAGATGTGACTTTCAGCTTCCTTGGCAACAGCAGGGCACCGAACTTTGAACAACTCGTGGACAACATGCTCACAGCATATCATTTGATGAAATGCAATATGTCACTAAAAATGCATTTTCTACATTCTCACTTGGACTTTTTTCCAGCCAATCTTGGTGCCATTAGCGATGAACACAGTGAAAGATTTCACTAAGACAGTGCGCTGATGGAGAAAAGGTACCAGGGAAAGTGGAGTACGTCAGAGCTGGCTGACTATTGCTGGAATCTTATTCGAGAAGCATCTGACACGGATTATAAACGAAAGTTGTCTGCAAAACACTTTTGAACAATTGCTTTTGCTACTGACATCGATGCACATGTATGTAGTGTCTCAGACGTCATAATGTAGACGATAAACTGTTGTTTCTTAAAAACCTTACGTTATAAAGACTTTTGGAGCACATATTCGTATTCAGCATATCAACATCTATAAGATACAATAAAATTTTCTCAGGTGATAAGAACTTCCCTGAAATTTGTTGCGCAGTGTTACCTAAATTATCTTACACTTTGTATGACAGTTTTGGAGTTTGAATTATTCTTATGTATACGGCCACCTGGCCTTAATGTCAAGACTTTAAGGAGTACTACTATCACCATCAAACATTGGACTACCTTATATCAGTTCATGTAACCATTTATCTGACAGTATATTTTTTTGATTTTGGCATGTACATATCATCTGGCTTGATTATATGATAGGGTTCATGAGTGACATAGTATCTCTGTTTACATTCTCCACTTTTTATCTGTTTTTATCTTTCTTGTAATTTAATAAAAATTATTTGATTTTACTCTTAGGCATTACAGTTCTTTCTGTAGGTTTTTGTATATATTGGAAGTGCCCTTTACTTATTTTTGGGCTCCTATAGGAATGTCTTCTCCAACATCATTTGTCAGGAGAGAATTGGAAGGCTCATATTAGAGGAATGAAAATATTGCACTCAACCAACTTTATTATTTACATGGGACTTGGTACCTTCCCTCGGCCTAGACTACATAATAAAAAGGCACATAGGATCCAAGCGTACTCTTTTCTAAATAAAAACAGCCTTGAACTAATGTGGAGGAGAGATCAATCAACCAAAGTGGACTTCATTCCTAATATTTCTCCGTAATTAAGTTTTAAAAGATGGTTTTTAGGTGGGATACCATTGATTTTAAGGCTGGACGATTTACCCTAAAATATTTTTTTTGTTTTTCATTTAAGTTCTCAATCTGGACAATTCTGAATCTATGAATATCAATTTTCTTATTTTTGCTGAAATAAACTAAAATAAGAATGCCCTGATACAATTATCGTATATACTCGCGTATAAGCCGACCCTCTAATTTTGCCACAAAAAACTGGGAAAACTTATTGACTCGCGTATAAGCCTAGGGTGGAAAATGCAGCAGCTACTGGTAAATTTCAAAAATAAAAATAGATACCAATAAAAGTAAAATTAATTGAGACATCAGTAGGTTAAATGTTTTGAATATCCATATTGAATTAGGAGCCCCATGTAATGCTCCATACAGTTCATTATGGCCCCATAATATGCTCCATACAAAATACACCCCATATAATGCTGCACAAAGGGTAATAATGGCCCCCATGAGATGCTCCATAGAATATGCCCCATATAATGCTCCATAAAGGTTATGGCCCCATAAAATGCTCCATAGATTATGCCCCATAAGATGCTCCATAGATTATGCCCTATAAGATGCTTCATAGATTATGCCCATAGATTATGCCCCATAAAATGCTCCATAGATTAGGCCCCATAAAATGCCCCATAGATTATGCCCCATAAGATGCTCCATAGAATATGCCCCATATGCTGCTGCTGCAAATAAAAAAAAATGACATACTCACTTCTCGTCGCTGGGGACCAGGTGCCGGTGTCCGGAGCTGGCGGGGACACCGGCTCGCTATGGGGGACAGGTGCCGGTGTCACTGCTGGCAAGGGGCACCGTCACCTGAGATATTCACCTGTCCCCGGTCCACTGCTGCGCGCCGCCGTCTTCCGGGTCCTCCGTTAGTGAATGCTCAGGCAGAGGGCGTGGCACGCACTAACTACATCATCACGCCCTCTGACCTGAATGTCACAGCCAGAGGACGCAGAAGATAGAGTGGCCGCAGCGGTGGACTGGGGACAGGTGAATATCGCATATACTTACCCCCTCCTGGAGCGTCTTGCAGCCTCCCTGCTTCTCACGCGGTCTTCGGCAGCTATTTCTTCCTTCAGCGGTCACGTGGTACCGCTCATTAAAGTCATGAATATGCACATATTCATGACTTTAATGAGCGGTACCACGTGACCGCTGAAGGAAGGAGCCTGAGATCGTGGGAGAAGCAGGGGGCTGCAGAGACGCGCCAGGAGGAGTGAGCATGATCTGACACCCCCGCTCCCCCTCCCTCACCGACCCCCTGGCATACATGACTCGCGTATAAGCCAAGAGGGGGACTTTCAGCCTTAAAAAATGGGCTGAAAATCTCGGCTTATATAAGCATTTCCCTAATATACACACACATTTATATATTTATATATATTTATATATATGTGTGTATATGTTTATACAGTCATGGCCGAAATTGTTGACTTTCTTGAAATTGTGTCAGAAAATGAAGTATTTCACACAGAAAATTATATATACGTTTCTTTCCTTTGTGTACTTGAGCAACACAAAAAAAACAGTGGAAAAAAGGCAATTTGGACATAATTTCACACAAAACCCCTGTAGGCCAGACAAAATTGGCACCTTTCCAAAATTGTAGGTAAACAACTTTATTTCAAGCATGTGATGCTCTTTCAAATTCACCTGTGGCAAGCAACAGGTGTGAGCAATATGAAAATCACACCTGAAACCAGATAATAAGGCGAGAAGTTGGCTCAATCTTTGCATTGTGCCACACTAAGCATGAAGAACAGAAAGAGGAGAAGAGAACTGTCTGAGGGCTTGAGAACCAAAATTATTGAAAAATATCAACAATCTCAAGGTTACAAATCCATTTCCAGAAATGTTGATGTTATTTTGTCCACAATGCACAACATAATCAAGAAGTTTACATCCCATTGCACTTTAGCTAATTTCCCTGGATGTACATGGTAAAGAACAATTGATGAAAGTTTGCAACACAGCATAGTTGGGATGATAAATAAGCAGTTCCAATCAAGTTCCAAAGAAATTCAAGCTGTTCTGCAGGCTCAGGTCATATCAGTGTCATTGTGAACTATCCATCCACATTTGAATGAAATGAAATGCTATGGCAGGAAACCCAGGAGAACCTAACTGCTGACAGACATAAAAAGGTAGATGACAGTTTGCTAAAATGTGCATGAGTAAGCCAAAATTCTTCTGGGAAAGCGTCTTGTGGACAGATGAGACTAAGATGGAGCTGTTGGGTAAAGCACATCATTCTACTTTTTACTGAAAACGGAATGAGTCCTACAAAGATAAGAACACAGTGCCTACAGTCATGTATGGTGGAGGTTCAAAGATGTTTAGAGATTGTTTTGTTGCCTTTGGCACTGGGTGACATGACAGTGTGCAAGGCATCATGAAATCTGAAGATTACCAAAGGATTTTGGGTCGCAATGTAGTGCCCAGTGTCAGAAAGCTGGGTTTGTATCCTAGGTCATGGGTTTTCCAGCAGGACTATGACCCAAACATACTTCAAGAAGCACCCAGAAATGGATGGAAACAAAGCGCTGGAGAGTCCTGAAGTGGCCAGCAATTAGTCAAGATCTAAACTGCTGCTTCTGGCCTATGCTTTTACTGGTGGGTTCAGTCTCTCTGTCTTTGTTCACATTTATGTCACTTGACAAGTGGAAAGGTTTTTAATACAAGAGTTAGGACTGTCCCACAAGGGTTGCCTTGACGTGGCGGAATGGCTTGTACATTCTTTTGATCAAAATTATGTTTACTAAATACCCTTATTATTATTACTACCTTCATGCATTTTTTGCAATATATATTTTTTTATTTTATTTTAGGATATTTGTGTCTTGTTTTTTGCTTCTGCAGTATGTCGTGTCTCTCTGGAATGATCGCTGTTCACTTTCCACCACCGATTTCTGTGGCCGTGTCCTAGCGACCTCCCAACACAACCTCTGCAGGTCTTCAGCTCACTGATCTACAGATGCGAAAAAATCAGTTAGGACATCAATATTCAGTGAATAGGTCTGCTACCGTGCAGCACCTCTGTTGGTTAATAAAGATTTTTTATGTATCTTTTTTTTTTTGCTAAGAGGGTAGGTTTAAAGAGGTATTCCCATATCAAAGATCCTATCCCAGTATGTGGTAGGTGTAATAAAAATAATATTAGGAAATACCTCAAAGTAGAAATTTAGTATAGTTCTTGTGATTTATTATTATTATTACACCCACTATGTATTGGGATATGATCTTGCAGCTGGGAATACTCCTTTAAATCAATTTAGCATTCTAGAAAAATTTAGAATCATGCAGATTTGCAAACGTGAATTAATCGTAATTAATTCCCCATAAAGTGGTGTCCTTTGTAGTATTTTTTTGCATTTCCTCTTTTTGAGCTGGCATGACCTTTTTTTTCTGAAGACATTCTCTTTTACGGCCCCAGGTATAAAGCTTCCTGTGTCTCGAATGTTTGCAGCTTCTGGCTGCTAAAAGATTAATACATTTCGACTGTGGGAAACACCCTGTCTCTTTGTGGAGGACTTTCTTATATCCTATAATAAAGCAGTACAGAAATAGATTAGACTTGGCCGGCGGTATAATGTTCTTTTCCCCAAGGATGCTAGTACTTTAGATTTCCCTAACAAGTACATTAGTTTAGACTTGGCGTTATGCTGTATGCTATTTGTGACGTGGAATATAGTTATTGGCTTTCTTTTTTACTCCGCTGATCCTTGAAGTTAACGCTGCACAGCAGCGCTCCCATCCATCTGGATGTACAGGAACTGCAGGTCTTTCCCCAATAACTTAAACAGTAAAAAGTTGTGGGGGACTTATAGGTCAGATCCCTACGATCATAAATCGCAATATCGCAATTTCCAACTTTTGAAGGCAATCATGTGCGAAGTATGTCCATTCGCGGTACTCGTAGCAACATACCTTTTCTCCCATTTCTTGCTTCTCTACTTCCCCACACTTCTTTTTTTCCCTGGTTATAGAAACTACTGCGAGTCACTGGTTTTCCCAATTTTTGAGAAGGATTAGCCAGGCTTTGGTATTCCATAATTCTGGGAGTGTTGTCAATTATATTGTCATAGAAAAAATTGAAATCTATTAGGCCTCTCCAGTTAAGGGTATGCCACACTAAACGAGATCGCAAACGAGATCGCAAACACGTCACTATTTTGCGATCTCGTTAGCGACTTAGCTGTGTGTGGCATGTAGCAACTATGTGGCCCCTGCTGTGATCTCGTTGATCGTTCACTAGAGTTCTGGACCGTTTTTTGATCGTTGGCGTCCCGCTGGTGAGCCTATATCGCTGTGTTTGGCACCTTTTGCGAACGACCTCGTTTGTGACGCATATGGGTTTAGCGTCACGGAATGGATTGCAATATCTATCAGTTCTCTTTTGCGTCACAGAGAGGATCGCAGCAGTTGCAAAGCAGGCTAGCAGGACGCAGAGAGCAGGAGCGATGCTGGAAATTCCTATGAATCAAAAGCGCTCAGTACATGCTAATGACAGATCCTAACGACCGCCAAAGTCGTTAAAGAGATCGCTGACCGCTGATGAGTCGTTTATGAGATCTCCTGTTTGGCAGCTACTAGCGACCTAAAAGAGATCTCACAAACGATCTCATTAGCTTGCGTCGTTATTGAGATCGCTAACGAGATCACTAAAGGTACTGCCACACTAAGCTATCCCGCTAGCGATCTCGTTAGCGTTGCATACTAATGAGATCGCTAGCGGGATTGTTTCTATATCGCTAAATGCTGCCGCATTTAGCGATATAGTTAACGACGCTATCGCCGTTAGCGATCTTCTTAACGACTTTAGCGGTACAAAAGTACGCTAAATCGCTAAGAAAAGGTGCCACACAGCGATAAGATACTTACCCAGCGGGAGCGCCGACGAGAAAATAGGGTCCGGAACGATTCCAGCGACGAGCGAGATCACAGCAGGAAGCTCGTCGCTGGAAGCTGCCGCACTGAACAATATCGCTAACGGGATCGCTAAATAGTGACGTTTTTTAGCGATCCCGTTAGCGATATTGTTTAGTGTGGCATACCCTTAAGTGTGGCAGTACCTTTAGGGTGCATTCACCCTCCCACACAGAATCTTCAGTATGAGAAATAGCTTACAATCTACAACCCTCCATGAAGTAGAATTACACAGTTGACATGTGGTAAAGAAAAATTAGTCGTAGATAAGAAGTGACAAAACTAATTAAAACTCCTTTTGAAGCCCAGACTCCCTGGTGTGGACAGGTAATTAAGACTGGTATATTTGTTGGCAATAGGCATGAAGTCTGAGGTTTGTTTGATTTAAGGAGGAGAAGTAGGCTCTTCCCCAGGATGAACTGCTCTGATGAAAGAACTTCCCAGACTTTGTGTTTCCAATGTACAGTTATGAATATTGGGGTTTGTATAGATCCGATATTTATGGGACACACATTTTCAACTTCAGGAGTAATATGCTAATAATATGCATATTTTCTCATAACTGTGAGGCATGCCTATAAACCCCAAATCAGTAGTAGTCAGATCGCGGATAACAGCCATGCCATGTTTACTATGTAAAGGTGATATAAAATATGACGACGATATTGAATGCCTGTGCTCGTCGTCATGTGTGAAGATATTGCGAATATTGGGAATATCATAATTTTCTGAAACTGAAGCCAGATTTCATAACCAGCCCTGTTAGGCCTCTTTTAGACATCAGTTTTTTTCCGTCAGGCGCTATCCGGCGTTGCGCCGGATCCGGTTTTATTATGTAAAAACGGATGAGACGGATCAGGTTTTCGGCTGGATCCGTCTAGCAAATCCGTCCGAAAACCGGATCCGTCTAATCCGTTTCATCCATTTTTTATCCGTTTTTGACGGATTACGACGGATCCGGTTTTTTAAAACGCCCCTTGGGGGCTTCCAAATGTGATTGGCTACTGAAAACCTATATATACAGTGTTCCTACAGCCCATCTTTGACAGGTTGTAGAGGAGCAAGTGCAGTTTGAAGAGAAGAGCAAGTGGCTGCTAAAGATGAAAGTTGTGATAGGAAACATTCTGAAGAATTTGGTGGATTTCACAGTGGAGGCGATTCGTCTGAAACCGATTGTTCTGGAGAAGGAGAGAAAGAGACAGCAGCACATCATGCGTCAGCGGCGACGTCGTTTCTGGATCCACCCCATCACAGCCCAGAGAATGACGCCTGGGGTGTATTCTACACTATACGTGGAGCTACGAGGAAACCCTCAGAAATTTTTCAAATATATTAGGACGAAAATGGAGACCTTTGATTTCTTGGTGGAGCGCATTGGAAACCTGATCAGAAGATCTGACACGTATTGCCGCTTCTCTATTTCACCGACAGAGTGTCTGATGGTGACTCTTCGGTAAGCCATTTTTATTGGATCTGCTTGCTTCAAAGCACACTTGTCCTGGAATGTTGTTGCTGGTAGTTAGTATACGGCCATCTGACTCCGCTTTAACAATTGGAGATACTATAAAAATAATTTTTTTTTAAAGTTTCTCCAATTGTTATAGCTGAGTTCTGGTATGTAATGCTGTGATTTGAAACTGTTTTTTTTTTTTATTCACAGATTCCTGGCGACTGGAGAATCTCTTTCCTCACTCCATTTCCAGTACAGACTTGGGATTTCCACCATCTCTGGAATTGTAAAACACACATGCCGTGCATTGTGGGACTCTTTAGTTGCGGAATTTCTACCAGAGCCCACAACTGAGAATTGGATTGAAATTGCTGAAAAGTTTGAACAAATATGTCAGTTTCCTAATTGCCTGGGCGCTGTGGACGGGAAACATATCCAGATTGTCAAGCCAGGAGGATATGGATCTGAATTTTTTAATTACAAAAAATATTTTTCAATTGTCCTAATGGCCATCACTGACGCGGAGTACAAATTTATTGCTGTAGATATTGGGGCCTATGGCCGCTCCAATGACTCTCAAGTGTTCAAACTGTCATCAACGGGCCGTCAGCTGTATGGAAACACCTTCAAGTTCCCACCCCCTAGACCGCTGTCTCAAACATCTGGCCCACCTATGCCTTTTGTTTGTGTAGGTGATGAAGCCTTCCAGCTGTCAGAACACCTGCTGAAACCATACTCCTGCAGAGGATTGACACCGACAAAAAGAATTTTCAATTACCGCCTCACAAGAGCCAGAAGAATGGTGGAGTGCGCTTTTGGGATTCTGACAGCCAAATGGCGTGTTCTATTGACTGCGATCAACCTAAAGACTGAAACTGTGGATGAGGTAATCTACACAATTTTGTTATCAGCAAGGAACAGATTTCCATTGAGGACCACTCTGAAGAAACCACCTTGCATGATTACCAGAACGTTACCAATAGAAGTTCTTTGATTGTTTCCCGAATGAGGGACAAATTTGCCGAATACTTTATGTCCCCAGAAGGAAGACTAGACTGGCAGAATGACAGTTTAATAAATTGCTTTGTGACCTTTGTACCTCGTGTACCCACAGTATACCTTTGCCAACCAAAGTTGTCTACCTTGTTGTGGATTATGTACAGTATTTTACCTTTTGGCCAAGTTGTGTCCCTGGTTGTGTATTACCCAAAGTATTTCACCTTTTAACCAAAGTTCTGTACCTTGTTGGGGATTACCTAACAATGTACAGAACTTTGGTTAAAAGGTGAAATACTTTGGCTAATACACAACCAGAGACACAACTTTGGCCAAAAGGTAAAATTATTTTACCTTTTATCCAAAGTTATGTGCCTGGTTTTTTATCCCCAATAAATGTTACCTTTATTTTACCTTTGCCAACCAAACTTGTCTAGCTTGTTGTGGATTATGTACAGTATTTTACCTTTTGGCCAAAGTTGTGTCTCTGGTTGTGTATTACCCAAAGTATTTCACCTTTTAACCAAAGTTCTGTACCTTGTTGGGGATTACCTAACAATGTACAGAACTTTGGTTAAATGGTGAAATACTTTGGCTAATACACAACCAGGGACACAACTTTGGCCAAAAGGTAAAATTATTTTACCTTTTACCCAAAGTTATGTGCCTGTCACACTGTATAGCAGATATATATATATGTGATGACAGTAATCTATATCAAAAGGGCAACATACTATATAACATGCGCATAGATATATGATAACATAGAATTACCTGACAGAATGTCCAGTGGGTCAATACGGAATCCGTTATACGCTGTCTCTGGCTAGAGGGTGACCGGGGTCTATGCTGACCCTAAACTGGGGTCCTAACTAATCCCTCTACCTGGAGGTACTGTTAAAGGTACAGAGGTCCAGGCCACCAGCGTAAACCCTGTCTCCTATCAATCCCTGCCAACTGTAATCTAGTCCTAAGAAGGACCCTGATTACCACCAAAGGGAATGAACAGGTAACGGTTAATGAACAGAAAGACATACAAGAAAGACAAGAAATAAAGTAAATAAAGTCTTACATACAACACTCACACACAGTAGGAACACCTAAGGTCTCAGAGATAAACTATAAGCTGTAAGAGTAAAAACAACTAAGGAGCTCTTAGCTTAAGTATTCTCAGAACCGATCCAGTCTGCTAGACTACATGAAGGCTTTCACCGGCATCTAACACCCAGACTGGCAGGGATATAAAGGAAGCTAATTAGAACATAATCAAAAGCAGCCGGGCGAGGCTGGACCTAATCTTAGCAAAGAGCTAGGTAAAATTAACTCTCTCATTACCAAACACAAAGTAACAGCAACTCAGCTGCGAGAAGTTAGAATGTGCAATCGCGACGATCCTCGTGGCGATGCACCCATGACAGTACCCCCCCTTCTACGAGGGGCCTCCGGACCCTCAAGGCCAGGTCTGCCCGGGTAAGTTGTGTGGAAGGTCCGAACCAATCGATCTGCGTTAACCTCCGACGCAGGGACCCACGTCCTCTCCTCAGGACCATACCCCTTCCAATGAACCAGGTACTGAAGGGACCGACGACTGAGACGTGAGTCAATGATTTTCGACCCATGAAATTCCACGTTATCATTGACCACCACTGAAGGAGGAGGTAGAGGTGACGGTGTGACTGGTGCCACATACTTTTAAGTAATGACTTGTGAAACACATTATGAATTTTAAACGTAGGAGGGAGGTCCAAACGAAATGCCACAGGATTAATTATGGAACTGATCCTGTACGGCCCGATGAATCTGGGACCCAACCTCCAGGAGGAAACTTTAAGTTTTAAATTCCTGGTAGACAACCAAACCAGATCGTTCACCTTCAGATCTAGACCAGAAACTCTCCCCCTATCAGCCATCCGTTTGTAACGGTTCCCCGTAACCTTAAGTCTTAACCGATCTGGAACTATCAGTCTCCCTGAAAGTCCCACAGGGGCGTCCCCCTGAGCCCCCAATACCTCCCCCTCAAGCTCAGAGCATACAGCTGACACTACAACTCCCTCCTGAGGAATAGGAACCGGATCATCCGTCCTCCCGGCCCCTCGGAAAGTACGAGATAAGGCATCAGGAAGCAACTTTATTGAGCAGTCATATGCGCGATGAGGAGGTAACTCTTTACACCCCTCCTCTGAGAACATCTCCCCAAAGTCCTCCAGAAAAGGAGACAAAGTCCTAGGCACAACCGCACCGATGACCGTGCTCATGCAGTTATTCCTGCAAAATTCACCCCACTGGCTTATCTTTCCGGATTGCCAATCAATCACTGGGTTATGTTTAGCCAACCAAGGAAGTCCCAACACAATAGGAGTAGGTAGACCCTCCAACACATAACAAGACAATTGCTCTTTATGTATTGCCCCTACTCGAAGATCTATGTTATGAACCGCTTGTACCAAGCAACCTTGACCGAGAGGTCTAGAATTAATAGAGACTATAGGGACCGGTTTGGCCAAAACACTCAGTTGCATACCATGCACCTGGGCAAACCGAGCGTCCACCAGATTAGCCCCGGACCCACTATCAAGAAAAACAGAAATCCTCTCAGTTCTAGTACCAATCACCACCTCCGCAGGCACGAGAAACTGAGAGGGATTTGGGGACGAAATACACACTCCCAGGTTAACTCCTTTGCTCAAAGAGGCCTGGGATGGACACCCCCCAACAAAATGTCCCTCTCTCCCGCAAAAGAAACACCTTCTAGTCTTGCGGTGCACCGCCGGTTCCCTCCTACAAAAAGATGTCCCTCCCAACTGCATGGGTTCCTCAGAACAGACCAGGGGAACCTCAGTATAAGGGACTTTAGTAGTAGGTGGAGTCATCACGGGAGGCGGAGTTACCTCGCGTCTTCCCCGAATTCGTCTATCAATGCGAATAGCGAGGGCCATAGCAGCCTCCAGTGATGGAGGAGAATCATACTGAGCCAACACATCTTTTAATTTGTCAGACAACCCTTGACAAAACTGGCTCCTAAGAGCTGGGTCATTCCACTGAGTATCTGTTGCCCATCTACGGAACTCAGAAGAATATTCCTCCGCTGGACGATTTCCTTGCCGTATTTTACGTAACTTTGTTTCAGCAAGGGAAACTCGATCCGGATCATTATATACCAGACCCAGGGCAGTAAAAAATCGATCCACTGACTGGAGATCTGGGGAGCCTGGAGGAATAGAGAACGCCCAAGATTGAGGGTCCCCTTGTAAGAGCGAGATAACAATTCCCACCCTCTGCTCTTCACTCCCAGATGACCGAGGCCGCAGCTGAAAGTACAATTTACATGCCTCCCGGAAAGTAAAAAATTTGTCCCGCCCACCAGTGAACCTGTCCGGAAGAGCAACCTTAGGTTCAGATCTGGTTTGCTCCGGGGGGGACAGAACCTTGGACTTAATGTCTGCCAACTCTATGGACAACCCCTGCAACTGCCGGGCCAGCTGGGCTACTGGATCCATGACAGCTGGGGAGAATCTTTAGTATGGGCCGGTGAAAATGTCACGCTGTATAGCAGATATATATATATATATGTGATGACAGTAATCTATATCAAAAGGGCAACATACTATATAACATGCGCATAGATATATGATAACATAGAATTACCTGACAGAATGTCCAGTGGGTCAATACGGAATCCGTTATACGCTGTCTCTGGCTAGAGGGTGACCGGGGTCTATGCTGACCCTAAACTGGGGTCCTAACTAATCCCTCTACCTGGAGGTACTGTTAAAGGTACAGAGGTCCAGGCCACCAGCGTAAACCCTGTCTCCTATCAATCCCTGCCAACTGTAATCTAGTCCTAAGAAGGACCCTGATTACCACCAAAGGGAATGAACAGGTAACGGTTAATGAACAGAAAGACATACAAGAAAGACAAGAAATAAAGTAAATAAAGTCTTACATACAACACTCACACACAGTAGGAACACCTAAGGTCTCAGAGATAAACTATAAGCTGTAAGAGTAAAAACAACTAAGGAGCTCTTAGCTTAAGTATTCTCAGAACCGATCCAGTCTGCTAGACTACATGAAGGCTTTCACCGGCATCTAACACCCAGACTGGCAGGGATATAAAGGAAGCTAATTAGAACATAATCAAAAGCAGCCGGGCGAGGCTGGACCTAGTCTTAGCAAAGAGCTAGGTAAAATTAACTCTCTCATTACCAAACACAAAGTAACAGCAACTCAGCTGCGAGAAGTCAGAATGTGCAATCGCGACGATCCTCGTGGCGATGCACCATGACAGTGCCTGGTTTTGTATACCCAATAAATGTTACCTTTATTTTACCTTAGAAATAAATGACAGACAACGATTTTACTCAACCATTTTTACATTTATTGTAGGTAATAAAAATGTTTAACAGGTTTTTATTTTTTTACTGTGAATTAAATGTTTCTTCACATATTTTTTTCAAAAATAACATTTTTTTAATAAAAATTTTTTTAACAAAACTATTTTTTATTAACAATCACGTCAATCACGTCAAAGCAGAAAATTTGTACGTCAAAATAACATTACAAATTTGTGTAGTATGGGGTGGAGATACTACTGGAGGGGCTGCGGGACCCTTCGACAGTGGGAGTGTGGAGAGCGGACTGGGATGGTGGTGGAAAAAGAAATGGAATGGGTGGAGATGTGGGAGGCAGAACAGGTGGGTGGTGGAGAGGAGGATTGGGCAGGGAGTAGAGGAGCAGATGTGGTTGGGAACTGGTACGGGGATGGAGGTTGGTACGGGACAGGATGTTGGTACGGGGCAGGTTGCTGGAAGTGGGGAGGTTGCTGGAAGTAGGGAGGCTGCTAGTACTGGGGAGGAGGGACAGTGGCTAGAGGGGGGGCAGGTGTGGGAGGACGACTGGGGTGGGTGTAGGAGGTTGGGAGGTAACCTGCGCTAGAGGAGCATGGCAAGTATTCATTACATGCATCTGCTGGCTTGGAGATAGCGTATCCATGCGCTTGGCTACAGACCGGAAAAAACTGTGGTTTGGCGAACGGCTACAGACCGGAAAAAACTGTGGTTTGGCGAACTTCTTGCTTCTGAATGCATGGTTTGCAGAGGTGTCTTAACCTCCAGAATGCTGGAGTTGAGCTGATTAAAGCCTGCAGCCATTTGCTCTGACAAGACTTTAAGACAGTTCTGGAAAGATGCATTAAGATGCAAGAATTTGGGCGCATAGCTCCTTTCCCGACCCCTCTGCCGCATCCGCCCAGTAGCCACAGGTGTACTAGAGGTGGCAGCGGCAGAAGGGTGTGGTAAAGGGAAATCTATCTCCTGACCAGTAGCCTCATGCAATGCACTCAGCCACGATGCTCCAGCACTGGTGGAGGGGACACAGGGCTCACGTGTCTGGGAAGGTGCGGATGGGCCGGGGAGGTCGAAGTGTCCCTCGGTGGCGAACTCCTGAGGGATCGCTCCAAAAGGGTCCAACTCTGCAGGCTCCCGAGTGCTGGTCACCGTTCTGTGGAATAAATAGAAAAAAATACAATTAATTTACTGATATTGAATGCCCCTAGCTGAAAACAAAAAAAAATTAGACATGTTATCATTTTTTTTTACATGGGGTGTGTAATATTTACCTTCTGGTGACCATTGTTGTCCAGTGGAACGACAGGGCTCGTGCGTACTTGGACTTGCTCCTGCGTCCTCCAGATCCACTCTGGGCCCGCATCTCCTTGTTGAACTCCTTCTTGAAGCGATCCCTCACAGACTGCCACCACTTCACAATTCTCTCCCCTGAAATGAGAAAGCACAAATTGGTTAGTATATAACATCAGTGTTTCCCAAACTCCAGTCCTCACGGCCCCCACGGGTTATGTTTTCAGGATTTCCATAGTGTTGCACAAAAGGAAATCCTGAAAACATGACCCGTGGGAGCCACGAGGACTGTAGTTTGGGAAACACTGCTTTACATCCAGCAACCTGAACTGTATATACTTACGGTGTTCAATCTGGGCCCGAGCATCGAGGTCCTCCCAGCAGTCCACGAGTTGTGAACAGATTTCCTCCCAGAGCCGACGGGTCACGATGACATCAGCATAGCGGCGGTCCCCCATGTTCCACAGCGGCTCCCTTTCTCTGACCAGATCGATGAGGAGGTCCATGTTGATCCCCTCTTCACTGTCAGAGTCGGGAGCACGCTGTGAAGCCTGTTAAAGAAAAAGAGAAAAAAAATACATTAGTCTACAAACTACCAAGGAAAAAAAAATGTAAAAAAAAATCAAGCAAAAATGTAAAAAAAAAATAAAAAATTATACTTACACGATGGTGACCGCCGCGTCGCTCACGCTGACGACCCTGGGAGGCACTGCGAGGACCTCTTGGCCGAGCACCAGATTCAGAAGACTATAAAAAAAAAACTTATGTGCTTGGATGTAGGCATATGTTTTTGGGTGTAGTGTGATGTCTGTACTAAATTATTTTCTATGTGTTTGTGTAGTGTGATGTTGTGTTTCAGCGATGCATGCAGGAAACTTACGAATTGCGAGCCCACTCCGGGTATCTCTCCACCCCTTCCTTCTTCTTCTGGGAGCTCCTCTTCAGCTTGAGTTTCCTGGTATAAATAAAAAATAATGCAATTAATATATAGATCACAGAGATGGATTGTGAAAAAAAAAACAAAACTTTTTTTACCTGCAAACACTGACGATGCGTGGGAGGGCTCCCAGAAGAAGAAGAAGTGTCCTGCTGTGGTGCTGCTGCTCCTGTCGGGCGGCCTCTGCTGTGGAATAAAGAGAAAAAAAACGCCATGCATATATTGATATTGCATGGCCCTGGCTGAAAGAGGTCTGTGATATTTACCGTCTGGCCTCTACTCCGATACTCTCCATCATCAACTGCATTTCTTGGAGTCCTGCTGGAGGTGCTGCTGCTGAGGATGCTGCTGGTCCTGTTGGGTGGCTTCTGCTGTGGAATAAAGAGAAAAAAAGGCCATGCATATATTGATATTGCATGGCCCTGGCTGAAAGGGGTTGTCTGTGATATTTACCGTCTGTCGACTGCTCACCGTACTCTCCGACTCCATTTCTTGGGGTCCTGGTGGTGGAGGTGCTGCTGCTGAGGATGCTGCTGGTCCTGTTGGGCGGCTTCTGCTGTGGAATAAAGAGAAAAAAAGGCCATGCATATATTGATATTGCATGGCCCTGGCTGAAAGGGGTTGTCTGTGATATTTACCGTCTGTCGACTGCTCACCGTACTCTCCGACTCCATTTCTTGGGGTCCTGGTGGTGGAGGTGCTGCTGCTGAGGATGCTGCTGGTCCTGTTGGGCGGCTTCTGCTGTGGAATAAAGAGAAAAAAAGGCCATGCATATATTGATATTGCATGGCCCTGGCTGAAAGGAGTTGTCTGTGATATTTACCATCTGTCGACTGCTCCCGTACTCTCCGACTCCATTTCTTGGGGTCCTGGTGGTGGAGGTGCTGCTGCTGAGGATGCTGCTGGTCCTGTTGAGCGGCTTCTGCTGTGGAATAAAGAGAAAAAAAGGCCATGAATATATTGATATTGCATGGCCCTGGCTGAAAGGGGTTGTCTATGATATTTACCGTCTGGCGTCTGCTCCCGGCTGCATCATGGACAAAATATCTTGGGGTGGTGGTGGTGGTGCTGGTCTGTTCTCCTCCTCCTGTCTTCTCCTTCGGCTGGCTCCTTTCTTGCTGGATGGCTGCATGGTTATGGCTGAGGGTGGTTCCACTGGCATGGTTTATATATGTTTGCTGTGGGCTGGGCTACTCTGAGCATGCTCAGACAAGAAAAACCGGATCCGGCGCTTCCGGCTTTTTTGCCGGAGACAAAAAACGTTACAGTAGCCAGTTTTTCCAGACGCCGGAATGAGACAATTAGCCGGATCCGGCAAAAAACCGGACGCACCACAAGGCCATGCGGCACGATCCGGCACTAATGTTAGTCAATGGGAAAAAAACGGATCCGGCATTAGATTCTGCAAGATCCGGTTTTAAGAAAAAATGCCGGAACTCACCTGACGGCGAAAACCTGATGTGTGAAAGAGGCCTTAGGAGTCATCAAGTGGATGTGTGTTGGTAGAACTTAAATGCTGATAAAAATACAATACAAATTGTGATCTGCGTTCAGTGCTAAGGAAGACACATATCAGTGTAGGCTTGTTTCACGATAGCCAGATATTTTTCAATCTGATTGCTTCCAACTGCTAAGCTGAGCCATCTGTGTGACCTGCGTTTTGTAAGTTTCTTTTGTTAATCCAGTTTATTTTCTGTAATTGTATATGCTGTATTGTTTTGTCACCTTTGTGAAATCTTTTGTATATTTATTTATAAACACTACCTATATTCCTGGATTAAATATAAAATGGATTAGTTCTGTTACTTTTCTTTTCTAAACTTTTCTCCTGAAAGCCATACACTACCTGAAACCAGGTGTCCTATCGGTCTATAAACTATTGGTGGTGGCAGCTACTATTCGCTCTTGGGATATTGTGGAGTTAGCAGTGACGGGAATCGGAGGTGTACATACCATATGCTCTCTGTTAATTCTCCAATAACTGACCAACTAGTGGGAACAGCCTGTGGCCTCCTCCGTTAATCGGCGGTCAATTGTCTAATTGTCCTGATGATAGGGGGAAGCAGAGGGCTGTTTATGACAAAAAGATAACAGCATGATGCAGTCAGAGTGATCTTTGACAATTGGTAGCAGTGGTGGGATCTGCGTGATCTCTCCGGTGTCATCCTTGACAATTTGTGGCAGTGGTGGGATCTGTGTGATTTCTCCGGTGTCATCTTTGACAGTTGGTGGCAGTGGTGGGATCTGCTTGACAATTGGTGGCAGCGGTGGGATCTGTGTGATCTCCGGTGTCATCTTTGACAATTTGTGACAGCGTTGGGATCTGCGTGATCTCTCCAGTGTCATCTTTGACAATTTGTGACATCGGTGAGATCTGCGTGATTTCTCTGGAGTCATCCTTGACAGTTGGTGACAATGGTGGGATCTGCGTGAGCTCTCTAGTGTCATCCTTGACAGCTATAAAATATTTCATTAGCATAAAATATTCTGCTGTCTAAACATTGTTACTCAGTAAGTAAAGGGACCAGATTGTTATCTTTACACTGGGGCTCCCTACCCTCTATGAACTCCTCTGCTTCATAAGTATGGTTTTTGTTCCAGTCTTTATTGAATCATTAGAATATTTCAACTATTTTTTTATGTTTCTTATTTTAATATTTTTCTTTATGTATGATAAATTTGGTATTCGTGTATAAACCAAACAGACAGAAAATATTTCCAGGTTAAGTGATTAAGAATGATGATATGTCACTTGTCAATGAGCAGAATATATTTGGCAGCAAGTACCGTATTTTTCGAATATAAGGCCTCTTTCACACATCTGTTATGTTTCGGTAGCTGAGGAGTGCAGGCAAAAAAGGCAATACACCAGAGCGTTGGAATCTTGAGATTGCAGTACCCTGACTAACCACCACAACTAGAGGCAGCCGTGGCATTCCTACGTTGGTCCTAGACGCCCCGTCACAGCCTGAGAAAAACTAAATACACCTAAAAATAGAATAGGAAAGCTATCTGCCCCGGAGCAGAACCCAAAGATAATAGAAAGCCCCAAACATGTAATGGCGGTTAGACAAGATGAAATACTGACACAGACAGAAAATAGTATGAGCAAACTGGGGCCCAAACTAACTAAATAGAAAAGGATAGGAAGGGTACTTTCTGCAATCCCCGAAAACCCTGAAAGGCACCAACTCTACTAATTTCAAAAACACCCGAGATCACACGACCTCTTCCACCTAAATTAGTTCTCTGGTGTAACAAAATCAAACAGCAGCCACTGAAAAAACTGGAAAAAGCAAAAGTACAAACATCAGTGGCTGAAACAAATGAGAGGGGAGAAGCCCCGGAGGGGACCCTGAAGGCCCCACAGAAGTGCAGGACAAAATGCAAAAAATATAGCACAAACACAAAAGAAGAAAATGTCTTATCTGTTTGCAGGAGATGCAGACACGACACAGCAGGGTACAAGGGAAACAGGAATAAAGGATCCAGACCAGAACAATTGATCACCGGCAACCCTGATGGGGAAAGGGGACTCCCTTATTTAAGACCAATAAGTAACACCTGTTCCCAGTCCTCACAATCTTCACTGGACAGCTAGCCGCTTGTAACCACCAAGGGACCTTGCCCCCAAAAACTCCCCCTTT
>JARQOD010000006.1:137065019-137094361 GCA_033576555.1 Oophaga sylvatica
CTTTTGAGAGCAGATTGTGTGGGTTCAGCACTGTTGGGGTTTCAAATACCGTACCCTCTTTCACGGCCTCCAGGCCTTGCACCATTCTGAACTCAGTGGGGTTTACAGTCTTTTTCTTCACTGTGGAAAGCTGGGATTGATTCCGATGGGCGAGGCAGCCCAGTTTTGCCTTGTCCTTCACTATGCGGCAGGGGACTCCCATCTCCCGGCACAGAGCTGGCGGGAAAACAAGCCGTCTACTAGGATCCACATCATGAGAGATGACGACTAGCTGGCTTTCTTGTTCTCCACCAAGACAGTCACTGTGTTAACACCTGCTCTGGTCACAGGGGTCTTCTTGTTGGGACGTCTCCTTAACCGGCTGCTTTTTTCTCAGCACGGGCCATCAGTAGTTTCTTTTTCTCCAGCTCGGTCTCAGGTCAGTATTTGTGCACATGTTTGAAGAGCTGAGAGGCCTTTTGCCGGTCTAGGGCCTGGGTGAACTGGTTGATTGCAGGGGGCACCTCCTGGTGCTTGCAAAAGATGAACCTCTGGCGTTGGAGCTGGATGAGGTGTTGCCATTCCATGAAGCGAGTAGGGTCCTTCTTCAGTTGAATATCCTGGCCAATGTCAAAGTTCTCAGGCCGTCTTCTTAGGCGAGTTCACTTAGACCTTCAGTTGGTCAGAGACATCTTGACTCTGGGTGATGGAGTGGCTTTTCTGGTACTATGTCCAGCACCTCCTGTGATAGGTCTGCAGTGTGGTTGTTCCTGTTTCTTCTTGGGTCAGGGGTGAAGAAAGTGTCATGGTCCCATCTTCCTGGAACACTCTGGTCGCTTTCAGCTTCTGCAGTAAGTCCACTCCCAATAGGTTGAGGGTGCAGGTCTTTGACACAACAAACTGGGACATGATGGAGTGTTCTGGCTGAGTCCACACGCTCAGGGGCTTCATAATCTGGAAATATCTGACTTGACCATCAATTCCCATGCAGGAAGCAGAAGATTCTGATAGATATGTGAGGTTGCGGAGTTCCACAAGAAAAGATCTGACTACGCCATCCACTCTCAGGATATTGGTCCCACTGGTGGGGTTCCCTGTGGACTTGGTGTGCTCCTGTCCTATGGACGGGGTTCTTCACTGCTTTCTGTGTTTCTTCTTCTTCTTTGCGAAGTCGGTGTTCTGCACCGGTTCCGGAAATGACCAAACTCGCCACAGTTGTAACACCGGACATCCCTTCTGTCCCGGCGGGACTCAATCCTTTTTGCTACTGCGAGCAGGGTATCCATTGCTATTGACGTGTACTCAGGCCTGGCTACTACCAGTGGTTTCCTGATTGGTTCTCTCAGTCCATGCACAAAAGCCTGTGCCAACATCCGTCTGTGTGTCTGATCATGGGTAATGAGGCCCAAATCTTGAAACACTTGCATTACTCTGTCATGGAACTTCTCCACAGACTCTGTCTTGTCTTGACTCAAGTCATGTAGGCTGAGAGTTTGTCCTGTCAGTCTGCTTTTGGCCCATTCTCTGAGTTGCTCAATTAGCTTTGGTCCTGTCTCCCAGGCATACGCATCTAACTCTGCTGGAAGCTTGAAGTGTTCTCTCATAATTGGCCAGAATGCATCACCTGCTTTTATTTCCATTACGGTCCAGAGATCAATCCAGGCTGCTGCATACGTTCGCTGGATCTGCTGCATTTTTTGGCAAAATGGCATGGGGTTATCCCTGGGTCTGGCAGCATACTGATCACCTGGCTTGGGATGAAGGGCTCATAGGATGGTGCCTCTACCTGTCCCTGCTCTCTTGGTGTTTGTGCGTTTTCTTCCCTAGTATTGGGCAGCATGTGTGACGTTGCATCTTCATCTTCATCAGATAAGAAGTGACATGGTGTACTTGGTGCATACACTGGGTGAGATTTGGGCTTAAAAGTTGTCTTGCTGCATGGGGATTTCCCACTTCCTTGCTGAGGTTGCGGTGGATCAGTGTCATGGTTCCATGCTGGCAGCCCTGCTTGGCACTGAGGTTCCTCATTTTTGTCTTCAGCTATACCACCCCCCTGTGAAGCCCTAGCTGTGGGCTCTGCTAGTTGTTGTGTCTGGGGGCTACATGCAGCGTTTTGTGTAGGGAGATTTGCACTTTCTTCCACTGATATAATGACTGGCAATGTTTGTACTGTGCTTGGGATAGACAGGGTGCCCTGTGCTGGAGGCACTGAATACAGGGACACCACATTGCTTTGATTGGGCGTTGACCCAGTTGATAACGAAGTAGAAAAAAAAGGAAGAGAAGGGAGGTGTGAGGGGTTGAGCGAGAGAAAGAGGAGGGGAGAGAGATGGAGGGGAGGGTGAAGAAGAGGTGGAATGTGCCTGAGAGGAGGAAGGAGGAGGAGAGCAAGCATGAGCAGGTGGGTGTGGTGTGGGAGGAGAAAGGGAGGAAAAGGAAAGAGGGGAGGGAGAGAAGAGTGAAAGGGGAAAAGAGAGAAAGATGGAGGAGAGAGAGAGGAGAAAGATGGAGGGGGAGAAGTAGAAGAAGATGAAGAAGAAGATTTGAGAGTTGGAGAGGAAGAGATAGAAGAAGAGGAAAAGGAAGAAAATGGATGTGTCAGAGATGTGAGGGAGGGGAAAGAAGGAATGAGAGGGATGGCAGCGAGGAAAGAGGAGAAAAGTCTGAAGAAGAAAGAGAAAGGGACTGAGAGAAGAAAAAGGAGAGGGTGTCCCCCCTGTGGCTCTTGAGAGGGGATGGTTGAAACAAAAATGCCTTCTCCCTGTGGAGAGAGGCGGGGAGCGTTTTTCCCTGTACAAGGCTCCTTACTCAATGAGAGCAGCCTACACCTGTCCCGTGTCTCCACATGATGGACATGTGATGTGTGTGACTCTGAATTCTGCTCTTGTGACATGTCAGTGATCTTTTTCTCACAGACGATTTAACACCTTTTCAATCTTATTCACATAAAAAATCACTTCCTGGTCCGTTCAAATCAACTTGTTGTACCTTCTACACGATGCACCACTGCTCTTTTATAGCAGATGGTAATCTATTAACAAACTTTCCCGTTGCCTTTCAAACAACAAAAACAAGAAAAAACATTTCATTATGCAGCGTAAAGGCTGCCTGTCTATTTGCTTCTCACGTACTCTGACCTTCTATTCACATGCCTAGCCCTTCGATTCTCACATACTGTGTCTATTCCAAAAACCTATTCAACAAAGGTGATTAAAAATCTGAAAACTGCTGCACTCTGGCTCTGCGTGTCTTCGCTGAATGCCTGATGGGAGGGGTTACTCAAACCGCTGCGCAGTTTGTGTGTGTGCTCTCCCTCAGCCTGCAGTTTCCTTATCTGTGGAGTGACCTTGGTCTAAAGCAAGCTAGTAGAGAAAAAAAAATGGTTGGAGAATAAAACTCTAAAGTAAATTGATTAGAAAAAAAACTCTCCAAAATTATTTAAAAAATGTACTGAAAAGAAAAACTTTAAAAACAAAAGTTAGATTTAGTAAAAAACTCTAGAAAAAGAAAAAAATAAATTCACCAAAAAGGGGAGAAAAGAAAAACCGTATTAATCATAAAACTCTGAAAAACAACCCTTGTTACTAAAACAGCTAATTAAAAAAAAAAAAAGAAAAGAGGTGGAAAAACTGATTGTAAAATGATAAAAACAAAAAGAAAAGTACTTTAAAACTTTTGTCTGGTAGCGTAGGCTTTTTCCTACCGCCTTCTGGAATGTCACCTCGCTGCTGCCAGCACTTCCCCCCTCCCTTATATCTCTGCTTGCTGTCTCTACAGGCACTGAAATCACATATCAAAAAAAAAAAAAAAATTATCCCTCAGAATAGCAAAAAATGAATATAGTTCAGTCTGAATGCCTGAGAATTTTCACGTTAAAACCTGTAGCCAAAAAAAACTAGCTTAAAAAGATCAAAACCAGGAAACAGATGTGACAACGTGATTAGCAGAGGAGGGGGGTCAAAGGGGTTTTCTCGCTGCTACAGCCAGCAGTGAATGAGATACTGACAGAGCGCACGCTGAATGAGATTTAAAGCGACAGTACCTGCAAGACAGACAGTGACATGTACAATGAGACAGACACCCGGGAGAATACGAATCCCTCTTTTGATGATCTGTGACACATACAAGCTGCTCTGGTAACTGATATCTCACCAATTGCACAGAGCACGGCGATGCTACAGGTACAGGTCTATCACTTTCTGAAAACCGTACGCCCTGGCCGGTGCGCCGGTCACAGTAATCTGTAATAGCCTTAATCAAAATTCTCACCATCCACGTCTGATTTGACTGGGATGACCTCCCCCCTTGCGTGGACGATTATTGTGAGAACTTATCCAAACAAAGCTCCTGCCCCTCACACCTGGGGGGATACAATATGGACTTTTTACACTACCTGGGAATGCGGTGATGACCACGTCCGACCGGCTAGAAGCGTAGGCTATGACTAGGCACAGGGAACATTCAGGTAAGATGACAGAGTTTTCTTACCTTACTTATGGAGCTGCAGTCTCCGTCCCGTGTGCCAAGGCCAGGGCCAACACCCCCGTCTCTCCGGTCGGCCAGGTCCTCGTGCGTTTCTTCCAATGCCCCACGTTGGGCGGCAACTGTTATGGAAATTTAATTAGGATAAATCTATCCTGAAGTGTTTGCTGCTTGCCGTTCCCAATTCTCTATTTAATGTCTTTTTGAGCGCTCAGAACGAAATGAAACTGTCCACACCGAAGTGTCAGTATAGCAGTTCGTCAAGACTACTCATTTATTATTCATTCAAGGTTTTATACGTTTACAAAAAGGGGCTGGTTAGTCAATTAACATACAATTAAAAGCTGCTAGATTATTGGCTGTTCTAGTGTAAAGGGTATGCCACACTAAACAACATCGCTAACAGGATCGCTAAAAAACGTCACTATTTAGCGATCCCGTTAGCGATGTTGTTGTGTGCGGCATCTACCAGCGACGTGGCCCCTGCTGAGATCCTGCTGTGATCTCGCTCGTCGCTGACATCGTTCCGGACCCTATTTTATCGTCGGCGCCCCCACTGGTATCGCTATATCGCTGAGTGTGGCACCTTTTCTTAGCGATTTAGCGGTACTTTTGTATCGCTAAAGTCGTTAAGGAGATCGCTAACCGCGATAGCGTCCTTAACGACATCGCTAAGTTAAGCCGCTATCAGCGATATAGAAACAATCCCGCTAGCGATCGCATTAGTATGCGTCGTTATCGTGATCGCTAGCGGGATTGTTTAGTGTGGCAGTACCTTAAGTATGATAATTATGATAAAAGGGCTGAAGTTGCAGATTTATTGTTTACTGCTCTTTGCCCCAGCAAGAATGCATGACTACAAAAGTAAACAATAGATATCTACTAAGACTCTATGTACTTGTTCCTTATGAAGGCCAGATTTGTTTAAAACGACTGATTATAGCTGGCATAGATATGTGTGAGCACAGGATTTTTAGCAAGTGAGATCTATCTAACTGTGAATGCATATATGTGAATATACTTTGAATATATGGAATACATATATATTTCCATGACAGTATTAATCTACTGTGGACACCACCACAGTGATATTATGTTTATTGGGGTATATGATTCCCTTGTGGTAGGGGCAATTTCTAATTTGGGCATTTTGTGTGATTTAATTGAATAACATTGGTTTGAGTGCTATCTGTGAAAAAAACAGTGTGGTAAATATGCTTGTGTGAACGAAGCCCTTATTGTGTGCAAGTCTCAGAAGATGATGCTGCTGGAGCTGCTCTCACACTGTCCACACTTGGATAGAGACACGGGCACTTGGGTTCATTCCACTTTGACACTGGACGGTGGGGGCTACCCAGTTGTTAATTTCCAATCAGAACTGTTATTTCATGAGCCATATATGCAAAAAATGAATGAAATAGAGGCTTTGGGAGAAAATAAAAAGCTCTACGATTAGTGCACAATATGACATAATGAAAAACCAAATAGAGAAGAACCGAACTAAATGGTCTTAAATGATTACAGAAGCTAACAGCATATTAAAAAAAACATTTAGAGAAATGGTTGGTACAATGGTGGCACTGAGAAAATTGTAATCCACAAAAAAGGTAAAAGCAGATTGAAATAAATGTGAGACCGGAAAGAGCCAATAAACCTATATATAAAAGAGGATACATATATATTATGCATCAACAGGAACAATGTATATGGACAAATACAATAATGGATATTTGTGCACTAAATGTACAGTGGTGGCCAAAAGTATTGGCACCCCTGCAATTATGTCAGATAATACTCAGTTTCTTCCTGAAAATGATTGCAATCACAAATTCTTTGGTATTATTATCTGCATTTAATTTGTCTTCAATGAAAAAACACAAAAATAATTGACCTAAAGCCAAATTGGATATAATTCCACACAAAACCTAAAAAAGGGGGTGGACAAAAGTATTGGCACTGTTTGAAAAATCATGTGATGCTTCTCTAATTCGTGTAATCACCAGCACCTGTAACTTACCTGTGGCACCTAACAGGTGTTGGCAATAACTAAATGACACTTGCAGCCAGTTAACATGGATTAAAGTTCACTCAACCTCTGTCCTGTGTCCTTGTGTGTACCACATTGAGCATGGAGAAAAGAAAGAAGATCAAAGAAACTGTCTGAGGACTTGAGAAACCAAATTGTGAGGAAGCATGAGCAATCTCAAGGCTACAAGTCCATCTCCAAAGACCTGAATGTTCCTGTGTCTTCCGTGCGCAGTGTCATCCAGAAGTTTAAAGCCCATGGCACTGTGGCTAACCTCCCTAGATGTGGAAGGAAAAGAAAAATTGACGAGAGATTTCAACGCAAGATTGTGCTTATGGTGGATAAAGAACCTCGACTAACATCCAAACAAGTTCAAGCTGCCCTGCAGTCCGAGGGTACAACAGTGTCAACCCGTACTATCCGTCGGCGTCTGAATGAAAAGGGACTGTATTTTAGGATACCCAGGAAGACCCCACTTCTTACCCCGAGACAGAAAAAAGCCAGGCTGGAGTTTGCCAAAACTTACCTGAGAAAGCCTAAAACATTTTGGAAGAATGTTCTCTGGTCAGATGAGACAAAAGTCAAGCTTTTTGGGAAAAACCATCAACATAGAGTGTACAGGAAAAAAAAAGAGGCATTCAAAGAAAAGAACACGGTCCCTACAGTCAAACATGGCGGAGGTTCCCTGATGCTTTGAGGTTGCTTTGCTGCCTCTGGCACTGGACTGCTTGACCGTGTGCATGGCATTATGAACTCTGAAGACTACCAACAAATTTTGCAGCATAATGTAGGGCCCAGTGTGAGAAAGCTGGGTCTCCCTCAGAGGTCATGGGTCTTCCAGCAGGACAATGACCCAAAACACACTTCCAAAAGCACTATAAAATGGTTTGAGAGAAAGCACTGGAGACTTCTAAGGTGGCCAGCAATGAGTCCAGACCTGAATCCCATAGAACACCTGTGGAGAGATCTCAAAATGGCAGTTTGGAGAAGGCACCCTTCAAATATCAGGAAACTGGAGCAGTTTGCCAAAGAAGAATGGTCTACAATTCCAGCAGAGCATTGTAAGAGACTCATTGATGGTTACCGGAAGCGGTTGTTCGCAGTTATTTTGGCTAAAGGTTGTGCAACCAAGTATTAGGCTGAGGGTACCAATACTTTTGTCTGGCCCATTTTTGGAGTTTTGTGTGAAATGATCAAGGATTTGATTTTTGCTTCATTCTCTTTTGTGTTTTTTCCTTGCAAGCAAATTAAATGAAGATAAAAATAGCAAATAATTTGTGATTGCAATCATTTTCAGGAAGACACTGAGTATTATCTGACAGAATTGCAGGGGTGCCAATACTTTTGGCCACCACTGTATGTATCTATATGCAAATTGCTTCCTCTTCAGAAAGAAAGAAGACTTGAACTCTATAGTGCCACCTGTTGGAAGTAGCGATCCTACAAGTCATAAACAACCCTTTAACGAGTCTTGTGATATGACTTAGGATAAAAGCCAAATCAGAATTGGCTTTTATCCTAAGTCATGTTACAAGACTCGTTAAAGGGTTGATTGTGACGTGTAGAATCGCTACTTCCAACAGGTGGCACTATAGAGTTCAAGTCTTCTTTCTTTCTGAAGAGGCAATTTGCATATTAAATTTCCCATAGGAGCATTGCACAGAGAATAAGCCTCCTTACCTTGACAAGCCAGATCTGGTATGTCACTATTCACAAGGAGAAAGAAGTATCATATGTATATATTGTATCTAACTGGGACTTTTACACACACGTCAGTATACTACAATGCCCAGTGACTCAATCAAAAATCGTAGGTGGTAGAAAATATAACCAAAATACCGGTAAGAGTCGAGGGAACAAGGAGAAAGCGAGAAGGGGGAGAGAAGGAGAGTAAGGTTGCAGTATGGCCAATACAAAGTTAGACCATTGGGCATCCATATAATTGATATCATATGAGTGTAAGATATAAACTGCTGAGGAGAAAAAATAGCGCAAAATAGGGTTTTATCCAATAGTAATAACAATGGTATCCATATATGCTGACCTGATTCCAGGTTGTATGGCTGCTGCAGATCCACGGGTGATTTCACCAGAGAAATATATAACAAATGGAAAGTTTGTGGTCTGTATCCACGCTGTCAGGTGATGAAGAAACAACAAATGCCGGAGAAAATGTAAAAAAATGTTTTTTATTTTTTTTATTTTTCTACACCGATACAGACCACAAACTTTCCATTGTGTTGTCATATGAGCGTAGTATACTAAATTAGTATACTTTCCTCATTTATTTCAAGCACCTTCTTGGTGTTTTTTTTATTTTACTGCCTGACTGAGATCACAAATGTATGTTTTCTGCCTGTAGTAAAATGTTTAACGACTTCCATCTTCTGCTGTTTTCAGCGCTGCTCCACTTGGAAGTCACTTATCAATGTAAATCTGAGAGCCAGAATGAGGCCAGAACGAGACTCTCAAAGACTTGAATTGAGAGCAAATAAATCTGACCAGCAACTCCATATGGTGTAAACAGGTGCAAGCTGCAGTGACTACTCAACATACAAAAAAAGAACATAGCAGCACTCTGTGAGGGCCAATACATATCCAAACACTGAATACATAAGATCCAAACTGCATTGTTGCTATATAGAATGTACTTTACAAAAATGGAAGTTCTTAGCGCATAAATTGGCCAATTCATGTATGCTCATCAACCATGACAAGGTGACCTTCCTGTGATGGGTACCTAGCCTAATCAGCCCAAAGGTCCTTTTATTAGTGCTGGTTCCTACATGCCCATTTAAATTGTAGGCTTAAAGCTCAGGAAAATAAAAAAACTGACTGTCACATCCAAACATGAATTAGATGTGAATAGGTGCCTACCTAGAGTCGCCAACTCATATACAATCAAACAAACCAGGCAGCACTTGTAGCGCTATAGCATGCAAACATGAAATATGAACATTGAATTGCATTACTGCACTAGAAATATGAAAAATTGAGAATGCTTAGTGCATAAATTGGCCAATTCATGTGTACCTGGCAGCCACGGTAAGGCGATTCTCGTTGCCAGGACCTAACTTAATGCCAATCCTCTCTTAGACACTCTACAACTCTAAAGGGATCTAATGTGAATTTTTCCTTACCGTGGCTGCTAGGTACACATGAATTGGCCAATTTATGCACTAAGCATTCTCAATTTTTCATATTTCTAGTGCAGTAATGCAATTAAATTTTCATATTTCATGTTTGCATGCTTTAACGCTGCAGAGTGCTGCGTTGTTTGTTTGATTATAGCCCAGGAAAGGCATGTTTGATAAGTATTATGTTAGGTACCCATCAAAGAAAGGTCATCTTGTCGTCGTTGATGGGCATACATTAATTGGCTAATTTATGCGCTTTACTGATAACTGTCAAATGGTGGAATTAAATAAAAATATGTTTGGTAATTATCTCATTAATGGATACCAATATTTATTTAGTTTTGTTTTCAAAGGAAAAAAATATTTTTCCATGCTATGATGACATATAATTCTAAAGTTTAGGATAGAACATGCTTAGGTGCCAGCTTTTCATTAGATGTTCTTTAGAGGGATTAAGACTGATCCGTGTTCTTGACACTGCTAGGTAAGTAAGTGGCTGTAAATGTGATGTTGAAGAAATGGGAGAAAATTCTATTTCAAAATGAAAACTTACCCTGTATATTTCAGATGTCTACAGCTTCTCAAGCACTCGATCGTGTTTTGCCGTTCCTACTTAGCACCACTAGGTGACGCTGCAGCTCCAGCTCCACATTTCCACTATAGCCTGGCAAATTCTTGAAGCCAAGCTTAGATCTTTTCTCTAAGGGAATTTGCTAGATGTCTGAATCAATCTATTTACAGTAAAACTGTAGATCTGAGATGTGATGATTAGGCATGCCTGCTAATGTGACATTTGACTGAAACAGTCCCAAGACTGGATCAACAGCAAATCCCCAGTGATAGAGCGTTGTCAGGGTGCAAATGTGTAACTACAAAGTGTTAGAATCTTGGGTCAGCCGCGGTAAGGCTAGGTTCACATTGCGTTAGTGCAGTCCGCTCAACACATGCGTTAAACAGACTGCGCTAACGCAAGTGCCTTTTAAAGATCGCGTTATGCGATCGCACTAGCGCAGATGCTCCATCTGTGCTAGCGGTGACTGACCCCCAAACGCTGCAGACCGCGTCCAAGGTTCCGTCACAGAATGACGGCACATCGCTAACGCATGCCGATTATGACATGCGATGCGCTACATAATGGCAGTCTATGGGTGCGCTAACGCATCTGTTACATAGCGTTAGTGCCGATATGTAACGGATTCCGTCAGCGCATTGCCATTAGCGCAATGTGAACCCAGCGTAAGACTGGAAACATTAGATGCCATGCATTACAATTATTAAAAACAGCAATTGAACCAGAAAGTAGAATAAAATATTTATTAAACTTTTTTTTATGAGGTTGTGAATATTTGTATACCTGCAGGTTTACTGAGACTGTATTTTGGTAATTTGTTGTGAGTGGGCTTGGGATGAGTTCTGAGCAGAGGCTCCCTCTGGTGGTTACAAGCGGTGCTGGTCTGTCCAGTGAAGATTGTGAAGATTGTGAGGATTGGGAATCAGGTGTTACTGACTGGTCTTATATAAGGGAGTCACCTTCCCATCAGGGTTGCCGGTGATCAATTGTTCTGGTCTGAATCCTTGATTCCTGTTTCCTTTGTAGCCTGCTGTGTCGTGTCTGCATCTCCTGCTAACAGATAAGACATTTTCTTCTTTTTGTTTTTGTGCTTGATTTTTGCATTTTGTCCTGCACTTCTGTGTGGGCCTTCAGGGTCCCCTCCGGGGGCTTTTGCCCTCTCAGTTTAGTTCAGCCACTGATGTTTGTACCTTTGCTTTTTCCAGTTTTTTCAGTGGCTGCTGTTTTGATTTTGTTACACCAGAGAACTAATTTAGGTGGTAAAGGTCGTGTGATCTCAGGTGTTTTTGAAATTAGTAGAGTTGGTGCTTTTCAGGGTTTTCTGGGATTGCAGTAAGTACCCTTCCTATCCTTTTCTATTTAGTTAGTTTGGGCCCCAACGTTTGCTCATACTATTTTCTGTCTGTGTCTGTATTTCTTCTTGTCTAACCGCCATTACATGTTTGGGGGCTTTCTATTATCTTTGGGGTTCTGCTCCGGGGCAGATAGCTTTCCTATTTCTATCTTTAGGTGTAGTTAGTTTCTCAGGCTGTGACGAGGCGTCTAGGACCAACGTAGGAACGCTCCACGGCTGCCTCTAGTTGTTGTGGTTAGTCAGGGTACTGCAATCTCATAGATTCCAACTGCTCTGGTGTATTGCCTTTTTTGCCTGCACTCCTCAGCTACCGAAACATAACAGTATCACCGGCCTAAAATTTAAAATTGTATGGTACTCACAGAAGGGAAAAAATTTGTGAAAGAAAAAACTGTTGTCAGAGTTGTCAGAGATATTTTTCTGTTTGTTGCATTTTTTTTTCCCTCTGTATCTCTGGGTGCTGGGGAGGATTTTTTCTCTCAATGGAGTTTGCACAGTTGTCTGGCCGTGTGGATCAGCTTGCCACTGAGGTTCAGAGTATTGCTGCATATCTTGCTAGGTTGCCTGTTGTGGAACCTAGGATTCCCATGCCAGATTTGTTTTTAGGGGATCGAGCTAACTTTCAGAATTTCAAAAATAATTGTAAATTGTTTTTTGCCTTAAAATCTAAGTCCTCAGGGAACGCAGCGCAGCAGGTTCAAATTGTCATCTCTCTCCTGCGCGGCGATCCTCAGGATTGGGCTTTTTCCCTGACACCTGGGGATCCTGTTTTGAGTGATGTTGATGCATTTTTTCAGGCTTTGGGGTTATTGTACGATGAGCCTAATGTCACTGATCAAGCTGAAAAAGCCTTGTTGGCATTAAATCAGGGGCTTGATGACGCTGAGTTATACTGTCAGAGATTCCGTAGGTGGGCAGTCCTGACCAAGTGGAATGACGACGCTTTGGCGGCCCTTTTTCGGAAGGGTCTGTCAGATAATGTAAAGGATGTTATGGTGGGATTCCCTGTCCCCTCTGGTCTCAATGATTCTATGTCATTAGCAATTCAAATTGACAGACGTTTGCGTGAGCGGAGAAGTATGCGTGGAATAGTGTTGCCTTGTGAACCTGCTTCTGAATCCATGCAGTGTGATAGAGTGGTGTCTGGGGCACAGCGTCATGAGTTTCGAAAGCGCAATGGGTTATGTTTCTACTGTGGTGATGCCTCTCATGCTATTTCAGTCTGCCCTAAGCGGGGAAGACGTTTTGCACGCTCAGTTGTCTTGGGTAGTGTTCAGACTAAGTTTTTATTAACTGTCACTCTGATATGCTCTCTGTCCTCATTTTCTGCTCAGGCTTTCGTTGATTCTGGAGCAGCTATTAACCTGATGGATTATGATTTTGCTAAACGTTGTGGGTTTCCCTTGATACCCCTACAGAAGTCTATTCCCCTACTGGGGATCGATTCTACCCCTTTGGCTGAGAATAAACCTCAGTTCTCTACTCAGGTGATAATGAGGGTTGAACCTGATCATCAAGAGTGCTGCAAATTTTTGGTTCTGTATAATCTGCATGATATTATCGTACTGGGTTTCCCTTGGTTACAGTCTCATAATCCTGTTTTTTATTGGAAATCTGTGTCTGTAACCAGTTGGGGCTGCCAATGTGTTAATACCAACACTCCTGTTTTTTCTGCCTCCCCCCAGGCTCAGGATGTTCCTGACTTTTTGATTGATTTTTCTGATGTATTTAGCGAAAGTAAATCTGCATCCTTGCCTCCCCATAGGAGCTATGACTGCGCTATTGAATTAGTGCCTGGTAGTAAATTCCCTAAAGGTCGCCTTTTTAACTTGTCTGTACCTGAACATGACGCTATGCGGTCTTATATCAAGGAGTCATTGGAGAAGGGTCATATCAGACCATCCTCTTCACCCTTAGGTGCCGGTTTTTTCTTTGTGGCCAAAAAGGATGGTTCATTAAGGCCGTGTATTGATTATCGTCTTTTGAACAATATTACTGTGAAATATCAATACCCGTTACCCTTGATTTCTGACCTGTTTTCCAGGGTGAAAAACGCTACTTGGTTTACCAAGCTTGACCTCAGGGGGGCATATAACCTTATTCGCATTAAGCACGGGGATGAATGGAAGACGGCATTCAATACCCCTGAAGGGCATTTTGAGTACCTTGTGATGCCCTTTGGGCTCACTAATGCTCCTTCTGTCTTCCAGTCCTTCATGAATGACATTTTCAGGGATTTTGTGGATAAATTTCTGATTGTTCATTTGGATGATATCTTGATTTTTTCTAATGACTGGGACTCTCATGTGAAACATGTTCGAACTGTATTCCAGATTTTGAGAGAGAATGCTCTGTATGTGAAGGGATCAAAGTGTCTTTTTGGCGTACAGAGGATCTCATTTCTGGGATTCATTTTGTCCCCATCTGTTATTGAAATGGACCCGGTCAAGGTTCATTCCATCTGTGATTGGGTCCAACCTACTTCATTAAAGGCTCTTCAAAGATTTTTGGGTTTTGCCAATTTTTATCGTAAATTTATTGGTAATTTCTCGGTTATTGTTAAACCATTAACTGATTTGACCAAAAAGGGTTCTGATGTGGTGAATTGGCCTCCTGAGGCAGTCTCTGCATTTCAGGAACTTAAGCAGAGATTCACTCCTGCTCCTGTTCTACGGCAGCCTGATGTTTCTCTGCCATTTCAGGTGGAGGTTGATGCCTCTGAAATTGGGGCAGGTGCCGTTTTGTCCCAAAAAGATCCAGAGACCTCTAAAAGTAACCCTTGTGCCTTTTTCTCTCGAAAATTTTCTCCTACTGAACGTAATTATGACGTGGGTAATCGGGAGTTATTGGCCATGAAGTGGGCTTTTGAAGAGTGGAGACATTGGCTGGAGGGAGCCAAACATCAGGTGGTGGTCCTTACTGACCATAAGAATCTGGTTTATCTGGAATCTGCCAAGCGACTCAATCCTAGACAGGCCAGGTGGGCCTTGTTTTTCACACGTTTTAATTTTGTGGTTTCCTTTCTTCCTGGCACTAAGAATGTTAAGGCGGATGCCCTCTCGAGGAGCTTCCTTGCGGACTCTCCTGAGTTATCTGATCCTTCTGTTATTTTGAAAGAGGGTGTAGTTCTTTCCGCCATCTCACCTAATTTGAGACTTGCTCTGGAGGGGTGTCAGGAGGATAGGCCCGAGCGCTGCCCTGTTGGAAAATTGTTTGTCCCGGACCAGTGGAAAAAGAGTGTGATGTCTGAGATTCATTGTTCCGCGTTGGCTGGGCATCCCGGAATTTTTGGTACCAGAGACTTGGTTAGTCGGTCCTTTTGGTGGCCTACCTTGTCTCGTGATGTCAGGGAATTTGTGCAGTCCTGCGGGACTTGCTCTCGCTCCAAGCCTTGCTCTCGCTCTAGTGGTTTGTTGATGCCATTGCCTGTGCCCAAGAGACCATGGACCCATATCTCTATGGATTTCATTTCCGACCTTCCTGTTTCTCAGAGAATGACCGCCATCTGGGTGATTTGTGAAATGTTTTCTAAGATGATACCTCTTGTGCCATTACCTAAGTTGCCTTCCTCCTCTGAATTGGTGCCGTTGTTCCTTCAGCACGTGGTTCGTTTACACGGCATTCCTGAGAACATAGTGTCTGACAGAGGAGTCCAGTTTGTTTCCAGATTTTGGAGGACTTTTTGTTCTAAACTGGGTGTTCAATTGTCTTTCTCCTCGGCATTTCATCCTCAGACCAATGGTCAAACTGAGAGAACAAACCAGACATTGGAGACTTATCTAAGATGCTTTGTGTCTGCTGATCAGGATGACTGGGTCTCTTTTTTGCCTTTGGCTGAGTTTGCTCTTAATAATAGGGCTAGCTCTGCCACTTTGATGTCTCCGTTTTTCTGTAATTCTGGGTTTCACCCTCGATTTTCTTCAGGACAGACGGAGGCTTCTGTCTGTCCAGGTGTTGACTCTGTTGTGGAGCGTATGCAACAGATTTGGGACCAGGTAGTGAAGAGGTTGTCCCTCTCTCAGGAGAGGGCCCAGCGGTTTGCTAACCGGCATAGGACTGATGGTCCTCGGTTTAAAGTGGGTGACTTGGTCTGGTTGTCCTCAAAAAATATTCCTATGAGAGTAGCATCTCCTAAATTTAAGCCTAGGTTCATTGGACCTTATAAGATCATAGAGATTCTTAATCCTGTTTCTTTTCGTTTGCTTCTTCCAGGGACATTTAAGATCCATAACGTGTTCCACAAGTCCTTGTTGAAGAGGTTTGTTGAGCCAGTGGTTCCTGCTGCTGTGCCTCCTGACCCTGTTTTGGTTGAGGGCAATCTGGAGTATGTGGTTGAGAAAATATTAGATTCTCGTTTTTCTAGACGGAAACTCCAGTATTTGGTTAAGTGGAGAGGTTATGGTCAGGAAGACAATTCTTGGGTGTTTGCTTCGGACATCCATGCTAGGAGACTCATCCGTGCGTACCATAGAACTCATCCTGACCTGGTTGCTCAAATGAGGGTTCGGTGACCCCTCCTCAAGGGGGGGTACTGTTGTGAGTGGGCTTGGGATGAGTTCTGAGCAGAGGCTCCCTCTGGTGGTTACAAGCGGTGCTGGTCTGTCCAGTGAAGATTGTGAGGATTGGGAATCAGGTGTTACTGACTGGTCTTATATAAGGGAGTCACCTTCCCATCAGGGTTGCCGGTGATCAATTGTTCTGGTCTGAATCCTTGATTCCTGTTTCCTTTGTAGCTTGCTGTGTCGTGTCTGCATCTCCTGCTAACAGATAAGACATTTTCTTCTTTTTGTTTTTGTGCTTGATTTTTGCATTTTGTCCTGCACTTCTGTGGGGGCCTTCAGGGTCCCCTCCGGGGGCTTTTGCCCTCTCAGTTTAGTTCAGCCACTGATGTTTGTACCTTTGCTTTTTCCAGTTTTTTCAGTGGCTGCTGTTTTGATTTTGTTACACCAGAGAACTAATTTAGGTGGTAGAGGTCGTGTGATCTCAGGTGTTTTTGAAATTAGTAGAGTTGGTGCTTTTCAGGGTTTTCTGGGATTGCAGTAAGTACCCTTCCTATCCTTTTCTATTTAGTTAGTTTGGGCCCCAACGTTTGCTCATACTATTTTCTGTCTGTGTCTGTATTTCTTCTTGTCTAACCGCCATTACATGTTTGGGGGCTTTCTATTATCTTTGGGGTTCTGCTCCGGGGCAGATAGCTTTCCTATTTCTATCTTTAGGTGTAGTTAGTTTCTCAGGCTGTGACGAGGCGTCTAGGACCAACGTAGGAACGCTCCACGGCTGCCTCTAGTTGTTGTGGTTAGTCAGGGTACTGCAATCTCATAGATTCCAACTGCTCTGGTGTATTGCCTTTTTTGCCTGCACTCCTCAGCTACCGAAACATAACAGTAATTATTTTAGATAAATTGTAGGAATGTTACACATTCAAAAGTATGCACCGCTAAAAAAATCAAGCATAATAAAACACTAGGCTGTATTAGGCCAGTACCTTTCTAATGATGCACTATATGTACATGGGTGTACAGAATCTAGTGAAAACAAAACGGCGTATTTGCTCTGCAGGTTCACCTTTAATGCCGGCGTCACACTCACCGTAGAAAAATACGGACCATATTGTACGAGCGTAATACGCCAAAATGTTGCCGACACAATAATCCGTATTTCATCCGTTGTCAGGGTGCGGCTGCGTATTTTGCACATGTAAGCATCCGTATGCAATCCGTATGGCATCCGTACTGCGTTTTTTTCTCGCAGCCTTGCAAAATGGACATTTAACAGTTTTTAGGCCTGAAACTCATTCAAACCATCATCAGCAAGGCTATTTATTGGCTCTGCATCAGGTGCCAGCCCCCAATCTGGCCATTTTTGTGGTGTGCTTGTGTTGGAGTACTGCTGCTTGGTTGCCAACATGTCTGACACTCTTCTGTTTACCCCAACTGATCGAGTTTTGTACAACTGGGTTTTGTCCCGCCGCTTTGGGCAGCCATACCCATTGATCGTTGATCTGCGGAGGAGGTGGAGAATGTGGGTGCATCCGCATTTGAGGCAACGCCTCACTAAAGGCCATTTTCACCGCCTTTATGCATCTCTGCGGACTCATCCAGACAAGTTTTTCCTGTTTTGTCGGATGACCATTCCCACATTTGATGTTTTGTTGGAGATTGTGCGCCCTGGGATCACCTAACAGGATACCAGGATGCGCAAAGCTATCTCTGAAGAGGAGCGACTTCTCCTTACGCTACGGTATGTATTCCTCACCTACATACTTTCTGTTGATGATGTGTTTTCCCACAAGTTTCCCTTTACCCTTATGGCTGTTGCTGAAATATCCTCATAATATATCCCATATATCACCTGAAAGTACCACAACAATAATGTGTATGTAAAAATGACAGAAAGCTTAGACTTGTGGTAAATGGAACTTAGGATTGTTTGTAAATCAAATGATGTAACGGTTATGTATAGTGCGTTTGTTATACCTTTGTGCATGTGTAATGATTGTTCTCTCTACATTTGGTTACTTGTAGGTTCCTAACTACTGGCATACCCTATGCCGCACTCCATCTGGAGTTTTTGATTGGGAGGTCCACCATATCTGGCATTGTGCGTGATACCTGCTCACAACTCTGGGACAGACTTCATCAACTGGTGATGCCTGAGCCAAAGATGGAAGACTGGAAGAAGATTGCCAGGGGATTTGAGGAGCAATGCCAGTTCCCAAATTGTATAGGAGCCCTTGATGGGAAGCACATCATTGTGCGTAAGCCGCCGAACTCAGGGTCCCAATTCTACAATTATAAACAATATTTATCTATTGTGCTGTTGGCTCTGGTTGACAGCAACTACAGGTTTATAATTGTAGACATTGGGGCCTATGGAAGAACTGGAGACTCTAGAGTCTTCAATTTTTCCATTATGGGTCGGCGGCTTCGCAATAACGAATTGCGCCTACCACCAGCACGCCAACTTCCTGGCTCCAATCTAGAACCTGTCCCATATGTTGTAGTTGGTGATGAGGCCTTCCAGCTATCAAGCAATGTGTTGAAGCCATATCCACGACGACACCTTGACCATCGTCGTCGGTTCTTCAACTTGCACCTATCACGGACCAGGCGCCTGGTGGAGTGTGCCTTTGGCATTCTGTGTGCAAAATGGCGAGTTCTCCAGTCTGCTATTCAGCTGAGTGAAGCCAACGTCAATGAGGTCATAAAAGCATGTGTTGTTCTACATAATTTCACCAGAATGCATGATTGTGGCCCATCTGACGTTGGTGAAAGTGTGGTGACCAATGGGGATATGCCTATGCCCCATGTCATCCCTTTATGTCGCCCACTCTCAGGACTGAAAACCCGTGATATCTTTACACAATATTTTGTGACACCTGAAGGTAGTACAACATGGCAGGATGATGCATTATCCATGCTGTAATGTATTTTTGTGTGTATGTATGAATATTTTTTTGGTAAGACATTGTCTGTGTCTGGTCTTTACGTTCATAGCAGATGTGTTGGTGATGTAGTAGAACTTACTTATGAAACAAGACACCAAAATTTCTATAAAAATATATTTTTATATGTGCAAACTCTCACTTGAGGTAGTGACAACCATTTTTTTATTCATTTGGTATATGTCTTTATAGCACTATACTGTAAGTGTGCATTATTACACAACAAGTACCAAAATAAGTCATAGAAAGATAACAAACATTTGCATAAATAATAATAGATAAGGAAAATAACAAACTTTCACTATGACTAGTGAGCACCATATCTGACCCATATGGTTGGGTTTTAAGACTAGACTATAGCAATTATGCATAAGCCAACATGTTTTCAAAACAAATATAAAAAAATAACAAACATTGGTATCAATTATAAGATATTAAGAAAATAACAAACTTTGAGGTAGCCCATTTAACACCATATATGTACCATATGCTGTTTGTAGGCATTAACATTTGTGCAAATATGCTTTACACAACATAGTGTGGAAATTAATATAAAAAAATAACAAACTTTTGTGTAAATAATAAGAGATAATGAAAATAACAAACTTTGATTATGCCTACTGAAGAGCATATTGGTACCAATATGGCTTTTTGAGGCATTTAGATTAGTGCAAATGTCTTTGACACAACATGAGTTTAAACTAAATATAAAAAAATAACAAACAGGATTTGAAATCATAATATATAATAAAAATAACAAATCACAGCTGGTGGTATGTGGGTAGTAGGGGTTGGCGGGTGGCCAGCGTCTCTGGGTGGTTGGCTTTGATGAGAACCTTGACCATCACCCTGTTGGGGTGGATTTTCTGGGCCCTAAACTAACATCTGCCCACGGTCAGGTTGGTGTGTGGACACATTGCCATACAGATATGGGAGATTATATTCCTGTGTAAGATGGTACCCCGAGAATCATACCCCCCAATATGACCATGTTGTGCACATCCAGGTTGGTACCAGCCTCCAACACTGGATCTGTACAAGTGGCCATATTGGGAAGTCGGATTATAGCCTGCCATTTGACCCTGTTGCTGCCAAGGTTGGTTTTGTGAGGGAATGGGTTGAGGTGTAGGCGCCCGTGCAGGAGGATCCTCAGATCCTAATTGAGCATGCACATTTTGTAGGGGGGTAAGCCGCAGAAAGTTATGGGGAGAGAGCTGCCACCTCTCTAGGAATTCAAATACCTCATATGGGGTATTGGGGGGTGTGCATGCGTCAATTAGGATGTGAATTGATCCTCGCACATGGAGCCTGATCTCATGGGGTAGGGGAGGAAGGTAGCTGGCAAGGCTACGGAGCATAGGCCTCCTCACGCTCATCCACAGCTGCCCTTGAAAGGTAATTGAGTACCCCAGTGTCCACATGCCTCCGGGTTTCCGAAGCTGTGATGTCTCGCCGTCTTCTCCCACGGCGGGATATTACAGGAGCCTGGGGGAGCCCCCAGAGGTACAGTGGGTTTGCTGCTGTTTCCTGCTTCATCACCAATGGCGGATGCTGCTGCAGCTGGTGCTTCTGGTACAGGTAGAGTAGGAGGTGGTTGCTGAGGTCCTTGTGCTTGGGAACCTTGGGGGATGCTGATGGGAGGGTCACAAGATGGGCCAGCCACCTCTTCCCCTCCCCCAACCGGGTCAATAATGGCCTCTGAGTCGGAGCCTGTCTCCCTCTCAGTGAGATTGGACTGAGTTCTGTTAGGAAATTAAGTGGGATTAGAAGATGTTGGAGAGGTGACACTAAACTGCATATGTGTTATGTGGTGTGATGTATATACTTACGGTCTGAGATCCAGAATAGGAGCCAGCAAAGAAAGGCAGTCAAAATATTCGTATTTTCGTTTTGTGTGGGCTGCAGACCCGCTCCTGGACCTCTGCTGCCGTTCCCGCCGGTACTGATCACGGATGCTTCTCCATCTTCTCATAACATCATCCACTGCAATGTGACATATAATGTGAGAAATTACCTAGCTGCACAATGCCAAATTGTTCTACATACACGTCATATAGTCATGGGGACCTAGTCGGATGTGAATATCCTAACATTTTGGCGCATAAAAAAAAACCAAAAAACACTATTTTAGGGGAAATCATCACTATAGCTACGTTCTGACCATGAAGAAGTTTGCAAATAAATCAAGTAACTTAATGATTCGCTGCTGCTCCTCGCGTGGGCTGTCCCCCCAGATGCGCCTCCATGCCGCCTCTTTCCTTGCGCGATCTGCATAAAGTGCATCTCGTTGGTTCCAAATTTCGGGACTCTCCTGGACCAACACAATCAATATCTCGACATTGATGAGCGTTGACATTATGGCCGACTCCGTGGAGGCGTACTTCCGAGATGTCTGGCGCTCTTTTTGAGCTAATTTGCATGTGTCAGCTTCTTGATGCATTTGTTGCACCATTTCCTGTGAGCTGCAGAAGTCTTGCGTATTTCTCGCAAGTTACACTTCTGGTCCGTGTGTAATCCGTTGTTTTCTCGCACCCAAAGACTTTCATTGGTGTACAACGGGCGTAATACGCTGACAATCGCAGCATGCTGCGCCCGAGAAAAATACGCATGATCAGAGCTGCCCCATAGAGAAATATTGGTCGGTGTGTAACATGTGGTTTTCACGCCTCTCACTCGTCCGTATTCCTCCTTAGTGTGACGCCGGCCTAATTAATCCCTTCAGGAACAGCAATTTTTAGGGTTTTTTGCTTTGGATTTTTTTTCCTTTTCTTTATCGAGCTATAATTTTTTATTTTTCCATCTACATAGTTGTTTGAGGGCCTGTTTTTTGCTAGATGAGTTGTAGTTTAGAGCAACATCATTCATTTTACCGTATGAAAATTGGGGAAGAAAGAATCAAGTGAATGATTATGGCTTACAGCCAATGAAAACCCAAAAGTCATTATCTCAGTAAATTAGAATACTTTATAACACCAGTTTGAAAAATGATTTAAAATCCGAAATGTTGGCCTACTGAAATGTATGTTCAGTAAATGCACTCAATACTTGGTCGGGGCTCCCTTTGCATCAATTACTGCATCAATACGGCGTGGCATGGAGGCGATCAGCCTGTGGCACTGCTGAGGTGGAATCTCAGGTTGCTTTGATAGCAGCCTTCAGCTCATCTGCATTGTTAGATCTGGTGGCTCTCATCCTCCTTTTGACTATACCCCATAGATTCTCTATGGCAGTGGTGGGCAATTAATTTTCCCAATGGGCCACATGAGAGACCGTGACTGTTGTGGAGGGCCAAACCAGTAGGCTGAAATTAATTCTACTCAATATTAATATTAATATATCATAATTATTATATTATTGATAATTATATTAATATTAATTGTATCACTTGAGCAGAATTAAGTATGCTGACATCCCCCTACATATCGTTTGAACCCGAGTACAGTCCCTTCTGTGTATCGTATGAGCCCCCCACAGCCCCTTATATACTGTAAGAGCCCCACACAGCCTCTCCCATATGCAGTATGAGCCCCGCACAGCCTCCCCCATATGCAGTATGAGCCCCTCACAGCCTCCCCCATATGCAGTATGAGCCCCACAGAGACTCCCCCATATGCAGTATGAGCCCCACATAGCCTCCCCTATGTACAGCATGAGCCCCAGAGTCTCCCCATATATAGCATGAGCCCCACACAGCCTTCCTATATACACTGCATGAGCCTCACATAGCCTCCCTATATACACTGCATGAGCCTCCATATATACTGCATGAGCCCCACACAGTCTCCTCATATACAGCATGAGCCCCACACAGCCTTCTCATATACAGCATGAGCCCCACCCAGCCTCCCCATATACTGCATGAGCCCCGCACAGCCTCCGTATATACTGCATGAGCCCCACACAGCCTCATATACAGCATGAGCCCCACACAGCCTCCCTATATACAGCATGAGCCCCACACAGCCTCCCTATATATTGCATGAGCCCCACACAGCCTCCCTATATAATGCATGATCCCCACACAGCCTCCCTCTTTACTGTATGAGGCTCACAGTCTCCCCATATACAGCATGAGCCCAACACAGGCTCCCTGTTTACTGCATGAGGCTCACAGACTCCCCATATACTGCATAAGCCTCACACAGCCTCCCCATATACTTCATGAGCCCCACATAGCCTCCCAATATACTGCATTAGGCCCCCACAGCCGCTCCATATACTGCATGAGGCCCCCATAGCCTCCCATATGCTGCATGATGCCCCCTTAGCCTCCCTATGTGCTGCATGTCACCCCTAGCCTCATAGCATCCCCATGCGCAGCATGAAACCTCCATAGCATCCCCATGCCCACCCAAACATCCCATACATATAAAAAAGAAATAACACCACATACTCACCTCAGTCCCGTTCCCTGGTGCTTTGCTTCTGTTCCTGTCTCTGGTGCGCTGACTCTCCGCAGGACACACAATTGATTCGATAGAATGACATCATTGCATCAGCTGTTTCACACGCTGATTGGTGGAGGAAGTGGTGCGCCTAGGTCTCCTCTATGTAGTTAAAGTCAGACGAGCTTGCTGGCCAATCAAACACAGCGATACTGTTGTTTTTAAACCAGGTGTTGGTATTTTTGGCAGTGTGGACAGGTGCCAAGTCCTGCTGGAGAATGAAATTTCTATCTCCAAATAGCTTGTCGGCAGAGGGAAGCATGAAGTGCTCTAAAATTTCCTGGTAGATGGCTGCGCTGACTTTGATCTTGATAAAACACAGTGAACCTACACCAGCAGATGACATGACTCCCCAAACCATCACTGATTGTGGAGACTTCACACTAGACCTCAAGCAGCTTGGATTGTGGTCTCTCCACTCTTCCTCCAGAATCTGGGATCTTGATTTGCAAATGACATGCAACATTTACTTTCATCTTAAAACAACACCTTGGGCCACTGAGCAACAGTCGAGTACTTTTTCTCCTTGGCCCAGGTAAGACGCTTCTAGTGTTGTCAATTGGTTATGAGTGGCTTGACACAAGGAATGCAACACTTGTAGCCCATGTGCTGGATTACATCTGTGTGTGGTGGCTCTTGAAGCAATGACTCCAGCAGCAGTCCACTCCTTGTGAATCTCCCCCAAATTTTTGAATGGCCTTTTCTTCACAATCCTTTCAAGGCTGCGGTTATCCCGGTTGCTTGTGCACCTTTTTCTACCACACTTTTTCCTTCCACTCAACCTTCCATTAATATGCTTGGATACAGCACTCTATGAACAGCCAGCTTCTTTAGCAATGACCTTTTGTGGCTTACCCTCCTTGTGGAGTGTGACAGTGACTGCCTTCTGGACATCTGTCAAGTCAGCAGTCTTCCCCATGATTGTGGAGCCTACTGAAACAGACTAAGGGACCTATTTAAACATTTATGAAGCTTTTGCATGTGTTTTTTTTAAATTATTCTAATTTACTGAAATAATGACTTTTGGGTTTACATTGGCTGTAAGCCATAATAATCAACATTAACAGAAATAAACACTTGAAATAGATCACTCTGTTTGTAATGGATCTATATAACATATGAGTTTCACTTTTTGTATTGAAAAACTTAAATAAATTAACTTTTTGATGATATTCTAATTTAGTGTGAAGCACTGTGTGTGTGTGTGTGTATACACTGTTTGCATAATTATTAGGCAAGTTGTATTTGAGAGGATTCTTTTTATTATTGCACAACAACTATGTTCTCAATCAATCCAAAAGACTCATAAATATCAAAGCTTAATATTTTTGGAAGTTGGAGTGGGTTTTTTTTTAGATTTGGCTATCTTTGGAGGATATATGTTTGTGCAGGTAACGATTACTGTGCAGAATTATTTGGCAACTGAATAAAAAACAAATATATACCCATCTCACTTGTTTATTTTCACCAGGTAAACCAATATAACAACACAAAATTTAGCAATAAACATTTCTGACATTCAAAAACCAAAAAAAAAAAATCAGTGACCAATATAGCCACCTTTCTTTACGATGACACTCAAAAGCCTTCCATCCATAGATTTTGTCAGTTGCTTGATCTGTTTATGATCCACATTGCGTGCATAGCCACCACAGCCTCCCAGACACTGTTCCGAGAGGTGTACTGTTTTCCCTCACTGTAGATCTCACATTTTATGAGGGACCACAGGTTCTCTATGGGGTTCAGATCAGGTGAACAAGGGGGCCATGTCATTATTTTTTCTTCTTTTAGACCTTTACTGGCCAGCCACGCTGTGGAGTATTTGGATGCATGTGATGGAGCATTGTCCTGCATGAAAATCATGTTTTTCTTGAACGATACCGACTTCTTCCTGTACCACTGCTTGAAGAAGGAGTCTTCCAGAAACTGGCAGTAGGTCTGGGAGTTGAGCTTCACGCCATCCTCAACCCGAAAAGGTCCCACAAGTTCATCTTTGATGATACCAGCCCATACCAGTAACCCACCTCCACCTTGCTGGCGTCTGAGTCGGAGTGGAGCTCTCTGCCCTTTACTGATCCAGCCTCGGGCCCACCCATCTGGCCCATCAAGAGTCACTTTCATTTCATCAGTCCATAAAACCTTAGAAAAATCAGTCTTAACATATTTCTTGGCCCAGTTTTGATGTTTTATCTTATGTTTCTTCTTCAAAGGTGGTTGTTTTCCTGCCTTACTTACCTTGGCCATGTCCCTGAGTATGGCACACCTTGTGCTTTTTGATACTCCAGTAACGTTGCAGCTCTGAAATATGGCAAAACTGGTGGCAAATGGCATCTTGGCAGCTTCACGCTTGATTTTCCTCAATTCATGGGCAGTTATTTTGAGCCTTTTTTTTATCAACACGCTTCTTGCGACTCTGTTGGCTATTTGCCATGAAACGCTTGATTGTTCAGTGATCACGCTTCAAAAGTTTGGCAATTTTAAGACTGCTGCATCACTCTGCAAGACATCTCACAATTTTTGACTTTTCAGAGACCGTCAAATCTCTCTTCTGACCCATTTTGCCAAAGGAAAGGAAGTTGCCTAATAATTAAGCACACCTTATATAAGGTGTTGATGTCATTAGACCACACCCCTCCTCATTACAGAGATGCAAATCACCTGATTTACTTAATTGGCAGTTGGCTTTCAAGCCTATACCGCTTGGAGTTTGACAACATGTATAAAAAGGATGATGTGATCAAAACACTCATTTGCCTAATAATTCTGTACACAGTGTATATATAGATATATGTACAGTGGGGGAAATAAGTATTTGATCCCGTGCTGATTTTGTAAGATTGCCCACTGGCAAAGACCATGATCAGTCTATAATTTTAAGGGTAGATTAATTTTAACATTGAGAGTTAGAAAATCAAAAAATAAAATTCAGACAATCACATTGTATAAATAATATAAATTTATTTGCATTTTGCAGTGAGAAATAAGTATTTGATCCCCTACCAACAATTAAGAGTTCTTGCTTTTACAGATCAGTTAGACGCTCCTAATCAACTCGTTACCTGCATTAAAGACAGCTGTCTTACATAGTCACATTTATAAAAGACTCCTGTTTACAGACTCAATTAACCAGTCAGACTCTAACCTCTACAACATGGGCAAGACCAAAGAGCTTTTTAAGAATGTCAGGGAAAAGATCATAGACCTGCACAAGGCTGTAATGGGCTACAAAACCATAAGTAAGATGCTGGGTGAGAGGGAGACAACTTTGGTGCAATAGTAAGAAAATGGAAGAAATACAAAATGACTGTCAATTGACATCGATCTGGACACCATGCAAAATCTCACCTCGTGGGGTATCTTTGATTATGAGGAAGGTGGGAGATTAGCCTAAAACTACACAGGGGGAACTTGTTAATGATCTAAAGACAGCGGGGACCACAGTCACCAAGAAAACCATCGGTAACACATTACGCCGTAAAGGTTTAAAATCCTGCAGTGCCCGCAAGGTCCCCCTGCTCAAGAAGGCACATGTGCAGGCCTGTATTAAGTTTGCCAGTGAACACCTGGATGATTCTGTGAGTGATTGGGAGAAGGTGCTGTGGTCAGATGAGACAAAAATTGAGGTCTTTGGCATTAACTCAACTCGCCATGTTTGGAGGAAGAGAAATACTGTCTATGACCCAAAGAACACCGTCCCCACTGTCAAGCATGGAGGTGGAACCATGTTTTGTGGGGGTTTCTCTGCTAACGGAAAGGGACTACTTCACCGCATCAATGGGAGATGGATGGAGCCATGTACCGTAAAATCCTGAGTGACAACCTCCTTCCCTCCGCCAAGACATTAAAATGGGTTGTGGCTGGGTCTTCCAGCAAGACAATGACCCAAAACATGCAGCCAAGGCAATAAAGGAGTGGCTCAAAAAGAAGCACATTAAGGTCATGAAGTAGCCTAGCCAGTCTCCAGACCTTAGTCTCATAGCAAACTTATGGAGGGAGTTGAAACTCCGAGGTGCGAAGAGACAGCCTCAAAATCTTAATGATTTAGAGATGATCTGCAAAGAGGAGTGGACCAAAATTCCTCCTGACATGTGCACAAACCTTATCATCAACTACAAAAAACGTCTGACTGCTGTGCTTGCCAACAAGGGTTTTGCCACCAAGTATTAAGTTTTGGTTGCCAGAGGGATCAAATACTTATTTCTCACTGCAAAATGAAAATAAATTTATATAATTTATATGTAGCGCTCCCTGCCGGCATCACTGCTTGGCTTCCCATCTCCCTTGCTCACCACTCCGGGCCATGCCCTGAGTTCTGTCCTCTGCCAGCTACTTGCTGTGAACCTCATGTCTTTGCTTTCTGCATACTTCCTGGTTCTGTGCTTAGGGCGGCGGCCCCAGCACTTCCTGAGTCTTATAGAGACAGTTTGCACCTTCCTAAGGTGTACCCAGCAAATTGCCATGAGGCATCAGGTACTTAAGGCATCCCCGCCCATAGGAGGATGCCTGAGCAATGCTCTATCTCAGTCTGTGTCTTGCTACTGAGTTGCCAGGTCCTGTCCCGTTTTTCCGCCTTCTCTGGGGGCTGCATACCCAGACCCGTTTCTGTTTGTCTTGTGTCCGATTTCTCTGGTTGCTGCATACCCAGATATGTTACTGTGTTTTTGTGTCTAGTTTCCCGCCTCCCTGGAGGCTGCGTATCGAGGAGCGTTTCTGTGTTCCTTGTGTCTTGTTTTCCCGCCTGCATACTCAGGCCTGAATCCTAGTCTTGTACCTGTTCCCATACCTGACACTGTCTGAACTGAGTCATATACCAGTATCTATCTGTATCCTATTCTGTAGCCTTCCCTACCTGCTGTGTGTATCCTTGTGTTTACTCAGCTGTTTTGTCCTGCTCGCCGCACTCAGCGGTTCTGTCCTGCTCAGCGAACTCAGCGGTTCTGTCCTGCTCGCTGCAACCTGCGGTTCTGCTCCTTGCTGTTCTACTCTGCTCCCGTTCCGCATCCTGCGGGTCTTGGTTTTTCAGTCTGAACAGGTACCTACCAGTTTCCATACACAACTCATACCAGTCTGTATACCTGTCCTTCCTGATTCAGTTCCAGCTCCTCCAGTCTGAACTAGTCCCTACTTGTTACCATATGCCGCTCATGCCTTCCCGTGTTCCTGTGTCTTCTGTGCCCGCCTGCTTGCCAGAGTGCCAGCCGTGCCCGCCTGCCTGCCAGAGTGCCAGCCGTGCCCGCCTGCCTGCCAGAGTGCCAGCCGTGCCCGCCTGCCTGCCAGAGTGCCAGCTGTGCCCGCCTGCCTGCCAGAGTGCCAGCCTGCCAGAGTGCCAGCCGTACCCACCTGCCTGACAGAGTGCCTGTTGTGCCCGCCAGAGTACCAGTCGTGCCTGTCTGTACTTACCTGCACCTGTCGTTAGAGTACTGTTCCCCAGTGGGGTCAGCTGCTACAGTGAGACACCGCCCTGGAGTGGTACCTATCAGCTACCTGCCGCTCAAGCCTGACCTCACCATCAGAGGCTCCAGCGAACAGCAAGGTAGCTGTTTAGTCATGCCCCTTCCAGGGTAGTCTGGTTTGTGGCACAGTGGAGCCACAACCCCGATGCTCGCGCCAACCAGTCAGGGCACGAGCGTTACATTATGCAATGTGATTTTCTGGATTTTATTTTTGATATTTTATATCTCAACATTAAAATTAACCTACCTTCAAAATTCTAGACTGTTTATATGTTTGTCAGTGGGCAAACTTACAAAATCAGCAAGGGATCAAATACTTATTTCCCCTACTGTACATATACTCAGTGGATACGGAAAGTATTCAGACTCTATGAAGTTTTTCACTCTTTGTATCATTGCAGCCATTTGGTAAATTCAAAAAGTTCATTTTTTTCTCATTAATGTGCACTCT
>JARQOD010000006.1:137094461-137147764 GCA_033576555.1 Oophaga sylvatica
CTGGCTGTGAAATACACTGTTTTTCAGTCACACAAAAATGTATGCTTCTTTAGCCTGTTATATGAGGGGCGAATTATTTTAGGTACCTTTATCTATGGTGAGGGCTTTCTGCATTCCTACAGTAGGACATAGCTGGGTCAATCCATAGACTCTCGGAGAAGCTAAAATATGTGAAGCAGTCACCACCTCATAATAGGGAAAAGTTATGTCGGAATCCTGTTTTCGGGGGGGATTATGATGCAAACCCCAACATAGTGCTCAGCAGAGAGCACTGTATATGTGTGAATCTAGACCAAATGGTGGCACACAGCAAGTTGGACATTTTTTGCTTATGGTAATTCTTTCACATTTAGTTTAGGAAATCTTCCCCAATTTTTCAGGCCCCGGCACTTCACTATGAGCCAAATACATAAGCTGCACAAATATTTTGGCTGGTTTCTTACATTGTTTCATTTAGGGGTCTAGGCAGGTCAGCCCACAGATTACTTTATTGACTCAACAAAAACATAGACCTCTGTAAGGAAAATGGGAATAATGCACATTAATTTTTCATGACTCCATTTTTGTTTACTGGCCTGTTTGATGGAGAAAAGATTTTCTTAAAATAAATCTGAAATAGTGACGGGACAATTGTAATCATACATATACAAAGAGATATCTTGTTTTTGTCTGTCATTATATTTAAAAAAAAAATAAATGTACTATTTGTTTTTGGGGGACTTGTTTTAATGAACTGTTGCAGAGTCTTTAGTGCCTGTTTTTTTTTTTTACACGCTTAGACATGCTGAGTAATAATGGTGTAAACAAAGTTTTAATAGAGGACATTTTATTTAAAATGTTAGCTATACAATTAATAGCATGAGAAGGAACACAAAAAACTATAGTTTAAACAACGTAGTCCGTTTTCACATCCATTAGCTTTTTTGGTATGGCAAAAAGTCTGCAAACTCGGTGGAAACTTTCAAGTCCAATCAAAGAAAAACAAAAAGTGTTCAAAAAGAGGAAACAAAACATTTTTTTTAAAAAAGGAAGACGAAGGATATTGGATAATGAACATTTATTGAAATTGAAAAATGAACATAGTTGGATATAAATACATAGAAGGCTCGTAGTGTTGCGTCCACTTCTATGTTCTTTCATTCTGCTTCTGTCACTTGAGTTGCATCACACCTTTGTTATAGGCATTGCTGGGTGGCTGCAGCTGGGTTGTTATTGTGGGACTAGTGGTGCAATCCAGAAAAGGGGCTTGAGAGTTAAATTAAAATTCTATCTTATTTACCCCTTCTGTGAGCCCCAGTTTAATCACACAATTTAATCCTCTGACTTTCTTCTCCTGGTTGCAAGTTGTAAACTTTGCTAGGCCTGTTATTTCATGATCTTATAGCCTCTACCCTGCTTAGTTGATTTCTGTTCTTTGACCTTGCCTAGTATTTTGACAAACCTTTCACCTGCCATTTTGGCTCCTGTTTTGGAGCTCCTGGTATGGATGTGGTTCTCGATCATCCTCTTCCAGCAATTTGCCTGTCCAAGGAAGCACATTTAAGAACTGCTAATGTTATCACGTACAGAATCCTTGTGACAATATACAGTCAGGGCCAGAAATATTTGGACAGTGACACAATTTTCGCGAGTTGGGCTCTGCATGCCACCACATTGGATTTGAAATGAAACCTCTACAACAGAATTCAAGTGCAGATTGTAACGTTTAATTTGAAGGGTTGAACAAAAATATGTGTTAGAAAATGTAGGAATTGTACACATTTCTTTACAAACACTCCACTTTTAGGAGGTCAAAAGTAATTGGACAAATAAACATAACCCAAACAAAATATTTTTATTTTCAAATTTTGTGGCCAATCCTTTGGAGGCAATCACTGCCTTAAGTCTGGAACCCATGGACATCACCAAACGCTGGGTTTCCTCCTTCTTAATGCTTTGCCAGGCCTTTACAGCCACAGCCTTCAGGTCTTGCTTGTTTGTGGGTCTTTCCCTCTTAAGTCTGGATTTGAGCAAGTGAAATGCATGCTCAATTGGGTTAAGATCTGGTGATTGACTTGGCCATTGAAGAATGTTCCACTTTTTTGCACTCATGAACTCCTGTGTAGCTTTGGCTGTATGCTTGGGGTCATTATCCATCTGTACTATGAAGCGCCGTCCAATCAAGTTTGCAGCATTTGGCTGAATCTGGGCTGAAAGTATATCCCGGTACACTTCAGAATTCATCCGGCTACTCTTGTCTGCTGTTATGTCATCAATAAACACAAGTGACCCAGTGCCATTGAAAGCCATGCATGGCCATGCCATCACGTTGCCTCCACCATGTTTTACAGAGGATGTGGTGTGCCTTGGATCATGTGCCGTTCCCTTTCTTCTCCAAACTTTTGGCTTCCCATCATTCTGGTACAGGTTGATCTTTGTCTCATCTGTCCATAGAATACTTTTCCAGAACTGAGCTGGCTTCTGGAGGTGTTTTTCAGCAAATTTAACTCTGGCCTGTCTATTTTTGGAATTGATGAATGGTTTGCATCTAGATGTGAACCTTTGTATTTACTTTCATGGAGTCTTCTCTTTACTGTTGACTTAGAGACAGATACACCTACTTCACTGAGAGTGTTCTGGACTTCAGTTGATGTTGTGAACGGGTTCTTCTTCACCAAAGAAAGTATGCGGCGATCATCCACCACTGTTGTCTTCCGTGGGCTCCCAGGTCTTTTTGGATTGATGAGTTCACCAGTGCTTTCTTTCTTTCTCAGGATGTACCAAATTGTAGATTTTGCCACTTCTAATGTTGTAGCAATTTCTTGGATGGATTTTTTTCTGTTCTTGCAGCTTAAGGATGGCTTGTTTCACCTGCATGGAGAGCTCCTGTGACCACATGTTTCCTTCACAGCAAAACCTTCCAAATGCAAACACCACACCTCAAATCAACTCCGGCCCTTTCATCTGCTTAATTGAGAATGACATAACAAAGGGATTGCCCACACCTGTCCATGAAATAGCCTTGGAGTCATTTGTCCAATTACTTTTGGTCCCTTTAAAAACAGGGTGGCACATGTTAAGGAGCTGAAACTCCTAAACCCTTCATCCAATTTTAATGTGAATACCCTCAAATGAAAGCTGAAAGTCTGAACTTCAACTGCATCTGATTTGTTTTGTTTCAAATTCATTGTGGTAATGTCTAGAACCAAAATTAGATAAATGTTGTCTCTGTCCAAATATTTATGGACCTAACTGTAACTGGTCCAAAAGCTAATAGATCAAATCCAAGCTATGATTGATCAAATGCAGGGCCTAACCTAATTGGATACGCCTTGAAGTGCAGATCCAACATGATGAAACTGCCCAGGCCCGTACTGCTGCTGTACCACTGAATATCTATTTCTGAACCTGAAGTGAATTTCCCAGACTTTTTATGGCGACTATACGTTTTTTGTTAACATTAGGGAAAGTTGTCTGCTGTACTTAAGACTCCGCCGTAAATCGACTGGTGTAGGTGCATAGAATCAGGTTGTTTGACTCATAACTTCTTTTCTGCAGTGACCTCACATGCTTGGGTCTTCTCTTTACGCTCTCATACTACAGAACTCTTCTCAGTTTTTTGAGGACCTTTGCCTCCTGTATGGCGATACTGACCAAATAGTGTTTGCAGGAATTAAATTAGCATACCTACGCCAAGGACGACATACTGCTGAGGAATACTGTACAAGGTTTCGGTGATGGGCATTAGACTAAGGGAAGTGACTAGGCCCCTTCAGAAATTTTGTACTGGACTTTCTGACCAAGTCAAAGGCATATTTAGTACCGTTCCCTCCTCCTGATTCCATTGACTCAGCAATCTCCATGGCCATGCGTCTTGATAGCCAATTGTGTGACCACAGTCAAGATTGCACCGCTGACTTTGCAAATCCACCTAAAATTATTATTAAACTAATTACAGTTAGTTATGAGCTAAATAAATAACTAATTTTTGTTCTGCATCACTTTACAATTAAGAGGTGACATGTACAGACAATAAATTTAATACAAGTTTAAGCAGTTAGAGTAAAGGGTATGCCACACTAAACAACATCGCTAACGGGATCGCTAAAAAACGTCACTATTTAGCGATCCCGTTAGCGATGTTGTTGTGTGCGGCATCTACCAGCGACGAGGCCCCTGCTGTGATCTCGTTCATCACAGCGATCGTTCCGGACCCTATTTTCGTCGCTGGCGCCCCGCTGGTAAGTATGTAATCGCTGAGTGTGGCACCTTTTTTAGCGATTTAGTGGTACTTTTGTACCGCTAAAGTCGTTAAGGAGATCGCTAACCGCGATAGCGTCCTAACGACATCGCTAAAATAGGTAGCTACTAGCGATATAGAAACAATCCCGCTAGCGATCTCATTAGTATGCGACGCTAACGAGATCGCTAGCGGGATTGTGTAGTGTGGCAGTACCTTAAGAGTGAGGGCCCTGCTCGCAAGCTTACAATCTACCAAGCATATTTTTGGGACTCGGTCCCACTAAAGGGTCAAGTGACTTAAGCTAGATAAATATAGCTGCTTTGGAGAGTCTGGCCATGAAATACATGCCTGTCCAAGACAACCACTGCCTGAGAAAACTCAGCACCTACGTGGGTCCTTTGATGTCCACCTAGTCACACAGGTATTTCCCTATGATACTGGCCCTCCCCCCACACTTCCAGCCAAGATATGAGTCACACTTATGTCTTTTGTGTTCAAAGCAACTTTAGTGCACAACATACAGTGTAATTACTGACACAGCTCTGGAGAGGCAGTGTTGGGGAAAGCAGTACAGCAGAGCTGACTGCAATAAGAGGGAGAGGGAGGCTGATAGAAGGGTTGGAAATGTGACACAACAAAACTCTGCTCCACCCTCAGAGACCTTATCTGAAATGGGTGAGTCATAAGTGCTTTATTCTACCATTACTTTCTAATTATGCAGGAGGTTAGACCAGGAGATCAGAGCCGTATCATTACATTTCACACACTGACAAATCTAAGTTATTGTGCAGATCTGTTGTGTTGCTGTCTGCTTATTATTGGACAACTCATATAGGGGTAAGAAATAAATGTTCCCAGTGAAAAATATCTGAAAAAACCCATTTGGACTTTGCAAAAGATAAATTAGTTTCCAAATATTTAGATTTCTATTATGTCTGCAACAGATAGGCAAAATAAAAAACAAATAAAAGCATTTTATTCTGCTTTGCAACCACTATTACATTGTGAGTCCAGTTCATCATGAAAAATTTTGTGTAAGATCCTCTTTAAGTCAAGCAGGAGAAAGCTGCACTGGGAGGGAATAGAGCTGGAGTGCTAAAGGCATGGGAATAGCTTCCACAAGGCGAAAGCACTGTAGGCTCACTTGAATATCCATTAAAACGCTGACTGTAAGGCTATGTGCCCACGTTGCAGAAATGCTCCGTAATTGTACGGAGCATTTGCGCCACTCCCCGCCGCAGGTATAATGTATGCTTAAATCGCATGCGTTATCCCGCAAAACACAAGCGTTTTGCAAGCGTTTTTAGCTTGTAGAATGCTCATGCTTTTCCAAGCGATTTGAAGCATCGCTTGGAAAAGTGATTGACAGGTTGGTCACATTTGTCAAGCATAGTGCTTCACAAGTGTGATCAACTTTGTACAACTGATGAATGTTAAAAATAATAAAAAAAATAAAAAATATGTATATACTTACCTCTGTCGGCCCCCTGAGTCCTCCCGCTCCTCAGCGGCACTGCCGGCAAGTTCCATTCCAAGGGATGCATTACGCGAATGACCTCTGATGACGTAGCAGTCATTCGACCGCTACGTCTTCTGGAGTGATACACGCAATGCATCCCTGGGAACGGAACTTGGCGACAGCTTCGCTGAGGTGCGGGAAGACTTCGGGGGCCGACAGAGGGTAAGTATACCCCTATTTTTTATTTTAATTCTATTTTTTACAGGAATATGGTACCCATGACCTGGAGGAGAGTCTCCTCTCCTCCAGACCCTGGGTACCAACCGCACATGAAGCGCTCACTTCACGCATGGTGGACATAGCCACATGCATAAAGTGAGTGTTTCAATGCAATCCTATGGCAGCGTAATCGCCGCGATTATGCAAAAAGAATGGACATGCTGCTTATTTTTACGCAATGCGATTACGCTCTGTAAAAATACGCAGCATGGGCACAGCATTTGCGTAATCCCATAGCGTTTTTATAAGCGTTTACGCCTCGGAAAACCCAAGGTGTTGAGTTTTTTATGAGTTTTTGCTGCGGTTTTCCAAGGCAAAAACGCTTATAAAAACGCTAAAAAATCACATCCCATGCAATCCTATGAGATTACGCAATTGCTGTGTCCATGCTGCGTATTTTTACGGAGCGTAATCGCATTGCGTTAAAATAAGCAGCATGTCCATTCTTTTTGCGTAATTGAGGCGATTACGCCGCCATAGGATTGCTTTGGAACGCTCACTTTACGCATGTGGCTATGCCCACCATGCGTGAAGTGAGCTCGCTTTATGTGTGTTTGGTACCCAGGGTCTGGAGGAGAGGAGACTCTCCTCCAGGCCCTGGGTACCATATTCCTGTAAAAAATAGAATTAAAATACAGAAAAGGGGTATACTTACCCTCTGTCTGCCCCCGAAGTCTTCCCGCACCTCAGCGAAGCTGCCGTCAAGTTCCTTTCCCAGGGATGCATTGCGCGAATCACCCCAGATGACGTATCGGTCACGTGACCACTACGTCATCAGAGGTCATTCGCGCAATGCAGCCCTGGGAACGGAACTTGCCGTCAGCGCTGCTGAGGAGCGGGAGTACTCCGGGGGCCGACAGAGGGTAAGCATATACATATTTTTTAATTTTTTTAAATTATTTTTAACATTCATCAGTTGTACAAAGTTGGTCACACTTGTGAAGCACTATGCTTGACAAGTGTGACCAACCTGTCAATCACTTTTCCAAACGGTGCTTCAAATAGCTTGGAAAAGCGTGAGCATTCTGCAAGCTAAAAACGCTTGTAAAACGCTTGTGTTTTGCGGGATAATGCATGCGAATTAAGCATACGTTATACCCGCGGCGGAGAGTTGCGCAAATGCTCCGTAAAATTACAGAGCATTTCTGCAACGTGGGCACATAGGCTAAGGGAAGAACAGACTGGTTAGGTAAAGGTATTCCTGGATTTGTATTTGAAAGAGCTACTTATGCATAATTATAGTTTGGATGTAAAATCCTGCTGACAGATTCCGTTTAATATGCACACAGAAAGATCAGCGATAGATCGTTCTGTGCACATAGGGTGCCATTGTTTTCAACAGCACAGGGCTGATTTACGAATGACGATCTTTAGGTAAGTAAAAAGTACAATTCACCTGACAAACAAGCACTTTGCTCTTTTGTCAGGTGAATGGAAGCCTTTTTATATTACATATTTATTGGGAATGAGCATTCTCAGTAACGCTGGTTACCGATAATTATGCCATGTATATGTACGTTAAACTTACTTTCTTAACCCCTTCACGACATACAGCATTCATTCATGGCTCTGCAGGAGGTGCGTTCCCGCAAAGCTCTGTAGGAGTACAGCGTGACGATCGCGCAAACTCTCAACCAGTGGCGGCACGACTATTAACGGTGTCAGCTATGCATCATAGTTGACACCCTGAAGTAACGGCCACAATCTATGCTAGCATCGATCGGGGGCTTTTAACCCCTCTTACGCCGCCGTCAATACTGACAGCAACATTGATTGACTTGCAGAGGGAGGGAGGGGGCTCCATGTTTGTTTCGACCGGCACAACGTGATTGTGAATGTGTTGTGCAGATGGTCTTCATGGTGATCCCAGACTGAAAGGTGGCTGCGGAATCTGTAAGTTCCTTCTGAGAGCAGGAGCCCATATGCCTGTGTGAAATTCAGCGATTTAATAACCTACGAAGTAAAAAGCACTGCAGTGTATTAGATCAGGGATCAGGGCAGGGAAGGAAAAAGTTGATGTCTCATACTGGACAAAGTAAAGAAAATTCAAAAAATAAATTGTAAAAATATTCAAAAAGAAAATCAAAGTAAAGAACAAAAAATGGAAAACATTATACCAATAAATACATTAATGTAAATACAAAAAACAAATAAACTTCACATATCTGGTAGCGCTGCAGCAAGAACAACGTAATGTATTAAGCCGTCACACCAGTTAACCCCTTCAGTGAAAACTGGAAATAAATAAAACACGTATCAAAAAATGATACTTCTTCCTCATACCAGAGAGCAAAATGCAATCAAAAGGTCGAATATATATAAAAATGGTATCGCTGAAAATGTCATCTTATCCTACAAAAAGAAGCTGCCATACAGCTCTATCAGCGGAAAAATAAAAATGTCAACTCATCCCTCAAAAAACACTCACATGACTGTCCGCAGAAATATAGAAAAATTATAGCTCTAAAGATATGACAATGCAACGCCTTTTAGTGTAACTGCAGCCACACAGAGAAAACTGATATAAATCTGGTATCGCTGTAATCGCACTGAACCAAAAAATAAAGTTGTATTATCTCTTATGTAGCACGAGGAATGGCATAAAAAACAAATAAAACCAATTCTTTGCTTGTTGTTGATTTGTTTATTCTGCCTCCCAAAGATTGCAGTAAAGCTCGGCTCACATTAACCCTTTGCTCTGCGCTGAGCGCTTATACCAGGGTTTTTGTGTAAATCTCTGAAATACATGATTCAGATGAAACCCCCATCGGAAGGTTCCCAATAATGAGGCAGATGGAGACATTGTGGATGCCGTCTTTTTAAGCAGGCATAAACAGTAGTCTTCCACCTCATGTGAGGTATCAGCGTGCTCTGGAGAATTTGCACAACACATTGTATGGTCCGTATTCTCCTGTTTCCCTTGTGAAAATGAAAAATTTGATGCTAAATGAATATTTTTGTGTGGAATTTTTTTTTTCATGTCTCAACGTTACTAAATTCTGTGAAACAGCTGTGGGTATAGTTCCCAAAATGAGGTTGCTTGTGTGGGAATCTCCACTGTTTAAGCACATCATGGGCTGTACAAATGCAACATGGCATCTGCTATCTCTTCTAGCCAATTTTGTGCTCCAAAAGTCAAATGATGCTCCCTTCTTTCCGAGCCCTGCCGTGTGCCCAAACAGTAGGTTTCCACCACATATGACGTATTAGTTTACTCAGGAGAAATTGCACAATAAATTTTGCAGGCCATTTTATTCTGTTACTCTTTTTTTAAATTTATATAATTTTTAAATTAGTGGCTAAATCAACATTTCTATGGGAAAAAATTAATATTTTGAATTTCTCCTTCCCCTGTGTTTTTTTTTTTTTTGTGAAGCACCTGAAGGGTTAGTAAAGTTCTTGAATGTGGTTTTGAGCATTTTAAGGGGTGCAGTTTTTAAAAAATTGTGTAACTTTTGAGTATTTTCTGTCACATTGGCCCCTCAGTCACTTCAAATGTGATGTGGTCCCTAAAAAATTATTTTGTAAATTTTGTTGGAAAAATGAGAAATTGCTGCTATAAAGTTAAAAGGGTTAAAATTTTAGCAAAAAAATTGTTTAAGAAATCATGCAGATGTAAAGTAGACATGTGGTAATTGTTACTTATTAATTATTTTGTGTTCTACAACTATCTAGGTTTAAGGGCCTAAAAATTAAAAGTTTGAAAATTGTGATATCGTCATAACTTTATCCAATATTCCAATATTTTCGCAATCAATGAAAAAAATATCAACCTAAATTTACCACTATCATTAAGTACAATGTGTCACGAAAAAACAGTCTCAGAATCACTGAGATATGTTGATATGCAAATTGCCTCTTCATAGAGAAAGAGGACTTGACTTCTATAGCGCCACCTATTGGACGTAGCGATCCTACAAGTCACAATCAACCCTCTAATGAGTCTTGCAATATGACTTAGGATAAAAACCAAATCAGAATCTCGATTTACAGACACTGTGTTTCGGGCCATTGGCTTTCATCAGTGCAAAGTATGAGAACTGATTTTGCCAGGTGAGAGGCTCTGGACTGGGATTTGTTGAGACATTTCAGAGTTATTGCCTTATAAAGTGACACTGGTCAGAATTGTAAAATTTAACCTGGGGTTAATCAATTTTGGACTTTACCTTTAAATATTGAGATGAAATATTGTGAAGTATTAGGCAGACGTGAAAACAGTGCTACAAAGTAAGAATGCTTTCAACAGTAGAAGGGTTAATGGTTTATTTTTATCAATTAACAAAATGCAAAGTGAATGAATAATAGCGAAATCTCGATATTACATGTGATTCACCCTTCACTTTCAAAACAGCATCATTTTTCTTGATACACCGGAGTCACAGTTTTTGAAGGAACTCAACAGTAGATTGTTCCAAACATGTAGGAGAACTCACCACAGATCTTCAGTGGATGTAGGCTTGCGCAACTCCTTCTGTCTTTTCATGTACTCCCAAATACTTGATGATGTTGAGATCTGAGCTAAAACAATATGACTGTGTTGCTGCATCAATCCATTAAAATCCAGTGGACTTGCTATCAGTATAATTGAAAAGTCAAAAGGCCCATAGATCCAACAAGTTACAAATAAAAAAATACAACTCACGCCACTAAAATGCAATAATAGTTCACAATCCGTAGTGTGTCCCAATCACCACCCTTTTGTAGATCAGAAGTAAACTTGATATGGAATGGCCGCTGTCTCTATGTCAATTTCATTTCTTTGACTGACTGCCAGCTCAGCAGTGCATCAGTGCAGGAGCAGTTGTCAGTCAGCGCCGAGGTGTGGTTACAGCTATAAGGATTGAGTCACACACAGTGTCCAAAAAATCGGTCCGTTTTTGACGGACGAGAATCGCACAAATGTTTCCTGAACAGTGATCCATATGTCATCCGATTGGAATGCGAGGATGCGATTGTCTCGCATCTGAGTGTCCGTTTGACATCCGTCTGGCGAGATTTTGTCGGCGGCTTGCAAAATGGACAAATAACGTTTTTTAGGCCTGAAACTCATTTAAATCATCAGCCATACCCCTATTTATTGTGTCTGCAACAGATGTGAGGCTCCCAACTTTGCAGTAGAGTCCTTGCTTTCTTTGTGTTAGTTCTGCTTTGTGACAAACAGGACAGACTGACATTTAATACCACTGAGCGGGTGCTTTTCAATTGGGTTATATTCCGACGTTTTGGCCAGCCATAGCTTGTGATTGTTGATCCCAGAAGGCGGAGAAGAATGTGGGTCCATCCACTTTTGAGGCGAAGGATAACTAAAGGCCATTTCCACCGTCTCTATTCATCTCTGCGTACCCATCCGGACAAGTTTTTCCAATGTTGCAGGAGGAGCCTTGGTACCTTTGATATTTTGCTTGAGATTGTGCGCCCTGGGATCACGTTTCAGGACACTTGGATGCGTCCAGCTATTTCTGCAGAGGAGCGGCTTATCCTTACATTACGGTATGTCTTACAACTATATGTTGATGATGTTTGAATCCACATAGTTACTTTCCTGGCCTTGGACCTTACTTATTGTTTACATATCTGAATATATGTTTAAAACACAGTTACCCATGTAAATTATTTGCTTGTGTATTAGACACAGAAGACATGTCATCAAATTTAATGTTGTGCATGCATGCTTGTAAAAAGTTACCCAATTGTAAGTTTCAGCAATGCTGTGCCTGTTGTTTGTTGTGCTGTTTTCTAATTTTTTGTTTTGTTTTGTTTTAGCTTCCTTTCCACTGGCCTTTCATTTGCTGCTCTGCATTTAGAATTTTTAATAGGAAAATCAACAATATCAGGCATTGTCCGCTCTATCTGTTCCGAAATTTGGGTCCGACTACATCAAGAGGTCATGCCGGAGCCCAAAATGGCAGACTGGTTGCGTATATCCCATGGATTTCAGAACACTTGCCAGTTTCCACAATGTATTGGAGCCATGGATGGGAATCACATTCGTGTGCATAAGCCGCCGAACTCAGGGTTCCAATTCTATAATTATAAACATTATTTTTCTGTAGTGTTGTTGGCCTTGGTCGACAGTCACTACAGGTTTATAATTGTAGACATTGGGGCCTATGGAAGAACTGGAGACTCTAGAGTCTTCAATTCTTCCATTATGGGGCGGCGGCTGCGCAATAACCAGTTGGACCTACCACCACCACGTCAGCTTCCAGACTCCAATCTTGAACCGGTGCCTTATGTCCTTGTAGCAGATGAGGCTTTTCAATTGACCCGTCATGTCATGACGTTGAATATTTAACTTGCGCCTATCAAGTGCACGACTACTGGTGGAGTGCACCTTTGGGATTCTTTGTGCCAAATGGCGGGTACTCCAGTCAGCCATTCAGCTGAGTGAAGCTAACGTAAATGTGGTTATCAAAGCGTATGTGGTCCTACATAACTTCACCCAAATTCATGATTGCTCCTCACCTGATGTTGCAGAACTTAGGTTTGGCAATATGTGTAGGCCTAGGACACATGTGATCCCTCCCTGTCGTCCCCTCTCTGGACTCAAAGTACGTGATGTGTTTACTACTTATTTTGTATCACCTCAGGGTGCTACTCCCTGGCAAGAGGATGCCTTATCTATGTAGTGTTGTTTTATTTTGCTATCATAAACTATTTACACTTTACCTTGTTGGTATTGTTGTGTTGTTCCTACTCTCCTGTTAGATTGATCTAAAAAATTACATTACATGTCATAACATCAACAACCACTGATTGCGGATTAAAACTTTTAATTCGTCTGTATCTTTTTTTTGGTCAAATTATAAAACCATATTGGACACATATGGCCTAATGTTATCATTACATTAGTAAGACAAAATAGATTCCAGCACAAAAATATATTCTTAAACACAAATATAAGGCACGCACTGTGTCACAAAAGAAAACCAACAAGTGATGGTAGGTTGAGGGTGGGGAAGGCGGAGGTTCAGATTGGGTGGTTTGGCTAGGTTGCTGGGCAACCTCTGTGTCACCCTGTGTACTGGAAGACAGACCTGGATTCTGTGGGATTCTGCCAGGATCAAGTTGTGGGTTGGGGAAGGGGTGATTGGGAAATTGTTGTGGGTAGTCTTGAGTGTAGGGCTGCCCAATTTGATTTTATCCCCCAATAAGCCCATGTCGACCATACCCATGTTGTGGCCAGCCTACAACATTGGGTATGTTCAAGTGGGCATATTGGGAATGTGCTCTATGGCTTATATATTGAATCTGTTGAGGCACATTTGTCAGTGCTGCTGGCTGTGGAGGAGGAATTGGCATCCGTGGCAGAGGAGGAGGTGGAGGAGGAGGATGATGAGGAGGAGGTTGACAGCCTGAATCACCCTGCACTTGATGGCTTCCCAGCAAATGTATTTGATTCTCATTAGAAAGCTGCCACCTTTCTAAGAAATTAAATACAGTGCTGGGATTATTAGGTGGGGTGCCGGCGTCAAGGACTATTTGGATAGCTCCTCTGGTACGCAGCCTGTACTCACGGGGAATAGTGTTGTGATCTGCTACAAGCACTAAGGAAAGAAGGGAATTCTGTCCCTACAATAGAACTAAACTGGATCCCTACGATGTAACGGGGAACCTGATCCCGCGACCAGTCCCGCTAAAGTCCTCAGCTAGTCTGAACGAAGACCTATAGTTGCGAGGGAGGAATCCCTACAAGATCTAGGGACTGGGAGAAAAGGTGGACACCTCCTAACAGAAATTGTAGCAGGAATAATTAAACAGAAAACAAATTACTTAGAGATCCAAAGATCAAGCAAAACTGACTGAGAAAGGCACCTAAGCACCCGGCTAGCTTAAGAGTAGATAATACAATGAAGTCCAGCAAAGCCAGAAGGGCGGAGCAGGACTAAATAGGGAAAAAAGGTCATGTGACCAGCAAACTGAAAAAAAAACCTAACAAGAGGGTTCTAACAGTACCCTCCCTTCTAAGAGGATCCTCCGGATCCCCTAGGACTTAGGCTTATCCGGAAACCTCTTGTGAAACGCCCTGACAAGTCTAGACGCCGAAACATCATCCGCCCTCACCCATGAGTTATCCTCGGGTCCATAACCCTTCCAAGTGACGAGGTACTGCAAACTCCCTCTATACCGTCTAGAATTTAGGATGCGGGAAATCTCATATTGCCCGTCCTCCACCACCAGGGGAACAGTGGCCGAGACGTCTCCATCTGAGACCTCAGCTTTTTTCAAGAGAGAAACATGAAACACCGGATTAATCTTCCAGGAGGTAGGAAGCTCCAACTTAACAGCAGATTGGTTAATAACCTGAAGCACCTTAAAGGGCCCTACAAACTTGGGACCCAATTTCTTAGACGGAATCCTCAAGCGCAGATTCTTAGAGGACAACCAAACCATGTCACCAATAGCAAACAAAACCTCTTGTCGTTTTCTATCAAAATACACTTTGGATCTTTTGTTAGCCTCCTGAAGATTACCACGCACATCCGTCCAAACTCTCTCCAAATCACCAGAAAAATTCTCCTCTTCAGGTACAGCCGATCCCAACTTGGAAAATGACCCAAACGACGGATGTCTCCCAGTACAACAAAAAAAAGGCGAACAACCAGCAGAAGTGGATGTATGGTTGTTAAGAGCAAACTCAGCAAGTGACAAAAACTCAGACCACCCCTCTTGATTGTCTGCCACAAAACAACGCAAGAATTGCTCAACACTGGTTTTTCCTTTCTGTCTGGCCATTAGACTCAGGATGATATCCGGATGAAAACGACAAATGAACTCCCAACCTGTCACAAAAGGCACGCCAAAAACGAGCCACAAACTGAGGTCCCCTATCGGAAACAATGTCAGTAGGAACGCCATGTAGTCTGACAATTTCCTTGACAAAGGCCTTAGCGAGAGTCTTAGCGCAGGGCAGTTTGATGAAAGGAACCAAGTGACACATCTTGCTAAAACGGTCCACGACCACCCAGATGACAGTGAAACCCTCAGAGGGGGGAAGGTCAGTAATAAAGTCCATAGCCAAATGTGTCCAAGGTGCACTAGGGACCTCCAGAGGGCAAAGCAACCCCGCAGCAGGAGTATGAGAAGACTTAGATCTAGCACACACAGTGCATTGACGCGCCCACTTAATGACTTCCTTCTGCCATCCAGGCCACCAAAAGCTGCGACCCACAAGTCTCTTGGTCTCAGAGATTCCAGGATGACCTGCCAACCGAGAGTCATGACATTCAACAAACAAATCTCTCCTCAGGGTACCAGGCACAAACAACCTCCCATGCGGCGTGTTAGATGGGGCATTCTCCTGTGCTTTAAGAATCTCATCTTCCAACACAGAGTCCAAAACAGCAATAACAACCCCCTCTTGCAAAATGTTTTCCCCCTCCTCAGTACCCACCATAGGAGAAAAGCTGCGAGACAAAGCATCAGCTTTAACATTTTTAGTACCTGGGATGTAAGTAACGGTAAAATTAAACCGCGAGAAAAACAGTGTCCACCTAGCCTGACGGGCATTCAAGCGTTTGGCAGCATCAAGATAGACCAGATTTTTATGATCGGTGAAGACTTGAACGGGAAATTCCGCTCCCTCCAAAAAATGACGCCAGTGTTCAAATGCGAGTATAATTGCCAACAATTCCCGATTACCGATATCATAATTTAGTTCAGACTCAGAAAATTTCTTTGAAAAAAAAGCACAAGGATGTACTCCATCCGTCTTTTCCTGAGACAACACCGCGCCGACCCCCACAGAAGAAGCATCAACCTCAACCAAAAATGGTTTAGTCACATCAGGCTGCGTAAGGATGGGAGCAGAGCTGAACTTCTCCTTTAGCAACACAAAAGCCTCAATGGCCTCAGTAGTCCACTGAACTGCATCAGCACCTTTCCTGGTGAGATCGGTCAGAGGTTTGGCAATCACAGAAAATTTTTTAATGAATTTTCTATAATAATTGGCGAACCCCAAAAACCTCTGTATTGATTTCACACAAATAGGTCTAGGCCAATCCTGCACAGCTTGCACTTTCAATGGGTCCATCTCAAAACCTTCACTGGAGACAATGTAGCCCAAAAAACTAAGTCTCTGTACAGCGAACTCACATTTTTCTAGCTTGGCAAAAAGTGAATTATCACTCAGTAACTGTAATACTTCACGCACACTCCTCCAATGAGACTCCAAATCCGGTGAATAAATCAAAATGTCATCCAAATACACAACCACACTTCTGCCGATCAAAGGTCTAAGGATGTCATTAATAAGATTCTGAAAAAATGCCGGAGCACTGGAAAGCCCAAAAGGCATAACCAGATTCTCAAAATAACCCAGTGGAGTGTTAAAAGCAGTCTTCCATTCATCCCCCTCCTTCATGCGCAACAAATTGTATGCCCCTCGAAGATCAATTTTCGAGAACCACTTGGCCCCCACTAACTGGTTAAACAAATCAGGAATCAATGGCAGTGGGTAAGGATTGCGTACAGTAATCTTATTAATCTCACGAAAGTCTAGACAAGTCCGTAAACCGCCGTCCTTTTTTTAACAAAAAAAAATCCAACCACCACAGGAGACTTGGAAGGCCTAATGTGACCGGCGGCCAAGCTTGTCTGTATGTATTCCTCCAAAGCCTTTCTCTCAGGAATAGTCAAATTAACCCCTCTCTGCCATCAGACGTACTATTCCGTCCATGTGACCCTGGACCTAATTCCCATGGACGGAATAGTACGTCATGGGCGATCAGCTGCGCTCCCGGGGGGAGCGTACCTGATCGCGGCCGGGTGTCAGCTGTATATCACAGCTGACACCCAGCACTGTGTGTCAGGAGCGGTCACGGACCGCTCCCGGCACATTAACCCCTGGCACACCGCGATCAAACATGATCGCGGTGTACCCGGGGCACAGGGGAGGATCGCGCAGGGGGGGGCTCCCTGCGCGCTCCCCTGAGACCCTCAGAGCAGCGCGATGTGTCGCGCTGTTCCGAGGGTCCGTCCTCCCTCCAGGTCCCCGGATCCAAGATGGCGCCGGGGTCCTGCAGGGAGGCGGCTTCCTCAGTGCCTGCTGAGAGCAGGCACTGAGGAGCCTGCAGCGATGCCAGAGCGATCGCTGGTGTGACAGAGTGCTGTGCACACTGTCACACCAGCGATCTGATAAAATACTGTGATGTCCCACCCTGGGACAAAGTAAAAAAGTAAAAAAAATAAAAATAAAAAGTGGTAAAAATAATCATAAAAAAGAAAAAAATATTCCCCAATAAATTCATTTCTTCCTGTAAATAAAAAAAACAAAACAATAAAAGTACACATATTTGGTATCGCCGCGCCCGTAACGACCCCCCCCTATAAAACTGTCCCACTAGTTAACCCCTTTAGTGAACCCCTTAAAAAAAAAAACTAAGCAAAAAATCAATGCTTTATCATCATACCGCCGAACAAAAAGTGGAATAACACGCGATCAAATAGACCGATATAAATAAACATGGTACCGCTGAAAACGTCATCTTGTCCCGCAAAAAACGAGCTGTCATACAGCATCATCAGCGAAAAAAATAAAAAAGTTATAGCTTGCAGAATAAAGCGATGCAAAAATAATGATTTTTTATATAAAAGCGCCAAAACATAAAAAATGATATAAATGAGGTATCGCCGTAATCGTACTGACCCAAAGAATAAAACTGCTTTATCAATTTTACCACACGCGGAACGGTATAAAACGCCTCCCCCAAAAGAAATTCATGAATTGCTTATTTTTGTTCATTCTAACCTCCCAAAAATCGAAATAAAAAGCGATCAAAAAATGTCACGTGCTCAAAAATGGTACCAATAAAAACGTCACCACGTCCATGGCAGTGGGTAAGGATTGCGTACAGTAATCTTATTAATCTCACGAAAGTCTAGACAAGTCCGTAAACCGCCGTCCTTTTTTTTAACAAAAAAAAATCCAACCACCACAGGAGACTTGGAAGGCCTAATGTGACCGGCGGCCAAGCTTGTCTGTATGTATTCCTCCAAAGCCTTTCTCTCAGGAATAGTCAAATTAACCCCTCTCTGCCATCAGACGTACTATTCCGTCCATGTGACCCTGGACCTAATTCCCATGGACGGAATAGTACGTCATGGGGGGAGCGCAGCTGATCGCCGCCGGGTGTCAGCTGATTATCACAGCTGACACCCGTGACTGTGTGTCAGGAGCGGTCACGGACCGCTCCCGGCACATTAACCCTTGGCACACCGCGATCAAACATGATCGCGGTGTACCCGGGGCACAGGGGAGGATCGCGCAGGCAGGGGGCTCCCTGCGCGCTCCCCTGAGACCCTCAGAGCAGCGCGATGTGTCGCGCTGTTCCGAGGGTCCGTCCTCCCTCCAGGTTCCCGGATCCAAGATGGCGCCGGGGTCCTGCAGGGAGGCGGCTTCCTCAGTGCCTGCTGAGAGCAGGCGCTGGGGAAGCCTGCAGCGATGCCAGAGCGATCGCTGGTGTGACAGAGTGCTGTGCACACTGTCACACCAGCGATCTGATAAAATACTGTGATGTCCCACCCTGGGACAAAGTAAAAAAGTAAAAAATAAAAAGTGTAAAAAAAAATCATAAAAAAAAAAAAAAATATTCCCCAATAAATTCATTTTTTCCTGTAAATAAAAAAAAACAAAACAATAAAAGTACACATATTTGGTATCGCCGCGTCCGTAACGACCCCCCTATAAAACTGTCCCACTAGTTAACCCCTTTAGTGAACCCTTAAAAAAAATAAAAAAAAAACGAAGCAAAAAATCAATGCTTTATCATCATACCGCCGAACAAAAAGTGAAATAAACGCGATCAAAAAGACCGATATAAATAAACATGGTACCACTGAAAACGTCATCTTGTCCCGCAAAAAACGAGCCGTCACACAGCATCATGAGCGAAAAAGTAAAAAAGTTATAGCTCGCAGAATAAAGCGATGCAAAAATAATGATTTTTTATATAAAATTGTTTTCATTCTATAAAAGCGCCAAAACCTAAAAAAATGATATAAATGAGGTATCGCCATAATCGTACTGACCCGAAGAATAAAACTGCTTTATCAATTTTACCACACGCGGAACGGTATAAACGCCTCCCCCAAAAGAAATTCATGAATTGCTGATTTTTGTTCATTCTAACCTCCCAAAAATCGAAATAAAAAGCGATCAAAAAATGTCACGTGCTCAAAAATGGTACAAATAAAAACGTCAACTCGTCCCGCAAAAAATAAGACCTCACATGACTCTGTGGGTCAAAATATGCAAAAATTATAGCTCTCAAAATGTGGTGATGCAAAAAACTACTTTTTGCAATAAAAAGCGTCTTTTAGCGTGACAGCTGCCAATCACAAAAACCCGCTATAAATAGTAAATCAAACCCCCCTTTATCACCCCCTTAGTTAGGGAAAAATAATAAAATTAAAAAAATGTATTTATTTCCATTTTCCCATTAGGGTTAGGGTTGCGGCTAAAGTTAGGGTTAGAGTTGGCGCTAACGTTAGGATTAGGGTTGGGATTAGGGTTAGGGGTGTGTTAGGGTTAGGTTTGTGGTTAGGGTTGGGACTAGGGTTAGGGGTGTGTTGGGGTTAGGGTTGGAGTTAGAATTGAGGGTTTCTGCTGTTTAGGCACATCAGGGGCTCTCCAAATGTGACATGGCGTCTGATCTCAATTCAGCCAATTCTGCGTTGAAAAAGTCAAACGGTGCTCCTTCACTTCTGAGCTCTGCCATGCGCCCAAACAGTAGTTTACCCCCGCATATGGGGTATCAGCGTACTCTGGACCACAAGAGTTATTGTGCAATTTGTCCTATTTCTTCTGTTGCCCTTGTGAAAATAAAATATTGGGGGCGAAAAAATCATTTTTGTAAAAAAAAAGATTTTTTATTTTTACGGCTGTGCGTTATAAACTTCTGTGAAGCACTTCGGGGTTCAAAGTGCTCAACATACTTCTAGATAAGTTCCTTGTGGGGTCTATTTTCCAAAATGGGGTCACTTGTGGGGGGTTTCCACTGTTTAGGCGCATCAGGGGCTCTTCAAATGCGACATGACGCCCCTAGACCATTCCATCAAAGTCTGCAATCCAAAACGTCACTACTTCCCTTCCGAGCCCAGACGTGCACCCATACAGTAGTTTTCTCCCACATATTGGGTATCAGCGTACTCAGGACAAATTGGACAAATTTTGGGGTCCAATTTCTCCTGTTACCCTTGTGAAAATAAAATATTGGGGGCGAAAAAAAATCATTTTTGTAAAAAAAAAAGGATTTTTTATTTTTACGGCTGTACGTTATAAACTTCTGGGAAGCACTTCGGGGTTCAAAGTGCTCACCACACATCTAGATAAGTTCCCTGTGGGGTCTGTTTTCCAAAATGGGGTCACTTGTGGGGGGTTTCCACTGTTTAGGCACATCAGGGGCTCTCCAAATGCGACATGACGCCCCCAGACCATTCCATCAAAGTCTGCAATCCAAAACGTCACTACTTCCCTTCCGAGCCCCGACGTGCGCCCATACAGTAGTTTACTCCCACATATTGGGTATCAGCGTACTCAGGACAAATTGGACAACAACTTTTGGAGTCCAATTTCTCCTGTTACCCTTGTGAAAATAAAATATTGGGGGCGAAAAAATCATTTTTGTAAAAAAAAAAAAAAAATAAAAAAAAAATTTTTATTTTACAGCTGTACGTTATAAACTTCTGTGAAGCACTTCGGGGTTCAAAGTGCTCACCACACATCTAGATAAGTTCCTTGAGGGGTCTAGTTTCTAAAATGGTGTCATTTGTGGGGGGTTTCCACTGTTTAGGCAGATCAGGAGCTCTCCAAACACGACATGGCATCCAGCCAATTCTGCGTTGAAAAAGTCAAACGGCGCTCCTTCCCTTCCAAACTCTGCCATGCACCCAAACAGTGGTTTACCCCCACATATGGGGTATCAGCGTACTCAGGACAAATTGCACAATAACTTTTGGAGTCTTGTTACCATTGGGAAAATAAAAATTGGGGTGAAAAGATCAATTTTGTGGAAAAAATATTATTTTTTAATTTTTCGGCTCTACGTTATAAACTTGTGTGAAGCACTTGGGGATTCAAATTGCTCACCAAAGATCTAGATAAGTTCCTTAGGGGGTCTAGTTTCCCAAATGGGGTCACTTGTGGGGGGTTTCCACTGTTTAGGCACATCAGGGACTCTCCAAATGCAACATGGCGTCCAATCTCAATTCCAGCCAATTTTGGTTGGAAAAAGTCAAATGGTGCTCCTTCCATTCCGAGCTCTGCCATGCGCCCAAACAGTGGTTCCCCCCCACATATGGGGTATCAGCGTACTCAGGACAAATTGGACAACAACTTTTGAGGTCCAATTTCTCCTGTTACCTATGAGAAAATAAAAAATTAGTGACTAAGAGATAATTTTTGTGGGAAAAAAATAGGATTTTTTATTTTCATGCCCGGGCATTATAAACTTGTGTGAAGCACTTGGTGGGGGTTCAAAGTGCTCACCAAAGATCTAGATAAGTTCCTTAGGGGGTCTAGCTTCCAAAATGGGGTCACTTGTGGGGGGTTTCCACTGTTTAGGCTCATCTGGGGCATTACAAATGGAACATGACCCCCATCAATGTTTGCATTCCAAAACGTTACTGCTTCCTTTCCAAGCCCTGCCGTGCGCCCAAACAGTTTCCCCCCCCCCACATATTGGGTATCAGCGTACTCAGGACAAATTGGACAACAACTTTTGGGGTCCAATTTCCTTGGGAAAAATCAAAAATTTGGGACTAAAAAATCATTTTTGTGGAAACTTGTTTTTTTTTTTTTTTCACACCCAGGCATTATAAACTTTTGTGAAACACTTTGGGGTTCAAAGTGCTCACAACAGATCTAGATAAGTTCCTTAGGGGGTCTAGTTTCCAAAATGGTGTCACTGTTGGGGGGTTTCCAGTGTTTAGGCGCATCAGGGGCTCTCCAAACACGACATGGCGTCCAATCTCAACTCCAGCCAATTTTATTTTTAAAAAGTCAAACGGCGCTGCTTCCCTTACGAGCTCTGCCGTGTGCCCAAACAGTGGTTTTCCCCCACATATAGGGTATTGGCTTACTCAGGAGAAATTTCACAACAACTTTATCTGCCCATTTTCTCCTTTTACCCTTGTCAAAATAAAAAAAAGTTTGTAAAAGATCATTTTTGTGGCTAAAAAGTTAAATATTAATTTTTTTCCTTCCACGTTGTTTCAGCTCCTGTGAAGCCCCTGAAGGGTTATTAAGCTTCTTGAATGTGGTTTTGAGTACCTTGAGGGGTGCAGTTTTTAGAATGGTGTCACTTTTTGGTATTTTCTGCTATATAGACCCGTCAAAGTGACTTCAAATGTGAGGTGGTCCCTAAAAAAATGGCTTTGTAAATTTTGTTGTAAAAATGAGAAATCACTGGTCAACTTTTAACCCTTATAATTTCCTAAAAAAAAAAATTTTGGTTCCAAAATTGTGCTGATGTAAAGTAGACATGTGGGAAATGTTATTTCTTAACTATTTTGTGTGACATATTTCTCTGTTTTAAGGGAAAAAAAATTCAAAGTTTGAAAATTGCAAAATGTTCAAAATTTTCGCTATATTTGTGTTTTTTTTCAAAAATAAACGCAAGTTATATCGAAGAAATTATACTTCTAACGTGAAGTACAATATGTCACGAGAAAACAATCTCAGAATCGCGAAGATCCGTTGAAGCGTTCCAGAGTTATAACCTCATAAAGAGACAGTGGTCAGAATTGTAAAAATTGGCCCGGTCATTAACTTGCAAACCACCCTTGTTGGTGAAGGGGTTAAATAAACGACTTTTAGGAAGAGTTGCTCCAGGGACAAATTCAATTGCACAATCATAATCTCTAAGAGGAGGCAATACCTGCGATTCCTTATCAGAAAAAACTTTCCAAAAATCCTGAATAGGTACAGGTAGCTCCCCTTTATCCACAGCAGCAATACGCCCGTTACAACACTTGTCATAACACTTAGGGCTCCAGGACTTAATTTCATTGGTATACCAATCCAGTACCGGATTGTGCAATTTTAACCAAGGTAACCCCAAAATCACTGGTGAAGGCAAATTATTCAAAACTACTAATTCCAAATTCTCTTGATGAACACCATTAATAGTGAGAGGAAATTCACAGATATGGTAACATTTTTCAAGGGAGAACCATCCACAGAAACCACATTAATAGGGGAAGACAGAAGTTTGGGTTTTAATTTTAGTTTTTCCAAAAATTTCCCATCAATCACATTGAGAGTTGAACCACAATCCACAAATACCCGAAACTCCATTAATTCCTCCTCAACAGCAGTGGTAGCAGAAAGAAAGACACCTTTATTGTTTAAACAAGCTATACGGGCGAAACTGATCTCATTTTTTTTTTCTCTTTATTCAAACGAAGCACACAGTTCTTAATGAAATGGTCAGATTTGCCACAATAGAAACACAAACCTTCAGCAAATTTGCGGTCTTTTTCCCGAGAGTGAGGTGCCATTGCTCCAATTTCCATCGGCTCTCGAATGTCAGTACAGTCCCTCTCCAGACTTGGAGCTGACAAGGCAGATTTACTCTCATTAACCCTTGCACGCAGTCTCCTATCCACCCGTATGGCTAATTGCATAGCCTCTTGCAAGTTACCAGGTATAGGATAAGCAATCAGCAAATCTTTAACCCTTTCACTTAACCCTGCAAGAAATAAACTTTTCAAAGCTGAATCGTTCCACCACACCTGAGTGGACCACCTTCGGAAGTGAGTACAATATTTTTCCACATTACCTGATCCCTGTCTCAAACGTCTCAATTCTGTCTCAGCTGATGAAACACGATCAGGATCGTCATACAATAACCCCAAAGCAGAAAAAAAACTATCCACTGATCTAAAGCATGGATCACTAGGTTGCAGAGAAAAGGCCCAGTCCTGAGGCTCTTTGCGCAAAAGTGACATTATGAACCCTATGCGCTGTGATTCATCACCAGAGGATCTGGGTCTCAAACGGAAATACAACAAGCAAGCATTTTTAAAAGAAAAAAAATCTTGTTGTTCACCAAAAAATAAATCAGGCAAACGTACCTTTGGCTCCACGAAATGTGCTCCAGAACAACTACTCATGTGTTGCTGGATCTCAGCCACCTCCAGAGAGAGTCCCTGCAGACGTTGAGCCAAATCCTGAACCGACACCATGATGGAAACAGAAAATCTTTCCTTAGAGATCTTTTTTTTTTTTCTTGGCTGGACTTACTGTTGTGATCTGCTACAAGCATTAAGGAAAGAAGGGAATTCTGTCCCTACAATAGGACTAAACTAGGACTAAACTGGATCCCTACGATGTAACGGGGAACCTGATCCCACGACCAGACCCGCTAAAGTCCTCAGCTAGTCTGAACGAAGACCTATAGTTGCGAGGGAGGAATCCCTACAAGATCTAGGGACTGGGAGAAAAGGTGGACACCTCCTAACAGAAATTGTAGCAGGAATAATTAAACAGAAAACAAATTACTTAGAGATCCTAAGATCAAGCAAAACTGACTGAGAAAGGCACCTAAGCACCCAGCTAGCTTAAGAGTAGATAATACAATGAAGTCCAGCAAAGCCAGAAGGGCGGAGCAGGACTAAATAGGGAAAAAAGGTCATGTGACCAGCAAACTGAAAAAAAAACCTAACAAGAGGGTTCTAACAAATAGCCCTGAGATACCGTGCCAGACTGCGTCCATATACCTCCTCCCCATCATCATGTGAAGCTGTGAACAAATAATCTAGCACACCTCCTCTGTCCACCTGCCTCCTTGTTCCAGATGCTACTCCTTCTCTCCTGCGCCTCCCTTGCCATGGGATGGCAGAAGGCTGGGTAGAGGCATCCAGAGGCATGGTAGGGCTGCTACTGATGGCCTGCTCCTCTGGATGTGCTGGCTGGCTTCCAGATTCTGCTGGTGGTGGTGGTTTTGGTGCATCTTGGGTGCATCTTGAAAGTGCTGAAGAAGGACCAGCTTCTTCAGCACCATCACCCACTGGGTCTATTTGCACATCGGAGTCGGAACCAGTCTCCCTCTCGGTAAGGTTTGACTCAGTGCTATATATGAATAAAAAAAAAGAAACATTACTATTTGACAACAAAAGCAAAAAGACCATTTTTAAAGCATTGCACTTACGTTCTGAGATCCATCACCGGAGCAAGGAAATTCAGCCTATCGAAATAGAGGTATTTCCTCTTGGTGGTTGCAGCCGCTCCACTCCGGGCCCGGAGCTGCCTCTCCCTCCTATATGAATCACGACAGCTGCGCCAACGCCTTGTCACATCTGTCACTGCAATGTAACACAAAAAAGTGTTCAAAGCACTAATATGGACATGTTGTGAACATATACAAATATAGTTTGCTATCAATATCAAAATTATCTATTTTTTGTTTGTTATGGCTCCACACCAATACTACAAAAGTAGTAACGTTTTCAGGGCGCCAAAGGACCTTGTTCATACTAGAATGGTAAATGCACACAAACACGAGGGTTTGAGGTTTTGGTAAGAACATGTATTATTACTTAAGGCCAAAGCTTTCAGCTTAAGATAGGGGCAACACATCAAGGAGAAGAGCAACACATTTGATGTGTGCTAAATTTGCTAAAAAAGCTTTCAGAACAAAATTATGGGAACAACATTCATGGATCTACAATTTATATTGTGTAAATATTCACACATAATGTGGCGTATTACTTGTAAATTTTTTCGCTGGTAAAGAGGACACCTTTTTTACATCCAATATAAGGGAAAAATATAGGAATTTTGAGTTTGCTGATACATTTTACAATTAAAATTTGCACTGTTTTGCATTTTTATACTTACTAATTTGCTCCTGGTCCTCCCGAGATTTGTCCGCATAATCTGGGAACAGTTGGCCACAGATTCTTCTCCACGCTGCCTCCTTGCATGCCCGGTCGGCATAGTGTGCATCTCTCTGGTCCCATAGTTCTGGCCTCTCTTGGACCAGAACTATGAGCATCTCAATGTTGATATGCGTCGACATGCTTCAGGAATCCATGGAGGCACTGTTCCTGTTTTTTTTAAAATCTGGGCCAGTGTAATTAGCATGTGAAACCTTCCTGACAATGCCTGATGCAATTTCCTGTCACCTGGAGAAGTCTTGCGATTTTCTTGCAAGTCACACGTGTAGTCCGTTTGTAATCCGATTTTTCATCGCACCCATAGACTTGCATTGGCGATTCTCGGCCGATAATCGGTGACAATTGCACCATGCTGCCATTTTCTCGGCCCGAGGAAAACGGCCCAGAAAAAATCGGATGCTGGGAGCTGCCCCATAGATTAACATTAGTCTGAGTGCAATGCGATATTTTATCACAATGCGCTCGTCCGTTTTTGTCGCCAGTGTGACTCCGGCCTAACTCACTGAAGCCACACCGGCCACAACTCTAATTTCCTCCCGAAGTCAGGCTCTCAGTGCATTGGCCGGAGCATCTTCGGAGCACTCTTAACCTGCAGAGTAACCCCATATCCTCCGGCTGCAGCTTAGTAGCGTCTTGGGATATACCGATTCCCTTCTAACTATGAACACATATTGAATTAGCAGAGTGACGCCAGGGTTTCCAGATTTAGTCTATTTCTCCTGAGTTACAAAACGATGGTAAGTTGGACACTGTCCATTGTGAACTCATATAGCATTATAGTGCAGTGGGTCTTTAACCCTTTCACTCTGCAGACAATTTTCTTTTTCTTTTCTCTTTCTTCCAAAATTAATAACTTTTTTCATTTTTCACTCAACATAGCTGAATGAGGCTTTGTTTTTTTGCAGGACGATTTGTAGTTTTTAATGATGCCATTTGGTTAAACATGCAGTGTACTGGAAAATGGGAAAAAAATTCCAAATATGGTGAAATGGTAAAAATAGATGCAAATTTTTTTTTTAGTTTTTTTTTCTATTTTTATGGCGTACATTTAATGACAAAAATTACATTGATGCCAAACTTGTATAGGTTTGTTTGATGAGGAAATAAAGTCTTTAATTTAAAAAAAAAAAAAAAAAAATTATCTATAATATAACGCTAGGAGCGTCACTTTGTCTGAAGCCTTTATAGACTGCGCAAGCGCGACATGCCTGCGCAGTCTGGCTCCAGACAGAGTGAGCCATCCAGCGGTGAGGACTGTGTATGGCACCGGAGATCTCGGTATGCGTACTGGATGCATACCGCGATCTCCGGCGCCATACCCACATACTTACCTGACCGGGAGGAGCGTTGCTGTGGCGCTACTCTTCTCCCGGGACAGGAGACCAGGCGTCGGATCGCGCATGCGCAATAGCGCTATCCGGCGCCATTTTGCTGAAGACACACTTAGTGTGTCTTCAGCAATATGGCGCCGGACCGCGCGGTATGGGCATGCGCGTACTCCGGCGCCGCTCTCCTCCCCCGGCGTCCAGCAGAACGGAACAGCGCTGGAGCACAGGGATGAAAGATGAGTATAAATGTTTTTTTTTTTTTTTGGGGTATCTGTGCAGTTTAATAGCGGTGAGGGGACCATGCACATCAGGGTTGGGGGGTGAGCGGACCATGCACATCAGGGTTGGGGGTTGAGGTGGCCATGCACATCAGGATTGGGGGGTGATGGGGCCATGCACATCAGGATTGGGGGGTGAGCGGACCATGCATATCAGGATTGGGGGGTGAGCGGACCATGCACATCAGGATTGGGGGTGAGGGAACCATGCACCTCAGGGTTGGGGGGTGAGCGGATCATGCACATCAGGGTTGGGGGGTGAGGGGGCCATGCACATCAGGATTGGGGGGTGAGCGGACCATGCACATCAGGATTGGGAGCGGTGAGGGAACCATGCACATCAGGATTGGGGGGTGAGGGAACCATGCACATCAGGATTGGGGGGGGTGAGGGGACCATGCACATCAGGATTGGGGGTGAGGGGGCCATGCACATCAGGATTGGGGGTGAGGGAACCATGCACATCAGGATTGGGGGGGTGAGGGGACCATGCACATCAGGATTGGGGGGGTGAAGGGACCATGCACATCAGGATTGGGGGATGAGGGGACCATGCACATCAGGATTGGGGGGTGAGCGGACCATGCACATCAGGATTGGGGGGTGAGGGAACCATGCACATCAGGATTGGGGGTGAGGGGACCATGCACATCAGGATTGGGGGGGTGAGGGGACCATGCACATCAGGATTGGGGGGTGAGGGAACCATGCACATCAGGATTGGGGGATGAGGGGACCATGCACATCAGGATTGGGGGGTGAGCGGACCATGCACATCAGGATTGGGGGGTGAGGGAACCATGCACATCAGGATTGGGGGGGTGAGGGGACCATGCACATCAGGATTGGGGGGTGAGGGAACCATGCACATCAGGATTGGGGGGTGAGGGGACCATGCACATCAGGATTGGGGGGTGAAGGGACCATGCACATCAGGATTGGGGGGATGAGGGGACCATGCACATCAGGATTGGGGGGTGAGCGGACCATGCACATCAGGATTGGGGGGTGAGGGGACCATGCACATCAGGATTGGGGGGTGAGGGAACCATGCACATCAGGATTGGGGGGGGTGAGGGGACCATGCACATCAGGATTGGGGGGGTGAGGGGACCATGCACATCAGGATTGGGGGATGAGGGGACCATGCACATCAGGGTTGGGGGGTGAGGGGACCATGGGACCATGCACATCAGGATTGGGGGGTGAGAGGACCATGCACATCAGGATTTGGGGGTGAGGGGACCATGCACATCAGGATTGGGGGGTGAGCCGACCATGCACATCAGGATTGGGGGGTGAGGGGACCATGCATACCAGGATTGGGGGGTGAGGGAACCATGAATACCAGGATATGGATGAGCAGGTAACATGCATACCAGGATAGGGATGAGGAGGTACCATGCATACCAGGATTGGGGGATGAAGGGACCATGCATACCAGGATGAGGAATGGGGTGCCATGCATAGTAGATTTGGGTGGGGGTGAGGGGACCATGCATACCAGGATAGGGATGAGGGGTGCCATGCATACCAGGATAGGAGGGGGGCAGCACATACCAGAATGGGAGACCATGTACCTATAAAAATGCTTGCCACCCGGGCGTAGAACGGGTTCATCACTAGTTTTATATAATTATATTTTATTTTAGTTTGTGTCACCATTTTCCAGGGTCTGTAACATTTTTATTTGGCAGTCGATTGAGCTGTGGTTGAGGGCTTGTTTTTTTGCGTGACGAAGTCCCGTTTTTTTTTTATACCAATTTGGGTTGGATACTATGTTTTATTTGTTTTTGCTGCCATTTTTATTTTTTTTTCTTGTTACAGAATTTACCAATTAGGTTAATTCATCTTGATTTGTTGGATTGAACTTTTATGAATGCGGTGGCACCAAACTTGTTTGTTTTTTTTAATGGGGTTTTTTATGTTTTTTTAATTTTTATTAGTTTTAGAATTTTTTTAAATATTTTTTTTATCATTTTTCAGTCACCACTGGGGACTTAAACCTATGATTTTCTGATTGTTTATACTATATACTTCTATAATATCATGGAGATGGAGGAAAGCGGGACATTTAAAATTCTTAAAACTGAATCTTCATTATTAAATGAAAAGATCAAACAACTTATTTTCCACATGATAGACCCACTAATTTGTTTCTGGCATTTCTGCATCCTAATCATAGTGTAAAGAATAGGATCATGGGAAAAACATTTAAACCCAAAGTAACCAAACGGTTGTCTTAACGTTTAATTCCAGAATCCAATAGTAATTGGCTCTGCCGGTTCCCACCTCTGGGCAGTCTATTAACCCATTTGGTGCCTTTTTTTTGGATACATTTCCACTGATTCTCTTCTTAAATTTTCTAATTGTGTAGCCTATATATTACACATTTTACATTGCATGTAATACACCACTTGGTGCACTTCCCAGTTGATAAACCATTCTCTCTCGCAAGCCACATCAGTCTACTACTGATTTATTAAATAAAAATTAGGATGACAGAAACTCTTTATATGTAACCTTCTTGGTTCTATTTAGTGGTTGATATTCTTCCCTATGTGATTGAGCATGTAGAGCTAGCTGTCAATCACTGGGTAGGACCGCCCACTGGACTCCTATGGCTCCAGCACCAGAGATTTCAATGAATATATTACAAGTTACACTGTAACTTTTCCATGAAACTTATCATTCTTCTCGGGCTCTCCTTACTATACCATGGTGTCTCAGATCGGACTGCATGTACAACGTGACAGGTTCTCATCAACTTAAAGTTATGTGGAAATGTACGTGAAATTCTAATAAAATTAAATGAATGTCGCCCAAAGAATTCCCTTTAGTCTCCTGGTGAATTATTAGCCCTTTATTGCTTGTAAAGATAATAAAACTGTATTAACGAATACCTTTTTTTTTAAAATTGTTCTTCAATTTCCTAATTGAAATTCTATAAAACATTAGTAAAATTTCAATAAAGGTGAACAATGTATAACTTGTTGTTATTAACCCTGTGGGATCCATTGTAAAGAATAATAGGAATGTGAGGTTTCCATTATACCATTGTTCGATTTATTCTTTTGTGGTCACATTTGTTTTAATGATTATTATTGGCTCAAGGATCTCTTCATAAAATGTGATATGAGAATATTCTATAAAATTTTTTACTTTCTAAATCAGATTGATACATTAGTGAACATCCTTATTAGACGATTAACTTTTTGATTTTCCAATATTAGTTGAGGTAAGATGATTATTTTTTAGATTTTTTTACTTTTGCTATAAAATGTATTTGACTTCAGTGCTATCTTTATTTTATATACAAAAAAAGGATTTGGTGGGTACCGACCAACAAGACAGGAAAAGGACAAACCAAGAAAAATGATAAAATAGCATAAAAATATATTTATATAAATATCAAATCAATTGCCACAAGATAAAATTTGATAATACAAAGGCCTTTATTAATACATGACAACAACTAAAAACCACAATAACTATATGTAACAATGTGTTGTATATAATAAATAGAGGCTGGCAAATTAATCTAATTGCTCACAAAAAAAATATATACACATAAAATGATGTATTAATGATAGCAAAAAAATTAAATAAAAAAATTGTACAGACTCAATAAATATCACAGGTGCATTGGTGCATATCCTAGCTTACAAAAGGCTGTATATAACAGAATGTACAAAAAAGTGCATTAGTGCAAAAAATTATATCAAAAAATCAATAAATATCACAGGTGCATTGGTGCATAACCTAGCTTACAAAAGGCTGAATACAACAGAATGTACACAAAAGTGCATTGGTGCAAAAAAAAAATAACATGGGCCCATTAAGCTAACACAGGTGCATTAGTGCATGTCCAAACACACACTAGGCTAGGTTTTTAATTGTTGTCATGTATTAATAAAGGCCTTTGTATTATCAAATTTTATCTTGTGGCAATTGATTTGATATATATATATATATATATATATATATATATATATATATATATATATATATTGTGAGACAGTGAAGGAATATGTGTTGAATGAGGTGTATATTTCACCTAAGTACTTTGCTGACTGGTATGAGCGAAATGTGTGGCTTTGTAAACCTGGTGGTAAAGAAAGGTCACTACACCTGCCATTCAGTACACGCTTGCAGCTCAGACCTGAATCCACTCAGGTGTTGATTAGGAAGCCAGAAGTAGGTGCTTGGGAGCACAGTCAGAGAGCTCGCTTAGTCTGGACAGGGAGTCCAGGCACAAGAAGGAGTCTCCAGGAGTTTGAGCTATCTCAGTCTGGGTGCTCGATGTACCCCGGACACAGGAGTAGTCTCTGTGAGAATCCATGCGGATAGCTGCTGAATAGGAGGGGAGCTCTCTCAAGTCTGGACGTTGAAGGTGCCTTCAGACACAAGGAGGAGACTCTGTGAAACTCCATGCTGGTAAATGCTGAACATATGTGTTGTTTTGGCCCAGGCTGGTAGAGTCTGGACCCGGATAGATAGGGAAATCTATCTAAGTGTAGTAAGTGGCTAGACAAGCCCAGGTCTTATGTTTATGATTTGTTTTTATCTGTTTGCTGTGGACTTTAATAAAGCTGGTTGCGGCCAGTTTTCACCAGAACTGCTGTCTGAAGGAACTGTTTCTATGCCATTCCGTCTACCCGGACGGCGATCTCAGAGCTATATCCCCTGAAAAGCTTACAATTGGTGGAGGATGCGGGCAGCACAGTGGTTGATACAATTAGTGCTAGAATGTGTGTGCAGCACAGTGGCTTAGAGACAGCAATAAAGGTGAAGTCTGTTGAAGCAGCAGCAGAGAAAAAAAAGTGTGTCAGCAAGAGAAACGTCTGTTGGAGCAGTCTTAAAGAGACAGTAGCCCTAATAGAGTTTGCAAAAGAAAAAAAAAAAAAAAAGTGTGTCTGCACAGCAAAGCTGAACTTGTTGTGGAGAAGACTGTGGAGTGTGCAGCAGCAAGGGAAAGGTCTGTTGGAGCAGTCTTAAAGAGACGGTGGCCCTAATAGAGTTTGCAGAAAAAAAAAAAAAAGTGTCTGCACAGCAAAGCTGAATTTTCTGTGGAAAAGACTGTGGAGTGTGTATGTCTTGAGTGAAGACTGCCGTTGTTGAGACAGAGAAGTCTGACAGCATGGATGACAGCATGGAGGCGCTGTTTGAACAAATGGCGCAAGTTAATGTGCAACATAAGACTGCCGTGGTTGAGACAGATAAGTCCGGCAGTATGGAGGAGCTCGTTGAGTACCTGGTCCAGGCCCAGCGAAGCATGCAGCAGAGCATGGAGCAGCAGCGCCTGCAGCACCAGCAGCGCATGCAGCAGGCCCAGCAGCAATTCCTGCAGCAGCAGCAGGAGAATAACCGGTTGTTTTTTGAGCAGGTGGCAGCACTACAAAAGACTTGCAGCGCATCGTCCCAAAGTAATGTTGCAAAGTCACCTGCATTGTCCGCTGTAAAGAAGGCGGTAAGACGGTCCCTGAAAAAGATGACACCTCGTGATGATGTGGAGGTATATCTCACTAGGTTTGAGGGACTGGCAGAGAAGGAGAATCTGCCCCTATCTGAATGGGCCATGATGGTCGCACCCTATTTGATTGGAGAACCCCAAAGGGCCTATGCTGACCTGAGCGAGCAGGACAGCCAAGACTATGCCAAGCTGAAAGCGGAGATTCTTACCCGGCTGGGTGTTACGGTGACAGCCCGTGCCAGGGGAGTTCATGACTGGAGATGCAGTTGGGAGTCTGCAGTCAGCAAACCTGATTATGGAGTTGAAAAGGTGATAGTGAACCGCTACACCCGAGCATGTCCTCCTGAGGTACAGCCAGAGGTCGGACAAGGAGACCACCAGGACGCCAATCGTCTGGTCAGCCTGATGGAGAAGGCCTTCGCCAGCAAAGACTGTCTCCGTGACCAGCCGTCTGAGAGGTCGTCACTTCAGAGTTCCCGGACGCTGAACTCTCGCGGTAAGAGCGTTCCAGCTGTTGGGGACATGGGGTATGCTGATAAGCGGGTTCAGGCCCGAGGGGACATGTGGGTGGAAAAGTGTGATGGACAGTGTTGGAGATGTCGTGAAATTGCAGCCAACTGTCCAATAGAGGGGGAGCCTATGTATTGTGATGTTGGCAGATCCCTCTCTCTCTGCGCAGAACCTGTGTGTGTGTCCACCTCAGCCGAAGAGACTGGACCACAGGTGTCCCCGGTGGTTGTAAATGACTGCCCAGCACAGGCCCTCTTGGACTCAGAGAGTCCAGTGACTTCCGTATGTGACAGCCTGATTGATAGGGACTTCTTCCCTGATAAGCACCTGAGTGTGGTGTGCGTCCATGGAGACACCAAAGTCTACCCAGAGACTGTCGTGGACTTGATCCCCAAACGCGGGGAGGTTTCATGTGAAGTGGGGGTAGTGAAGAACCTGGTGCAACCCGTTATATTGGGTAATGACTTTCCCCGGTCTAAGGATCTCTGGGGAAAAAATGTTTCTGATGGACAGTGTGATGAAGCTCCTATTGAGGGTGCGCAGTCCCGAGGGGCGGAACACAATGCTAGTGGGCCGTTAAACTTATGTGATAATGATGATGATGATAATGATAATGATGATGATGATCATGATAATGATGATGACCATGATAATGATGCTGATAATGATAATGATGATGATCATGATAGTGATGATGATACTGATCATAATCATGATAATGATATTGATAATAATGATGACTGTGATAGTGATGAAATTCCTTTGCAGGTGATGTTGGGAGACGAGGATGGTGGTTCTCGGGAACCGAGTGTCCCTGACTTACCTGTGTCCTGTGACAATTTTGAGAGTGAGCAGTGGCGAGACCCCACTCTTAAAACGGCACAGGAAAATATAAGTGTTCTAAATGAGGTTTCCCAAGAGCCTGGCTCTGAGGAGAGGTTACCTCATGTTGCCATAAACACTCACCTGTTGTATAGGGACACTGAAGTCCAGGGAGAGGTCGTGAGCCAGCTCCTAGTACCTGAGCTATATAGAAGTATAGTGCTGGGGTTGTCACATAGTCACATACTTGAGGGACCAGATGGTGAAGTTAATGTTGTGGATGACATGTTAACTAAGGTTCCAGATCAAGATGTGAATGAGAATGAATTGTATAACCCTGACAGTGAGCAGGATGTGAATGAAAATGAAGTGTATAACCCTGAAAGTGAGCAGGATGTGAATGAGAATGAATTGTATAGCCCTGACAGTGAGCCAGATGTGGCTGAGAAAAAGGGGTCAGGCAGGGATAGTGGTAGTGATAGTGAATCATCTGATGACCATAAAGCAACCAGTGCAAATGAGGAAGGCATGGTAGCAGAGGAGGTTGAGAGTGCTGAGAATAAAGCTGATGCTGACCTTCAGCCGGACAGAAGATGGCATCTGAAGATGTTTTACAGTTGGCCGGTTCCCTGGCGAAGACTAAGGTGAAAGGAGGAGAGCTGAGCTTTAAAGGCAGGACTCTGAAACTGAACACAGCACAAGTGGATGCTGTTGAAGATGAGAAGTTATCAATGTGTGGTGTGGATCTGCATCATGCCAAGGACTCTGAGGGTGATGCTGCAGAGGTGGAAAAAGTCATGGAAGTGGTAGACACCAAACCAGATGCCTCACCAGAAGCTGAGGTCTCAAGTGAAGCTGTGAGGAACAAGACTGAAGATGTGGGGACTGACTCTGCCACGGAATCTGTTTCTGCCGGAGACAGCGGCGTGGACGGTGTACTGTCCGGATCCGTGGCTGCAACTCGCGAAGCTCGGGCCGGAAGTTCGGCGCCCGGTGCTCCATCGGTGTTCCCGAGCGACACAAAGGATCTGGATAAATCCCAAGATGAGATTTTGAGACATCAGGTTGGCCTTGGTGAGCTCAAGCGCATTTTCATGGAGTCTACACCTGAACCACGTCCCAGTGAGTGGGAGGGGCGATGTGTCTCTCCGTTGCCGCTGCAGACACACAGGAGCTCAGATGGGATGCAGAACGTGGTGGAAGAGAAGACTGATGGTAGGGCTTCTGAGCATGTCCTACCAGAAGAGCCGGTACAAGAAGAGGATGAAGTATGTGTACCGAAAAAGAAAAACGATCAGCTCCCTCTACAGTGCCAATCGTTTGAACAGTGTGGCTCAAAATGGTCAGAGACCATGACAGAGGCGCTTAAGTTCTGTGAAATAGAATTTATGAATCAACTGATATTTAAAAAAGTAGATGTGCTAAAAAAGGTTCAGGGGGAATTAGAGAAAGCTGAAAAAACCCCTATACCTCCTGTGACAGGGGGGTGACACAGGGTCAGTGCCCCAAAAACAGGAGGTACGAAAGTTTCTGAGGAAGAATCAGCAGAGGTGTTCTGACGTGCCTGGTCATACTTCTCTGGTGAGGCACTATACCGAGACTGAGGCTGGCACTAAGGTCAAGCTGAAACCGTGCAGGACACCCGAGGCCCGCAGAGAGCATAGGCCTGGGAGGGTACAGCGTAGTGCGGTTGCTTTAGGTGAAGATACAGATGACAATGGTGAAGATGAACTTGGTGTTGGCCATAACTGGTCCGGAGTTCACTGTCTCTTTAGGATTGTTGACCAGCCCTCCGGTCTGGATGACCAGCCCTCCGGTCTGGAGAAGAGGGGGGGGATATGTGAGACAGTGAAGGAATATGTGTTGAATGAGGTGTATATTTCACCTAAGTACTTTGCTGACTGGTATGAGCGAAATGTGTGGCTTTGTAAACCTGGTGGTAAAGAAAGGTCACTACACCTGCCATTCAGTACACGCTTGCAGCTCAGACCTGAATCCACTCAGGTGTTGATTAGGAAGCCAGAAGTAGGTGCTTGGGAGCACAGTCAGAGAGCTTGCTTAGTCTGGACAGGGAGTCCAGGCACAAGAAGGAGTCTCCAGGAGTTTGAGCTATCTCAGTCTGGGTGCTCGATGTACCCCGGACACAGGAGTAGTCTCTGTGAGAATCCATGCGGATAGCTGCTGAATAGGAGGGGAGCTCTCTCAAGTCTGGACGTTGAAGGTGCCTTCAGACACAAGGAGGAGACTCTGTGAAACTCCATGCTGGTAAATGCTGAACATATGTGTTGTTTTGGCCCAGGCTGGTAGAGTCTGGACCCGGATAGATAGGGAAATCTATCTAAGTGTAGTAAGTGGCTAGACAAGCCCAGGTCTTATGTTTATGATTTGTTTTTATCTGTTTGCTGTGGACTTTAATAAAGCTGGTTGCGGCCAGTTTTCACCAGAACTGCTGTCTGAAGGAACTGTTTCTATGCCATTCCGTCTACCCGGACGGCGATCTCAGAGCTATATCCCCTGAAAAGCTTACAATTATATATAATATATATATATATATATTTTATGCTATTTTATCATTTTTCTTGGTTTGTCCTTTTCCTGTCTTGTTGGTCTGTACCCATCTTATCCTTTTTTTGTATAATTCTGCCGGATGATCTGCTATCTAATTGTCTGGAGGTATTGATTCCATAATTATACATATTTTTTATATATATATTTCTTTAAATATTTTTTATATTTATTTATTACTAATTTATTGGTATTATACCTCCCCTTTTAATCTTTATTTTATATGTATATTTGTATATCATTGATACAACTGAAAGTATAATCAATTATTTCACTTTAGGGGGTTGTACAGTTTATCTCTAAAGTTTGCGGTCACTCTATGTGAACGCAGATTTGTGAATCCGCACTGCCAGGATTCTCCGGTGCCGGCGGTGAGACAGAGCGGTCTTATGACTGCAAGCATGCGATATGTATACTCCTGGCCACATTCCGACTAGACGTGTGCGACCTCACTGAATTCACTTGTATTGAGAGAGGCTGTGCAAGTCTAGTTTGAATGTGGCCGGAAGCATGCATATTGCTGTGAGGATTCACATGACCGCCGGCACTGGAGAATCTTCACAGCGCCGTGAGAATTCACAAGTCTGCAATCACATAGAGTGACTGCAGACTTTTGAGAAAAAAAACTGGACAACCTTTTAAATCCAGTCCTTTTTAAGCATGTGGCCAATTTTTCCACCAGCCTTTTGGTCTTTAGTAAGTTACATGTTCTCTTTAACTTGATTATTCTATCTGATGTCTGTACTATTTATTTATATATTTCTTTGGCTTATGGAGTGGTTTGGGTGGAGGATCCTGTCACCATGCCAGATTTAAATAGGGTTTACATCTATTACTCATGGTCTAGCTTTTATGGTCAATGACTCATGTTGCCAAAGGCTGAGGTGGTCGTTGCCATGAAAAAGAAAATTATGTTCCTTAAGTTGTGCTTGTTGAAAAGCAAAGAAGTCAATGCTGTGCTAGACTGCGGTGTTTGGACCATTGCTGTTATTCCTGATAAGCTTCTATTTGGTTGTCTTCCAGTTATCTACTATTTCTTTTCTTAGTTTCTGGTTTCGCAGTGGGACAGAGTATTCAGACGCTGCTCTCTTTCAACACATTCAAGATTTAGCCTTGCTAATTTGTGACACATTCATGGAAAACCTTGTTCAGGGGTTTACAGTGTGTGTTGTCACTGTTGCCAAGTGACCATTCTGGACCATGAGCTTAAACTTGGCAACCACGTTGCTGCCACAGGAATTTCATATGAAATATTCATCATCTATTGGGTTGTCAGTCACGTTGTTGCAGGTTCAGTGTAATTTTTTCTGTAAACAAAGATAAAAGTAGTGATTTCTTTTTTTGCATAGATATTAAAAAAAATTGGTAAACCACTTTTAAGACTTTATTTTCATTCACAAAGAATAAACCTATTGGAAGAGCTTAGAAAGATAATATACAGTGCTGTTGAAACGTTTTAGGGATGTGTGAAGAAATGTCGTCATGTAAAAATGCTTTAAAAAAATAGAAGTGTTAACGTTGATTTTTATCAGTTAACAAAATGAATAATGAATGAACAAAAGAGAAATCTAAATCAAATCAATATTTGGTGTGATCACCAGTTACCTTCAAGACCACATCAGTCCTTTTAGGAACACTTGTACACAGTTTTTAAAGGAACTCAGTAAATATATTGTTCCAAACATCTTGGAGAACTAATCACAGATCTGGATGTAGGCTTGTGCACATCCTTTTGTACTCCCTTTGTGTTTAAAACAGCCTCAGACCCTCAATTCCTCCAGGAACACTTACAGAGAGTTTTTGAAGCAATTTGACAGGGAGGTTATTACAAACATTTTGGAGAATGAACCACAGATGTTCTGTGGATGTAGGCTTGCTCAAATCCTTCTTTTTATCTTCATGTAATTCCACACAGACTCACTGTTGAGATCAGAGCTCTGTGGTGACCATATCATCACTTCCAGGACTCCTTGTTTTTTATGCGGAATACAATTCAACTTTATGTTTGGGAGTCACAGCAGAATAAATTTGGAGCGATTCAGTTGCCTACCTGATGGTATTGCATAGTGGATAAGGCACGTGAAAAGATATGGTCAAAATCTCAAATTAGGTAATGATTTATGTAAAAAGTTTTCCCAGTACCCGTAGTAGGATGTGAGTATAAGGGTGAGTCCATCACCTTTAGACATCAACAAGAAATTGTTGTAGTTGAGGCAGTTGTAACAAACCTTCCTTTATCTACCAGTGACAGTTGTGTGGTGTCTATGTGTGGACCACATCCGCATGTACAATTTGATTTCCAGTGTTTCCCAAACCTCGTCCTCATAGCCCCCAACAGATCAGGTTCTCAGGATTTGCTTAGTTTTGCACAGGTGATGGAATTATTATCAAGGCATCAGAAATTGCCTCATGTTCTCTCACCTGTGCAAGACTAAGGAAATCCCGAAAACATGATGTGTTGGGGCCGTGAGGACTGGAGCTTGGGGACCACTGGATTAGAGAAATGTCTGTAGGAACATAATGGCAGCTTATTACATTCAAGAGCATTTTTTAAGTAATTGTCTAGCAGAGCAATGTTCGCTATACGTGTATAGAAGGAAATTTACCTCATAATTTTATTCTTTAGCAGATTTATAATAGCAAGAGATCTTATTCTATCTGCATGTGTGCGAAGAATGTTATTGGGTTAACCTTGGAGGATTATAGAGACTTAGGCCTGGGTCTCACATAGCGATACACCAGCGATCCCGACAACGATATGCACTTGTCAGGATCGCTGGTGTATCGCTACATGATCGCTGCTGAGCTGCCAAACAGGCAGCTCAGGGCAGCGATCAGCACAGCGACACTGCGGGTAACATCGCTTAGTTACCCGCAGTGTACCTTGGATACCAGCGCCCTGATGCAGGGAGCTGGTAACCAAGGTACACATCGGGTTTCCAGGCGCTGCGCGGTGCCTGGAAACTCGCTGTGTACCTTGGTTACCAGCTCCCTGCATCAGAGCGCTGGTATCCAAGGTACACAGCGGGTCTCTAGGCACAGCCCCGCACCTGGAAACCCGCTGTGTACCTTGGTTACCAGCGGATTGCTGGTCTCCCGCCTGTCACACGCAGCGATGCGTGCCTGTCAGCGGGAGACCAGCGATCAAAAAAATGTCCAGGACATTCAGCGACGATCAGCGATACCCAGCAGGGGGGCTGATCGTCGCTGAATGTCACACACAGTGATATCGCTGGGGAGATCGCTGCTACGTCACAAAACTAGTGACTCAGCACCGATCTCGCTAGCGAGATCGCTGTGTGAGACGGGGGCTTTACTCAACTTTTTAGAGAGGTTGATCTATAAATCTCTTTAAATGTTTGAAGAACTGATGCTTTTATACTGAAATGTAGTTCTGCCTCATGCCACCAGAATGGAGATGACACATCGACTCCATGTTGTCAGCAGCAGAGCATAAGTTCTGTGTGTGGTGGGGCCTCCATGCTTCAGATTTGTTTTAAGCCCTTCTCCAAAAGGCTGAATCTGATTGATATCTGGGGACTTTTAGCGCCAAGTGAACCACATAACCTTTTTCCAACATGGCAAATTACCATTTTTGCTTTTCCCTCCTCTTCTTCCAAGAGAGCTACATATATTTTATTTTTCCATTCACATAAACTTGAGGGCTTGTTTTTTGCGAGACGAATTGTACTTGTGAATGGCACCATTCATTTTACCACATATTATACTGGAAAACGGGTACAAAAATACCAAGTGCAGTGAAATTCCAAAAAATACCTCACAAATTCTGACATATTTTTAAGACGTTCATTGTGTTGTAAAAATGACCTGACGTCATGATTGTCTAGACCAGGAGTATAATGGCAATATCAAATTTTGTCCAGTTTTTTTTAATCTTAATGGTGAAAAAATTTCAGAAATTTGTAAAAATAATTTTTTATTTTGTCGCTGTTTTCTGATACTGGTAATGTTATTTTTTCGTGTGAAGGCTTATTTTTTTGCAAAGTGAGCCAACATTTTTAAGAATTCCATTTTGTGATAGGTATGACATTTTGATTGCTTCTTACTGCATTTTTTCATTGTTGCTGTAATGAAAAAAAACAATTTTAGCCGTTTTATTTTTTCTTCTTTATGTAGTTTAACAATCAAGATAATTATATTGATATTTTGATAGATCTAACGTTTATGCATGCAGTGATGCCACATATTGGCATTTCTTAATATCCTTATTTTTATGGGCGAAAGTGGGGTGATTTGAATTGATGTGTTTTTATGTTCTTTAAACTTTTTTTTTTATTGGTAGTGTTGTATTTGTTAGTCTCTTTATGCTATGTTCCCACGATCAGGAAGTAGCAGCGCTTTGGATGCAGTGTATATTCGTTGCGTCCAAAACGATGCCTTTTATTGAACGTAGGTAAGTACGCATGTGTTCACTGTTTTACCGCATTCAGTGCATTCTACTGATGAAATTTCTGTTGTGGAGACTAGTGTCTCTGCAAGAGAAATTTACATGCTGCGGTGTTGAAAGACGCTGTGGATGCCAGTGTCCATGGGTGATCCGCAGCTCACATGCACGCATAGTGGACATGGGATTTCTAGAAATCCCATCCACTATGCTGTAACATCTGGCCGCTGTGGGTTTGACGCTGCATAAGTATGCTGCGTCAAACCCACAGCAATTCCTGATCGAGGGCACATACCCTTAGAGAACTTGAACCTGCGATCATCTGATCACTTGTACTATATATAACAATACTTTAGTATTGCTCCATAATGACAGGTACGAGGATCTTCAGCACACCTCTGTCTACCATAGCAAGCCATCATCACCCTGCAATCATGTCACAAGGAGGAAAATGATAGCATAGAGTGATTCTACCCCATGCTGGGGTGCTGTTATTGCTTTTGTCAGAGATTGACAGCGGCGTATAACAGGTTAACAGTGATGGGTGGAATTCTGCTCCCTCCACGGCTATTAGATGCAGATCTTGCCTGTGAGACACAGCCATTATCTACCAGGTATAAGTTGGGTTATCCTGTGAGCCCGCTCCATACACCTGCTCCTGACTTGCACACAGTGTCGGACTAGGGTGTCGGGCCCACAGGAGGAATGGACTCCAGAGGCCCACCCTACAGCTGTATGCAAATATCTGTTAGCCGTTATCCTCGATTATAGTAGAGCGTCGACTGTAAAACACAGGTGGCTCCTGCACATCTACTGGGATGTACAAATACGGTAGTTTGCATTAAAGTATTTGTAAGCCAAAACCAGGAGTACAACAATTAGAGGAAAAGTATTATAGAAACATGTCACCACTTCTGTATTTATCACCCACTACTGGTTTTGGCTTACAAATACCGAGGCAAAATACTGACCAAATACTCAATTTTCTGAACACAAAATACGTATAAATATGTGAGGTATTGGTCGATATTTTGGCCAAGATATACAAGCACGCAACCCAACATCAAGGGTCCCCACGCTTGAGAGTCCTGTCTAAACTATTAGCAAAAAAAGAGGACTAAACATCCTCAAAAATAAAAAAAATACAGAAGAAAAGTGGTGAGGGGCTGTTCATTTGGTATTTTTGGTATTTATATGTATTTTGTGAACTTTATTTTTCAGGGTGCAGCCAAGCCCGCCTAATCGAATAGTATGGGTGTGATTAATAGGCTGTGAACCAGGCACTATGCATGTGAACAGTTCCCTATACAGGCCTCTATTGTGCAAATGTATTCTAAGCAGTCACCCCCTCCATGAATGGGTAGGTGGTGAATGGCTTTTCATTTGGTATTTTGCACGTGTGTTTTGCAACCTCTTTGCTATATGGGCTGGCTGCATCATGTAGTGCATTTATGCAAAGATCTGGGCAGGTAAGTGTTGCTGCCCCTTTTTCTGCTGTATTTTTGGATTTTTGAGGATTTTTAGCCCTCTTGTGGCTTTGCTTATAGCTTTGTACATAGTATACAGTATATAGTGTCAGTGTACAGGTAATACAGTGACAATATACACAGGAGGTCTGTATATAGTGTATAGTGTCAGTGTACTGGTAATGGATTGATCACCAGTGACATTATACACAGAAGCTCTGCATGTAGTGTCAGTGTAAGGGTAATACAGTGACCACCAGTGACATTATACACAGGAGCTCTGTACATAGTATACAGTGTATTGTGTCAGTGAAAAGGTAACATACTGACTCACCAGTGATGCCTGTAGTTAAAATCCTTCATCTTCACTTAATATAGTCCTCTATACAATACTATGGGCACCACATAGTCCTCCATACATTATTATGGGCACCACATAGTTCTCCATACAGAATTATGGGCCCCATATAGTCCTCCATACAGAATTATGGGTACCACATAGTCCTCCGTAAAGTATTATGGGCACCACATAGTCTTCCATACAGAATTATGGGTACCACATAGTCCTCCATACAGAATTATGGGCCCCATATAATACTCTATACAGGATTATGAGTACCACATAGTCCTCTATACAGTATTATGGGCACCACACAGGCCTCCATACAGAATTTTGGGCCCCATATAGTCCTCCATGCAGAATTATGGGTACCACATAGTCCACCATACAGAATTATGGACACCACATAGTCCTCTATACAGAATTATGGGCCCCATATATTGCTCCATACAGTATAATTGCCCCACACAGTGCTCCATACAGTATAGTGGCAGCATATATTGCTCCATACAGTATAATGGCCCCATATGTTGCTCTATACAGTATATTGGGCTCCATACAGTATAAAATGGGCCCATATATTGCTTTATACAGTATTATCAGCACCTTCTGACTCTCTGCATTGCTCAGGACATAGAGCATGCTGTAGTGATGTCATCACTCCCTCTACCCTGAGAAGTCACAGAGTCAGAAGACGCTGAGGACACTGCAGCTGCTGGGAACGAGGAAAATTGAGTATTTGCGGGGGGCGGCACCAGCGCTGGCATCGGGCTTCCCCTACTCATGGATCCTATAGCGTGTCTCCCCCCCCTTCTCCCAGTACCCCAGCATATGCCTGGGTTCGCGGGGTGGTGACGGGTCAGGTCTGTGTGCACGCACCCATGCCTCCTGCACTTTTAAAGGGCATGTGCACTTAAAACCTTTTTTTTTTATTTATTTTTTTCCTTTTTCTTTCCCTGGGGCTCACCGGGCATTTCATCGGTAACCTGCCAGGTCAGTCCGACCCTGCTTGTACAGTACATGTATGGTGGATGTCAGAAAGTGTTTAAACGCCTCTAATTGCTTCTGAAACTATTGGAGACCATTGATTCTATAGCTAGTGCTACAATTGTCCTTCCTTAAGCCACTTTCACAGGGTGCAAGCCACTGCATGCTGGCAACATCCCCCAAAATTTAGTCTTTGAAGCACATTTTTCCAGTCATCTAGCTATCAGAACTTGGCCCTTGTTAAAGTCACTTAAATCCTTGTACTTGTCCATTTAGTTTACTTTCCAACACATCGTCTTCAAAAATTGACTGTTTAATTTTTGGCATATATATTCCACCGCTTGACAGATTAATTGTCACAAGATAATTAATGTTATTACTTTCATCTGACAGTAGATTTCTGTCCCGATTAATTGCCTTTGTGCCTGGTTTTTGTCTAGTGTTTTACATTTCGCGCCTTTTTTATTCACACTCAATTCATTATTCTATTTGCATCTTTTTTTAAGTCTATTTTATATGTTCTTGCCTGTTTTTCTTTCTCTTGTGTTTCTCTCTCTTTTGCTTTGTGGGTGGAGTTTAGCAATTCCAGATATTTCCGCCTAATTCATCAATTGTGACTTTTTAAAAACTTTAGCGAAACATGCAACTTTTGGCACCAAAAATTCTCAAAAACAGCACAAGATATAAAAAAACCTCACTGCATGCACCATTTTGATGAATTTGGCACCAAAAACCGCAACAAAAAACGAAAGGGACTTAAAAAAAAAAAAACACAAATTATGAATCGGTGACTTAAAGGGGGTTGTCCACTACTAGGATATCCCCTTCTCATTCCTCATGTTTGACACCGTTAAAATAAAACCACTAATACTTCCCTCCAGCGCCACCACCATTCCAGCAGTGTCTGCGTTCCTGAGACTCACGTGCAGTTGCTACGTCACATGAACCCTTCTCCTAATTAAGCGCTTGTGTCACTGTCCGAAGATGGGAACAGTGATGCCAGCGCTGATTTGGCACTAGGTTTACATGACATAACAACCTCACATGAGCACAGGGAATGTGAGTGCCAACACCACTGGAATGGTGCCAGCATGGGAGAGGAGTATGTGTTTTTATTTTACTGGGCCAAACATGAGGAATGAAGAGTTGTCCAAGTAGTGGACAACCCTTTTAATGTTTTGGCCTATTAAAGGTATAAAAACTTGTGGAATATCATTTTGGATGTGATTAAAAAAATGTAAAATTAAGTTCAAGAATATTCTGTATTTGATATTTTGGGGCAAAAAAGACGTTAAATATTAATAAAATATTGTTTTCTTCCCCAGGTCGAGATTTGATTTGTATTCAGTCCATGGATGGGATGCTTATGTTCTTTGAACAGGAGAGCTATGCATTTGGACGTTACCTGCCTGGGTTTCTCTTACCTGGTCCCCTGAGATACAGTCCTAAAACAGATTCTTTTGTTACTGTTTCTTCTTGTCGACAAGTTGAAAGCTACAAGTGAGTATAAACCCCAGATTTCCATTTGCTTTCTTCTACATGACCCCTTCCAGTCTCTTGTCTTAGGTCGAAGACTTTACCAGAGCCACACTCCCTAAAATCACATTGTCTTGAATAATTATGTAAGAATTTAACTGGAACAGAAAATTTTACTGGTGACATGATAAACTTCTTAACCTGATTAACCCCCAGTATGGCAGTCAATACGGCAGAGCGCTACTTTTTTACAGTATTCTAATCGAAGTGTTGTATTGGTGTCCTCTGACGGCTGTAGCAATTACCAAGGTGACAGGAAAACTCCCTGCGATAATGGCAGTGATCAGAGGAACCTCAAATCCCAACCATATTGACACATAGTTCCTGAAGTCAGTAGCAACCACACCTCAGTGGCTTGCAGAGGAGCGGATGCCCTCTGGAATCCTGTTCTCGCCTTTCCCACAATGTGGTGGCGGGGTGCTCATAGCTTTATGTGACGTTTGGGATTGAAATGAAGGCCCCTGATCTGAAATATTCATAATCCTGGTTGGCTGTTCCAGAGCCATGGATTAATAGGATGTCTGTAAGCAGAGTAACAATTAATCACATGCTCAAAGCCTTTGTGATTCTAAATACGAAAAAGTGCCCTCAGAGACAAAAAGAAGTGAAATCAAAAGAATATTTTTTCCCTGTGGAATGCAAGAATAGAAATTATTTAAAAAAAAATGTGCAGAAGTATTACAAATATATATGTATACACATTTGATATTACTGTAACTTTATTGGAAAATTAAAAAAAAGGTTTGTAAAAAAACAAAAACAAAAACACAGCAAGAAACAACCAATCTTTATACAATACATTATATGCACCCCATAATAATTACTAGTAAATACCCATTACATGCGAGCTCTGGTGTGACATTTTCAGAGTTAATGGAATATCATAGAGTCAGTCACCCAGGCTTCACAGACATACATGGTGACTGCTTTCTCCGCCTCTTTAGATTTATTTGTTTTTTATGTTTAAAGTAGAGAAATCTTCATGAGAGTAGATGCTCACTCTAGACTGATTATGTGTGAGGCCCATTGCCCCGACGCGGGCTGGAACACGCTCTGATGTGTTGCTCTCTACACAGATACCAGGCGCTTGCTGTGGCAACAGATGCCGACACTAAAAATGAAATGGAGCAACAAAAAATTGGTTCCGGCAAGAAACTCCTGGTAAGTGTTTCCGAATATTCATCAGTATTTGTAAGTGGTAGGGGTGGTCCCTCTTGTATAATTTTAGCACAATTTGTAAACTTATTAGCCAGATTTCGCATATTGACTCACTTGAAAAAGAGAGTCCAAATCCTCAAAACATCTTGTCTTTGTCACGCTGTATAGCAGATATATATATGTGATGACAGTAATCTATATCAAAAGGGCAACATACTATATAACATGCGCATAGATATATGATAACATAGAATTACCTGACAGAATGTCCAGTGGGTCAATACGGAATCCGTTATACGCTGTCTCTGGCTAGAGGGTGACCGGGGTCTATGCTGACCCTAAACTGGGGTCCTAACTAATCCCTCTACCTGGAGGTACTGTTAAAGGTACAGAGGTCCAGGCCACCAGCGTAAACCCTGTCTCCTATCAATCCCTGCCAACTGTAATCTAGTCCTAAGAAGGACCCTGATTACCACCAAAGGGAATGAACAGGTAACGGTTAATGAACAGAAAGACATACAAGAAAGACAAGAAATAAAGTAAATAAAGTCTTACATACAACACTCACACACAGTAGGAACACCTAAGGTCTAAGAGATAAACTATAAGCTATAAGAGTAAAAACAACTAAGGAGCTCTTAGCTTAAGTATTCTCAGAACCAATCCAGTCTGCTAGACTACATGAAGGCTTTCACCGGCATCTAACACCCAGACTGGCAGGGATATAAAGGAAGCTAATTAGAACATAATCAAAAGCAGCCGGGCGAGGCTGGACCTAGTCTTAGCAAAGAGCTAGGTAAAATTAACTCTCTCATTACCAAACACAAAGTAACAGCAACTCAGCTGCGAGAAGTCAGAATGTGCAATCGCGACGATCCTCGTGGCGATGCACCCATGACAGTACCCCCCCTTCTACGAGGGGCCTCCGGACCCTCAAGGCCAGGTCTGCCCGGGTAAGTTGTGTGGAAGGTCCGAACCAATCGATCTGCGTTAACCTCCGACGCAGGGACCCACGTCCTCTCCTCAGGACCATACCCCTTCCAATGAACCAGGTACTGAAGGGACCGACGACTGAGACGTGAGTCAATGATTTTCGACCCATGAAATTCCACGTTATCATTGACCACCACTGAAGGAGGAGGTAGAGGTGACGGTATGACTGGTGCCACATACTTTTTAAGTAATGACTTGTGAAACACATTATGAATTTTAAACGTAGGAGGGAGGTCCAAACGAAATGCCACAGGATTAATTATGGAACTGATCCTGTACGGCCCGATGAATCTGGGACCCAACCTCCAGGAGGAAACTTTAAGTTTTAAATTCCTGGTAGACAACCAAACCAGATCGTTCACCTTCAGATCTAGACCAGAAACTCTCCCCCTATCAGCCATCCGTTTGTAACGGTTCCCCGTAACCTTCAGTCTTAACCGATCTGGAACTATCAGTCTCCCTGAAAGTCCCACAGGGGCGTCCCCCTGAGCCCCCAATACCTCCCCCTCAAGCTCAGAGCATACAGCTGACACTACAACTCCCTCCTGAGGAATAGGAACCGGATCATCCGTCCTCCCGGCCCCTGGGAAAGTACGAGATAAGGCATCAGGAAGCAACTTTATTGAGCAGTCATATGCGCGATGAGGAGGTAACTCTTTACACCCCTCCTCTGAGAACATCTCCCCAAAGTCCTCCAGAAAAGGAGACAAAGTCCTAGGCACAACCGCACCGATGACCGTGCTCATGCAGTTATTCCTGCAAAATTCACCCCACTGGCTTATCTTTCCGGATTGCCAATCAATCACTGGGTTATGTTTAGCCAACCAAGGAAGTCCCAACACAATAGGAGTAGGTAGACCCTCCAACACATAACAAGACAATTGCTCTTTATGTATTGCCCCTACTCGAAGATCTATGTTATGAACAGCTTGTACCAAGCAACCTTGACCGAGAGGTCTAGAATTAATAGAGACTATAGGGACCGGTTTGGCCAAAACACTCAGTTGCATACCATGCACCTGGGCAAACCCAGCGTCCACCAGATTAGCCCCGGACCCACTATCAAGAAAAACAGAAATCCTCTCAGTTCTAGTACCAATCACCACCTCCGCAGGCACGAGAAACTGAGAGGGATTTGGGGACGAAATACACACTCCCAGGTTAACTCCTTTGCTCAAAGAGGCCCGGGATGGACACCCCCCAACAAAATGTCCCTCTCTCCCGCAAAAGAAACACCTTCTAGTCTTGCGGTGCACCGCCGGTTCCCTCCTACAAAAAGATGTCCCTCCCAACTGCATGGGTTCCTCAGAACAGACCAGGGGAACCTCAGTATAAGGGACTTTAGTAGTAGGTGGAGTCATCACGGGAGGCGGAGTTACCTCGCGTCTTCCCCGAATTCGTCTATCAATGCGAATAGCGAGGGCCATAGCAGCCTCCAGTGATGGAGGAGAATCATACTGAGCCAACACATCTTTTAATTTGTCAGACAACCCTTGACAAAACTGGCTCCTAAGAGCTGGGTCATTCCACTGAGTATCTGTTGCCCATCTACGGAACTCAGAAGAATATTCCTCCGCTGGACGATTTCCTTGCCGTATTTTACGTAACTTTGTTTCAGCAAGGGAAACTCGATCCGGATCATCATATACCAGACCCAGGGCAGTAAAAAATCGATCCACTGACTGGAGATCTGGGGAGCCTGGAGGAATAGAGAACGCCCAAGATTGAGGGTCCCCTTGTAAGAGCGAGATAACAATTCCCACCCTCTGCTCTTCACTCCCAGATGACCGAGGCCGCAGCCGAAAGTACAATTTACATGCCTCCCGGAAAGTAAAAAATTTGTCCCGCCCACCAGTGAACCTGTCCGGAAGAGCAACCTTAGGTTCAGATCTGGTTTGCTCCGGGGGGGACAGAACCTTGGACTTAATGTCTGCCAACTCCATGGACAACCCCTGCAACTGCCGGGCCAGCTGGGCTACTGGATCCATGACAGCTGGGGAGAATCTTTAGTATGGGCCGGTGAAAATGTCACGCTGTATAGCAGATATATATATGTGATGACAGTAATCTATATCAAAAGGGCAACATACTATATAACATGCGCATAGATATATGATAACATAGAATTACCTGACAGAATGTCCAGTGGGTCAATACGGAATCCGTTATACGCTGTCTCTGGCTAGAGGGTGACCGGGGTCTATGCTGACCCTAAACTGGGGTCCTAACTAATCCCTCTACCTGGAGGTACTGTTAAAGGTACAGAGGTCCAGGCCACCAGCGTAAACCCTGTCTCCTATCAATCCCTGCCAACTGTAATCTAGTCCTAAGAAGGACCCTGATTACCACCAAAGGGAATGAACAGGTAACGGTTAATGAACAGAAAGACATACAAGAAAGACAAGAAATAAAGTAAATAAAGTCTTACATACAACACTCACACACAGTAGGAACACCTAAGGTCTAAGAGATAAACTATAAGCTATAAGAGTAAAAACAACTAAGGAGCTCTTAGCTTAAGTATTCTCAGAACCGATCCAGTCTGCTAGACTACATGAAGGCTTTCACCGGCATCTAACACCCAGACTGGCAGGGATATAAAGGAAGCTAATTAGAACATAATCAAAAGCAGCCGGGCGAGGCTGGACCTAGTCTTAGCAAAGAGCTAGGTAAAATTAACTCTCTCATTACCAAACACAAAGTAACAGCAACTCAGCTGCGAGAAGTCAGAATGTGCAATCGCGACGATCCTCGTGGCGATGCACCCATGACAGTCTTATCGTGAAACATGTTATCATATAATTAGAGGTTGGCCACTACTTTTTTTTTATTGGTGTGCTATTCTTATGATAGGCCATCAATATCTGATCAGTAGGGGTGTGACACCTGGCACCCCCAACGATCAGCTGTTACTGGAGGAGACCCAAAGCTCTCACATGCTGCCGCAATAGAAATGAAGGCTGTATCTGTAATACCCAACTGCAGCCACTATAGTTTTATCAGAGCTGGCTGTTATGATATGGTAACTGAGGAGAGCAGGAGCAAAACAGTAAGGCAGCCGAACACCTGAGAGGTTGGGAACTAATGGGTTGCAGATCCCTAAACTAACCGCACAACTAGAAGCAGCCGTGGAGCGTTCCTACGGTGACCTAGACGCCTTGGCACAGCCGGAGAGCTAGCTACACCTAAAGACAGAAACAGGAAAGCTAACTGCCCCGGAGTAGAGCCCCAAAGGAATAGGCAGCCCCCAAACATATAATGGCGGTTAGACAAGACGAAACACAAACGCAGGCAGAGAATAGAGTGAGCAAACGCTGGGGCCATACACTGCCTAAATAGAACAGGACAGGACAGAATACTATCTGCAACCCAGCAAAACCATAGCAAAACTTCCAACACTTCTGATTACAAAAATCTTGAGATCACACGATCTCGCCACCCACTAAATCAGATCTCAGAGTGAACAAGGCTAACCCGCAGCCACTCAAAAAACAGGAAAGGAGTAATTGAACAAATAACAGTGGCTACTGAAAAACAGAGAGTAGCACAGGCCCCAGGAGGGGACCCGGCTAACCTTCACAAAGGAGCAGACAAAAATGGATATAGAAAACACAATAGAAACAAGCAGAAAATATCTTATCTGAATGTAGGAGATGAAGGCAAGACGCCAGCAGACTTCCAAATGAACCAGGAAACAACAATTGATCACCGGCGAGGATCATGGGAAGGCAGCTCCCTTATATCAGCCCAGTCAGTGACTCCTGATTGCCAGCTGTTGCTGCCAGCTGAGGAGGACCTGTCATTCGATACAGCTTCAGTACCGACAGCAACCCCCAGAGGGAGCCTCAGCTCAGAAATTGTCTCCAACCGTTCACAACAGCTGGCACTACTGATCGACTAATGATCAGATACTGATGTCCGATCATAAGGATGGGCCATCAATAACAAAGTAGTGGCCAACCCCTTTAAGAATACTTATATATGAATACCAACATGTTCCGTAGAAATCTATACCTCAGGCCACGTTTCCACGTTCAGTATTTGGTCAGTATTTTATATCAGTATTTGTAGCCAAAGTCAGGAGTGGGTGAAAACTACAGAAGTGGTGACATGTTTCTGTCATAATTTTCCACTTGTGATTTTAGTTTACAAATACTGATGTAAAATACTGACCAAAATACTGAACATGTGAACTTGGCCAATCACATGGAGAGCTGCTGAGAAAAGCCAGCCTATAGTCGTGTCTGCAATTGTCCAGCCAGGCTTTCATCCATGCTGCCTGTGGTTTGGGCAGCATAAATCCGTAGGTAGGTTCCCTTTAAAGGAGTTTAACATTACTGTTTGAAAACCTGCCACAGGAGAGGGTTTGTTATAAAATAAAAAGTAATTCCCATAATCCTAAATAATATAGGCAAAAAAGACACTTCAATATATCATTTTAAACATAATCTATGGTGAAGGGTAAATCCCATAGAGAAAGTGATTAAGAAAAACGTAGTAATTTAAAATATAATATTTTTATTTGACAATAGTAAAAACTAACAATGAAAAAACAGACAGAATGGAATAACCAAATGAAAACAATCATGGACTTCCGGAGCTACAGTGTGTGATAAACCTAAAGGTACAGCCTGATTGGTATATAATACACTTGTTGCAGAATAGAGCTAAACAGCCCCCAATTCCCTAATTTTAAATGTGCAAAATCGCAAATATTGTGAGATGAAGGGGGTAATATGCTCGCTGCTATATGCACTGCTATAAGCATGAAACTGCGCAGTGCAGAAACAAGGTTGGTAAAATGAGATGGGCTATACTAAAGGCAGAGTAAAAATATAACACCCAGTGACTTGCGCAATAGACTTGCATGCATGATGAAGGTATATGATAATTCTACTCAAAGCTAGGGGAATCATAGATATATATGTAGACCCACTTACATGCAGTCGCAGCGCAAAATCAATCAGGGTGAGGTAGTCTCAGCGGAGGTCCGAGAACGCCCAACGGGCACCGTTTCGCCTAGCGGCTTCTTCCGGGGCAAGAGTGTCCCGGAAGAAGCCGCTAGGCGAAACGGTGCCCGTTGGGCGTTCTCGGACCTCCGCTGAGACTACCTCACCCTGATTGATTTTGCGCTGCGACTGCATGTAAGTGGGTCTACATATATATCTATGATTCCCCTAGCTTTCATCATGCATGCAAGTCTATTGCGCAAGTCACTGGGTGTTATATTTTTACTCTGCCTTTAGTATAGCCCATCTCATTTTACCAACCTTGTTTCTGCACTGCGCAGTTCATGCTTATAGCAGTGCATATAGCAGCGAGCATATTACCCCCTTCATCTCACAATATTTGCGATTTTGCACATTTAAAATTAGGGAATTGGGGGCTGTTTAGCTCTATTCTGCAACAAGTGTATTATATACCAATCAGGCTGTACCTTTAGGTTTATCACACACTGTAGCTCCGGAAGTCCATGATGTGTTTTCATTTGGTTATTCCATTCTGTCTGTTTTTTCATTGTTAGTTTTTACTATTGTCAAATAAAAATATTATATTTTAAATTACTACGTTTTTCTTAATCAC
>JARQOD010000006.1:137147864-137167909 GCA_033576555.1 Oophaga sylvatica
TGGGCAGGCAGGTTGTCACGGCAAGTGACCAGGGCAGTCTCTGGACAGGCAGGTTTGTCACGGTAAATGACCAAGGCAGTCTCTAGACAAACAGGCATATACGACCTGAGCTGGTGGAGCCTCCTGGTAGGCTGCAGTCGGATGGCAGATGATCGCTTCCAGGTGAGCAGGCAAGAGTCTCTGGAATAGCCGGGGATCTCTGCTGATGATGTCCGAACCTCTAGATAGAGCTGCAGTCGGATGGCAGATGATCGCTCCCAGGTGAGCAGGCAAGAGTCTCTGCAATAGCCGGGGATCTCCGCAGATGATGTCCGAACCTCTGGATAGAGCTGCAGTCGGATGGCAGATGATCGCTCCCAGGTGAGCAGGCAACAGCCGGGGATCTCTGCTGAAGATGTCCGAACCTCTGGATAGAGCTGCAGTCAGATGGCCGACAGGCAAACAGACAGGTAACAGGCAGGCAACTGGAAACAGGAGCTGATGGCTGAAGCAGAGTTAGACTGCACAGAAACAACATTGCTCGGGCACCTCCATTAAGGAGGAAGCCCTTAATATAGGGTGGAGTCCACCAGCATTGGCTGGAGACTGATTTGGAAAATGCGCGCGGCTCCTTTAAGAGCGGGGGAGGGTGCGGGCGCGCGCCCTAAGGCCAGCAGCAGGGAAGGAGCGCGCGGGACCAGCAGGGCGGAAGGAGGACGCCGAGGATGCCAGAGGCGCAGAGGAGGCTGGGAGCACTGAGGACGCTGAGCGCAGGTGAGGAGAGCGACGTCCCTGTCTGGCAGCAGGCAGGGACGCGGGCGCTACAGTACCCCCCCTCTAGGCCCCCCCCTTTTTAGGCCAGAAAAAAATTTAGCTAGGATGAGAGGGGCATGGATGTTCTCCCGAGGTTCCCAGGTTCTCTCCTCAGGACCAAACCCCTTCCAATCCACCAAAAAATAAGTCTTTTTTCCTACCCTTTTTGTGGCCAGAATGTTCTCTACCTCAAATTCATCATCAGCAGACACTGGAGCAGGAGGTGTACCTGTAGACTTAAAAAAAGAGTTAAGAACCACAGGTTTGAGGAGAGATACATGAAAAGAATTAGGAATTCGCAAATTGACCGGGAGTTTCAATTTATAGGACACCGGGTTGATCTGACTGATGATCTCAAAAGGACCGATGAACCGAGGACCTAACTTGTAGGACGGAATTTTGAGTCGAACATATTTGGACGAGAGCCAGACTTTGTCCCCAGGACGGAATTGAGGAGGATCCAGACGTTTTTTGTCAGCATGTCTTTTCATGCGCTCGGATGACTGAATGAGTGCGGACCGGGTACTCTCCCAGATGGAGGAGAATTCTCTAACCAGAGATTCCGCAGCTGGATTGTCCACAGAGATGGAAACAGGGACAGGGATCCGAGGGTGTTGACCGAAGACTACAAAAAACGGAGACTTGGTGGAAGATTCGCTCTCATGATTATTGTAGGAGAATTCGGCCCAAGGCAGGAGCTCCACCCAGTCAGAATGGTGGGCATTAACGAAGTGTCGAAGATAACTGGTCAAATTCTGATTTATTCATTCAACTTGTCCATTGGACTGTGGGTGGTAAGCGGAGGAAAAATCCAGGGTGACGTCTAGCAACTTACAAGTGGCTCTCCAGAAACGTGAGGTGAACTGAACCCCACGATCCGACACAATGTGACGAGGCAGACCATGAAGACGGAAGATGTGGCGGATAAAGTCTTTAGCCAACTCGGATGCAGACGGAAGACCTGGCAGAGGAATGAAGTGAGCCATCTTGGAAAATCGGTCAGTGACCACCCAAATGACTGTACAACCAGCAGAGACGGGAAGATCAGTAATGAAGTCCATGGCTATATGCTGCCAGGGGGCAGCGGGTACAGGAAGCGGAAGAAGACGGCCGGTAGGCAGGTGTCTCGGAACTTTGTTGCGGGCACAGGAAACACAGGCAGAAACAAAGTCTATTACGTCTTTGTGCAGGGTAGGCCACCAATAATGCCGGGTAATGAGTTGGAGGGTCTTCTTTTGACCAGCGTGGCCAGCGAGTTTAGATGAATGACCCCAATGTAGGATTCTCTTCCGATCAGTTTCTGATACGAACGTCTTACCAGGAGGGAGACGATTTAAACTCACGGGAGCCACCTGCATCACTCTGGCGGGATCGATGATATGCTTAGGTTCCTCCTCGAGATCCGACACCAGGAAAGACCGAGACAAGGCATCCGCCTTGATGTTTTTGTCAGCTGGGCGAAAATGCAAAAGAAAATCGAAGCGGGCAAAAAACAAGGACCACCGGGCTTGGCGAGGGTTAAGTCTCTGGGCATGCTGGAGGTATGCCAGATTCTTGTGGTCCGTGTAAATGATTACCGGATGAAGAGCCCCTTCGAGTAGGTAACGCCACTCCTCCAATGCCAACTTGATGGCCAATAACTCTCGGTCTCCTATGGAGTAGTTGCGCTCGGAGGAGGAGAAGAGTTTGGAGAAGAAACCGCAGGATACCATCCTCCCGGATGAAGCTTTTTGGGTAAGTACCGCTCCGGCTCCAGCAGAGGAAGCGTCCACCTCCAGGAAGAACTGCTTGTTGCCATCCGGGCAATGCAGCACTGGAGCGGAAGAGAAGGCCTGTTTTAGAGAAAGGAAGGCCTCCTCTGCTTCGGGCGTCCACTGTTTGGGGTTAGCATCCTTGCGGGTGAGCGCGGAGATTGGCGCAGTCCTGGAAGAGAAGTGCGGTATGAAGAGACGGTAATAGTTGGCAAATCCCAGAACCGCTGAATGGCCTTCAACCCCTCCGGTCGGGGCCACTTCTCGATGGCAGACAATTTCTCCGGATCCATTCGTAGGCCTGTCTGAGAAATGATGTAGCCCAGAAACGGAAGCGATGTCTGCTCAAAGAGGCACTTCTCATATTTGGCGAAGAGGTGATTCTGCCTGAGCCTGAGCAGAACCTGACGAACATCCCTCCGGTGAGACTGAAGATCCGGAGAGAAGACCAAGATGTCGTCAAGGTACACCACAACGCAGGAGTAGAGGAGGTCCCGGAAGATGTCATTGACCAACTCCTGAAAGACTGCTGGAGCATTACAGAGACCAAAGGGCATCACCAAGTACTCGTAGTGGCCGTCCCGGGTGTTGAATGCCGTCTTCCATTCATCTCCTCGACGGATACGAACCAGGTTGTATGCTCCACGAAGATCTAGTTTGGTGAAGACTCTAGCCCCTCTAAGACGATCAAACAATTCTGGAATGAGCGGAAGAGGGTACTTATTCTTCACCGTGATCAAATTTAGGCCTCTGTAGTCAATACAGGGACGGAGAGATCCGTCCTTCTTTTTTACGAAGAAGAAACCTGCTCCCGCTGGGGAGGTAGATTTCCGGATGAATCCTTTTGCTAAGTTCTCCTCGATATATTCGGACATCGACCTGGTCTCAGCAGCGGACAACGGGTAAATACGCCCACGGGGAGGCGTGGTACCGGGTAGCAGGTCGATCGGGCAATCATATGGTCTATGCGGGGGTAATGTCTCTGCTTCCTTTTTATTGAAGACATCAGCAAATGACCAATATGGAATCGGGAGTCCTGGTAGATTAGCAGGAGTAGGAGAAGGACAGACGGGATGAACAGGCACCAGACACGTTTTATGACAGTCCTGTCCCCAGCGAAGAATCTCTCCATTCTGCCAGTCAAGCACAGGTGCATGCTTTTGGAGCCAAGGCAGACCTAGTAAGAAAGCATGAGAGAGTCCAGGCAGAACATGAAATGAGATGCTCTCAGAATGCAACATTCCCACCTGCAGGGTTATGGCTTCGGTGATAAGTCGGATGGGACGAGGTAGGAGACCCCCATCCACAGCAGCAACAGATACTGGTTCAACAAGAGGTTTGGTGGGAATGCGATACTTCTCTACTAGAGCCTGTGACACGAGATTCCCAGCTGCTCCAGAATCAAGTTGGGCCATCTCGAAGTAACGGTTCTTACCGAGAAGAATTGAGACCGAGAGCAGCAGAGATGAAGAGGATTTATTTTTGTCTAGATTGACCTCTCCGAGCGAACCTAGACACAGGCGTTTCCCGACCTCTCCGGACAGGTTCGGATCCAGTGCTCCTTACTGCCGCAGTAGAAGCAACTTTTCTCGGCACGGCGTGAGTCCTGACGGGCTTTGACCATCTTGGTCTGGTCGACCTGCATAGGCTCAGCAGTGTGCACCTGGGGAGAAACGGAAGGGGTTAAATGAGGAAACTTTTTTTCACGGGTGACCTCTTTGGCTCGTTCCTGGAACCGTAGATCAATCCAATTGGCAAGATTTATTAAATCATCAAGCGAGGTTGGAATGTCCCGACCGGCAAGTTTGTCTTTAATACGGCCGGACAGACCCTCCCAGAAGACCGAAATTAGAGCTTCATTGTCCCAAGCCAGTTCTGAGGCTAGAGTACGGAACCGTATGGCATATTGACCAACGGTGAGACTTCCCTGACGGAGACGCAACAGAGATGATGCAGAGGAGGTCTTCCGTCCAGGTTCGTCGAATACCCTCCGGAAGGCCGAGAGAAAAGCAGGCAGGTCTGACACCAGAGGATCTTCTCTCTCCCAGAGAGGATTAAGCCAGGCCAGAGCCTCTCCGGTGAGATGGGACATGATGAAGGCAATTTTGGCCCGGTCAGAATTAAACTGGTGTGCCAGGAGTTCGAAATGCAGGGTGCACTGGTTAATGAAACCCCGAGCCATAACAGGGTCGCCTCCATACGAGGAGGAGCTGAAAGTCGGGGACCGGGAATGGAAACCACGGAATTGGGAGTCAGCGGGGCTGCCGGATTATGAGTCATGGCTCCAGCGGTGGTTGCTGGTGATGGATTCAGAGTGTCCAAGCGGGAATTGACGTTCCGCAGGTGACCCAGGATAGCCTCCTGTTGAGACCTCTGGCGAGACAGCTCATGACACAGTTCCGGAAGTGAAGGGGTTTGGGTGCCACCGGGTTCCATGGCCCGAGCAAACTGTAATGGGTCTGGTAGGTGGAACCACTGACGGAAACGGGTCTGGTTGGTGGAACCACTAAGCTTTATTATACAAGACAATTTACTTGCAAGAGAGCGGGTGGCATCGGGAATAGGACAGGGAATCACGGCAATTAGCCAGGCAGTCTCTGGACAGGCAGGTTGTCACAATAAGTGACCAAGGAAGTCTCTGGACAGGCAGGTTGTCACGGCAAGTGACCTGGGCAGTCTCTGGACAGGCAGGTTGTCACGGCAAGTGACCTGGGCAGTCTCTGGACAGGCAGGTTGTCATGGCAAGTGACCAGGGCAGTCTCTGGACAGGCAGGTTGTCACGGCAAGTGACCAGGGCAGTCTCTGGGCAGGCAGGTTTGTCACGGCAAGTGACCAGGGCAGTCTCTGGGCAGGCAGGTTGTCACGGCAAGTGACCAGGGCAGTCTCTGAACAGGCAGGTTGTCACGGCAAGTGACCAGGGCAGTCTCTGGACAGGCAGGTTGTCACGGCAAGTGACCAGGGCAGTCTCTGGGCAGGCAGGTTTGTCACGGCAAGTGACCAGGGTAGTCTCTGGGCAGGCAGGTTGTCACGGCAAGTGACCAGGGCAGTCTCTGGACAGGCAGGTTTGTCACGGTAAATGACCAAGGCAGTCTCTAGACAAACAGGCATATACGACCTGAGCTGGTGGAGCCTCCTGGTAGGCTGCAGTCGGATGGCAGATGATCGCTCCCAGGTGAGCAGGCAAGAGTCTCTGGAATAGCCGGGGATCTCTGCTGATGATGTCCGAACCTCTAGATAGAGCTGCAGTTGGATGGCAGATGATCGCTCCCAGGTGAGCAGGCAAGAGTCTCTGCAATAGCCGGGGATCTCCGCAGATGATGTCCGAACCTCTGGATAGAGCTGCAGTCGGATGGCAGATGATCGCTCCCAGGTGAGCAGGCAACAGCCGGGGATCTCTGCTGAAGATGTCCGAACCTCTGGATAGAGCTGCAGTCAGATGGCCGACAGGCAAACAGACAGGTAACAGGCAGGCAACTGGAAACAGGAGCTGATGGCTGAAGCAGAGTTAGACTGCACAGAAACAACATTGCTCGGGCACCTCCATTAAGGAGGAAGCCCTTAATATAGGGTGGAGTCCACCAGCATTGGCTGGAGACTGATTTGGAAAATGCGCGCGGCTCCTTTAAGAGCGGGGGAGGGTGCGGGCGCGCGCCCTAAGGCCAGCAGCAGGGAAGGAGCGCGCGGGACCAGCAGGGCGGAAGGAGGACGCCGAGGATGCCAGAGGCGCAGAGGAGGCTGGGAGCACTGAGGACGCTGAGCGCAGGTGAGGAGAGCGACGTCCCTGTCTGGCAGCAGGCAGGGACGCGGGCGCTACACCCAGTCGCCTCTACATTTACCCAGTGGGCAGTTGGGGAGATGTAACGTCCCTGGCTGTGCTTACTGGTGGTTATATGGAACTTGCCACTGATGGAGTTGCAAAGTGCACACCTGATTTTGTCCGCAACATGTGTGTGCAGGGCACGAATGGCCCAACAAGTAGTGGCAGCTGGGAAACACATACTGTGAGACAGACACAGCCATCAGTTTTTTAAAGCTGTCTGTCTCCACCTGTCAGATTGGCAGCATTTCAAAGGCTGGGAATTTTGAAATGATATAATTTAGGATCATGGCTCGTGGGTGTGTAGGGCAATACTTTTGTTTTCTCTCCAGTGTTTGGGGGATGTACAACTGAGTACTTCCATGGGACGGTGTGGAGATGTTGGTGGTGCTGTCACATTCTCTCTTTGTGGTGAGCCCTGTGGCCCTGTTGATTTGGAGCTGGAGAAAGAGGCCGAGACAGCAGCAGAAAAGGGAGCAGGAGAAGCCTTAGATCTACCCTGATTTTTCAGTTGTGTATCCTACTGCAGATCGTACTTTGAATGCAGATGACTCGTCATACAGGTGTTGCTCAGGTTCACAACAATTATGCCTTGCTTCAGGCTCTGACTTCACAGTGTGCCAACCACTCATCTTTTGTCATCAGCACATTGCTTGAACAAATGCTATGCCAGGAAGTTTCTTTGAGCTGGCTTTGGTGTGCTCAATTTGTGCGGTAGGCAGTAGCCGAGTATGTACTGGCTTGGGGCCGGCCACTGTGCATTTGCATCCTGCTCCCTCTTTTGCTAGGGCAGCGAGGCCACCTCCTCTGCCTCCAAACTGCGCACGTCACACGGATGGCCTTCGCTCCATATGGAGTCTAGGGCCTCATCATTCCCTGCATCATCTCCATATGCAGTCTAGGGCCTCATCATTCCCTGCATCATCTTCCACTCACTCATTTCTTCCCTCCTTGCCGGTCTAAACACTGCAGAAAGACACATTAGTTGGCACATGTGTTTCGTTACCATCAGAGATGTACTGCTGTGGTCTGCTGACTGTGTGTACTAACCCACCCACGTACTCCTTCTCCAACTGAACAAGTGGTTGGCATCAGTGCATTCAATCTCTTCTACTTATGCGGCAGGGCTAGGTGGATGGCCCACGGGACACCTGCCAGAGGAGTCATCACAAACTAGAAGTGACTATTGCATGACTTGGGGCTCAGACTGCAGTGCTGATTTGCAAGGGTGTGAGGTGAAAGCCATATGACCTTGGTCCGCAGGTGCCAACTCTTGCGCTTTCAGCAGAAGACCGGGTGGAAGGTAACACGAAGGAACTGGAGGCACTCTCAGCCATCCAATCTAAAGCCGCCTCAACATGCGGTACTCGGGCCTACAAAATTACGCAGAACGTCCTGTCCCTTGTGTGCACCAGAGGAAGTTGTTTCATTTGGGCACATAACGACCACATCTTCTCCCTGCAGCAGCTACACCACCACCAGTTAGCACCAAGGCTACGTCCACATCCCCTATTTGATGCTCTAATTTTTCCACCCCAAAAAAGTGCACAGTAGGGAAGTGAATGTGTTAGATTATTACACTCTTAGGCTACTCTGCACCAGGCTATTATGGCACTCTGCACAAGGTTGTTAGGGCAGATTGCACCAGGCTGTTATGGCACTGTGCACCAGGCTGTTATGGCACTGTACACCCGGCTGTTATGGCACTGTGCATCAAGCTGTAAGAGCATGCTCTACCAGATTGTTATGGCACTCTACACGAGCCTGTTATGGCACTGTGCACCAGGCTGTTATGGCACTCTACACCAGGCTGTTAGAGCACGCCGCATCAGGCTGTTAAGGCACTATGAACTAGGCTGTTAGGGCATGCTTCACCAAGCTGTTAGGGCACTGTGCACCAGGCTGTTATGGCACTATACACCAGGCTGTTATGACGCTATACACCAGGCTGTTATGGAACTGTGCACCAGGATGTTTTGGGACTGTGCACCAGGCTGTTACGGCACTCTACACCAGGCTATTATGGCAGTCTACACCAGTCTGTTATTTGACCCTACCCCAGGCTGTTATGGCACTATGAAGCAGGCTGTTAGAGGACCGTGCACCAGGATGTTATGGCACTCTACACCAGGCTGTTTTGGCACTGTACACCCGGCTGTTATGGCACTGTGCATCAAGTTGTAAGAGCATGCTACACCAAACTGTTATGGCACTCTACCCAGTCTGTTATGGCACTGTGCACCAGCCTGTTATGGCACTCTACACCAGGCTGTTAGAGCACGCCGCATCAGGCTGTTAAGGCACTGTGAACTAGGCTGTTAGGGCACACTTCACCAAGCTGTTAGGGCACTGTGCACCAGGCTGTTACGTCACTCTACACCAAGCTGTTATGGCACTCTACCCCAGTCTGTTACGGCACTCTACACCAGGCTGTTATGGCACTCTATACCAGTCTGTTATGGCACCCTACAGGAGTCTGTTATGGCTCTATGAAACAGGCTGTTAGAGGACCGTGCACCAGGCTGTTATGGCACTCTACACCAGGCTGTTATGGCACTCTATACCAGGCTGTTATGGCACTCTACAGGAGTCTGTTATGGCTCTGTGAAGCAGGCTGTTAGAGGACCGTGCACCAGGATGTTATGGCACTCTACACCCGGCTGTTATGGCACTCTACACCAGGCTGTTATGGCACTCTACACCAGGCTCAGAATAAAACGGTGGCTCAACCTGTGATCCGGCAATTATACAGATCAATAAGTAACCATAAATCATGAGATAGATAAGCCACAGATAGCTTGAATACTCACAATGACATAGTTGATAGTTAATAATATAATATTTGGCATGGCAGTGACGGCTCCGGATGTGCTTACAGCCTAAAATCTTGTTGATTGGCTGTGCTGCAGCCTTTCAACAAACTTTATTTTGGCACTGAACCCAAACAGTAAAACGGACTTCCGGGAAAAAGTCCATGTTCGGAATTCGGCATCGAGCACCAAGTGTCCCGGTGTGAACCCTGAACTTTACAGTTTGGGTTCGCTCATCCCTATTAGTAACACTAATCTTTTATAGTGCATTGGAGCTCGCGTTTGCTGGTGAATTAGAAAGACATAAGCTCCCATCTCTAACGATACCTTTATATTAGGAATTTCTTTTATAAATCCCTGATATATTTGGGGTTCATCACAGCTGGTTTCTGAATTTGTGGAAGATGAAAACTACTTTCTTTTTTTCATTGTTTTTTAACCTTTCGGTGTACATGACAGTGTTGTTGAATTGGCATCTGCTAAGTCTCTGTCTCATCTTTCATAAATTGTATGCTTTAGGGAAAATAACACATTTTTAATGATGTGTGGCTAGGCACAGCTTTCATCTGCTCCTAGGCTTTGAATGGGGGGTATCGTTATAGCCAAATCCTTCACCACCTTTCTAGTCATTTAATTTGTCTGCTGGTGATTTCACTCCCTGTGTTATGTCCGGTTCAGCTTCCATCCCTTGTTAAATCCCCTTATTGTCCTACAATCAGACTGATAAAGGTGCCTATGCCCATATGTGTGTTAAGAACACAAGTGAAACTTTCATTAACCCCTTCCTGCACATAGATGTACCAATTCCTTTTTCCTTCAGATTTCGCCTCTCAGCTGGTTAAAATGGTACACCCTGTGTTCTTGCAGTCTATAGTGCCTCGCAGGGTGCTGCCACATTTTCACGACAATTTGGGGCCGGAAAAAGAATGAAAGAAACCTGATTCCAGCAATGTGTCACTTATTGGGCTGCGAGTTGTATTTTTTCATAATTACTGTATTATTTGCTTCAGCTCTAGCAGTTCTCTGAATGCTGAGTGCTGTATAACCCTGCCCACATCACTGATTGGCAGATTTCTGTGTACACTGTGCATAGGCAGAAAGCTGTCAATCAGTGGTGGAGGCGGAGTTATACAGAGTTTATGAATATAGAGTTTTACTTGGCAGCAGATTTACTAGTCGTATAGATCCTATCAAATCTATACTAAGTAAGTGACAGATTACTGGAATCAGGGTCTCTGTCTGTTCATTATCCTGCTCTTATATTAGGTAGCAAAAACCTTATGACATATCCATTTAAAAACAAACAAATTCAAAAGCATAATTAAAAACAAGGGGAACAAGAAAAAAACAATAGATAAACATGAGCTATGATACAATTAAAGTCACACATAGCTATGTAGTCATAAACAGCAAGACCAAAGTCACAATCAAGCTTGAAAACTCACAATGATATAGTTGATAATAATAATACTGGAAAATACCTCCAACTAGAAATGTAGTATAGTTATTCTGATTTGCTATGTCTCTTACCCCATGCAGGGCATTACAGTAGCTTAGGTATACATAGCTACGACCACTCATATAGGGACAGTTGTTTAGTTGTTAATGTGACCTTGGATATCTAAATTACTGTAATGCCCTGTACATGTGGTAAGCGACATAGAAAATCAGAAGAACTATACTACATTTCTAATTTCAGGTATTTGCTAATATTATTATTATCACAGCTGTGACATGTTAGGATAGGATCTTGGAGATGGGAATACCCCGTTAAGTTGTCTTTTGTCTATTTGGATTCCAGAATAATTAGTGGTTTTGTTTCCATTTTGTACACCTTGGCAATTTTTTTTTACGAATCGTTCTTTATCGTTCTGATATTTCCTTCTCTTGAACATGCTCATGACATACCTTCCATGTCACTTAAAGAGGATGTGTCAGTCGGATTTTTGACTCTTAAAGGGGTTTTCCCATCTCCAAGACCCTATCCCAATATGTAGTAGGTGTAGTAGTAATAATAATAATAATAATATTAGCAAATACCTTCAATTACAAATATAGTATAGTTTTTCTGATGGGAAATTAGTAGTAGAAAACTGGCACTGGGTAATGGCACAAGGGCTATCGTATTTGCAATTTAGCAGCCATTTAAGGGTCCCTCTATTCACCCCTGGTTCTGGTAGGGCCCCAGTCCTGTATTTCAACTTTTTTTAAAGTCCCTGTATAGGACAACCTATGTGTGAATGAGGATTTCCTATTAGGTTGCAATTTTATTTTATTTTTTCATTGAATTAAAGGGGTTTGTTAATTCACTAGAAAGTGTCTCATCAAGGGTAAACGTAATGTGAATGTGCGTCTGTGATGCCTCTGTTTCCATAAATCTAAATGCGGCTTCCTCTCCACCATGGCAGACTATAGTGGTGTAGCAGGAAAAGACCTGAAGAAGGATGGAGACACTTTACAAAGCCTAAACTGATATATTGTTTATTCAGAAAATGTCTATAAAGCTTTGCACTTTGCTTCTAATAATTAAAATTAATGTCATGGAAATGAGGAAGCCCAAGGATAACAAATGGCATGTTCTCCGAGCTCTTTGGGCTAGGTAACAGCATGCTCTTCATGATCTACAAATGTGCGTCTGGAGAACATCAAGCATTAATTAGGTGACGTGCAGCTGCTAAAGTGCTTCATTTTCTACCCTGCTCATTTTCTTCCACAGGCTGACTGGATCCTGAACATAGGTGAGCAGGCCTTGGATATCAGCATAGTGACTTTTAATCACACGGTTTTCTCAATATTTGTACTTGGCGAGAGAAACTTCTTCTGCCTCAAAGAGAACGGACAGATCCGCTTCATGAAAAAGCTTGAGTACAGTCCAAGCTGCTTCCTTCCGTATTGTTCAGGTTAGTAGGAGAGTAATGAAATGCAATGTTGGGAGCGCCCAGAACCCGGTGTGCACGTTTATATATGGGGTAATATGCTGTCTGCATGTTCTGTTCCTCTTGATAATTTACAGACACCTTTTTTTGGCAATGGACTAAGGTAAGTAAAAGCAAGACATTTAATAAATAGATTGTTCATTTACCTGTATTGAGCCAGAATTCTGCTTTCGTGGATAATTGTTTTTGGCCTAAAATAGTATCCAGAGTACAGTGCTACAAACTCAAGTGGCTGTTGTACAAATATTGAGGCAGGTTCCCTACAGTTCTACAAGATATGTACAAGAAGGTGCAGCTGTGCTTCCAGCGCCATTACTAACGCTGTCAATACTGTCTCTTATGCTTCTTGTTGAACTCTCAGATTTGTCAAACCTTTTAACCCTATGATAGTAGCCAGCCAAGGGCAACATTTTATAGAGTTTCTGTTCACCTTGAGCTTGCAAGTACTTTGGTTTCTTCTTACGCGACAACATCAAAATTATAGGTCATTTGACCCCTGCTGATGTTGGGCTCAGAACTAAAGGGGGTGATCCCAAGTAATGATTGACAGGGATCACATAATGCATTGTCATTCACTGAGTAGGACCATCTACTTTACTCAGGAGCTCTGAATCAACACAGATTGTAATAAACAAATGACAAGTATATTGAATCTGAGAACACAAATATATATGGACTGCTTTTTTAACCTATAGGCTGGCGTTACGCATCTATACAAAATTGGAAGGTCAGAAAATAGTAGTAAAAACGTAATGTCTACAAAACACACACAGTCAGCCATGAAGTGCGCTGCGTGATATGATTTTCACCGGTCAGTGTGCCGTCCGCTGTGCACGCAGAGCACTGACCGATAATATACTGGTCAGGCATATAGTTTGTGGGTGTAATATAGGACCGGAAATATATAAAAGGTAGTTAATCATTTTTATTAAATGCAGCAAATTCTGGCAGAATTTGTGAGTCTCACCATATTTATTATACATTTTAAACAGTTTTTCCAACATGTCTGGCATGGGGGTTTAGTCTTGCTGGAACTGGGGTGTAGATTATCAAGAAGGGTCTGTGGCCTAACGTGGAGCATCATCTTCCAAAACAGTTCTTCAAAATTGTGGCACACCTAACTGGCCCATAGCGTGCCAACTAATAGGTGGTGTAATCTCAGAGTTGTTAGAATTAGACAGACTTACCAAACCGCATGAACCACTGTGATAGATCGGCTGCATTTTATGACTGTGTGTAAGAATTAGTCAGTACTGGTAAATCTGCCCCAATGTTCTTAGCGTGCCATATAAATATATAGCTCTAAATACCCTGAACAGAAAATATTTCACATAGGACTTTCCTCTTGTTCTTTTCCAGTGAGTGAAGGAACAATAAACTCTTTGGTGGGAAACCATAATAACATGTTACTTGTGTACCAGGATGTGACTCTGAGGTGGGCCGCTCAGCTTCCGCACATTCCTGTCGCTGTGAAGGTCGCCAGTTTCCAGTAAGTGTCTTGAAATATCCACGTTTTGGTTTTGCTTGTACATGAGAAAGTGTTATCTCTTCAAACAGCCGTGGGAGTCATACAAAGGAATTGTTTGCTTTGCTACATTTACTTTTCCCCGTTTTTTTTCTTTACAACTTGCTACTGTTATGTGAATATTGTGGCAATGATATTTTTATAATGTGTAGGAAGATGAGTTTTGCAGTTTCCTGGATTTTCCTGGATTTTCCCTTCTGTCTTTGAGTTACTTTTTTTTCCAGTCACTTTACTGAGCTAGTCCCAATTAAAGATTGGCGTATTAATTTGTGGAACTCTGGTCTATTGGCCAGTTCAATAGTCTTTGGCCCGTGATGGGAGATTTGTGAATCTCTTACCTTTCAGGATCCCCAGTATGTGGAATTGATTAGCCGAGTTGGTGCTATGTCGTCATTTTGGCGTAAAGCACGGAAGTTGTGGCACCAGCCCCGCTAATCAGAAGCCGCACCCCGAATCTCATTCTACAGCCCCAGACTTGTGACCTGAACCATGGGCCGAGTCCTTCAAATCCATCCACCCATCTCTGTTCTCAATAGTCTAGTAATTGTATATAGTGGCATTTATTTAAAGATTATGGCCCCAATCTTCAATGATTACAGCAGAATTTTAGCATACTTGGCTTTGAAAAGTTGCAATTTTTTTTTGTGCAACATGGAGATGCGCAAAGATTTTGCAACTTTTGGCAATTTCACCCCCAGTTTCTGTGACCCTCATTTATTGAATGATTTTTTCCTGCATTATGTCTTGAGCTGTGATAGAGGTGTTACCTTTATTGTAATCCTGCATGTCATGATAATGTATTTACTCAGCATTAGAGCACCTTTACATATATGCCATTATCTCAGGGTTTAAAATCCTCATGACGGTTCTCTTTAACCTGTGTCCTGTGAACTGTCCTTCGAAAGGACCAAGTTTCTGTACATTTTCATGAATGGCTGTTTCTGTACTTTTTCGGGGATGTTCATGGTCACTGTGGGTAGGTAAATTCTGGACAACCCTTTTAAATAGATTTTATTGTTATATATATTTTTTTACTTATTTTTCAAGTGCTATTGCTCCAAACATCTGTTTGGTTTCTCTTTATTACTGTTCAAGAATGAATGGAATAGTTTTGGAGTTGACAAACCAATAAAGGAGATTGTATGAAACACTATTCAGGAAAGTTCCAGTCAGGTACCATAAAAATAAAATGTCTGTGTGTTAACAGTGTTAAAAAAAGGATTAGTAAATGACGCATTAAAGGATTGTTGATTTTGAAGCCATTTTTTCCAGCTTTAGTTTGCTCTTCCCTTGAATGCTTCCGCTCTCCTGAACTGTATCTGTCACTGTGTCAGTAAAGAGAATCACCCCTACTATACAATATACTATAATGGTATGAGTTCTTTAATATGTCAAGGTGTCTTTGTGCCATAATAACGCTGCAGTCTTTGAAGAATTACTTTTTATACTGCAGTGTTTCATATGTCCAAGAAGCAAAACTAGCTCTGCGGGGTATCTGTTCCCCTGCACTTTTCATGAATCGGACCCCTTGTTATACATTGCATAGTGTGATTGACAGCTGGCGTAATGCAGCTACCATAATCAGTCTTGTGGAGACATAATACCCATGGAGACATACAATTAGAAAATCCAAGCCAAGAAAGGTCCAGGGAAAGAGACACGCTGGCGGACTATTCCTGCCTTATTACCATATGCAACACTGCAGAATAAAGCTTAAAAAGTTAAATTCGTTAGACAGCATGAAAATAAGCAAGTTTGCAATTTAGTTGATTTTTTTATTTGCTGTCATTCTCATGCAATGTGAGATTTTACCTTTTATAGTGTACAGCTGGTTTCCATGGAGCCCAACCTCTACTGCCTTGTCAAGAGTTCACGGTAGATACATTCCAAGAGAGGAGTTAACTCTTAACAACATCCCAGTCAGCTCAGTAGTCCACTGATCTCTATATAACAGTTAGCTGCTCCCCACCCTCTCCCTTTCTTCTCTACCTCTAATCCTCTGAAGAGACAGTTATAAAGCACCAGCCTGCAGCTTTCAGAGCAGGTCTCCTAAGCTCTTTTCTCAAGCTATTTGGAGCTGTGTGCTTTTTCAAATGCCGTGTTATCTCTCTGTAAATACTGTGTACATTCCAGAAAAAGCACAGATAGCTACGGTAAATGTGATACAGCGAAACTTGTGCTGGGCGTTATAGTTCTTTTAATACTACAGTGCTATTTACCAGCGCTGTCTATCAAGGAGGAGCATCCACCCTGCTAGAAACTGGGAAATGAGGAAACTGTAAAGAGACTGCATTGCTCTGGACTGCTCAAGAGATAACTTGAGAATGCCCTTGAATTCTTCAAACACTGCAGAGTTAACCAACACATAAACTGCTGTGTCAAATTAAAGAAATTTGCACCCATGCTGCTTTAGGGGCTATTGAGGACAGTGAGGGGAGCTGGCCAGTTTTTTTAACGTGTTTGAAAATTGCAATGGTAACAATGAAAGTCATTTTCATAAGGAAAATTATGTTGGAATTTGGTACCTTTCTCCATTTTGTGAAAGCTGGGGTAAAATTGATTCAAAGTCTTACCTACTAAGAAGTTAAGATAATTAAACTATAACTCTTTGTTTAGTCAGCTTTTTATGGTTATGGAAGTAAGAGATGCATGCAAGCCTAAAGGCCCACGTATATGAACCAAATTCTGTCCTGTGTACAAGGCATTTAGCCATAGTGTAATAAACTTGTTTGCAAGGGCTAACACAAAGAGGACGATTTATTAAGATTTGCGTTGCACACTCCAGTCTTAATGAAGGGTTCACTAGAGTATAATGCTTCAAAATCATGAAGTGGCGCATGCCACTTGGTTGATTCATTTCATTTTCTCAGTGGCGTGTTCCTCCGTGCGTCTCACCAGATATGCTATACCAATCAGGAGTTGTCATGCTCCATCCTGCCCTGGCTCATCCCCAGCTCTACTCATTTTGACAGAGCTTCTTCAAACTAGGGTTATGTCTTGTTCACTGTCATCATTAAGAAAGGTCAAGTGATGCATGGGTTCTTTTAAGCAGCTGCCTGAAACATCGGAAAATTAAAATTATGGAAGTCCACAAAGCAGGAGAACCCTATAAGAAGATAGCAAAGCTTTTTCAAGTTATCCTTTCCTCAGTTCGATATGTAATTAAGAAATGGCAGTTAACAGGACCAGTAGAGTGTTATGAATGTTTTAGAAATGAATTCTGAGCAGAAGCTCCCTCTGGTGGTTACAAATGGTACTGAACCATTCAATGAGGATTGGCAATCAGGAATCACGGACTGGCTGGATATAAGGGAGGTTTCCCCCCATCATGGTTGCCGGTGATCAATTGTTCTTGTCTCAACGTTGTTTCCTGGTTCACTTGGAAGCTTGCTGAGTCTTGCCTCTTCTCCTGCTCTCAGATAAGATATTTTCTGTTTTTTGTTTTTGTGCTTGCCATTTGCAATTTTCTCTGCATTTCTGTGAAGTTTGCCAGGTTCCCCTCCTCGGGGGGCTTGGTCGCCTCTCGGTTCCTCTGGAGCCACTGTTGTTTGTTCATTTGCCTTTTCCATTTTTTTCTGTGGCTGCGGCTTAGTTTTGTTACACCAGAGAACTAATTTAGGTGGTAGAGGTCGTGTGATCTCAGGTGTTTTTGCAATTAGTAGCGTTGTTTTTTTTTAGGGTTTTTTTGGATTGCAGTAAGTATCCTTCCTATCCTTTTCTGTCCAGGCAGATTGGGCCCCAGCGTTTGCTCATACTATTTTCTGTCTGTGTCTGTATTTCCTCTTGTCTAACCGCCATTACATGTTTGGGGGCTTCCTATGTTCTTTGGGGATCTGCTCCGGGGCAGATAGCTTTCCTCTTTCTATCTTTAGGTGTAGTTAGCCTCTCAGGCTGTGACGAGGCGTCTAGGACCAACGTAGGTTCGCTCCACGGCTGCCTTAGTTGTGGTGGTTAGTCAGGGTACTGCAATCTAGTAGATCCCAACCTCTCTGGTGTATTGCCTTTTTTGCCTGCTCTCCTCAGCTACCAAAACATAACAGTATCACCGGCCAAACTGAAAATTATATGGTACTCACAAAAGGGAAAAATAGTGTGGAAAGAAAAAAGTTGTCAGACTTGTCAGAGATTTTTTTTTTTTTCTGTTTGTTGCATTTTTTTTCCCTCTTTTTCTCTGGGTGCTGAGGAGGATTTTTTTTTCTCTCAATGGAGTTTGCACAGTTGTCTGGCCGTGTGGATCAGCTTGCCACTGAAGTTCGGAGTATTGCTACCTATCTTGCAGGGTTGCCGGTTGTGGAACCTAGGATCCCCATGCCAGATTTGTTTTTGGGGGATCGAGCTAAATTTCTGAATTTCAAAAATAACTGTAAGTTGTTTTTTGCCTTAAAACCTAAGTCCTCAGGGAACGCAGCACAGCAGGTTCAAATTGTCATCGCTCTCCAGCGCGGCGATCCTCAGGATTGGGCTTTTTCCGTGACACCTGGGGACCCTGTTTTGAGTAATGTTGATGCATTTTTTCTGGCTCTGGGGTTATTGTACGATGAACCTAATGTCACTGATCAAGCTGAAAATACCTTGTTGGCATTAAATCAGGGGCTTGAGGATGCTGAGTTGTACTGTCAGAAATTCCGAAAGTGGGCAGTTCTGACCAAATGGAATGATGATGCTTTGGCAGCCCTTTTTCGGAAGGGTCTGTCAGAGAATGTAAAAGATGTTATGGTGGGTTTCCCGGCTCCCTCTTGTCTCAATGATTCTATGTCATTGGCGATTCAAATTGACAGACGTTTGCGTGAGCGTAGAGGTATGCGTGGAATGGTGTTGCCTTGTGAACCAGCTTCTGAACCCATGCAGTGTGATAAAGTGGCTTCTGGGGCACAGCGTAATAAGTTTCGAAAACGCAATGGGTTATGTGTAACGAATGGAAGCGGAGGCAGAGATGGTGAAGTTCACATTCGTCTTTATTTTTTAATGTGGAACCTCGAGACCGCGGTCCGGGGGGCTCCGAAGGGGGCATGACTAGTGAGCCCCGGGTACCCGTAGTAAGGCCCCTCGAACAGGACCAAAATGGAATACCCGGAGGACACAGGTGCTACCTCCAGTTAGACCCCGGACACGTGGCAGCTGTCCCAGAGGGACCAAAAGGGTAACGGGTATATAACAGAAACCATGGAGGGTTTGACGGAGATGAGGAATGTCCTGGTCCAGAGTGGATGGAAGCAGGCTGGCTCCAGTGACCTTGTCACAGTCCACGGATACGGATGGCGGAACGGGATGACACTTGCGCCAGTAATAACCGAGATTGACCAAGTTAGCCGGATATGGGTTACCAATGATCTCTGGAGACAAATAGCATGAGCGAAGCACAGAGACTGCAGACGCAGCGCAGACAGATCAGGAACAGAACCGGATGTAGCAATGATAGAACATGTTGCTCCGGCACTCCCCTTATGGTGGAGTGACCAGATATAGTAATGATTGCGCTGCCATTGGTTAATTGACTATTTGAAAAAATGCACGCTGTCCCTTTAAGAGAGACGGTGGGCGCGGCCTCGCGTCCTAAGCAATCTTCCTGGAGGCCTGCTGGCAGCGTGCCAGGAACTGGGGGAGGACGCAGGACGCTGAGGAGCAGATGGAGCAGGAGACTTCAGTCTGCGCACAGACTGCTGCAGAGGGACAGCTAGAGAAGCAGGAGGTAAGAGACCAGGAGAGAGTGCAGAGCCAGCACGGGGACCGAGTGTAACATTATGTTTCTACTGTGGTGATGCCTCTCATGCTATTTCAGTCTGCCCTAAGCGGGGAAGACGTTTTGCACGCTCAGTTGTCTTGGGTAGTGTTCAGACTAAATTTCTGTTGACTGTTACCCTGATTTGCTCCCTGTCCACATTTTCTGCTCAGGCTTTTGTTGATTCGGGAGCAGCTATTAACCTGATGGATTTTGATTTTGCTAAACGTTGTGGGTTTCCCTTGATATCCCTACGGAAGTCTATTCCCCTACTGGGGATCGATTCTACCCCTTTGGCTGAGAATAAACCTCAGTTCTGTACTCAGGTGATAATGAGGGTAGAACCTGATCATCAGGAGAGTTGCAAATTTTTGGTTCTGTATATTCTGCATGACATTATCGTACTGGGTTTCCCTTGGTTACAGTCTCATAATCCTGTTTTGGATTGGAAATCTGTGTCTGTTACCAGTTGGGGCTGCCAATGTGTTAATACCAACACTCCTGTTTTTTCTGCCTCCCCCAGGCTCAGGATGTTCCTGACTTTTTGATTGATTTTTCTGATGTGTTTAGCGAAAGTAAATCTGCATCCTTAAGTCCCCATAGGAGCTATGACTGCGCTATTGAATTAGTGCCTGGTAGTAAATTCCCTAAAGGTCGCCTTTTTAACTTGTCTGTACCTGAACATGACGCTATGC
>JARQOD010000006.1:137168009-137229299 GCA_033576555.1 Oophaga sylvatica
GAAACCATAATAACATGTTTTGGACCAGATTTACTCTGAGGGGCCGCTCCTTCCCCACTTCTGTCCTGTGAAGGTGCCAGTTTCCAGAAGTTTTGAAATATCCATTTTGGTTTTGCTTTAATGAGAAAGTGTTTTCTTCAAACAGCCGGGAGTCAAACAAAGGAATTGTTTGCTTTGCTACATTTACTTTTCCCCGTTTTTTTTCTTACAACTTGTACTGTTATTGAATTTTGTGGCAATGATATTTTTATAATGGTAGGAAGATGAGTTTTGCAGTTTCCTGGATTTTCCGGATTTCCCTTCTGTCTTTGAGTTACTTTTTTTCCAGTCCTTTACGATAGCCCAATTAAAAGATTGGCTTTAATTTGTGGAATTGGCTATGGCCAGTTCAATTCTTTGGCCCTGAGGGATTTGTAATCTCTTACCTTTCGATCCCCAATGTGGAATTGATTAGCCGATTGGTGCTAGTCTCATTTGGCTAAGCACGGAAGTTGTGGCACCCCCCGTAATCAGAAGCCCACCCCGAATCTCATTTACAGCCCCGACTTGTGACCTGAACCATGGCCAGCCTTAAATCCATCCACCCATCTCTGTTTTCAATAGTCTAGTAATTGTAAAGTGGCATTTATTTAAAGATTTGGGCCCCAACTTCAATGATTACGCAGAATTTTACAACTTGGCTTTGAAAAATTTGGGGAAAATTTTTTTTTGGCAACATGGGATCCCAAAAAGATTTTGCAACTTTGGCAATTTCACCCCCATTTTCGTGACCCTCATTTATTGAATGAATTTTTCCTGATTAAAAGTCTTGAGCTGTGATAGAGGTGTTACCTTTATTGAAAACCGCAGTCATAAATGTTTACCGCATTAAGCACCTTTAATTATGCCATTATCTCGGTTTAAAATCCTCATACGGTTCTCTTAATGTGCCGTGAACTGTCCTTCGAAAGACCAAGTTTCTGTACTTTTCATAATGGCTGTTTTTCTTTTTGGGGATGTTCATGGCACGTGGGAGGTAAATTCTGGAAACCCTTTTAAATAGTTTTATTGTTATATATATTTTTTTACTTATTTTTCAAGTGCTATTGCCAAACATCTGTTTGGTTTCTCTTTATTACTGTTCAAGAATGAATGGAATAGTTTTGGAGTTGACAAACCAATAAAGGAGTTGTATGAAACACTATTCAGGAAAGTTCCAGCAGGTACCTAAAAATAAAATGTCTGTGTGTTAACATGTTAAAAAAAGGATTAGTAAATAGCGCATTAAAGGATTGTTGATTTTGAAGCCATTTTTTCCAGCTTAGTTTGCTCTTCCCTTGAATGCTTCCGCTCTCCTGAACTGTATCTGTCACTGTTCAGTAAAAGAGAACACCCCTACTATACAAATACTATAAAGGTATAGTTCTTTAATATGTCAAGGTGTCTTTGTGCCTAATAACGCTGCAGTCTTTGAAGAATTACTTTTTTACTGCAGTGTTTCATATGTCCAAGAAGCAAAACTAGCCTGCGGGGTATCTGTTCCCCTGCACTTTTCATGAAATCGGACCCCTTGTTATACATTGCATAGTGTGATTGACGCTGGCGTAATGCAGCTACCATAATCAGTCTTGTGAGACATAATACCATGGGACATACAATTAGAAAATCCAAGACCAAGAAAGGTCCAGGAAAGAGACACCTGGCGGACTATTCCTGCCTTATTACCATATGCAACACTGCAGAATAAAAGCTTAAAAAGTTAAATTCGTTAGACAGCATGAAAATAAGCAAGTTTGCAATTTAGTTTTTTTTTTATTTGCTGTCATTCTCATGCAATGTGAGATTTACCTTTTATTAGTGTACAGCTGGTTTCATGGAGCCCAACCTCTACTGCCTTGTCAAGAGTTCACGGTAGATACATTCCAAGAGAGGAGTTAACTCTTAACAACATCCCAGTCAGCTCAGTAGTCCACTGATCTCTATTAACAGTTAGCTGCTCCCACCCTCTCCCTTTCTTCTCTACCTCTAATCTCTGAAGAACAGTTATAAAGCACCAGCCTGCAGCTTTCAAGCAGGTCTCCTAACTCTTTTCTCAAGCTATTTGGAGCTGTGTGCTTTTTTCAAATGCCGGTTTATCCTCTGTAAAATACTGTGTACATTCCAGAAAAAGCACAGATAGCTACGGTAAATGTGATACAGCGAAACTTGTGCTGGCGTTATTGTTTTTTAATACTACATGCTATTTACCAGCGCTGTCTATCAAGGAGGAGCTCCACCCTGCAGAAACTGGAAATGAGGAAACTGTAAAGAGACTGCATTGCTCTGGACTGCTCAAGGATAACTTGAGAATGCCCTTGAATTCTTCAAACACTGCAGAGTTAACCAACACATAAACTGCTGTGTCAAATTAAGAAATTTGCACCCATGCTGCTTTAGGGGCTTATTGAGACAGTGAGGGGAGTGGCCAGTTTTTTTTAACGTGTTGAAAATGCAATGGTAACAATGAAAGTCATTTTCATAAGGAAAATTATGTTGGAATTTGGTACCTTTCTCCATTTTGTGAAAGCTGGGGTAAAATTGATTCAAAGTCTTACCTACTAAAGTTAAGATAATTAAACTATAACTCTTTGTTTAGTCGCTTTTTATGGTTATGGAAGTAAAGATGCATGCAAGCCTAAAGCCCACGTATATGAACAAATTCGTCCTTGTACAAGGCATTTAGCCATAGTGTTAATAAACTTTTGCAAGGCTAACACAAAGAGGACGATTTTATTAAGATTTGCGTTGCACACTCCAGTCTTAATGAAGGGTTCACTTAGAGTATAATAGCTTCAAAATCATGAATGGCGCATGCCACTTGGTTGATTCATTTCATTTTCTCAGTGGCGTGTTCCTCCGTGGCGTCTCACCAGATATGCTATACCAATCAGGAGTTGTCATGCCCATCCTGCCCTGGCTCATCCCCAGCTCTACTCATTTTGACAGAGCTTCTTCAAACTAGGGTTATGTCTTGTTCCACTGTCATCATTAAGAAGGTCAAGTGATGCATGGGTTCTTTTAAGCAGCTGCCTGAAACATCGGAAAATTAAAATTATGGAAGTCCACAAAGCAGGAGAACCCTATAAGAAGATAGCAAAGCTTTTTCAAGTTAATCCTTTCCTCAGTTCGATATGTAATTAAGAAATGGCAGTTAAAGACCAGTAGAGTGTTATGAATGTTTTAGAAATGAATTCCTGAGCAGAAGCTCCCTCTGGTGTTACAAATGGTACTGAACCTTCAATGAGGATTGGCAATCAGGAATCACGGACTGGCGGATATAAGGAGGTTTCCCCCCATCATGGTTGCCGGGATCAATTGTTCTTGTCTCAACGTTGTTTCCTGTTCACTGGAAGCTTGCTGAGTCCTTGCCTCTTCTCCTGCTCTCAGATAAGATATTTTCTGTTTTGTTTTTGTGCTTGCCATTTGCAATTTTCTCTGCATTTCTGTGAAGTTTGCCAGGTTCCCCTCCTCGGGGGGCTTGGTCGCCTCTCGTTTCCTCTGGAGCCACTGTTGTTTGTTCATTTGCCTTTTCCATTTTTTTCTGTGGCTGCGGCTTAGTTTTGTTACACCAGAGAACTAATTTAGGTGGTAGAGGTCGTGTGATCTCAGGTGTTTTTGCAATTAGTAGCGTTGTTTTTTTTTAGGGTTTTTTTGGATTGCAGTAAGTATCCTTCCTATCCTTTTCTGTCCAGGCAGATTGGGCCCCAGCGTTTGCTCATACTATTTTCTGTCTGTGTCTGTATTTCCTCTTGTCTAACCGCCATTACATGTTTGGGGCTTCCTATGTTCTTTGGGGATCTGCTCCGGGGCAGATAGCTTTCCTCTTTCTATCTTTAGGTGTAGTTAGCCTCTCAGGCTGTGACGAGGCGTCTAGGACCAACGTAGGTTCGCTCCACGGCTGCCTTAGTTGTGGTGGTTAGTCAGGGTACTGCAATCTAGTAGATCCCAACCTCTCTGGTGTATTGCCTTTTTTGCCTGCTCTCCTCAGCTACCAAAACATAACAGTATCACCGGCCAAACTGAAAATTATATGGTACTCACAAAAGGGAAAAATAGTGTGGAAAGAAAAAAGTTGTCAGACTTGTCAGAGATTTTTTTTTTTTTTCTGTTTGTTGCATTTTTTTTCCCTCTTTTTCTCTGGGTGCTGAGGAGGATTTTTTTTTCTCTCAATGGAGTTTGCACAGTTGTCTGGCCGTGTGGATCAGCTTGCCACTGAAGTTCGGAGTATTGCTACCTATCTTGCAGGGTTGCCGGTTGTGGAACCTAGGATCCCCATGCCAGATTTGTTTTTGGGGGATCGAGCTAAATTTCTGAATTTCAAAAATAACTGTAAGTTGTTTTTTGCCTTAAAACCTAAGTCCTCAGGGAACGCAGCACAGCAGGTTCAAATTGTCATCGCTCTCCAGCGCGGCGATCCTCAGGATTGGGCTTTTTCCGTGACACCTGGGGACCCTGTTTTGAGTAATGTTGATGCATTTTTTCTGGCTCTGGGGTTATTGTACGATGAACCTAATGTCACTGATCAAGCTGAAAATACCTTGTTGGCATTAAATCAGGGGCTTGAGGATGCTGAGTTGTACTGTCAGAAATTCCGAAAGTGGGCAGTTCTGACCAAATGGAATGATGATGCTTTGGCAGCCCTTTTTCGGAAGGGTCTGTCAGAGAATGTAAAAGATGTTATGGTGGGTTTCCCGGCTCCCTCTTGTCTCAATGATTCTATGTCATTGGCGATTCAAATTGACAGACGTTTGCGTGAGCGTAGAGGTATGCGTGGAATGGTGTTGCCTTGTGAACCAGCTTCTGAACCCATGCAGTGTGATAAAGTGGCTTCTGGGGCACAGCGTAATAAGTTTCGAAAACGCAATGGGTTATGTGTAACGAATGGAAGCGGAGGCAGAGATGGTGAAGTTCACATTCGTCTTTATTTTTTAATGTGGAACCTCGAGACCGCGGTCCGGGGGGCTCCGAAGGGGGCATGACTAGTGAGCCCCGGGTACCCGTAGTAAGGCCCCTCGAACAGGACCAAAATGGAATACCCGGAGGACACAGGTGCTACCTCCAGTTAGACCCCGGACACGTGGCAGCTGTCCCAGAGGGACCAAAAGGGTAACGGGTATATAACAGAAACCATGGAGGGTTTGACGGAGATGAGGAATGTCCTGGTCCAGAGTGGATGGAAGCAGGCTGGCTCCAGTGACCTTGTCACAGTCCACGGATACGGATGGCGGAACGGGATGACACTTGCGCCAGTAATAACCGAGATTGACCAAGTTAGCCGGATATGGGTTACCAATGATCTCTGGAGACAAATAGCATGAGCGAAGCACAGAGACTGCAGACGCAGCGCAGACAGATCAGGAACAGAACCGGATGTAGCAATGATAGAACATGTTGCTCCGGCACTCCCCTTATGGTGGAGTGACCAGATATAGTAATGATTGCGCTGCCATTGGTTAATTGACTATTTGAAAAAATGCACGCTGTCCCTTTAAGAGAGACGGTGGGCGCGGCCTCGCGTCCTAAGCAATCTTCCTGGAGGCCTGCTGGCAGCGTGCCAGGAACTGGGGGAGGACGCAGGACGCTGAGGAGCAGATGGAGCAGGAGACTTCAGTCTGCGCACAGACTGCTGCAGAGGGACAGCTAGAGAAGCAGGAGGTAAGAGACCAGGAGAGAGTGCAGAGCCAGCACGGGGACCGAGTGTAACATTATGTTTCTACTGTGGTGATGCCTCTCATGCTATTTCAGTCTGCCCTAAGCGGGGAAGACGTTTTGCACGCTCAGTTGTCTTGGGTAGTGTTCAGACTAAATTTCTGTTGACTGTTACCCTGATTTGCTCCCTGTCCACATTTTCTGCTCAGGCTTTTGTTGATTCGGGAGCAGCTATTAACCTGATGGATTTTGATTTTGCTAAACGTTGTGGGTTTCCCTTGATATCCCTACGGAAGTCTATTCCCCTACTGGGGATCGATTCTACCCCTTTGGCTGAGAATAAACCTCAGTTCTGTACTCAGGTGATAATGAGGGTAGAACCTGATCATCAGGAGAGTTGCAAATTTTTGGTTCTGTATATTCTGCATGACATTATCGTACTGGGTTTCCCTTGGTTACAGTCTCATAATCCTGTTTTGGATTGGAAATCTGTGTCTGTTACCAGTTGGGGCTGCCAATGTGTTAATACCAACACTCCTGTTTTTTCTGCCTCCCCCCAGGCTCAGGATGTTCCTGACTTTTTGATTGATTTTTCTGATGTGTTTAGCGAAAGTAAATCTGCATCCTTAAGTCCCCATAGGAGCTATGACTGCGCTATTGAATTAGTGCCTGGTAGTAAATTCCCTAAAGGTCGCCTTTTTAACTTGTCTGTACCTGAACATGACGCTATGCGGTCTTATATCAAGGAGTCATTGGAGAAGGGTCATATCAGACCATCCTCTTCACCCTTAGGTGCCGGTGTTTTCTTTGTGGCCAAAAAGGATGGTTCATTAAGGCTGTGTATTGATTATCGTCTCTTGAACAATATTACTGTGAAATATCAATATCCTTTACCCTTGATCTCTGATCTGTTTTCCAGGGTGAAAAACGCTACTTGGTTTACCAAGCTTGACCTCAGGGGGGCATATAACCTTATTCACATTAAGCACGGGGATGAATGGAAGATGGCATTTAATACCCCTGAAGGGCATTTTGAGTACCTTGTGATGCCCTTTGGGCTCACTAATGCTCCTTGTGTCTTCCAGTCCTTCATGAATGACATTTTCAGGGATTTTGTGGATAAATTTCTGATTGTTTATTTGGATGATATCTTGATTTTTTCCAATGACTGGGACTCTCATGTAAAACATGTTCGGACTGTGTTCCAGATTTTGAGAGAGAATGCTCTGTATGTGAAGGGATCAAAGTGTCTTTTTGGTGTTCAGAGGATCTCATTTCTGGGATTCATTTTGTCCCCATCTGTTATTGAAATGGACCCGGTCAAAGTTCAGGCCATCTGTGATTGGGTCCAACCTACTTCATTAAAGGCTCTTCAAAGATTCTTGTGTTTTGCCAATTTTTATCATAAATTTATTGGTAATTTCTCTGTTATTGTTAAACCATTAACTGATTTGACCAAGAAGGGTTCTGATGTGGTGAATTGGCCTCCTGAGGCAGTCTCTGCATTTCAGGAACTTAAGCAGAGATTCACTTCTGCTCCTGTTCTACGGCAGCCTGATGTTTCTCTGCCATTGCAGGTGGAGGTTGATGCCTCTGAAATTGGGGCAGGTGCCGTTTTGTCCCAAAGAGATCCAGAGACCTCTAAAAGTAACCCTTGTGCCTTTTTCTCTCGAAAATTTTCTCCCACTGAACGTAATTATGACGTGGGTAATTGGGAGTTATTAGCCATGAAGTGGGCTTTTGAAGAGTGGAGACATTGGCTGGAGGGAGCCAAAGATCAGGTGGTGGTCCTTATGGACCATAAGAACCTAGTTTATCTGGAATCTGCCAAGCGACTTAATCCTAGACAGGCCAGGTGGGCCTTGTTTTTCACACGTTTTAATTTTGTGGTTTCATTTCTTCCTGGCACTAAAAATGTTAAGGCGGATGCCTTCTCGAGGAGTTTCCTGGCGGACTCTCCTGAGTTATCTGATCCTTCTGTTATTTTGAAAGAGGGTGTAGTTCTTTCCGCCATCTCGCCCAATTTGAGACTGGCTCTGGAGGGGTGTCAGGAGGATAAGCCCGAGCGCTGCCCTGTTGGGAAATTGTTTGTCCCGGACCAGTGGAAAAAGAGTGTAATGTCTGAGATTCATTGTTCCACGTTGGCCGGTCATCCCGGAATTTTTGGTACCAGAGACTTGGTTAGTCGGTCCTTTTGGTGGTCTACCTTGTCTCATGATGTCAGGGAGTTTGTGCAGTCCTGCGGGACTTGCTCTCGCTCCAAGCCTTGCTCTCTTTCTAGTGGTTTGTTGATGCCATTACCTGTGCCCAAGAGACCATGGACCCATATCTCTATGGATTTCATTTCCGACCTCCCTGTTTCTCAGAGAATGACCGTCATCTGGGTGATTTGCGATAGGTTTTCCAAGATGATACATCTTGTGCCATTACCTAAGTTGCCTTCCTCCTCTGAATTGGTGCCTTTGTTCCTTCAGCACGTGGTTCGTTTACACGGCATTCCTGAGAACATTGTGTCTGACAGAGGTGTCCAGTTTGTTTCCAGATTTTGGAGGACCTTTTGTTCTAAAATTGGTGTTCAATTGTCTTTCTCCTTGGCGTTTCATCCTCAGACCAATGGTCAAACTGAGAGAACAAACCAGACATTGGAGACTTATCTAAGATGCTTTGTGTCTGCTGATCAGGGTGACAGGGTCTCTTTTTTGCCTTTGGCTGAGTTTGCTCTTAATAATAGGGCTAGCTCTGCCACTTTGATGTCTCCATTTTTCTGTAATTCTGGGTTTCACCCTCGATTTTCTTCAGGACAGACGGAGGCTTCTGTCTGTCCAGGTGTTGACTCTGTTGTGGAGCGTATGCAACAGATTTGGGACCAGGTAGTGGAGAGGTTGTCCCTCTCTCAGGAGAGGGCCCAGCGGTTTGCTAACCGGCATAGGACTGATGGTCCTCGGTTTAAAGTGGGGGACTTGGTCTGGTTGTCCTCAAGAAATATTCCTATGAGAGTGGCATCTCCTAAATTTAAGCCTAGGTTCATTGGACCTTATAAGATCATGGAGATTCTTAATCCTGTTTCTTTTCGTTTGCTTCTTCCAGGGACATTTAAGATCCATAACGTGTTCCACAAGTCCTTGTTGAAGAGGTTTGTTGAGCCAGTGGTTCCTACTACTGTGCCTCCTGACCCTGTTTTGGTTGAGGGCAATCTGGAGTATGTGGTTGAGAAAATATTGAATTCTCGTTTTTCTAGACGGAAACTCCAGTATTTGGTTAAATGGAGAGGTTATGGTCAGGAAGACAATTCTTGGGTGTTCGCTTCGGACATCCATGCTAGGAGACTCATCCGTGCGTATCATAGAACTCATCCTGACCGACCTGGTTGCTCAAGTGGGGGTTCGGTGACCCCTCCTCAAGGGGGGGGTACTGTTGTGAATAGGCTGAAGATGAGTTCTGAGCAGAAGCTCCCTCTGGTGGTTACAAACGGTACTGGACTGTCCAGTGAGGATTGGGAATCAGGTGTTACTGACTGGTCTTATATAAGGGAGTCGCCTTCCCATCAGGGTTGCCGGTGATCAATTGTTCTGGTCTCAATCCTTGATTCCTGTTTCCTTGGTAGCCTGCTGTGTCGTGTCTGAATCTCCTGCTAACAGATAAGACATTTTCTTCTTTTTGTTTTTGTGCTTGATTTTTGCATTTTGTCCTGCACTTCTGTGGGGGCCTTCAGGGTCCCTCTGGGGGCTTTTGCCCTCTACATTTCAGTTCAGCCACTGATGTTTGTACATTTGCTTTTTCCAGTTTTTTCAGTGGCTGCTGTTTTGTTTTTGGTTACACCAGAGAACTAATTTAGGTGGTAGAGGTCGTGTGATCTCAGGTGTTTTTGAAATTAGTAGAGTTGGTGCTTTTCAGGGTTTTTTGGGATTGCAGTAAGTGCCCTTCCTATCCTTTTCTATTTAGTAAGTTTGGGCCCCAACGTTTGCTCATACTATTTTCTATCTGTGTCAGTATTTCTTCTTGTCTAACCGCCATTACATGTTTGGGGGCTTTCTATGTTCTTTGGGGATCTGCTCCGGGGCAGATAGCTTTCCTCTTTCTATCTTTAGGTGTAGTTAGTTTCTCAGGCTGTGACGAGGCGTCTAGGACCAACGTAGGAACGCTCCACGGCTGCCTCTAGTTGTGGTGGTTAGTCAGGGTACTGCAGTCTCATAGTTTCCAACTGCTCTGGTGTATTTCCTTTTTGCCTGCTCTCCTCAGCTACCAAATCATAACAGACTGGGTCTCTTTTTTGCCTTTGGCTGAGTTTGCTCTTAATAATAGGGCAAGCTCTGCCACTTTGATGTCTCCATTTTTCTGCAATTTTGGGTTTCACCCTCGATTTTCTTCGGGACAGACGGAGGCTTCTGTCTGTCCAGGTGTTGACTCTGTTGTGGAGCGTATGCAGCAGATTTGGGACCAGATAATGGAGAGGTTGTCCCTCTCTCAGGAGAAGGCCCAGCGGTTTGCCAACCGGCATAGGACTGATGGTCCTCGGTTTAAAGTGGGGGACTTGGTCTGGTTGTCCTCAAGAAATATCCCTATGAGAGTTGCATCTCCTAAGTTTACCCTAGGTTCATTGGACCTTATAATATCATGGAGATTCTTAATCCTGTTTCCTTTTGTTTACTTCTTCCAGGGACATTTAAGATCCATACCGTGTTCCACAAGTCCTTATTGAAGAGGTTTGTCGAGCCAGTGGTTCCTATGGCTGCGCCCCCTGACCCTGTTTTGGTTGAGGACAATCTGGAGTATGTGGTTGAGAAAATATTGGATTCTCGTTTTTCTAGACGGAAACTCCAGTATTTGGTTAAGTGGAGAGGTTATGGTCAGGAGGACAATTCTTGGGTGTTTGCTTCGGACATCCATGCTAGATGACTGATCCGTGCGTATCACAGAGCTCATCCTGACCGACCTGGTTGCACAAATGAGGGTTCGGTGACCCCTCCTCAAGGGGAGGGTACTGTTATGAATGTTTTAGAAATGAATTCTGAGCAGAAGCTCCCTCTGGTGGTTACAAATGGTACTGAACCATTCAATGAGGATTGGCAATCAGGAATCACGTACTGGCTGGATATAAGGGAGGTTTCCCCCCATCATGGTTGCCGGTGATCAATTGTTCTTGTCTCAACGTTGTTTCCTGGTTCACTTGGAAGCTTGCTGAGTCTTGCCTCTTCTCCTGCTCTCAGATAAGATATTTTCTGTTTTTTTGTTTTTGTGCTTGCCATTTGCAATTTTCTCTGCATTTCTGTGAGGTTTGCCAGGTTCCCTCCTCGGGGGCTTGGTCGCCTCTCGGTTCCTCTGGAGCCACTGTTGTTTGTTCATTTGCCTTTTCCATTTTTTTCTGTGGCTGCGGCTTAGTTTTGTTACACCAGAGAACTAATTTAGGTGGTAGAGGTCGTGTGATCTCAGGTGTTTTTGCAATTAGTAGCGTTGGTTTTTTTTAGGGTTTTTTTGGATTGCAGTAAGTATCCTTCCTATCCTTTTCTGTCCAGGCAGATTGGGCCCCAGCGTTTGCTCATACTATTTTCTGTCTGTGTCTGTATTTCCTCTTGTCTAACCACCATTACATGTTTGGGGGCTTCCTATGTTCTTTGGGGATCTGCTCTGGGGCAGATAGCTTTCCTCTTTCTATCTTTAGGTGTAGTTAGCCTCTCAGGCTGTGACGAGGCGTCTAGGACCAACGTAGGAACGCTCCACGGCTGCCTTTAGTTGTGGTGGTTAGTCAGGGTACTGCAATCCAGTAGATCCCAACCTCTCTGGTGTATTGCCTTTTTTGCCTGCTCTCCTCAGCTACCAAAACATAACAGTAGAGGTCAAGATAAGGTCTGGAAGACCAAGCAAAATTTTAGTGAGAGCTGCTTGTAGGATTACTAGAGAGACCAATTGGAACCCCCTCTTGACTGCATAAGACCTTCAGATAGATTTAGAAGACTCTGGGTTAGTTGTACATTGTTCTACTGTTCAGAGACACCTGCACAAATATGGCTTTCATGAAGTCATAAGTAGAAAATCTCTCCTGCATCCTCACCTTAAAATTCAGCATCAAAAGTATGCAAAAGAACATCTAAACAAGCCTAATGCATTGTGGAAACAAGTCCTGTGGACCAATCAGGTTAAAATAGAACTCTTTGGCAACAATGATCAGAGAGAGGTATGTGTGGAGAAAAAATGGCACAGAATTTAAGGAAAATAATATCTTGCCAATTATTAAGCATGGTGGTGAATCGATCATAATTTGGGGTTGTGTTGCAGACAAAGGCATGGAGAACATTTCTCCGGTAGAGATAAGAATGGATTCAATGAAAAGTCAACAAAGTTCTGGTGCAAACATAACACCAGCTGTAAAAAAGCAGAATTTTAAAAAAGGATGGCTTCTACAAATGGATAATGATCCTAAACACTCATCAAAATCTACAATAGACTAACTTAAAAGGCGCAAGCTGATGGTGATGGTTTTACAATGCCCCTCACAGTCCCCTGATCTAAACATCATTGAAAATCTGTGGCTAGAGCTGAAAACACCAGTGCATGCAAGACGACTCAGGAATCTTACAGAGCTGGAAAACATTTCCAAGGAAGAATTGTTAAAAATCCCTCAAATAAGAATTAAAAGACTCTTGTCTGTGTACAAAAAGTGTTTACAAGCTGTGATACTTGCAAGAGGAGGTCCTACTAACCATGCAGGGTGCCCAAACTTTTGCATCGGTCTATTTTCCTTTTTGTAATTTTTAAAATGTAAAAAATGACTATATGCTTCTCACAAAATTAGAATATCATCAAAAAGTTAATTTATTTCAGTTCTTCAATACAAAAAGTGAATCTCATATATTATATAGAGTCATAAACAGAGTGATCTATTTCAAGTGTTTGTTTCTGTTAATGTTGATGATTATGGCTTAGAGCTAGTGATGAGCGAATATACTCCTTACTCGAGATTTGCGGCTGCTAGCCAGCCTGAATACATGAGGGGATTACCTGTTTGTTAGGAAATCCCCACATGTATTCTGGCTGCCTAGCAGCCGCAAATTATTCAGCTATGGTGACAGAAACTAAATCTCTGAGCACATCAAAATACTCGGAGGTCACCCAAGCATGCTCGGGAAATCTCGAGTAACGAGTATACTCGCTCATCACTACTACTACTAGCCAATGAAAACACAAAAGTCATTATCTCAGTAAATTAGAATAATTTTTCAAGCTGGTGTTATAATGTATTTTAAAATCCGAAATGTTGGCCTTCTGAAATGTATGTTCAGTAGATGCAATCAATACTTGGTTGGGGCTCCTTTTGCATGAATTACTGCATCAATGTGTTGTGGCATGGAGGCGATCAGCCTGTGTCACTGCTGAGGTGTTATGGAAGTCCAGGTTGCTTTGATAGCAGCCTTCAGCTCGTATGTGTCATGATCCAGTCCTGGGTTTGTTTTCGGCTGTTTTCTTTCTTGATTGGTCATGTGGGGGTAAATCCCCTCTGCCTTGTCTTGGAGCTGGCTGGGCTATTTCAGTCCTCTCCAGCCTGCGGGCCAGCGTCAGCTATAGTTCATGCTTCCTGGCTAGAGCATCTGACCTGTATACCCTTTTGATCCTTCTGCCCCTGACTTCTCGTACAGTGTATAACTCGGCCTGATCTCTGAACCCCATCTCTTGTTTTCCGTTCCTGATACCGCGCTCCCTGACTGGTTTTGACTCTCTGGCTTATACCCCGACTACGTCTCATGTTTTGGATACCACGTTCCCGTTAGGCTTTGACTTCTGGCTTGTCTCTGACTTCGTGCTTGCTGTGACCTTTGGTACTTCTGCTCCTGACTGTGTATTACTCGGCTTGTTTGACCACTCTTTCATTACCTGTTACACCTGTGCTGCTGCTCAGTGTTGCTACTCGGTGTTTGTGCAACCTCTCTTCCCTCACCAGCTCCCCCTGGTAGAGGTTGTGCTATACTGCACTGCAGCAGAATTACAGTCTGCATTGTTGGGTCTGGTGTCTCTCATCTTCCTCTTGACAATACCCCATAGATTCTTTATGGGGTTATGGTCAGGCGAGTTTGCTGTACAGTCAAGCATAGTGATACTGTTGTTTTTAAGCCAGGTATTGGTACTTTTGGCAGTGTGGACAGGTGCCAAGTCCTGCTGGAGAATGAAATTTCCATCTCCAAAAAGCTTGTCAGCAGAGGGAATCATGAAATGCTCTAAAAGTTCCTGGTAGACAGCTGCGCTGGCTTTGATCTTGATAAAACACAGTGGACCTACACCAACAGATGACATAGCGCCCCAAACCATCACTGATTGTGGAAACTTCACACTAGACCTCAAGCAGGTTGGATTGTGTGCCTCTCCACTCTTCCTCCGGACTCTGGGACCTTGATTTCCAAATGAAATGCTAAATTTACTTTAATCTGAAAACAACACCTTGGATCACCGAGCAACATTCCAGTTCTTTTTCTCCTTGTCCCAGGTAAGACGCTACTGACGTTGTCTATTGGTTATGAGTGGCTTGACAGAAGGAATGCGATACTTGTAGCCCATGTCATGCATACGTCTGTGTGTGTTGGCTCTTGAAACAATGACTCCAGCAGCAGTCCACTCCTTGTGAATCTCCCCCAAATTTTTAAATTGCCTTTTCTTAACAATCCTTTCAAGGCTGCGGTTATCTCGGTTGCCTGTGCAGCTTTTTCTACCACACTTTTTCCTTCCACTCAACTTTCCATTAATATGCTTGGATACAACACTCTGTGAACAGCCAGCTTATTTAGCAATGACCTTTTGTGGTTTACCCTTCCTTGTGGAGTGTTTCAATGACTGCCTTCAGGGCATTTGTCTAGTCAGCAGTAGTGATGGGCGAGTAGCATCGTTGCTCGGGTCTCCCCGAGCGTGCTCGGGTGATCTCCGAGTATTTTGGCGTGCTCGGAGATTTAGTTTTCGTCGTCTCAGCTGCATGATTTGCGGTTGCTAGACAAGCAGAATACATGTGGGAATTTCCTAACAAACAGGCATTCCACACATGTAATCAGCCTGTCTAGCTGTTGCAAATCATGCAGTTGAGAAAACGAAAACTAAATCTCCGAGCACGCCAAAATACTCGGATACCACCAGAGCATGCTCGGGGAAACACCGCAGAAGAAATGCTAGCACAGGCTTCCAGTATTCGTTGTTTCAGATGCTGCACATCTCGTATCTTCACAGCATAGACAATTGCCTTCATATACGAGATGTGCAACATCTGAAACAACGGATACTGGAAGCCTGTGCTAGCATTTCTTCTGTGGTGTTGCTATCAGTGTGTCAAGAGTGGGAGAAGAGGGTTGCATTGACAATCCAACACAATGGGTAGCACTTTGAACACATTTTATAAGTGGTCATAAACTTGTAAATAACTCATGAAAGAATAAAGTTAGGTTAAAACCAAGCACACCATTGTTTTTCTTGTGAAATTCTCAGTAAGTTTGATGTGTCACATGACCCTCTTCCCATTGGAAAAAGTAAAGTTGGGTTCAAAATGGCTGTCATGGTCGCCACCCATCTTGAAAAGTTTTCCCCCTCCCATATACTAATGTGCCACAAGCACGAAGTTGATATCACCAACCATTCCCATTTTATTTAGGTGTATCCATATAAATCTCCCACCCTGTATATATACATACATATATATGTATGTATATATATACAGTACAGACCAAAAGTTTGGACACACCTTCTCATTCAAAGATTTTTCTGTATTTTCATGAATATGAAAACTGTAGAATCACACTGAAGGCATCAAAACTATGAATTAACACATGTGGAATTATACATTACACTTTATAAAAAAGTGTGAAACAACTGAAAATATGTCTTGTATTCTATGTTCTTCAAAGTAGCCACCTTTTGCTTTGATTACTGCTTTGCACGCAGAAAAGGTGAACGGATGGACTCTACATGCCTGGTTCCCACCGTGAAGCATGGAGGAGGTGGTGTGAAGGTGTGGGGGTGCTTTGCTGGTGACACTGTTGGGGATTATTCAAAATTGAAGCGGTGAGCGGTCCAGCTCACCCCAAACCATCTCGATTATGTTCAGGTCTTGTGACTGTGGAGGCCAGGTCATCTGGCGTAGCACCCCAACACTCTCGTTCTAGGTCAAATAGCCCTTACACAGCCTGGAGGTGTGTTTGGGGTCATTGTCCTGTTGAAAAATAAATGATGGTTCAGCTAAACGCAAACCGGATGGAATAACATGCTGCTGCAAGATGCTGTGGTAGCCATGCTGCTTCAGTATGCCTTCAATTTTGAATAAATCCCCAACAGTGTCATCAGCAAAGCACCCCACACCATCACACCACCTCCTCCATGCTTAATGGTGGGAACCAGGCATGTAGAGTCCAACCGTTCACCTTTTCTGCGTGCAAAGCAGTAATCAAAGCAAAAGGTGGCTACTTTGAAGAACCTAGAATATAAGACATATTTTCAGTTGTTTCACACTTTTTTGTAAAGTGTAATGTATAATTCTACGTGTTAATTCATAGTTTTGATGCCTTCAGCGTGATTCTACAATTTTCACACTCATGAAAATACAGAAAAATCGTTGAATGAGAAGGTGTGTCCAAACTTTTGGTCTGTACTGTGTATATATATATATATATATATATATATATATATATATATATATATATATATATATATAGAGAGGTCTGGCAAAAATTAAGAGACCACTGCAAAATGTTCAATTTGTCTGAATTTTCTCTTTATAGGTATATTTTCGAGTAAAATGTAAATTGCTCTTTTATTCTGTAAACTACTGACAACATGTCTCCGAATTTCCAAGCAATACATTTTGTATTTATTTTCAGAAAATGAGAAATGTTCAAATTAGCAAAAAAAATGAAGTGCTTGCAGACCTCAAATAATGCTAAGAAAACAAGTTCATAATCATTTAGAAACAACAATACTAATGTTTTAACTCAGGAAGAGTTCAGAAATCAATATTTTGTTGAATTACCATGATTTTTAATCACAGCTTTCATGCGTCTTGGCATGATTTCCACCAATCTTTCACACTGCTTTTAGGTGACCTTATGCCAGTCTTGGTACAAAAATTTAAGCAGTTCTTCGTTTGATGGCTTGTGACTATCCATCTTCCTCTTGATTACATCCCAGAGGTTTTCAATGGGGTTCAGGTCTAGAGATTGGGCTGGCCATGACAGGGATTTGATGTGGTGGTCCTTCATCTACACATTGATTGACCTAGCTATGTGGCATGGCACATTGTCCTGCTGGAAAAACAGTCCTCAGAGTTGGTGAACATTGCCTGAGCAGAAGGAATCAACTGTTTTTCAAGGATACCCTTGTATGCGGCTTTATTCATACATCCTTCGCAAAGATTAACCTGCTCAATTCCAGCCTTGCTGAAGCATCCCCAGATCATCACCGATCCTCCACCAAATTTCACTGTGGGTGCAAGACACTGTGGCTTTTACGCCTCTCCAGGTCTCCGTCTAACCATTAGACGACCAGGTGTTGGGCAAAGCTGAAAATTAGACACATCAGAGAACGTTGCCTTACTCCAGTCCTCTATGGTCCAATCCTTATGGTCTTTGGCAAACTTCAGCCTGGCTCTCATTTGCGTCTCATTGATGAAAGGCGTTTTTCTAGCTTTACATGACTTGAGCCCTGCCTCTAGGACCTGTTACGAACTGTTCTTGATGTGCACTTCACCCCAGCTGCCATTTGCCATTCCTTTTGTAGGTCACTTGATGTCATCCTGCTGTTGCTGAGTGACATTCGAATAAGATGATGGTCATCCGGGTCAGTGGAGAGTCATTTTTACCCTCTGCCGGTCTGTAGCTTTGTTGGCCCCAATGTCTGCTGTTTGACCTTTTGTAATGGACTGCCGTCTTAGAAATTTTAAGGATGGAGGCAACGTGACGCTCACTGTATCCCTCAGCTAGTAAAGCCAGAATTGAGCCCTTCTTTTCCTCACTCAAGACTTTTCTTTTCAACTCCTTTGGGATGATTAAAAGTTATTTTTTCATTCCTATTACTTTTGGGATATTCTAGCACTTGTTTTGCCATCCAGCTTGTCCTGTTGCAAGAGGATTGTGAACACCACAGCAGTGTTTTTTTATACTTTCCTTTGTTAAATAAGATTTGGTTCAGTTGATCACCTAATCAGAAGCACATTTAATAGAATGAGGTGTACTCTGGTTGGAAATCATCAGACACTGGAATGGAATGGCTGTCGGACATGTAGAGAAGCTGATTTTGCAGTGGTCTCTTAATTTTTGCCAGAGCTGTGTGTGTAAATATATATATATATATATATATATATATATATATATATATATATATATATTTACAGCGAAAAAACAAGGGAACTGTGTTATCTTTAACTTTAGGCCGTTTAGAGAGCATTTATCTTCAACTTGCTTACCTGTTCACAGGGTGCCCAAAGTTTTACATGCCACTGTATTGTGAGCCTCTGTTTTATGTTACCCCATGTCAGCTTTTCATAGGATGCACTTTATGTGAATGTATGTTCTGTTCTCTCAATTATTGTCCAGGCATTAGGTTGAAGAACCTTCTGGCTCCAGATTCAGATTCTCTTGGCTGAGGTGTTGGTACGTGTGTGTCCAGCAAGTTGTATGGCTCAGTCTTCACTATACTGTTTAGTTTATATCACACATCATTACTGAGCACGATTCTCTAAACTTGTGGAGTAAAAATCAGAATAGAAGCGGGAGCTAGACTTTATTATTAATAAATTACCTTATATACTCGAATATAAGCCGAGATTTTCAGCCCATTTTTAGGGCTGAAAGTCCCCCTCTCGGCTTATATTCGAATCATATACCAGGGGGTCGGCGGAGGAGGAGGAGCGCAGCTGTTCTATATACTCACCCTTCCGCCGGCGCGGTCTCTGCAGCCCCTGCACTTCTCCCACGGTCCCGGCGCCAGTATTCAGCCTTCAGTGTTACCGCTCATTAAAGTCATGAATATGCACATATTCATGACTTTAATGAGCGGTAACACGTGACCGCTGAACACTGGCGCCGGGACCGTGGGAGAAGAGCAGGGCAGAGACGCGCCAGCGGAATGGTAAGTATAAGCAATACTTACCTGCCCCGTTCCGCTGTGTCCTCGGGTCCTCTTGCTGTTATGATCAGGCAGAGGGCGCGATGACGTAGTTACTGTGCGCAGCGCCCTCTGCCTGTTCATTGACTGCTGGAGGACCCGGAAGACGGCGGCGAGCAGCGGTGACAGGTAAATGTCGCTGGTGCCGGGGCCCTGAGCGATCTGTGACACCGGCACCTGTCCCCCATAGCGCGCTGGTGTCCCCGCCTGCTCAGGATACCGGCACCTGGCCCCCCAGCAACGAGAGGTGAGTATACCTTTTTTTTTTTTTTCGGTTGCAGCAGCAATTGAGGCCTATACTGTGGAGCATCTATGGGGGCATAATCTATGGGTCATTATCTATGGGGGAATAATCTATGGGGGAATAATCTATGGGGCATTATCTATGGGGGCATAATCTATGGGGCATTATCTATGGGGGCATAATCTATGGGGCATTATCTATGGGGCATTATCTATGGGGCATTATCTATGGGGGCATAATCTATGGGGCATTATCTATGGGGGCATAATCTATGGGGCATTATCTATGGGGCATTATCTATGGGGCATTATCTATGGGGCATTATCTATGGGGGCATAATCTATGGGGCATTATCCATGGGGGCAAAATCTATGGGGCATTATCTATGGGGCATTATCTATGGGGGCATAATCTATGGGGCATTATCTATGGGGGAATAATCTATGGGGGAATAATCTATGGGGCATAATCTATGGAGCATCTATGGGGGCATAATACATGGGCAGCATATAGGGCATAATCTCATTTTCCACCCTAGGCTTATACTCGAGTCAGTAAGTTTTTCCAGTTTTTTGTGGCAAAATTAGGGGGGTCGGCTTATACTCGGGTCGGCTTATACTCGAGTATATACGGTAATAAGAGGCAGGATGCTGAGCGTGTGGGGAAAAAAGTATTTACATGTACACAGAAATGTAGCATTTCAATCTCCAGTAAGAGTCTTTGACAAATAAAGATACTAATTGACAGAGTAATTTGCATATAAACAGACCATTTAAAGCGTATGGAGGATCGTTCACCATATTTTTCATGTTGAACTAACTGCCTGATTTAATAGTGTCTGCAAAATATGTGTCCCCTAATATATTAATTTTAACTTATTCCAAGTGGGTGCTATCAGGAAAAAAAAAATGCTTTCCAGAGATGTGTCACTATGACATTGATGGCTGCTGTGCTCAACTCGTAATCACTGTGTAATGAGATCAGAGATTGTTCACATTATATGAACAATGGGACATAATGACAGTCCTGATCTCACTGCAGAGCTATTACAAGTTGCCTGAGCATAGCAGACATAAGTGTGATTACTGACATATAACAGGCAGTATGAGTGGAGGAGTAGTACAGCAGACCTGACAGTGATGAGAGGAGTAGACCTGATGCAATGGTTTGAAATGTGACACAGCTAAACTCAGCAGCACAGCCTCTCCCCCACACTGACTCATGCAGAAGGTTAGATAAGCAGAAGAGCTGTAGCATTACATCTCACACAATAAGAAACCTATTCTAAGCTATGGTAGGGTGCGTGTTCTTCTTTCCTTTTAAGTGTTGCTGCCTGCTTATTATTGGAGAACAAGAAAAACAATTACAGTAAGGATAATTATCCAAGTATTAAAACTTCTATGAAAAATCCATCATTTGAATACATAGAATGCAGGAGATATAGGTGGGAATGAAGTGATCGTGCTTCCCTCTTCACCTTCTTTAAAAGAACTTCTGAACAGAAACCCCTGATGAAATAGAGGGGAAACTTGTTGGAATGAAATATGATTCGTAGCCCCTTCTAATCAGAATATCATATGAGCATGCAGTGGGAAAGAGGGACTGTCTCCTAATGTAATGTTTATTCAGCTGTTGCTATTGATATGTGCCTTAATCATTTACTGCCAGTCTTTACATTTGTTTTTATTATTTTATCTGCTTATTTGTATATTTTTCATTATACTGGTCATAGACTGCATGCTATTCTGTCTACCTATTGTATTATTGAATATCAGCCTGCATGTACTCTATTTTAATATTGAATATCAGCCTGCATGTACTTAGTTCTCACTAAGGAAAGAATAGTGGAAGACAACATGGAGTGGGGGCATCACTTCATGTCTTTTGGTAGGGCTCCAACCCTGTAGTCAGGTAGGAACAGGAGTAAACAGGAGTAATATCAGTAAGGACTTGCATGTGGGGTACAAAGAGGTTATATATCTCTCATTTGCTAAGAGGTATTAATTAATTAAATGATTTTGGTACCTCTTAGTTATGGTTTAAATACATAATAATAAAAGGTGAAAGTTTTTTTCATAGAAGTTGTGGTTATTATTGGGCAACATCATACAGGAGGAAGAAGTACACTACCCCAATGAAAACAATCTGATTGCACCCACCCACTCCGTTACAGAGAGTCATTACTAAAAAACAAAACAATATTTTATTCCGCTCTGCTTCCACTATTACATCTGTTGTCCAGTTCGACTTTCAAAATTTAGTGAAAATCCTATTTAACTAATGATATGTGAATAGTATAATGTCTGCATACATATTTGTGACATAATTAGCCCCAGCATTTACAGGTATATCCATATGAAAAAATTTGTTCCCAAATTAAAATATACAGTGACATGTAAAAGTTTCGGCACCCATGGTCAAAATGACTGTTAGTGTGAACAGTTAAGCAAGTTCAAGGTAAAATGATCTCTAAGGCTAAGTGCACACGTTCAGGAATATTTGCGTTTTTTTCACGTTTTTTTCCGCTATTTTCCGCGGTAAAAACGCGAAAAAAACGCAAGCATTAAGCATCCTATACATGTTAATTGATTCCGCATGTTTTGGCCACATGTTGCGTTTTTTTCCGCGAAAAAAACGCTTCGCGGAAAAAATAGCAACATGTTCATTAATTTTGCGGAATGTAAGCGGTTCATGTGCGATGGTACCCAGGGTCTGAAGGAGAGGAGACTCTCCTCCAGGCCCTGGGTACCATATCCCTGGTAAAACAATAATTAAAATAAAAAATAATGATATTCTCACCTTCCGGCGGCCCCCGCAGCCTTCCCGCCTTCAGCGACGCTCCCGGTCCCAGGAGTCCTTTGCGAGAATCACCCAGATGGCGTAGCGGTCTCGCGTGATGCTACGTCATCTGGGGTGATTTGTCGCAAAGGACTCCTGGGAACGGGAGTTGCCGGGAGCGTCGCTGAGAGGCGGGAAAGCTGCGGGGGATGCCGGAAGGTGAGAATATCATTATTTATTATTTTTTTTATTATTTTTACATTAGATCTTTTTACTATTGATGCGGCATAGGCGGCATCAATAGTAAAAAGTTGGTCACACGTGTCAAACACTATGTTTGACTCATGTGACCAACCTGTCAGTTTTCTAAGCGATGCTACAGATCGCTAGGAAAACGCTAGCATTCTGCAAGCTAATTACGCTTGCAAAATGCTAGTTTCTGGCGGGAATACGCATACAAAAAAAATGCGTATTTCCCGCGGGAGAAGTGCTGGATTGCCGCGGAAATTTCCGCGGCAATTCCGCAACGTGTGAACTTAGCCTAAAAGGACTTAAGTTAAAGGTGACACATTTCCTTTGTACTTTAGGCAACAAAAATATTTTCATCTATTACATTTTAACCCCTTAACCCCCAAGGGTGGTTTGCACGTTAATGACCGGGCCAATTTTTACAATTCTGACCACTGTCTATGAGGTTATAACTCTGGAACGCTTCAACGGATATTCGCGATTCTGAGACTGTTTTCTCGTGACATATTGTACTTCATGATAGTGGTAAAATTAATTCGATATAACTTGCGTTTATTTTTGAAAAAAATGCAAATATGGCGAAAATTTTGAAAATTGTGCAATTTTCAAACTTTTAATTTTTATTCCCTTAAAACAGAGAAATATGTCACACAAAATAGTTAATAAATAACATTTCCCACATGTCTACATCAGCACAATTTTGGAACCAATTTTTTTTTTGTTAGAAAATTATAAGGGTTATAAGTTGACCAGCAATTTCTCATTTTTACAACAAAATTTACAAAGCCATTTTTTTAGGGACCACCTCACATTTGAAGTCACTTTGAGGGGTCTATATGGCAGAAAATACCCAAAAGTGACACCATTATAAAAATTGCACCCCTCAAGGTACTCAAAACCATATTCAATAAGTTTATTAACCCTTCAAGTGCTTCACAGGAGCTGAAGCAACGTGGAAGGAAAAAATTAATATTTAACTTTTTAGTCCTAAAAATTATCTTTTATAAACTTTTTTTTATTTTCACAAGTGTAAAAGGAGAAAATGGACAGTTAAAGTTGTTGTGCAATTTCTCATGAGTACGCCAATACCCCATATGTGGGGGAAAACCACTGTTTGGGCACACGGTAGAGCTCGTAAAGGAAGGAGCGCCATTTGACTTTTTCAAACCAAAATTGGCTGGAATTGAGATTGGACGCCATGTCGCGTTTGGAGAGCCCCTGATGCGCCTAAACAGTGGAAACCCCCACAAGTGACACTATTTTGGAAACTAGACCCCCTATGGAACTTATCTAGATCTGTTGTGAGCACTTTGAACCCCCAAGTGTTTCACAAAAGTTTATAATGCCTGGGTGTTAAAAAAATAATAATTTTCCACAAAAATGATTTTTTAGTCCCAAATTTTTGATTTTTCCCAAGGAAATTGGACCCCAAAAGTTGTCCAATTTGTCCTGAGTACGCTGATACGAAATACAGTACAGACCAAAAGTTTGGACACACCTTCTCATTCAAAGATTTTTCTGTATTTTCATGACTATGAAAATTGTAGAATCACACTGAAGGCATCAAAACTATGAATTAACACATGTGGAATTATACATTACACTTTACAGAAAAATGTGAAACAACTGAAATTTTGTCTTATATTCTAGGTTCTTCAAAGTAGCCACCTTTTGCTTTGATTACTTCTTTGCACGCAGAAAAGGTGAACGGATGGACTCTACATGCCCGGTTCCCACCTTGAAGCATGGAAGGGGTGGTGTGATGGTGTGGGGGTGCTTTGCTGGTGACACTGTTGGGGATTTATAACGTACAGCCGTAAAAAACAAAAAAAATCATTTTTTTTTTACAAAAATGATATTTTTGCCCCCAATTTTTTATTTTCCCAAGGGTAACAGAAGAAATTGGACCCAAAGATTTATTGTGCAATTTGTCCTGAGTACGATGATATCCCATATGTGGGGGTAAACTACTGTTTGGGCGCATGGCAGAGCTCAGAAGGGAAGGAGCACCGTTTGACTTTTTCATCGCAGAATTGGCTGGAATTGAGATCAGACGCCATCTCGCGTTTGGAGAGCCCCTGATGTGCCTAAACAGCGGAAACCCCCCTATTCTAACTCCAACCCTAACCCCAACACACCCCTAACCCTAGTCACAACCCTAACCATAACCCTAACCATAAACCTAACCCTAACACACGCCTAATCCTAATCCCAACCCTAACCCTAATCCTAACTTTAGCTGCAACCCTTACCCTAATGGGAAAATGGAAATAAATTCATTTTTTTAATTTTATTATTTTTCCCTAACTAAGGGGGTGATAAAGGGGGGTTTGATTTACTACTTATGGTGGGTTTTTATGATTGGCAGCTGTCATGCTAAAAGACGCTTTTTATTGCAAAAAATAGTTTTTGCATCACCACATTTTGGCCCACAGAGTCATTTGAGGTTTTATTTTTTGCGGTACGAGTTGATGTTTTTATTGGTACAACTTTTGAGCACGTGACATTTTTTGATCGCTTTTTATTTCGATTTTTGGGAGGTTAGAATAAACAAAAATCAGCAATTCATTAATTTCTTTTGGGGGGGCGTTTATACCGTTCCGCGTGTGGTAAAATTGATAAAGCAGTTTTATTCTTCGGGTCAGTACGATTACGACGATACCTCATTTATATAATTTTTTTATTTTGGCGCTTTTATGCAATAAGAAATTTTATATAAAAAATAATTATTTTTGCATCGCTTTATTCTGCGAGCTATAATTTTTTTATTTTTTCGCTGTTGTATGGCGGCTTGTTTTTTGCGGGACAAGATGACGTTTACAGCGGTACCATGTTTATTTATATCCGTCTTTTTGATCGCTTGTTATTCCACTTTTTGTTCGGCGGTATGATGATAAAGCATTGATTTTTTGCTTTTTAAATTATTTTAAGGGTTTCACAAAAGGGGTTAATTAGTGGGACAGTTCTATAGGGCGGGTCTTTATGGATGCGGCGATACCAAATATGTGAACTTCTATTGTTTCGTTTTTTTTATTTACAGGAAGAAATGAATTTATTGGGGAATATTTTTTTTTTTTTGGAATTTTTTTTTTACACTTTCTATTTTTATTTTTTTAACTTTTATACTTTGTCCCAAGGTGGGGCATTACAGTATAGGGTCAGATCGCTGGTCTCACAGTGTGCACAGCACTCTGTGAGACCAGCGATCTCACAGGCAGTGCTGCAGGCTTCCTCAGTGCCTGCTCTCAGCAGGCACTGAGGAAGCCGCCTCCCTGCAGGACCCCGCGGCCATCTTGGATCCGGGGCCTTGCAGGGAGGAAGGCCTCAGAACAGCGCGATCATATCGCGATGTTCTGAAGGCCTCAGGGGAGCACGCAGGGAGCCCCCTCCCTGCGCGATGCTCCCCTGTGCCCCCGGTACACCGCGATCATGTTTGATCACGGTGTGCCAGGGGTTAATGTGCCGGGAGCAGTCCGTGACCGCTCCTGGCACATAGTGCCAGGTGTCAGCTGTGATAATCAGCTGACACCCGGCGACGATCAGCTGCGCTCCCCCGGGAGCTCAGCTGATCACCTTGGACGTACTATCCTGTCCCTGGGAATTAAGTCCCAGGTCACATGGACGGGATAGTACGTCCGATGACAGAAAGGGGTTAAAAATTACAAAAAGAAAAGTGGACCAATGCTAAAGTTTGCACACGCTGCATGGTTAGTACTCGAACCCTCTTTTGCAAGTATCACCGCTTGCAAACACTTTTTGTTGCCAGCCAAGTCTTTTCTTTTTTGTTCCAGGGAGTTTCAACCATTCTGCCTTGGAAAATTCTTCCAGTTCAGTGATATTCCTCGGTGGTCTTGCATGCACTGCTATTTAGAGGTCTAGCCAAAGATTTTCAATGATTTTCAGATCAGGGGACTGTGAGGGCCATTGTAAAACATTCAGTTTGCGCTTTTAGAGGTAGTCTATTGTGGATTTTGACATGTGTTTAGGATCAATATTCAATTGTAGAAGCCGTCCTGTTTTCCACTTCAGCTTTTCTTTGCAGATGATGTTATGTTTGCATCAAGAATTTGTTGAAATTTTATTGAATTAATTTTTCCCTGTACCCATGAAATGTTCCCCATGCCATTGGCTGCACCACAACCCCAAGGCATGATTGATCCCCTTCCATACTTAAAGGTGTTGTCCACTACTAGGACAACTACTTCTTGATCTAAATATTTGGCCCCAATAAAATTAAAAAGCTTATACTCCCCTCCTGTGCTGGTGCCATTCCAGAGGTGTTGGCATTCTCAGTGCCGGGGCTCTTTTTGTTGTATGACACATGGTTCCCAGCGTCCAATCAGCAATGGCATCACTAAGTGGACAAACCCTTAAATGGTTGGCGAGATTTTCTTTTCCTGAATTTCAGTGCCTTTTTTTCTCCACACATATCATTGATCATTGTTGCTAAATAGATCTATTTTAACCTGATCGGTCCACGGGACTTGTTTCCAAAATATATCAGGCTTGTTTAGATGTTCTTCTGCATACATCTGACCCTGAATTTTATGTTGAGGACACAGCAAAGGTTTTCTTCTGATGACTTTTCCATGAAGTCCATATTTGTGCAGTTGTCACTGAAGAGTAGAACAATGTACCACAACGCCAGAGTCTGCTAAACATTTCTGAAGGTCTTTTGCAGTCAAGTGGGGTTTCTAATTTGCCTCTCTAGCAATCATACGACCAGCTCTCACTGAAATTTTGCTACTTCTTCCAGACCTTATCTTGACCTCGACTGCTCCGGTTAACTGCCATTTCTTAATTACATTTTGAAACTGAGTAAAGGGCAACATGAAAACGCTTTGCTATCTTCTTATGGCCTTCTCCTGCTCTGCGGGCCTCCACCATTTTCATTTTCAGAGTACTAGGCAGCTGCTTAGAAGAACCCATGGCTGCTGTTTTTTGGTACAAGGTGAGAGGCAGCTGGGTTTTTTTTAAAGTTGCTAAATTTGCATCGCTGATAATAAGCCATAACCCTAAAAAGCTAAATAAGGTCTGAAACCTTGGTCAAAGTTATCTGAGCACAAAAATTTCCAAGGGTAGCCAAAATTTAGCATTGGCCCATTTTCCTTTTTGTAATATTTAAACCGTGAAAGATGAATATATATATATATATATATATATATATATATATATATATATATATATATAATATCGTATTTTGCGGATTATAAGACACACTGGTTTATAAAACACACCCCAAATTTTAGGGAGGAAAATAATGTTTTTTTTAAATAAAATTGTGCGTGTTATAATTGGCTTTATGGTAGCTTACCTAGGGGGCAGCAGTGGTGGAGTGGGGTCCCAGGTGGCAGGGTTGCTGGTGGCTGAGGCAGAAGATGCTGCAGGCTCCAGGCTGGTAGGATGGGGTGTTCTGTGGTGGCAGGAGTTGGGCCTTGGCTGCAGTCCCCAGGCTGGTACAACCAGGTGTTCATCGGTGCAGGGGCTCTGCCGACATTTTGTGACAGCCCGGAGCCCCACACCTTCCATACTTTCTAATGCGGTGGACTTCGGGTAAATGGCCGTCGGAGGCGGCGCATGCGCAATTGAGATCTCAGGAGCCGAAATTTCAATTTGCGCATTCACCGCTTTCTGTGGCCACTTTCCCGGAGTCCACCTCATAAAAGAGTATGGAAAGTGCAAGGCTCTGGGCTTTCACAAAATGACGGTGAAGCCCCCACACCGCCGAACACCTTGTTGTACCAGCCTGGGGCCCGCAGCCAAGGCCCAACTAATGCCTCCGCCGCTGCTAGAAGATTCCAGCAGCGACCCTGGAACCCAGCTCCACACCAGCCGTTAAGCTCCATTGCAGCTACATTTCGGATTATAAGTTTCACCCCATTTTCCCCCGATGTTTTTGGGGAAAAGTGCATCTTATACTCTGAAAAATACTGTTTTTTTTTCCTTAAATTACAATGGAACAATTAGGCCTTTGAGAGATCATTTCTTCTTCAACTTGCTTGACTATTCACAATATTAGTAATTTTGACCAGGGGTGCCTAAACTTTTACATGCATCGGTTCGTGAATAGGAAACCAATCACAACTGATCAAGTGAATGACTTTGAGAAAACATCAGCTGTGTTCGTTCAAGGAGAAACTTTATAACAGAAAAAAATACCACAATTTTAACCTTTCTTTAACCTATTCATTAAAAATGTAATTGAAACAAACATATTAGAAACAAAGTTGGTTACTCAAATTTTGTAAAAGTGCCAACAATTTTGTCCGGCCCATTTGTGAGGTTTTATGTGAAATTATGTCCAATATGCCTTTTTTTATGCTGTTTTTTGTCTTCTTTCAGGACACACAAATGAAATAAACACGTGTATTACAAAATGTGTAATTGCAATAATTTTCTGGGAGAAATACTTCATTTTCAGGAACAATTTCAAGGGTGCCAGCACTTTCTTCCATGACTGTGTGTATATATAGATCAGTGCAAAAGACGTACTCACTGGTAAACCATCAGTGCATATAGCATTCAGAAATATGACACGTTTTGGCTCAACACAAGCCTTTCTCAAACAACGGGTGTGTGTATATATAAATATATATACAGTATATATTTATATTTTAGTGCCTTTGAAAAGTATTCATGCCCCATGAACATTTTTTCACGTTACACCCACAAACTTAATTGTATTTTATCTGGATTTTTATGCCATATATTATCACAAATTAGCAAGTAATTATGAAATGTAAATGGTACATTGTAGACAATAAAAATAGTACAGAATAACCATAACTGAACAGATATCAAAAGGAAATATAGGAGGCATGAAAGATAAATAGTAAAAACTGCTTATATCGTAAGGTTTAGCTGGTCACCAGCCAATGTGTGTACAGTACAGACACAGAGGGCTATTAACCCCATAACGACCGCCTATACGCCTTTTAACGGTGTTAAGGGTACTTATTCCTCAGCACCGCTTTTTAACGGCGCTGAGAAATAAAGTTATAGTGCCTCCAGCGTTGGAAAATCTCCACTGTCTCAGCCCTGGAGAACATGATTTGGGTCGGTTTTTACCGTCCCCAGTGTTTCAATTGCCGTTATTCACCGAATAACGGCGACTGCAAAAAAAAAAGTGCCAATTTCCCATTTATTTCTCTCTCCTCTGATATGATCTAGCACATCAGAGGAGAGAGCTATGGGGTCCCCCGAGCCCCCGACGTACTTGCGGTGTCCCCCAGCCCTCTGCACTTACTTCCCAGAAAAAAAATGGCTGGTGCAGTGCGCACGCCGAGATCTGCCGGCCGGCACCCTTCAACAATATGAGATTTCTCCTATTGGTTCATTTTGATCACAGTGATCAAAATAAAAAAAAATTGCACAACCCTTGTGGAAATAAAAAAGTTTGCGTCTAAAGTAATTTTTTTGTGAAAAAAGTAAAATGTAAATTTTTTACTTCCACACTGTTTTAGTTCTCGTGAAGCACTTGATGGGTTAATTACCTTCTTGAATGTGGTTTTGAGCACCTTGCAGTTTTTAGAAAGGTGTCACTTTTGGGTATTTTCTGTCATATTGACCCCCCAAACTCACTTCAAATGTGAGGTGGTCCCCAAAAAAATTGGTTTTGTAAATTTTGTTGGAAAAATGAGAAATCGCTGGTCAACTTTTAACAGTTATAACTTCCTAACGAAAAAAAAATGTGTTTCCAAAATTGTGCTGATGTAAAGTAGACATGTGGGAAATGTTATTTATTAACTATTTTGTGCGATATGACTCTCTGATTTAAGGGCACAAAAATGAAAAGTTTTCATTTTTGTCAAATTTTTGTTTTTTTCATAAATAAATGCAAGTCATATCGAATAAATTTTACCACTAACATGAAGTCCAATATGTCACGAAAAAACAATCTCAGTATCAGTTGGATACGTTGAAGCTTTCCAGAGCTATAACTTCATAAAGTGACAGTGGTAAGAATTGTAAAAAGTGGCTTGGTCATTAAGTACCAAATTTACTCTGTCACTAAGGGGTTAAGTGCATGGAGGGTGTGTAAACAGATGCTAAGAGGGTCCTGATTTGAACGAAAATTTTGTAAGGGCAAAACAATAGTTAGATAAATAAGGTAAGATGATAGGCCAGTCTATAGAAATGTGTTTTTAGGCCACTCTTAAAACTGTGGGTATTGGGAGTTAATTGAATGGTCTTGGGTTGTGCATTGCAGGGAGTAGGCGCAGCACATGAGCGGTGCAAAGCTGGTAGAGACATACCCCAAAAGACGCACTAGAAATTACAGCAAAAGGTGGTCCTACAAAATATTGACTGAGGTGAACTGCATACAAATGCACTTCACTATTTTTAGATTTATGTTTTTAAATAATTAAAAAAACATGTAGGATTTCCTTTACACTTCACAAATCCTTGCTGCTTTGTGTTGGTATATCACTTTAAATTCCAGAAAATACACATAAGTTTATAGGTGTAACATGAAAAAATGTGGAAAAGGTCACAGGACATGAATACTTTTTCAAGGCACTGTGTATATATAATGTGTATGTGGGGCAATGCTGCGGTCCCATGACTGGGAGTAGGGGTTTCCCAGCGGTGTGAGGCTGCAGGCCCTAGACTTCAAGAAAATATCCGAGGCAGCAACGGAGTCCATTGATTTTCAGGTGGTGGGCTTCTGGAAAATGGCCGCCACAGGCAGCGCATGCGCAGACTGAGTTCTCGGCTCGTTATTGTATTAGTATGTACTGTGCAAATGAACACTTCTGCAGGATTTTGTCTCCCCCTTGGAGACAGCTCAGAGCTCTGCTCAGGAGAGAAACGGCCCTGGTCTAATGCATGGTAAGTATGTGACTTTTCTAAAAATGTAAATCAGCCTGCAGAGGTGTCAGTGATGCGTATGTAGGCGTTATTGCGACGTCTCACCTTGTGAAGAGATCGGGTCAGTATTGAGCATGAACACATCAATTTGCCTGTTTCCCTGTTTTCTTCACTCACTGGTCCATGCTTTACAATGGGAGAATTGATTCACCTGTTCTTCTAAAAAATTTGCCAGATGTGACATACAAACATGTTTAAATAATTCAATAATGCATCCCATTGAGCTTTGAATTAGCAAAACACAAATGTTCCTTTCCTCCACCATCAGGCGCCTGAACTTTACTTCACATAGTCCTCAACAGACACACATAAGAGGAGCTGTGACAGATTTTACCTCTATAGCTGTTTCTTCTAGCCTTCTGTTCTTCCTGCTGCTCCATAATACACTGGAATCCATCTTAAATTGCTTCATACATCCTTCAGGAAGACCACAGTATAGATCTCCCCTGTGTTTACATGCTGCACACAGTTTCTCTCTGCTCGCTGTTATGTCCCAGCTCAGACTCACAAAACTGTCAAGATAGTGAATGGTGGAGAGCCCAACTTCAATGCCTTCTCTTATAGAGATGTTATCACATTAGAGAGGACGTTTTTAATTTTCCTAATGATAAGTATTTCAGAAAAGGTTATATTTTGGTATTGTATTATCTAATGAAGTTTTTCAAGAGGTAATAGGTCCACCTCTTTCCACCTTCTTATTTGTGCATAACTGATTTTACATAGAACATATCCAATAAAAATCACGGGGCAGCAGCGAGTCCATATCTCAGCACTATTGTGCGCCTGAGAATGCGGTAGCGTCCATCGGAACGCACCTTTTGTGCGTCAGAAAAGGGATTGATTTGGACATGCACTACAGTAGTGTCATCAAATCAACACTTGCCAAATGGGTTGTACATCTGTTCTCAGGGCAGCGTTTGATTTTTTTGAATTATGCTTGATGGAAAAAGAAATATGGATATACTGCATATTTCTTGTATTAACCTGGCATGCGATAGTCCAGAAAGTATGATTATTAATTTACTATTTACTTTGGACACAAATTGCTAGGTAGTTGAAACTGTCACCTATGAAACCTGTCTGATTGAAAAGTAATTTTTGGCAGTAGAAGCTGTTATGCCGAAGCCCAGCTTCTCTTATGTGCCCCAATACCTTAGTAAATGGCACCAGCGCAGAGGAGAACTTTTGCACTAGTAGTGTACGTTTATTGTTGTGTTCTGAAAAAAAAACATCTGATAGTATATAGCAATTTTTAACTACCGTATTTCAGAATTTTTCACATGTATGGAAATGTATCTCGTCTAGTAGACGCATAACTCTGTTGTTTCTTTAGTTTTCCAGAGAACAAGGCCAAGAGAAAGGTCTTTTAATAAACCTTCACATTTACTGCCCAAGCAGAATTTCTCAGTTTAAAATATTCACACCAATTCTTCACACCTACAATACCCATTATGCACAACAGTTAGCCATTAAAAGGTATCAACCACTGAGGACTCTCAAGTCTAAATATTTTTCTATCTACTGGCTAACACGGTACGAAGATATACATCTTTCCTATATCAAAATGGAGGATACCAGAATGTACCGCATCTTTATGGAACTAAAACCACTTCTGAAGAAACGCGCACAAATGGACAGCGACATTTTTTTCTTATCTAAATGCAAAAAGGAGAATCTAATTCCCAAAGGACTCTGGATTACAAACCCAATTCTTCACACCTACAATACCCATTATGCACAACAACACCAGACCCCAATCAGAGGGTAATAAAACTCTCTCCTTATCTATGATCTGTTCCAATATTTATGTTCATTCCTCTGCCATAATGACAGTTCTGCTTCACGTCACTTGTCTTACCTATTGCACTATTCCTGTGTCCTCTTGTGTATATATATATATATGTGTGACTCTTCAGTTTTTGTTTTAGTCTTTGCCTGATGAAGAGACCGGAGTAGTCTCGAAAGCTTGCAATTTGTTACCATCTTTTCAGTTAGCCATTAAAAGGTATCAACCACTGAGGACTCTCAAGTCTAAATATTTTTCTATCTACTGGCTAACACGGTACGAAGATACACATCTTTCCTATATCAGTTTAAAATATAGAGGTTTTCAATTAATAAATTGGCAACTCTCATGTTATTTCTGCCATTAATAAGCTTATTGTTCTCGCCAAGAAAAATTAGTCATTGGCATAAAGAAAGACTAGTTTCAGCCAATAAAGCTGGGCAAAATTGAGCAATATGAGAGTCCCAATACTCCTGTTTGTGGCCTAATGGAAATGTATGCTGCTACTACTGGACACCTGTAAGGTTTTATTTTACTGCAGATTCTTTCTGGATTGCACCTGTTTTTAACTTCCCATTCGTACATATATGAATTTCTCACTACTATAAAAATAGTTATTCTCCATGTTCCCTCTTTTCCTCTGTACCATTCAAGCTTTCCCAGCAGGGAGAGGCTTACCTTACCCTATTACCTCTTCCTGCATTGCCCGCACCCTGTGTGCTCGGCTACAGGTGGATGGTTACAAGGGAGCAGCCAAATGAGGGGCCTCTCAGGGCTTATTCAGATGTCAGTGACTTTTCTTCTACTCAAAAAACAGTTTCATCAATTTTTTGATCAGAGTAACAGAGTTTCATCAGTTTTCCTGGGATGAAAAAAAAAAACCTGATAGTGGTTTCTCAAGCTTCATCTTTCCAACAGACAGCACACGGATGGCATGTGAGTGCTGTCCGATGTTTTCACAGACCTTTAGACTTGCATTGGCAAGTATTGTACCAGTCACTGTGCTTCTGTGTGGACCTCTCGGTCCGAGGAATAAATTGGACATGTGGACTACTCAATTAGACTATCATAGTTACACGAGTGCTATCCGTGAAGAATACAGATTGCACTCATACGAAAAAACCTGATGTCTGAAGCCCTGCTATGTATGATACAGGCGATCGGATGATCACAGCTTCAAGTCTCCTAAGTCAATAAAAATAAAAAAAAACTTTAAAAAAGCCATTAAAAAATTAAGAAAAAACAACAAAGTTCAAATCACCCCCTTTTGCCCCATTGAAAATAAAACAACAAAAAATACATATATTTGATATCGCTGCTTTCAGAAATGTTTGATCTATCATAATATAAAGTCAATTCATCCGATCAGTAAACGGCGTAACGAAAAAAAAATCAAAATGCCAGAATTACTTTTTTTGATTGCGGCAACATTAAAATAAAATGCAATAACGGGCGATCAAAACATTGTATCTACCCCAAAATGGTATCAATAAAAACGTCAGCTCACTGCGCAAAAAATAAGCCCACACCCAACCCCAGATCCTGAAAAATGGAGGCGATACGGGTCTCGGAAAAGGGCAACCTAAGCAAATTTTTTTTTCTTGAAAATTTTTAATTTTGTTTTCATTATTTAAATAAAAAAAGAACACATACTTATCTAGATACCCGTACTGACCTTAAGAGTCATATTACCAGGTCAGTTCTAGCCTTTGGTGAACTTGGTAAATAAAAAAAAAAAAAGAAAAGCTATTGTGAAATTGAACTTTTTTTGCAATTTGACTGCACTTGTATTTTTTGTTCCCGTATTCCAGTACTCTATATGGTAAAATTAATGCTGTTATTCAAAAGCACAACTCGTCCCACAAAAAATAAGCCCTCATATGGCCATAATGATGGAAAAATAAAAAAAAAAGTTCTGGGAAGAAGCAGAGGAAAAAACTAAGGCTGTGTTTCCACTATCAGGAAACACAGCGTATATGACGGAGCGGAAACTCCGCTCCGTCTAAGCTCCGCCCCCTTTCTGACACGCGTTATTTCCGGAGGTGTTCAGGACACCTCCAGAACACCTCCGGAAATAACGCAGGGCTGCATAGCCCTGTGTTAAAATCCGTTGCGGCGACGGTGCGTCGCCGCAAGACGCTAGGACATGCTGCGGTCTGAAAAGACGCGCCGCATGTCCGTAAACGCAGGTGTTCCGCCTGCGTAATTTTGCGCATAGTGGAGACGGGATTTCTTGAAATCCCCTCCACTATGCTGTAACATCTGGACGCTGCGTGTTTGGCGCTGCGCCAGCGCACAGCGCCAAACACGCAGCGTTTCCTGATCGTGGAAACTCACCCTAAGGCGCAAAAACAGAAAATCACAAGGTCATGAAGGGGTTAAAGGTTGTTCTGGGGAATACTCTGACACACCGAATGCACTTGATCTCCTGGAACTGATTTTTTCTTTCCATTTGTGCGCTTTCCAAATGGGTCATAAAAATGGAAATACAAACAGGCAGACTTGTGAACACAGCCTTACACAAAGATATACCTATACACTATATGGGCTGTATTTGAACATTTATTTTTAAATACTGTATATCTAGTATAATTCACAGTAAATGTTGTTTTCAATATAGCTACATTGTAACCCAGTAGTAAAAGCCTGTGCCCCATGGGTGCTATAAGCATAGACGGGCTGTATTTCATTTTCACATTAATCTGTGAAGAAATCTACTTCTTTCAGAAATAGGTGTTTGAATAGGATTTGGATGATAAACATTTCGCATTGATAGTCACTTTCTCCACATCTCATATAACATACAGAAGCATAATATTTCTTCAATTTTCCACAATAGGCTTATTCAGATGAGTGAAGTGCACTTTAATGGCTCCCAAGTTCCTCTCTAGCATTGCCTAAATCTCATCACCCTCCAAAAGTAACCTATTTTCTGGAGTATTTTATGCACTCCATGTTCACGGATCACTTAGCCCCTTTTCTGTGTCCTTCAGTATTCTCTTTATGGTGGTATTAGTTCACATTAAAGAGTTAGTCTGTCAACAGCGGTTAAATTAGGTTTTTGTTCCGGCTGAGTAGAACTTTGCTGTGGATTTTCAGTCATTGCCAACTCTTCTCGCTTCATGACATCCCCTGCAAAATCCTGCCAGATAAAAATTGTCTGGAAATTATTCCATAGGGCAATATTATTAAGCTTTGTATAGGACAATTAAATAAATAAAACATTCTAGATGAATTAAAGCATTGAATCTTCTTTGTGTTTTTACAGTGATGTCCATTAGTAAAATTATCTATTTTTATGCTCTTGTCCTGAAAACTACTAACCAATTTAACATGCATAATGCTTTTTAACCTCATCTTTTCCACTGCGCACTGCCATTTGTTCAAGGATTCCAAACACTTTATGGTCCAGTTGGTTTTAGTGGGATATTGCACTTTTATTTGCATTTTCCAATGAAATGTGCACTAAAATATTTTAAATTTGAAAGAAGGAAAATGAGCTGTTGCAGGTGATGTTCAGCAAGTAATCATGTGTACATTAGTTATTTTATGTATTCTTCACCCGTCCACCCCCTTAAATTTCAGCTCTCTGTTGTGGAGATATTAGGAATAAAAGTATTTAGCACGTAATGAGTTAACTGTTTAAGTCCAAGTGTCTGCTAACAGACAGTTTTTACTGTGGGCGTGTCCTTCTTTTCGCTGTATGATAATGACCAATCACAAGCAGGCAGCAACACTCAAAGGAAAGAAGGCCCCTGAATAGCTTAGTGCAGGTTTCTCAGTGTGTGAGACATAATGATGCAGCCCTGATCTCCTGGTCTAACCTCCTGCATGAGTCAGTGTGGGGGGAGGGGCGGTGCAGCTGAGTTTAGCTGTGACGTACACGCCCCCAGTGAAAACTATCTGATAACACCCACTTGGATTAAAAACCATGTTAACTCATTATGTGACTTAATTCAAAAAAGTTGTAGAGTATGTGCACGTTAAGTATTTCCTGTGTTTTTGTTGTATTTTTTTGTCTAAAAAAACAAAGGATTTCTTAGTGCCAGCAAAGTGAATGAGATTCCTGAAGTCTCATGCACACATTACTTATTTTTTCCTTACGGATTTGAAGCAGTTTCATATCTGCAGCATGTCAATTCTGTTAGCATTTTTGCAGCGTTTTTCACCTGTTCTAATGATTGGGAAAAAATACCATCATAAATGGATGCAAAAAAATACAGTAAAAATGTGCTTATTTTATGCAACATTTTTCCTACCAACACATAATGTTTACTTAGATTTTTCTTCTGGAAATACTGATCATGTGCACATACCCTTATTCCATTCCTCAACCCTGTGTTCAGTTCAACATGAAAAATTTGGTGCAAAGTTATTTTTAAGCCTGAAGAAGGGATCAGTGCAGCCCCAAATGCTTAGCTGAGTTGCACAAAGCAAAACTTTGGAAATTTAAGTAAGACATCTTTATCATCATTTCCTGAGGAGCGCTGGCAATAATCCATTTTTTTAACATATGACTCCCACATTAGTGGCCACACTTTGCTTGCTACAATTTCTTCTGCAATAACAGTAAGGGCTTGTGCAGGCGGCCGTATTATCGGGCCGAGTGCGATCCGATAAAACATAGCATCGGACCAATGTTAGTATATGGGGCTGTTTGCACATGTCTGAATTTTTCCTCGAATAGAGTCTCTCCTTGGAAAAAATTGCTGCATATCCGAGTTTGATCTGATATTGAGATCGGCCATGCCAGTCAATGAGTCTGCACCTGCACTAACACCGTGTCCCCCGCACATAGTAAGGCTTACATTGCCTGAATACCAGTGCTATCCTACCACACAGGAATGTGCAGTTACATACGAGTATGCCATTAAACAGCAGTTTTTGGCAAAGCGGTGTTGTGCAGAGTGAGCAGTCAGTCTGAGACTTCACACTGTTACAGGGAACCTAACAGCTGGTACATGCTGCCCTTGGCTACGGGCAGCACGCTGTGGGGTTTCAGAGACAAAAAATGCAAAAACTTGAGGGGACCAAGTTGAATGGGAGACTAATTGGAAAAGCAGGTCCCCGGCAACTTGTCCCCATCTACTGTCTGACTCATTGTAGATGCATGCAGGGAGAGCCCAGTCACTCAAGGGGAATGGGAGTAGAGGACCCACCAAGGACCGGCCTTTTAGACTACTCGCCTACGTGACTCGGTCCCTGGCAGCAATTAAAGTGTGTTCCTCTCTGTAACGTTGCAGCATTTCAGAGTCAAACCTACCTGGCTGAAATCATACAGCCAATGTCTGATATATGCTGCCTGTGGATTGGGCAGATTGTATCAGCTGTCAGATCCTCTTTAACTGCTTCCTTTATCATAACAAATACCATGCTCCTGTATATTGTGCTGCCGCTCTATACCAGTATATACTAAGGCCTCTGTTAGCAGTATTATAGTCCTTATTAATTAGTCCTAAGTAGAGATGAGCGACTTTCCCTTTTTTAGGGTCAGGTCGGGTATCATGAAACCCGACTTTCGCAAAAGTCGGGTCAAGCGAAATCGGCCGACTATCGGGAAAAGTCGGTGGGTCGACCGAAACACGAAACCCAATGCAAGTCAATGGGGAAGCAAAGTCGACAGGGAGTGGAGGACAGTAAACACACCTACAGTGCCCATTTCAATGGCAACATCAATCATTATTACTTAAGCTTGGCAACCTTAATTTGCTTTATAATAATGGTTACGTATTGAAAAATGGTGGTTATTTGGCTCAACTTGTGGGGGGGTAGGGATGGCTCCCGGTTTTTGTGGGCCCCGGGCCAAAGAGTGTCAGTGGGCCCCTTTAACACATACCATAATTCATGATGCTCCAATACGGCCCAGAAATATAGGTATAGTACAATGAAAAATACTTCACTTCTTACATGACATGACTGATATCTATGTTAAAATCTACAATAGCTCAAAAAACGGACACTATATTCCTCCATACAGTATTATGGCCACCACATAGTGCGCCATACAAAATAATGAGCCCCATACATTGCTCCATACATAATTGGTCCCATATAATGTTCCATACAGTATATGATGAGCTCCACATACTGCTCCGGGATATGATAGTCCCCATATAATGTGCCAAAAAGTATAGGACGGTCTCCATAGAGTAAAATTAGCCCCACATATTGCTCCATACAGTATAATGAGTCGCATATAAAGCTCCATACAGTATATGATGGGCCCCATATAATGCTCCATAGAGAATAGGCCCCATATGATGCTCCATACCCTATATGATGCCCCATAAATAATGAACCCCATATGATTCTCCAGTATATAATGGGCCCCATGGATGATTCTCCAGTGTCTTATGGACCAAAAGAATGCTCCATATATAATGGGCCCCATTATTCATGTTCCAGTGTGTAAGTGGCCACGTAAATGCTGCTCCAGTGTCTGATTTGCCCCATTTAGAATGCTCCAATACATGATGGCCCCCATGGATGATGCTCCAGTGTCTTATGGGCCAAAAGAAACTTCCATATATAATGGACCCCATTATTCATGTTCCAGTGTGTAATGGGCCACGTAAATGCTGCTCCAGTGTCAGATTTTTCCCAACTTTGAATGCTCCAATACATGATCTGCCCCATGGATGATGCTCCAGTGTCTTATGGACCAAAAAAAAGCTCCATATATAATGGGCCCCATTATTAATGTTCCATTGTGTAATGGGCCACGTAAATGCTGCTCCAGTGTCTGATCTGCCCCATTTAGAATTCTCCAAAACATGATGGGCCCCATAGATGATGCTCCAGTGTCTTATGGGCCAAAAGAAAGCTCCATATATAATGGTCCCCATTAATCATGTTCCTGTGTGTAATGGGCCACGTAAATGCTGCTCCAGTGTCTGATCTGCCCCATTTCGAATGCTCCAATACATGATCAGCCCCATGGATGATGCTCCAGTGTCTTATGGGCCAAAAGAAAGCTCCATATATAATGGGCCCCATTATTAATGTTCCATTGTGTAATGGGCCACTTAAATGCTGCTCCAGTGTCTGATCTGTCCCATTTAGAATTCTCCAAAACATGATGGGCCCCATGGATGATGCTCCAGTGTCTTATGGGCCAAAAGAAAGCTCCATATATAATGGTCCCCATTAATCATGTTCCTGTGTGTAATGGGCCACGTAAATGCTGCTCCAGTGTCTGATCTGCCCCATTTAGAATTCTCCAAAACATGATGGGCCCCATGGATGATGCTCCAGTGTCTTATGGGCCAAAAGATAGCTCCATATATAATGGGCCCCATTATTAATGTTCCAGTGTGTAATGGGCCACGTAAATGCTACTCCAGTGTCTGATCGGCCCCATTTACAATGGTACAATACATGATGTGCCCTATGGATGATGCTCCAGTGTCTTATGGGCCAAAAGAAAGCTCCATATATGATGGGCCCCAGTATTAATGTACCAGTGTTTAATGTGCCCCGGAAATGCTGCTCCAGTGTCTGATCTGCCCCATTTACAATACTCCAGTATATGATGGGCCCCATGGATGATGCTCCAGTGTGTTATGGACCAAAAGAAAGCTCCATATATGATGGTCCACATTATTAATGATCCAGTGTAAAATGCTACCCATATATTCCTCAAAACATTAAAGAAAATTAAATACCTCTCCTTGCTGTGCACTGCTCTACTCTGGCCTCCTCAGCGTCGCCATCTTACAGCTCTCTGCACTTGGACTGTTTAGGCAGAGGGAGTACAGACGTGACGTCATTGCGCTCTGTAACCTGAATGTTACTGTCAGCAAATGCGAAAGACGTCACAGCGGTGGAGCATGGAGAGGTAAGTATTGCAAGTGATGTAGCCCTTAGCAAGCAGGGGGGGCCGACTAGTGGGCGACGGCACTGGCACAGGGCCCCTCATAGTACGCCGGTGCGTCTGACGGTGAGTGGGCCCATCCCACTGTCAGAGACAAATGTTTGTACTATGAGGGGCCCTGTGCCAGTGCCGTCACCCACGAGTTGGCCCCCCCACCTGCTCAGGGAAGCGGCACTTGCCCAGGTGCGCCAGGTGCTGACGCCGGCCCTGGTGGGGGGGGATTTGTAGATTTTGTAGTCCGTCCACGCTTGCAAGTGTGTGGCACCCCAGGAGTTTGGTTGCCACAGTGACCTTGACTCCCTCCAGGGGGGAGTGATGTCATGCCTGAATGGAAGGAAGGATCCCTTTAACAGGTAACACAGCATACAACACCTTTCATTCTCCGGACCAGAAGGGGGAGATCCAACACCTGATTTCAGGAGAGCTCCTCGAGAACATTCTGGCTGGGGGAGGAGTTAGTGTGTGGCTGGAGGGACAAGAGAGGAGAGATGTGTAGAGACAAACTGGTGAAAAGAGGGGCTATAGAGAGCTCACTCCCAGGTTGGAGTGCCAGAAACCGGACCCCCGGAGTCCGAGGTTGAGTGGGTAAACTAAAGTCCCAGTTGCAGAACCTGGAGGACAGTAGACAGCAGATTCTCTGCCCCAACTAATACTCTACTACACAGCAGCAGCACATGTGAGCCCGGAGACTCCATAAGTGAGTGATTCCTGAAGCAGGTTACACCTGCCTGCTACAAGAGTGAATTTCTACCTAGACAAGAGACAGAGAGAGGAACTTGGATGGAGCTTCTAGCAGGCAGTGCCTCAGAGAATAGCGCTAGAAAGGAGACCTCACATTCCTCCTCAAGTAAGGGGATTCCAAATTGGTTTCAGGCCGACCGACTCCAGCAGCATTTGTACCCAGTGCCCTGGACGCTTTGCCTGCAAAAACTTTGAGTAAAGCTATGGTAACTGCATCTGACTGTGTCTCCTCAAGTCCTTCCTGCAAAACACACTCCACTGGCTCCATCTTTCAGAACCATTACTTTCTATACCATCTCTCTGCCCTGGGGCAAGCTTCACTTGTGGTAAGCTGTTCCAACTCTGCTGCATCACACCATCTGTCCCAGAGGATCTGCACTGCAGCGCTTGTCACCTCTGACCAGAAACCACAGGTGGTGTCACGAATACCTTACTACAAACTCTATCATCCCTGTACATATTCACCTTTAATTGGACCCCCAGGGCCACGGACAGGGTCACTGCCGCTGTGACACATCCCCTTTAACACACCGGGCCTGTACCGAGTATCCCACTGCCCTGGCGGGCGATCCAAATGCATGCTATGGTTCAAGCACTGTTCCGGAGGGGAACGGCATCTTTCAGGATGATAATGCACCAATTCATACAGCTACAATCGTTAAATCATGCCACGAAGAGCATTCTAATGAAGTTGAGCATCTCATCTGGCCCCCACAATCCCCAGACCTCAACATTAAAAAGCATTTATGTTCGATTTTAGAGATTCAAGTTACACGTCGATTTCCGCCGCCATCGTCGTTCAAAGAACTGGAGGGTGTTTTAACTCAAGAATGGGCTAAAATTCCTTTGGAAACAAGTCACACCTTGTATGAATCCATACCTTGGAGAATTGAGGCTGTAATCGCCGCATAAGGTGGACCTACACCATATTTAACTAAGTTTGGTTGATGTTTCCAGGTGTTTACATTATTTTGGCCAACCCCTGTATGTGTCATCTGGGGAAGGTGGTACAAAATCTTGGGAAACCCAGGTGTGATGTTGTGATATGTTCTGTGGGTATCATTTCGTGTATATTTATATTTTACTGATCTGTGTATTTCACATATTGTCTAGAGTCTCAATTGTCAGCCTTTTGGCTGATAATTGAGTTAAGTCACCTACCATCTGCAGCCTGAAGGTACTGTCACACTAAGCGAGATCGCTAGCGATATCGTTTAAGCGACACGGATTTTATGACGCAGCAGCGACATCGTTAGCGATGTCGCTGTGTTTGACATGTAGCAGCGATGTGGCCCCTGCTGCGATGTCGCTGATCGTGCACGAACGTTCTGGACCGTTTTTTGATCATTGGCGTCCCGCTGGTGAGCCTGAATCACTGAGTTTGACACCCTTTATGAACGACGAGCGACCTCGTTGGCGACTCATGTCAGCGGCGCAGGCGGGACTAGGTTTTAACGCCCCTTAGCTCCGATTGGTGGCCAGGTCAGAAAGGCCTGAAAGCCATCAAACCGGTCTGTCTACCCTTGGAGATAAGGAAGGGGGTCTAACGACAGAGAGGTTGAAGTGAGTTCCAGTGTGGAGAGATGGTGTAGAGACACGCAGCACGTCAGAGAGAAAGAAAGATTGTTTGTTTGGTTTGATCCTCTGTCGTCTGGATTATTGGACTGATATCATGGGACATTTATCCTGTTACTGAACTGCATTCATGTTCTGGACTATTGTATCCTCAGTGTGGTGGTTTGTTTATGGACCTTTTCGTTTTGCCTATAATAAAGGTCTTGGGATTGTTCACACTTCTCTTGCTCTGTTGATTGTGTGATACCGGAGAAGGACCCAGTGACACCAGGCATGGTTAATTTTTATGACGGTGAGATCAACAACATTTTCTGTATATATTTCAGGAGTCAGACACAGACACTCCCAGGCTCAGTATGGATTAGACAACAATATAAAAAGCAGTAAAAGGGTAATGTATAGGAAGCGTACAGCTGTATACAGTGTAGGTGTAATTGTAAATCTCCGTCTATATTTCCGTAATAACAGACAGACGCTCACAGGCTCAGTATCGATTACGCAAGAATATAAAAATTGGAAAAAGGTTACTGTATCACAAGCTAACAGCTGTATACAGTCTCGGGGTAATTGTAAATCTCCGTATATATTTCAGGAGTCACACACAGACGCTCACAGGCTCATTATGGATTAGACCAGAATATAAAAAGTAGAAAAAGCAAAATATATCAGAAGCATCAAGCTATATACAGTGTTAGGGTAATTTTTAAATCTCTGTATATATTTCATGAGTCAAACACTCTCACAGCCTCAATATAGATAAGACCAGAATATAATAATAAAAAGGGGTACTGTATCAGCAGATACCGGGGGATAGATATAGTATAATGAAAAAATTCTAAATTTCCGTATATATTTCAGAAGGCACACAGAGACACTCACAGCCTCAGTATGGATTACACATGAATATAATAAGAAAAAGGGGTACTGTATCATCATATTCAAGGGATATATGTAGTATAATGAAAAAATTCTAAATCTCCGTATACATTTCAGGAGGAACACAGAGACTCTCACAGCCACAGTATGGATAAGACCAGAATATAATAAGAAAAAGGGGTACTGTATCAGCAGATACCAGGGGATATATGTAGTATAATGAAAAAATTCTAAATCTCCCTATATATTTCAGGAGGCACACAGAGACTCTCACAGCCTCAATATGGATTACACAAGAATATAATAAGAAAAAAGGGTACTGTATCATCATATTCGATGGATATATGTAGTGTAATGAAAATATTCTAAATCTCCGTACATATTTCAGGAGGCACACAGAGACGTTCACAGGCTCAGTATGGATAAGACAACAATATAATAATAAAAAGGGGTACTGTATCAGCATACCCAAGGCATATATGTAGTATAATGAAAAAATTTAAAATCTCCGTATATATTTAATGAGGCCCACAGAGACGCTCACAGGCTGAGTATGGATAAGACAAGAATATAATAATAAAAGGGGAACTGTATCAGCATATTTAAGGCATATATGTAGTATAATGAAAAAAATTTAAATTTCCGTATATATTTAAGGAGGCAGACAATGATGCTGAAGGCTCAGTATCCATTAGACAAGAATCTAAAAAGCTGAAAAAGGGCACTGTATCATTCATATACCAGGACTTTTTGCTAAGATCAAGTGTATTATCTTTCAAAAAGGTGGCCTGCTCCTACCACCCTAGTACATTCGTACACAATACACACTGGGTTGGTGCACTTGCTAGTATGCCAGGTGGCTCATATATCCATCTGGTGGAAAGCATGGCCCCCCAGGATCAAAGTCACTAGGCTGGGTAAGTGTGAGGACTTATTTTGCAATGTGCCCCAGGAGTTGGTCACCCTGGTGGGAGTCTGAGCTTGCTTGGAGTGAGATCCCGGGAAAGTCTTGGACTCTGTAGCACCCCACACCTGGCCTTTCTTACTTTCTTGAGCAACCCCCCCCTATTCCTGGCCTTCTGGTCATGATGGGGAATTTTGAAAAACCCGGTCAAAGGTCTGGTCATCTTTGGCCTGAGAAACCAACATGAAACAGGGCTCCCAGCTCCACTAGAGTGGCAGTCTGGTTGTATACTGGGAGCACGAAAACGTCTCTTCCCCGGCATCGGCTAGGGAGAGCATCGAAGAACCCTGAGCCTTGCTGTGGCCTTCTGCCTCGGAAGGATGGGGATGGTTTATTGGGGATCCTCTCCTCCAGGAAGGGTCCACATGAATCCTCGCCTTCTGCGCTGTTTTTGTGTGACTTCTGTCACATTTTTAAGAGTCTTGGATGTTTCTTCAATCTAAAATATAGAAAAAATTCTAAATCTCCGTATATATTTCATGAGGCACACAATGACGCTCAAAGGCTCAGTATCGATTAGACAAGAATCTAAAAAGTAGAAAAAGGCCACTGTATCATTCAGATACCAGGTCTATAAAGTATAGGGAAAAAATTCTAAATCTCAATATTTATTTCAGGAGGCAGACAATTACCCTCAAAGGCTCAGTATCGATTAGCCAAGAATATAAAAAGCTGAAAAAGGTACTGTATCTTTCAGATACCAGGTATATAAAGTATAGGGAAAACATTAAAAATCTCCGTATATATTTCAGGAGGCAGACAGTGATGCTCTAAGGCTCAGGATCGATTAGACAAGAATATAAAAAGCTGAAAAAGGCCACTGTATCATTCAGATACTAGGTTTATAAATTATTGTGAAAAAATTCTAAATGTCTAAATATATTTCAGGAGCCACACACGGTCGCTCACAGGCACATTATGGATTAGACCAGAATATAAAAAGTAGAAAAAGGGAAATGTATCAGAAGCCTACAGCTGTATGCAGTGTTGGGGTAATTTTTACATCGCAGTCTATATTTCATGAGTAACACACAAACTCTCACAGGCTCAGTATGGATCACACCAGAATATAAAAAGGAGATCCGCAAGAAATAATCACACATGTGGTGCAATGTGCCAGGTGTCGATGATGCACTTACAGTGGTGGGTGGACGAGGACTTTCTGGCAAAAAGGGTACTGTATCAACACATACCAGGTCTATCTAGTATAGTCAAAATATTGTAAATCTCTGTATATATTTCAGGAGTCAGACAAAGACTCACAGGCTCAGTATGGCTTACACAAGACTATAATAACAATAAAAAGTGGTACTGTATCAGCATATTCAAGGAATATATGTAATCTAATGTAAATATTTACAATCTCTGTATACATTCACTTACAATCAGCAGCTGGAATATTCAGGGTCTCAAGCCCTCGACCTTTGGATCTAATACAAATGACCCTGACTTTATAGAAAGACTGAAAATTATATACATTCATATCCTCCTGCAAACATGGACCAGAGGCGAAAAAGAATCTCTGGTGCCCATCTAATTCAGGGAAATCTCTATCCCTGCCCTGAAAATTAAAAACATCAAACAGGGCCTGAGCTCAGGAGGAATACTGATCTGGTATAAGGATGAGCTCCACCAGTACATCAAACCGGTGAAGAGATGAGGCAGCCTCATATGGATCAGGATCAGCAGCTCCATCCTCACCTCTCAGTCTGATATCCACCTCTGCGTCACCTATATATCACCGCCAGAGTCCCCCTACTTAAATTCATACTGCTTCGAGAACGTCCAAAGAGAAGCCGCCCGCTATCAGGCCCTGGGCAAAGTTCTCATCTTTGGAGACATCAATGCCAGAACAGGGAGACAAAACAACTCCCTGACCACGGATGTGAATATCTACATATTTGGAGCAGACAATGACGGCCAAGACTCACAGAGAGAAACAGCTATGACAGTACAGTCAACAAAAGTGGTAAAAAGCTCCTGAACATATGTAGAAGTTTAGGACTTCATATTCTTAATGGCCGAACCAAAGGAGACTCTTTTTGAAGGTGTGCAGTAAACTCCCGTGTAGGGAGCAGTGTAGTAGATTATGCCATTACAGATATGAACCTGGCAAATATCAGCACCTTTATAGTCACCACACAAACGCACCTGGCAGACCACAGCCAACTTCTTCTATATTTGAAATCTACAGAGAAACCATCCACTCAAAAGCCACAGCATAGCGGCCTCTTCAACTGGCCTCCATTCTATAAATGGTGCAAAATGTCGGCATTAAAGTATAAAGAGGCTCCCAGCAGACATGAAATACAGCAGATGCTCCACCACTTCTACAATTACGAGAACCAACCTAACCCAAAGGTAGTGAGTCAAGCTACAAAAGACCTCAACAACACTATCTTCTATGCAATGGCCATACTGTCCGACCTTAAATAAGTCAACAAGAGACCAAAAGAAAAACACCTCAATGTTTGCTTTGCCAGAGAATGTAAAGCCGTACGGAAGACCCTGAGAACAGCCTCAAACAAGATACACAGAGACCCCAACCACCCGCGTCTGAGGGAAGCCTATGAAAACATACAAAGGCAGTACAAAAACATCCTCAGGAGGAAGAAGCAGAGTTACATCTCTACCATGCGAAAACAACTCCATGATGCCCTCCAACACAATTCCTTCTGGGAACTATGGAACCACATGGGCACAAAAGACAAGAAAAACAACATCCATATCCAAAATGGCAACATCTGGCTACAGTACTTCAGACACCTCTATAAAAACATTACAAAGGAAGAAATAAGTCAAGAACAAGTACCGTAGTCTGCAGAGAGACTACAGACTGGCCCCATACCTGGATAAACTCCTTGACCCCAGAGCCTGGAAGATCCTGAGACAATATAGACTCTGTGCCCACAGTCTGGCCATTGAATCCGGCCGACACAGGCAGAGCTACAAGCCCAGGGAGGAAAGACTATGCCAACAGTGTGAGCAGGAGGCCATAGAGTACGAAACTCACTTCCTGCTACACTGCTCAAAATACTCAGCAGTCAGGGACACTCACATCAGGAGACTCTCACATCTCTTTCCGGATTAAATCGCCATGAAGGAGGAAGAGAAAACATATATCTTGCTGGAGGATGAAGAGAGAGCAGCGGAGATAGCAGCGCGGTATGTGAGCGAATGTCATAAACAGCGAGAAAGAGAACTACGATATGCCATGGACTTCTATAGCCCCCACCCTGGATCTGCCCCCACCCATTGTTCTTACAGCCCTCATCCTGGATCTGCCCCCATCCACCTTTCCTACACACCTTACCCAACATTCCTACAGTCCCTATACCTATTCCCTTTTGTACACTTGCTTTTTCAAAACTAATGTGTATTTAGTCCTGCGAATAAAGCTTCTTTGAATCTTAAATCTGTGTTATGATTTGGTAGCTGAGGAGAGCAGGCAAAAAGGAAATACACCAGAGCAGTTGGAAACTATGAGATTGCAGTACCCTGACTAACCACCACAACTAGAGGCAGCCGTGGAGCGTTCCTACGTTGGTCCTAGACGCCTCGTCACAGCCTGAGAAACTAACTACACCTAAAGATAGAAAGAGGAAAGCTATCTGCCCCGGAGCAGATCCACAAAGAACATAGAAAGCCCCCAAACATGTAATGGCGGTTAGACAAGAAGAAATACTGACACAGACAGAAAATAGTATGAGCAAACGTTGGGGCCCAAACTTACTAAATAGAAAATGATAGGAAGGGCACTTACTGCAATCCCAAAAAACCCTGAAAAGGACCAACTCTACTAATTTCAAAAACACCTGAGATCACACGACCTCTACCACCTAAATTAGTTCTCTGGTGTAACCAAAAACAAAACAGCAGCCACTGAAAAAACTGGAAAAAGCAAATGTACAAACATCAGTGGCTGAACTGAACTGAGAGGGCAAAAGCCCCCAGAGGGGATCCTGGAGGCCCCCACAGAAGTGCAGGACAAAATGCAAAAATCAAGCACAAAAACAAAAAGAAGAAAATGTCTTATCTGTTAGCAGGAGATTCAGACACGACACAGCAGGCTACCAAGGAAACAGGAATCAAGGATTGAGACCAGAACAATTGATCACCGGCAACCCTGATGGGAAGGCGACTCCCTTATATAAGACCAGTCAGTAACACCTGATTCCCAATCCTCACAATCTTCACTGGACAGTCCAGTACCGTTTGTAACCACCAGAGGGAGCTTCTGCTCAGAACTCATTTCCAGCCTATTCACAACAGTACCCCCCCCTTGAGGAGGGGTCACCGAACCCTCATTTGAGCAACCAGGTCGGTCAGGATGAGTTCTATGATACGTACGGATGAGTCTCCTAGCATGGATGTCCGAAGCAAACACCCAAGAATTGTCTTCCTGACCATAACCTCTCCATTTAACCAAATACTGGAGTTTCCGTCTAGAAAAACGAGAATTCAATATTTTCTCAACCACATACTCCAGATTGCCCTCAACCAAAACAGGGTCAGGAGGCACAGTAGTAGGAACCACTGGCTCAACAAACCTCTTCAACAAGGACTTGTGGAACACGTTATGGATCTTAAATGTCCCTGGAAGAAGCAAACGAAAAGAAACAGGATTAAGAATCTCCATGATCTTATAAGGTCCAATGAACCTAGGCTTAAATTTAGGAGATGCCACTCTCATAGGAATATTTCTTGAGGACAACCAGACCAAGTCCCCCACTTTAAACCGAGGACCATCAGTACTATGCCGGTTAGCAAACCGCTGGGCCCTCTCCTGAGAGAGGGACAACCTCTCCACTACCTGGTCCCAAATCTGTTGCATACGCTCCACAACAGAGTCAACACCTGGACAGACAGAAGCCTCCGTCTGTCCTGAAGAAAATCGAGGGTGAAACCCAGAATTACAGAAAAATTGAGACATCAAAGTGGCAGAGCTAGCCCTATTATTAAGAGCAAACTCAGCCAAAGGCAAAAAAGAGACCCAGTCATCCTGATCAGCAGACACAAAGCATCTTAGATAAGTCTCCAATGTCTGGTTTGTTCTCTCAGTTTGACCATTGGTCTGAGGATGAAACGCCGAGGAGAAAGACAATTGAACACCAATTTTAGAACAAAAGGTCCTCCAAAATCTGGAAACAAACTGGACACCTCTGTCAGACACAATGTTCTCAGGAATGCCGTGTAAACGAACCACGTGCTGAAGGAACAAAGGCACCAATTCAGAGGAGGAAGGCAACTTAGGTAATGGCACAAGATGTATCATCTTGGAAAACCTATCGCAAATCACCCAGATGACGGTCATTCTCTGAGAAACAGGGAGGTCGGAAATGAAATCCATAGAGATATGGGTCCATGGTCTCTTGGGCACAGGTAATGGCATCAACAAACCACTAGAACGAGAGCAAGGCTTGGAGCGAGAGCAAGTCCCGCAGGACTGCACAAACTCCCTAACATCACGAGACAAGGTAGACTACCAAAAGGACCGACTAACCAAGTCTCTGGTACCAAAAATTCCGGGATGACCGGCCAACGTGGAACAATGAATCTCAGACATTACACTCTTTTTCCACTGGTCCGGGACAAACAATTTCCCAACAGGGCAGCGCTCGGGCTTACCCTCCTGACACCCCTCCAGAGCCAGTCTCAAATTGGGCGAGATGGCGGAAAGAACTACAACCCTCTTTCAAAATAACAGAAGGATCAGATAACTCAGGAGAGTCCGCAAGGAAACTCCTCGAGAGGGCATCCGCCTTAACATTTTTAGTGCCAGGAAGAAATGAAACCACAAAATTAAAACGTGTGAAAAACAAGGCCCACCTGGCCTGTCTAGGATTAAGTCGCTTGGCAGATTCCAGACAAACCAGATTCTTATGGTCCGTAAGGACCACCACCTGATGTTTGGCTCCCTCCAGCCAATGTCTCCACTCTTCAAAAGCCCACTTCATGGCCAATAACTCCTGATTACCCACGTCATAATTACGTTCAGTAGGAGAAAATTTTCGAGAGAAAAAGGCACAAGGGTTACTTTTAGAGGTCTCTGGATCTCTTTGGGACAAAACGGCACCTGCCCCAATTTCAGAGGCATCAACCTCCACCTGAAATGGTAGAGAAACATCAGGCTGCCGTAGAACAGGAGCAGAAGTGAATCTCTGCTTAAGTTCCTGAAATGCAGAGACTGCCTCAGGAGGCCAATTCACCACATCAGAACCCTTCTTGGTCAAATCAGTTAATGGTTTAACAATAACAGAGAAATTACCAATAAATTTACAATAAAAATTGGCAAAACCCAAGAATCTTTGAAGAGCCTTTAATGAAGTAGGTTGGACCCAATCACAGATGGCCTGAACTTTGACCGGGTCCATTTCAATAACAGATGGGGACAAAATGAATCCCAGAAATGAGATCCTCTGAACGCCAAAAAGACACTTTGATCCCTTCACATACAGAGCATTCTCTCTCAAAATCTGGAACACAGTCCGAACATGTTTTACATGAGAGTCCCAGTCATTGGAAAAAATCAAGATATCATCCAAATAAACAATCAGAAATTTATCCACAAAATCCCTGAAAATGTCATTCATGAAGGACTGGAAGACAGAAGGAGCATTAGTGAGCCCAAAGGGCATCACAAGGTACTCAAAATGCCCTTCAGGGGTATTAAATGCCATCTTCCATTCATCCCCGTGCTTAATGCGAATAAGGTTATATGCCCCCCTGAGGTCAAGCTTGGTAAACCAAGTAGCGTTTTTTCACCCTGGAAAACAGATCAGAGATCAAGGGTAAAGGATATTGATATTTCACAGTAATATTGTTCAAGAGACGATAATCAATACACGGCCTTAATGAACCATCCTTTTTGGCCACAAAGAAAAAACCGGCACCTAAGGGTGAAGAGGATGGTCTGATATGACCCTTCTCCAATGACTCCTTGATATAAGACCGCATAGCGTCATGTTCAGGTACAGACAAGTTAAAAAGGCGACCTTTAGGGAATTTACTACCAGGCACTAATTCAATAGCGCAGTCATAGCTCCTATGGGGAGGTAAGGATGCAGATTTACTTTCACTAAACACATCAGAAAAATCAATCAAAAAGTCAGGAACATCCTGAGCCTGGGGGGAGGCAGAAAAAACAGGAGTGTTGGTATTAACACATTGGCAGCCCCAACTGGTAACAGACACAGATTTCCAATCCAAAACAGGATTATGAGACTGTAACCAAGGGAAACCCAGTACGATAATGTCATGCAGATTATACAGAACCAAAAATTTGCAACTCTCCTGATGATCAGGTTCTACCCTCATTATCACCTGAGTAGAGAACTGAGGTTTATTCTCAGCCAAAGGGGTAGAATCGATCCCCAGTAGGGGAATAGACTTCCTTAGGGGTATCAAGGGAAACCCACAACGTTTAGCAAAATCAAAATCCATCAGGTTAATAGCTGCTCCAGAATCAACAAAAGCCTGAGCAGAAAATGAGGACAGAGAGCATATCAGGGTAACAGTTAATAAAAACTTAGTCTGAACACTACCCAAGACAACTGAGCGTGCAAAACGTCTCCCCGCTTAGGGCAGACTGAAACAGCATGAGAGGCATCACCACAGTAGAAACATAACCCATTGCGCTTTCGAAATTCATGACGCTGTGCCCCAGAAACCACTCTATCACACTGCATGGATTCAGAAGCAGGTTCACAAGGCAACATTATTCCACGCATACCTTTCCGCTCACGCAAACGTCTGTCAATTTGAATCGCTAATGACATAGAATCATTGAGACCAGAGGGAACAGGGAATCCCACCATAACATCCTTTACATTATCTGACAGTCCCTTCCGAAAAAGAGCTGCCAAAGCGTCGTCATTCCATTTGGTCAGGACTGCCCACCTACGGAATCTCTGACAGTATAACTCAGCGTCCTCAAGCCCCTGACTTAATGCCAACAAAGTTTTTTCAGCTTGATCAGTGACATTAGGCTCATCGTACAATAACCCCAAAGCCTGAAAAAACGCATCAACATCACTCAAAACAGGATCCCCAGGTGTCAGGGAAAAAGCCCAATCCTGAGTGTCGCCGCGCAGGAGAGAGATGACAATTTGAACCTGCTGCGCTGCGTTCCCTGAGGACTTAGATTTTAAGGCAAAAAACAATTTACAGTTATTTTTAAAATTCTGAAATTTAGCTCGATCCCCTAAAAACAAATCTGGCATGGGAATCCTAGGTTCCACAACAGGCAACCTAGCAAGATAGGTAGCAATACTCCGAACTTCAGTGGCAAGCTGATCCACACGGCCAGACAACTGTGCAAACTCCATTGAGAGAGAAAAAAATCCTCCTCAGCACCCAGCGATACAGAGGGAAAAAAAAAAAAATGCAACAAACAGAAAAAAAAAAAATCTCTGACAACTCTGACAACTTTTTTTTTTTTTTCTTTCCACAATATTTTTCCCTTCTGTGAGTACCATATAATTTTCAGTTTAGGCCGGTGATACTGTTATGATTTGGTAGCTGAGGAGAGCAGGCAAAAAGGAAATACACCAGAGCAGTTGGAAACTATGAGATTGCAGTACCCTGACTAACCACCACAACTAGAGGCAGCCGTGGAGCGTTCCTACGTTGGTCCTAGACGCCTCGTCACAGTCTGAGAAACTAACTACACCTAAAGATAGAAAGAGGAAAGCTATCTGCCCCGGAGCAGATCCCCAAAGAACATAGAAAGCCCCCAAACATGTAATGGCGGTTAGACAAGAAGAAATACTGACACAGACAGAAAATAGTATGAGCAAACGTTGGGGCCCAAACTTACTAAATAGAAAAGGATAGGAAGGGCACTTACTGCAATCCCAAAAAACCCTGAAAAGAACCAACTCTACTAATTTCAAAAACACCTGAGATCACACGACCTCTACCACCTAAATTAGTTCTCTGGTGTAACCAAAAACAAAACAGCAGCCACTGAAAAAACTGGAAAAAGCAAATGTACAAACATCAGTGGCTGAACTGAACTGAGAGGGCAAAAGCCCCCAGAGGGGACCCTGAAGGCCCCCACAGAAGTGCAGGACAAAATGCAAAAATCAAGCACTAAAACAAAAAGAAGAAAATGTCTTATCTGTTATCAGGAAATTCAGACACGACACAGCAGGCTACCAAGGAAACAGGAATCAAGGATTGAGACCAGAACAATTGATCACCGGCAACTGTTATGTTACGGTAGCTGAGGAGTGCAGGCAAAAAAGGAAATACACCAGAGCAGTTGGAATCTATGAGATTGCAGTACCCTGACTAACCACCGCAACTAGAGGCAGCCGTGGAGCGTTCCTACGTTGGTCCTAGATGCCTCGTCACAGCCTGAGAAACTAACTACACCTAAAGATAGAAATAGGAAAGCTATCTGCCCCGGAGCAGAACCCCAAAGATAATAGAAAGCCCCCAAACATGTAATGGCGGTTAGACAAGAGGAAATACTGACACAGAAAGAAAAAAGTATGAGCAAACGCTGGGGCCCAAACTAACTAAATAGAAAAGGACAGGAAGGGTACTTACTGCAATCTCAGAAAACCCTGAAAAACACCAACTCTACTAATTTCAAAATCACCTGAGATCACACGACCTCTACCACCTAAATTAGTTCTCTGGTGTAACAAAAACAGCAGCCACTGAAAAAACTGGAAAAAGCAAAAGTACAAAACACAGTGGCTGGACTAAACTGAGAGGGCAAAAGCCCCCGGAGGGGACCCAGAAGGCCCCCACAGAAGTGCAAGACCAAATGCAAAAATATAGCAAAAACACAAAATAAGAAATTGTCTTATCTGATAGCAGGAGATGCAGACACGACACAGCAGGCTACAAGGGAAACTGGAAAGAAGGATTCAGACCAGAACAATTGATCACCGGCAACCCTGATGGGAAAATTACTCCCTTATATAAGACCAATCAGTAACACCTGATTCCCAGTCCTCACAATCCTCACTAGTACCGCTTGTAACCACCAGAGGGAGCCTCTGCTCAGAACTCATCTCAAACCCATTCACAACAGTACCCCCCCCTTGAGGAGGGGTCACCGAACCCTCATTTGAGCAACCAGGTCGGTCAGGATGAGTTCTATGATACGCACGGATAAGTCTCCTAGCATGGATGTCCGAAGCAAACACCCAAGAATTGTCTTCCTGACCATAACCTCTCCATTTAACCAAATACTGGAGTCTTCGTCTAGAAAAACAAGAATCCAATATTTTCTCAACCACATACTCCAGATTGCCCTCAACCAAAACAGGGTCAGGAGGCACAGCAGCAGGAACCACTGGCTCAACAAACCTCTTCAACAAGGACTTGTGGAACACGTTATGGATCTTAAATGTCCCTGGAAGAAGCAAACGAAAAGAAACAGGATTAATAATCTCCATGATCTTATAAGGTCCAATGAACCTAGGCTTAAATTTAGGAGATGCTACTCTCATAGGAATATTCTTTGAGGACAACCAGACCAAGTCCCCCACTTTAAACCGAGGACCATCAGTCCTATGCCGGTTAGCAAACCGCTGGGCCTTCTCCTGAGAGAGGGACAACCTCTCCACTACCTGGTCCCAAATCTGCTGCATACGCTCAACAACAGAGTCAACACCTGGACAGACAGAAGCCTCCGTCTGTCCTGAAGAAAATCGAGGGTGAAACCCAGAATTACAGAAAAACGGAGACATCAAAGTGGCAGAGCTAGCCCTATTATTAAGAGCAAACTCAGCAAAAGGCAAAAAAGAGACCCAGTCATCCTGATCAGCAGACACAAAGCATCTTAGATAAGTCTCCAATGTCTGGTTTGTTCTCTCAGTTTGACCATTGGTCTGAGGATGAAATGCCGAGGAGAAAGACAATTGAACACCCAGTTTAGAACAAAAAGTCCTCCAAAATCTGGAAACAAACTGGACTCCTCTGTCAGACACAATGTTCTCAGGAATGCCGTGTAAACGAACCACGTGCTGAAGGAACAACGGCACCAATTCAGAGGAGGAAGGCAACTTAGGTAATGGCACAAGATGTATCATTTTGGAAAACCTATCACAAATTACCCAGATGGTGGTCATTCTCTGAGAAACAGGAAGATCGGAAATGAAATCCATAGAGATATGGGTCCATGGTCTCTTGGGCACAGGCAATGGCATCAACAAACCACTAGAGCGAGAGCAAGGCTTGGAGCGAGAGCAAGTCCCGCAGGACTGCACAAATTCCCTGACATCGCGAGACAAGGTAGGCCACCAAAAGGACCGACTAACCAAGTCTCTGGTACCAAAAATTCCGGGATGCCCAGCCAATGCGGAACAATGAATCTCAGACATCACACTCTTTTTCCATTGGTCCGGGACAAACAATTTTCCAACAGGGCAGCGCTCGGGCCTATCCTCCTGACACCCCTCCAGAGCAAGTCTCAAATTGGGCGAGATGGCGGAAAGAACTACACCCTCCTTCAAAATAACAGAGGGATCAGATAGCTCAGGAGAGTCCGCAAGGAAACTCCTCGAGAGGGCATCCGCCTTAACATTCTTAGTGCCAGGAAGAAAGGAAACCACAAAATTAAAACGTGTGAAAAACAAGGCCCACCTGGCCTGTCTAGAATTGAGTCGCTTGGCAGATTCCAGATAGACCAGATTCTTATGGTCCGTAAGGACCACCACCTGATGTTTGGCTCCCTCCAGCCAATGTCTCCACTCTTCAAAAGCCCACTTCATGGCCAATAACTCCCGATTACCCACGTCATAATTACGTTCAGTAGGAGAAAATTTTCGAGAGAAAAAGGCACAAGGGTTACTTTTAGAGGTCTCTGGATCTTTTTGGGACAAAACGGCACCTGCCCCAATTTCAGAGGCATCAACCTCCACCTGAAATGGCAGAGAAACATCAGGCTGCCGTAGAACAGGAGCAGAAGTGAATCTCTGCTTAAGTTCCTGAAACGCAGAGACTGCCTCAGGAGGCCAATTCACCACATCAGAACCCTTTCTGGTCAAATCAGTTAATGGTTTAACAATAAACGAGAAATTACCAATAAATTTACGATAAAAATTGGCAAAACCCAAAAATCTCTGAAGAGCCTTTAATGAAGTAGGTTGGACCCAATCACAGATGGCCTGAACCTTGACCGGGTCCATTTCAATAACAGATGGGGACAAAATGAATCCCAGAAATGAGATCTTCTGTACGCCAAAAAGACACTTTGATCCCTTCACATACAGAGCATTCTCTCTCAAAATCTGGAATACAGTTCGAACATGCTTCACATGAGAGTCCCAGTCATTAGAAAAAATCAAGATATCATCCAAATAAACAATCAGAAACTTGTCCACAAAATCCCTGAAAATGTCATTCATGAAGGACTGGAAGACGGAAGGAGCATTAGTGAGCCCAAAGGGCATCACAAGGTACTCAAAATGCCCTTCAGGGTGTTAAATGCCGTCTTCCATTCATCCCCGTGCTTAATGCGAATAAGGTTATACGCCCCCCTGAGGTCAAGCTTGGTAAACCAAGTATCGTTTTTCACCCTGGAAAACAGGTCAGAAATCAAGGGTAACGGGTATTGATATTTCACAGTAATATTGTTCAAGAGACGATAATCAATACACGGCCTTAATGAACCATCTTTTTTGGCCACAAAGAAAAAACCGGCACCTAAGGGTGAAGAGGATGGTCTGATATGACCCTTCTCCAATGATTCCTTGATATAAGACCGCATAGCGTCATGTTCAGGTACAGACAAGTTAAAAAGGCGACCTTTAGGGAATTTACTACCTGGCACTAATTCAATAGCGCAGTCATAGCTCCTATGGGGAGGCAAGGATGCAGATTTACTTTCGCTAAACACATCAGAAAAATCTAACAAAAATTCAGGAACATCCTCAGCCTGGGGGAGGCAGAAAAAACAGGAGTGTTGGTATTAACACATTGGCAGCCCCAACTGGTTACAGACACAGATTTCCAATCCAAAACAGGATTATGAGACTGTAACCAAGGGAAACCCAGCACGATAATGTCATGCAGATTATATAGAACCAAAAATTTGCAGCACTCCTGGTGATCAGGTTCAACCCTCATTATCACCTGAGTAGAAAACTGGGGTTTATTCTCAGCCAAAGGGGTAGAATCGATCCCCAGTAAAGGAATAGACTTCTGTAGGGGTATCAAGGGAAACCCACAACGTTTAGCAAAATCATAATCCATCAGGTTAATAGCTGCTCCAGAATCAACGAAAGCCTGAGCAGAAAATGAGGACAGAGAACATATCAGAGTGACAGTTAATAAAAACTTAGTCTGAACACTACCCAAGACAACTGAGCGTGCAAAATGTCTTCCCCGCTTAGGGCAGACTGAAATAGCATGAGAGGCATCACCACAGTAGAAACATAACCCCTTGCGCTTTCGAAACTCATGACGCTGTGCCCCAGACACCACTCCATCACACTGCATGGGCTCAGCAGCTGGCTCACAAGGCAACACCACTCCACGCATACTTCTCCGCTCACGCAAACGTCTGTCAATTTGAATCGCTAATGACATAGAATCATTGAGACCAGAGGGAACAGGGAATCCCACCATAACATCCTTTACATTATCCGACAGACCCTTCCGGAAAAGGGCCGCCAAAGCGTCGTCATTCCATTTGGTCAGGACTGCCCACCTACGGAATCTCTGACAGTATAACTCAGCGTCATCAAGCCCCTGATTTAATGCCAACAAGGCTTTCTCAGCTTGATCAGTGACATTAGGCTCATCGTACAATAACCCCAAAGCCTGAAAAAATGCATCAACATCACTCAAAACAGGGTCCCCAGGTGTCAGGGAAAAAGCCCAATCCTGAGGATCGCCGCGCAGGAGAGAGATGATAATTTGAACCTGCTGCGCTGCGTTTCCTGAGGACTTAGATTTTAAGGCAAGAAACAATTTACAATTATTTTTGAAATTCTGAAACTTAGCTCGATCCCCTAAAAACAAATCTGGCATGGGGATCCTAGGTTCCACAACAGGCAACCTAGCAAGATATGCAGCAATACTCCGAACCTCAGTGGCAAGCTGATCCACACGGCCAGACAACTGTGCAAACTCCATTGGGAGAAAAGATCCTCCCCAGCACCCAGAGATACAGAGGGAAAAAAAAAAAAAAAAAAAATGCAACAAACAGAAAAATATCTCTGACAACTTTTCTTCCTTCAAAATATTTTTTCCCTTCTGTGAGTACCATACAATTTTTATGGCCGGTGATACTGTTATGTTACGGTAGCTGAGGAGTGCAGGCAAAAAAGGAAATACACCAGAGCAGTTGGAATCTATGAGATTGCAGTACCCTGACTAACCACCGCAACTAGAGGCAGCCGTGGAGCGTTCCTACGTTGGTCCTAGACGCCTCGTCACAGCCTGAGAAACTAACTACACCTAAAGATAGAAATAGGAAAGCTATCTGCCCCGGAGCAGAACCCCAAAGATAATAGAAAGCCCCCAAACATGTAATGGCGGTTAGACAAGAGGAAATACTGACACAGAAAGAAAAAAGTATGAGCAAACGCTGGGGCCCAAACTAACTAAATAGAAAAGGACAGGAAGGGTACTTACTGCAATCTCAGAAAACCCTGAAAAACACCAACTCTACTAATTTCAAAATCACCTGAGATCACACGACCTCTACCACCTAAATTAGTTCTCTGGTGTAACAAAAACAGCAGCCACTGAAAAAACTGGAAAAAGCAAAAGTACAAAACACAGTGGCTGGACTAAACTGAGAGGGCAAAAGCCCCCAGAGGGGACCCAGAAGGCCCCCACAGAAGTGCAAGACCAAATGCAAAAATATAGCAAAAACACAAAATAAGAAATTGTCTTATCTGATAGCAGGAGATGCAGACACGACACAGCAGGCTACAAGGGAAACTGGAAAGAAGGATTCAGACCAGAACAATTGATCACCGGCAACCCTGATGGGAAAATTACTCCCTTATATAAGACCAATCAGTAACACCTGATTCCCAGTCCTCACAATCCTCACTAGTACCGCTTGTAACCACCAGAGGGAGCCTCTGCTCAGAACTCATCTCAAACCCATTCACAACAGGCAACCCTGATGGGAAGGCGACTCCCTTATATAAGACCAGTCAGTAACACCTGATTCCCAATCCTCACAATCTTCACTGGACAGTCCAGTACCGTTTGTAACCACCAGAGGGAGCTTCTGCTCAGAACTCATTTCCAGCCTATTCACAACAATCTGTATTTAAGGAGGCAAACACAGACGCTGTAAGGCTCACAATGGATTAGCCAAGAATATAAAAATCTGAAATGGGGTACTGTTTCACCAGGTACAAGGTATATATAGTATTGTGAAAATATTGTAAATCTCTGTATATATTTCAGGAGTAACACAAAGACTCTCACAGGGTCAGCATGGATCACACCATAATATAAAAGGAAGCTCTGCAAGAAATAATCACATATGTGGGGCAATATTCAGGGTGTCAATGATGCACTTAGAGTGGTGGGTGGACGAGGACTTTCTGTCAAAAAGGGTACTGTATCAACAAATTACAGGTATAAATAGTATAGTGAAAAAAGTTTAAATCTCCATATATATTTCAGGAGGCACACACAGACTGTCACAGTCTCAGTATCGATTGCACAAGAATATAAAAAGTAGAAAAAGGCAAATGTATTAGAAGCGTACAGCTGTATACAGTGTTGGGGTACATTTAAATCTCCGTATATATTTCAGGAGTCAGACACAGACACTCACAGGCTCATTATGTATTCGACAAGAATATAACAAGTATAAAAAGGGTAATGTATCACCAGATAGCAGGTATATATAGTATAGTGCAAAAATTCAAAATCTCCGTATATATTTCAGGAGGCAGACCCAGACGCTGTCAGGCTCCTTAGGGATTACACCTTAATCTAAAAAGATGAAAAAGGGCACTGTATCACCAGATACCAGGTATATATAGTACAGGGAAAATATTGTAAATCTACTTATATATTTCAGGATTCAGACACAGACGCTCTCAGCCTCATTTATGATTAGACAAGAATGTAAAAATCAGATCCGCAAGACATAATCACGCATGTGGCCCAATGTTCCAGGTGTCAATGATGCCCTTACAGTGTTGGGTGGAGGAGGACTTTATGGCAAAAAGGGTACTGTATCACAAGCGTACAGCTGTATACAGTGTTGTTGTAATTTTAAATATAGGTATATATTTCCTTACTAACACACGGACGCTGTTAGGCTCAGTATGGAGTAGACCATAATACAAAAAGTAGAAAAAGGCTAATGTATTTGAAGATTCCAGCTGTATACAGTTTGTGGGTAATTTTAAAACAGCCTGCTGATGCTTCACAATAGCTGTTACATACTGGGACACCTCGTGTGCAAGACTGGCAGCTGCAGATGGAGTGGTCGTGCGTCTGCACTCTATCGACGACCTTTCTCTTCTGAAGGAGGAGGAGGGTCGAATGCCTACAGCCAACTGTTGCCTATACCATGGCCTAGGCAGCACTGTCCCAACCCG
>JARQOD010000006.1:137229399-137361311 GCA_033576555.1 Oophaga sylvatica
TCACTAGATTCCCTGGACCGTATTGATGGGTTGCTCCCCGGGTGCCTAAAACCCGCTGTTCGGGAAACCTTTTTTTGGTGAGCTTTGGGCTTTTTTACCATCGCAATGCCGTTAAAGCTTAAATTGAATCGCTAACCGCTTATGATCTTAACGAAAATGGGCAAATTTGGCACTACTACGACATTAAAACACAAAAAAACCCTCTCTTACGCTCTTTATTAAATCGCAAACAATTTTCACTAAGGTTTTGGCAGTCCCTTTTAGGAAAAAAACCCAAAATTTTTCCCTCATTTGTCATAACTCTTTTGAAGAGAAAATTAGGGCTGTTTTTTGGCCCAAAGGCTACGCCCGCAAAAGACCCCGCTAAGGGGTTGGAATGCAGTGGCTAAACCAAGGCGGGCAAAAGTCTTTTTTAAGAAAAGGCTTTTCATATGTGAAATTGGGTATGGGAGAACAAAAAAGAGACTGATGCCATTTGGCAGGGGTTCCCGGGCCCCAAAACCCCGCCCCCTTTGCCTGGTGTTTTGGGAGTTTTTTAAAAGGAACAAATATTGAACTTATCAATAAAAAGTCTCACCTTCACTTCTTTTTCCCTTCATTTCTTGGCAAACGATCCCTCCCCCCTGTAAAAAATTGTTTTTAATTTTTGCTATAAAACCCTCTTAAAAAAAGGTAGTGTGGGTAAAGAAAAAAAAAATTAACTAAAAAAATAATTAACAAACGCAAACCCCCGGGAAAATTTGAGTACTTTCCAAAAAAAATTGAAAAAATCCCTTTTATTTCCCTTTCCGAAAAAAACCATTTTTTTTGGAATTTTAAAAAGCAAAAAAAAAAAGTTCCTTAAATGAGGCAATTGATTCCCAAGAAAGGGATTTTTTATTTTGCACTCCATAAAAAGTAATTTTTCCTAAAAATTTCCCTTTAAAAACTATTTTGGGAAAAAATAAAACCCCACCCTAATGAAAGCCCTTAGTACAAAGCAAAGTTTAGACAACAAAGTTCGTTTAAACAAAATTTCCAACAACAGATAAGTTAAAATTTATTATTATTTAACGGGTTTTTTAAAGCATTTTGACTATAAAAGGGAAATTACTTAATAAAAAAACCTTTTCCCAAAATTCATGCTCTAAACAAGGGAACCACAGGGAAAGGGAAAAATGCCCTCTGAAGAAAAATAAATTTTTTTTCACAAAATTGTGAATTTAAAAAAAACTGCAAAGCTTACTTATCTTTCAAAAAACTGAAGAAAAAGTGATACAAATATTTCTAAATAGAGGAATTTGAAAACCCCACAAGAAAGCCCATGCCACCATGGAATAACATCAAAAGGGTTAAAAGAAAATAAAACCCGTCCAATTTCAATTGAAATTAAACTAAAGACAAAGAAACCCAAAACCCTGGGAAAGCGTTCCCAAAAATAAAATTAGGTACCACAGAAAACAAGGGTGTCGTCCACGAAGGAAGCCTCTCCTAAAGTCCATGCACAAAAACCCCGCCTAAAAATTTCCCGGGGGTCAGCGCGAAATATTAAAAAACCCCACTATGCTATAAGGGGGGTTTCAAGGGGGAAAACCCCACATCAAATAATTAAACAACCCCTTGCGCACTTTGGCCCCGGGCCATAATGGCTAAAACCTAAATTTTTCCCCTTTTTGTAGTGTAATTTTTTTTCCCAAAATTTTACTCTTTAATTTTTTGGGATTAAAGGGAATACCCCAAACTAAAAATCAACCCAAATTTTGGATTTTGTTGGGGTTCATGTAATAATACAATGTCATTACGGGTCTCTACACCGGAGTTTTAAAACTAAAGGGGCGTCACAAACGGAGAAATGAAAAAAAAAATTCCCATGGGCCTACTTTAAAACAGGGTGGTGACAGTGTCATATTGGGGCTGCGGACTGCTGCGGGTGAAAAAGGACTATTTTTCATTTTTGGTATCATAAATACCCATAAATTACCCAATTACTGCCTATTTTAAAAAGGGAACGACAACCCATCCATCCCTTTCTGAAACTCCCACTTTTCCCAAACATGAAAAAATTTTCCAGAACAAAAATATCAAAAGGTCACTTTTCATTTTTTGAAGAACAAACTGTGTAAAAAGTATTCAGGGGCCAAGTTCCCTCTTGATCAAACCCCCAATTAAAATACCTAAGGGGAATTTTGTTGAACAATTTAAACATAAACTCTCCATCCACCATCCATTTTCCCTTAAAAGAATAAAAAAATGCCCACCAACTTGTTCTTGCATCCTAGAAGATTTAAGTGCTGTCCTTAAAAACCCCGGGAAAAACATACAAAATACTAATGTATTGTTTTTGATGTGGGTTACTCTTTTTTCATTCACTAATTTTTGTAAAACTGAAATTTTTTTAATAAAATTAGATTATAAAACCCACTTTTTTTTATGGGGTTAAAAAAAAAATTAACTGAAAATCAGTCTTGCAAAATTTTGATTTTTTTTTTCCCCGAATTTAAAAACTTACTTTTTAAAAAAATTTACTCATTCATCTTAAAAGAATAAATTTTATTTCAACCTGGGGCCCCCCCATGATGTCCTTTATCCCCCAAGACTGCTGCATCTTGTGGTTTTTCCTGCCCCGGGCCCCAAAGGAAGAAACAACAGCGAAGAGGTTGGATTGCACAAAAGACCAGTAGGGGCCAAGTAATAGAGCCACCAGGGGGAGTAATTTTTTGTAAAAGGGGGGAAAATTTTAAAAAAAATTTCAAAAAACCCGCCCCTTTAGTACTTTTTGTTTCTTTTCCTCTTTTAATTAAGTGTAAAAATCCCAAAAACCATTTAAAAATTTTCATTTGCAGATTTAGGGTTTTTTGCCACTTGCTGACCGCAGTAAAGTTTTTTGTTTGGGAAGGGTGCAAACCCCCAATTTTTTTTACCTTTCAAGTTTAAAAAATTTAAAAAAAAAATTGCTGCGCAAATGCTAGGGTTTTTCCCAAATTCACAGCGTTTTTTTTCGCGCACATGTCAATTCTTTGTGCGGATTCCCCCAACGTTTCTACACCCCTTACATTTTTAGAAAACCCCAGGGCCAAAAAGCGCATGACAATCTCTTAACCCTTTCCCACCCATGAAAGCCACGCGGCGTCATGAAAAACCCGGCCATCCCCCACCCATGATGCCCGACGCCTCAAGCCATAAATCATGTTTTCCCGTGGGGGGAGAAACCGGGGCACTGAAAGGTCCCCGACCCGAGTAAACAAGGGCCCTTTCGCATCCCCCACAGGGGGGTTTTGGGTTAACCCCCACGTTGGGCCAAAGATCCCTGAAATTGGGTGTTAAAAGTGAAAAAGCCCAAACAAGCGATTTTTAATATTTTCACCAAAGAAACGGGGGAAATATTTTCAATCCCGCCTGGCCGGATGCTGCTAGCTCTGCCAGGGTGGACACCAAGATCTGACCCCCCCCCCAAACCAAATCCGGCGGGGTTTCCGCCGCCATCGAAAGATGGGGGGGGATCGGTTTACCGCCGCAGTTGCTCCCCTGGGCCCCGCGATCGGGTCCCCCAAACCCACCACCCCCCCTCACCTTCCACCCCCCCACTCAAATCTCCCCCTCCACGATGCCCCCGGTCCCCGGCGGGGGGGCCCCCCGGGGGGCTTCATGGGCCCCCCATCCTTTTTGGAAAAAGGGGGGCGCATCGCGTGGCCCGCCCTTTTGGGGGCATGCGCATGCCCTCCATTAAAACAAAAATTTTTTTTTATCCGGAAAAAAAATCCAGTGATCAAAATAAAAAAAAAGTAAATGAACCCCCCCTGTCCCTAGGTTTGGGGAAAAAATAAAATAAAGAATTTTTTTTTTTTCCTAGGGGGTTTTCTGCTGTTTCCCCAGCTGATTTTGGGTGCGTCCGAGGGGATAAGCTGCTGATCCCCCCGGGGGGGTTTTTTGGGGTTTTTTTTTTTTATCCGCGGGGGGTTTCGCTCTGAAACCCCGGCGGATTTCCCCGCTGATCCCCGGTTCGCTGCGGATCCGCGGTATTTCGCTGCTGATCCCGTGATTCCCGCGGGGGCCCCGGCTTTATTTTTGTGCGATCCGCGGGGGTTTCTCTGCTGATCCCCGGGGGGGTTCCCCTGCGGTCCGGCCCGGGTAATTTCGCTGCTGATCCCGGCGGGGTTTTTTGCTATCCGTGTCTGTTTTCTGCTGATCCGCGGGGGGTTTTTTTCTGCGGATCCCCGGGGCTGATTTTTCTGCGGGTCCCCGGCGGTTTTTTGTTTCCCCGGGGGATTTTGTGCTACCCCCGACTGTTTTTTGGGGGCCCCGGTGATTTTTTGTGAATTTCCTTTTGCCTAGCGGGTATGATAAGCATTGCGTTTTTTATATCGTTACCACCGGGGCCCAACCCCCCGGGTTTTTTTGGGGTGGTAAAACCAAATAAAACCCCCTTTGGGGGTTTTTAAAAAAGGGTTTGGGGTTTTTATTAGGGGTTTAAAGGTTTTTAATTTTTGGGGTTTTTGGGGTTTTAAATTTGGGTTTTGGTTTTGGGAATTTTGGTTAGGGGGGGAATTAGGGGTTTGGCTTGTGTTAGGTTTATTGTTAGATTGGGGGAGGGTTAGGGGGGGGTTGGGGGGTTGGGGGTTTTTTTAGGGTTTTTATTAGGGTTGGTGTGTGTAGGGGTTGGGTTGGGGGGGGGGGGTTTGGGGGAGGGGTTTGGGGGGGAGAATTGAAAGGGGGTTTCCCCCATTTAGGGACATCAGGGGGTTTTCCTAGCGCATGGGCCACCATTTTTCCCAAAAATTTTTTTTTCAAAAAAAATTCCCCCCCCCCCCAAAAAGTGCTCCCTTTATTCCAAGCCCCGAGTGTGCCCAAACAGTGGTTTATCCCCAAATATGAGTAGCGTACCGGGGGAAAAAGGGGAAAAAAACCCTTTTGGGGGGGGGCAAAATTTTTCCCCTTTTAAAAAATTTGGGGAAAAAAAAAATTTGGGGGCAAAAAAAATTTTTTTTAAAGGAAAAAAAAAGATTTTATTTTTTTACCTCGGTTATAAAATTCTGTGAAGGGGTTTGGGGGATTAAAAATGCTTATCACAATCATAGGGGTTTTTGGGGGGGTTAGTTTCCAAAAGGGGGGCACTTGGGGGGGGGTTTTTTTTCTGTTTGGACATCAGGGATCTGAAAATAAAGGGAAAAACCCCAAAAACCAATTTTTCCCTTTTCCTCACTACCCCTTTTCCACCCCCCCCAAACCCTTTTCCCCCCATATTACACAAATCAAAAAAATTACCAAAAAATTTTTCCAATTTTTCCCTTTTTTCCCCTTTTTAAAAAAAAAATTGGGGGAAAAAAACCATTTTTAAAAAAAAAAATTTTTTCCCTTCAAAACTTTTTTTTAAACCCGGGGGGGAAATTAAAACTTTTAATAATTTTTTTTTTTTTCCAAAAGGGGGGAAAAATTTGGGGGCCCCCGTTTTGGGACAAAAGGGTCTCCCAAAAAAAACAAAACCCAAAAATTTTCCCCAAATTTTCCCTTTAAAAGGGCAAATCCCTTCCCGGCCCTGCCCTTGGGCCCCAAACATGGGTTTTTCCCCCCCCTAAGGTACGGAAATCAGGGGAAAATTGGCCCCCAAAAAAAAATTTGGGGGGGGCCCAAATTTCCCTTTTTTTCCTTTTGAAAAATAAAAAATGGGCAAAAAAATTTTTTGGAAAAAAAAAATTTTTTTTATTTCGGATAATTTTTTGAAGACCCGGGGGTTTTAAAAAACTCACTATTCACTAATTTAAATTCCTTTTGGGGGGCTAGTTTCCAAAAAGGGGGCACTTGTGGGGGGGCTCCAAAGTTTGGCCCCACAGGGAACCCCCAAATGCCCTGGGAACCGCTAAAATTTTCCCGCAAATTTTTTTTTTCAAAAATCAAAAAGCCCCCTTTTCCCCCCTTTTACCCTGCCCCTGCCCCCCAAAAATGGGTTTTTACCAATAGAGGTTTTCTGTTTACTCAGGGGAAATTGGGCCCCCCCAAATTTTTGGGGGGGCCAAAATTTAAAATGTTTCCCGGAAAAAAAAAAAAAGAGGCTAAAAAGAAAATTTTTGTGAAAAAAAAAACTTTCTTTTAAATTTAAAAGGATAAAATTTTTTAAGCACCGGGGTTCAAAGTTCTCACTATGGGAACAATAATTCCCCTTTGGGGGCTAGTTTCCAAAATGGGGGCCTTTGGGGGAGCTTTCCCAATTTTTTAGGCCCCACAGGAAACCTCCAAAAGCACATGGCCCAAACCCCTAAATATTCCAGCATATTTTCTATCAAAAATTTTTAAAGGGGCTCCTTCCCCTTTTGGCCCTGCCGTGCCCCCAAACATTGGGTTTTTGAAACCCCATAAAGGTATCTGTGTACTCAGGAGGGAAAAAACCCAAAAAATTTAAGGGTCCAATTTATACTGTTTTCCCAGGGAAAATGAAAAAAACTGAGGCCCAAAAGAAAATTTTTGTGAAAAAAAATACTTTTTTTTTTTTTACGGATCAATTTGTGAAGCACCTGGGGGTTCAAAGTGCTCACTATGCATCTAGATAAGTTCCTTAGGGGGTCTAGTTTCCAAAATGGGGTCACTTGTGGGGGAGCTCCAATGTTTAGGCACACAGGGACTCTCCAAATGCGACATGGCAACCGCTAAATATTCCAGCATATTTTCCATTCAAAAAGTCAAATGGCGCTCCTTCCCTTCTGAGCCCTGCCGTGCGCCCATACAGTAGTTTATGACCACATATGAGGTATCTGTGTACTCAGGAGAAATTGCCCAACAAATTTTAGGATCCATTTTATCCTGATGCCCATGTAAAAATGAAAAAATTGATGCTAAACGAAAATTTTTGTTGGAAAAATTAAAATGTCCATTTTTTCCTTCCACGTTGCTTTAGTTCCTGTGAAGCACCTGAAGGGTTAATAATCTTCTTGAATGTAGTTTTGAGTAGCTTGAGGGGTGCAGTTTTTATAAAGGTGTCACTTTTGGGTATTTTCTGCCATATAGACCCCTCAAAGTGACTTCAAATGTGAGGTGGTCCCTAAAAAAAATGGTTTTGTAAATTTTGCTGTAAAAATGAGAAATCGCTGGTCAACTTTTAACCCTTATAACTTCCTAACAAAAAAAAAATGTTGTTCCCAAAATTGTGCTGATGTAAAGTAGACATGTGGGAAATGTTATTTATTAACTATTTTGTGCCACATAACTCTCTGGTTTAACAGAATAAAAATTAAAAATTTGAAAATTACAAAATTTTCAAAATTTTCGCCAAATTTCCATTTTTTTCACAAATAAACGCAAAAATTATCGACCTAAATTTACCACTCACATGAAGCCCAATATGTCACGAAAAAATAATCTCAGAATCTCTAAGATCCATTGAAGCGTTCCTGAGTTATAGCCTCATAAAGGGACACTGGTCAGAATTGCAAAAAATGGCAAGGTCTTTAAGGTCAAAATAGGCTGGGTTATGAAGGGGTTAAAATCCGCACTAAATCGGCATAAAAACGCGTAAATTTTTACCTGCGGATTCTGCCAAGAGAGGAAGAATCCGCTCAGGAAACTCCTCATGCAATTCCGCAACGTGTGTACAGATTCTTAAACTCCAAACTCCATGCCTATTTACCAGCAACTGTTCAAATGTAATCTACTTTGCTGCCATTGCGGAAATCCAGATAAGCGATCCGCAGCTTTTCAGCTATGTGAGAATGTAAGGACCCAAACTGTCAATATCACAGCAGTCGGAAACTGGCATTAGCCTTTATGTCCTAAAGTGTTCACGTATATAAAATACTCATAACATGTAGTGTTCTTCATTAGCATTGGTTATGCCATACTACGTCTATGTCTATAATTGTATTTATAACAATTATATATAAGTATGTATCTGTATAAATTGTCATATGACAAATGGATTTCCACAAGCTATAAACGTGTCACACTAAGGGATTGTATTGCGTTAGACAACTGAATGATCCGTTGTAAAAATCTTTTGTGAGGGTAATTGGATTTGCAGGTGACATTGCACGGCCTGTGTGCCAGAAGAAGTAATGGCTTTTGCAGAAACTCAGTACTAGATTTCAGGCTCACTGTAAATTAAGCTATATAAGATAAGATAGAAACTTGGAAAGTCGTGTTTTTCCATTATTCTGAATGGAAATATATTTTTAGTAAATTACATTTAATAAGAAGTGTGGCTGCATTGCGGTGCTCATTAGCTCGGGTACACCGTGTATTCATTTCATGGAATCCTCCAGGAATGGGTTGTACTTTTAAAAAGCAATACAGTTCCATCATCCTAAGCGGTTCCCTTACCGATCAATCCACAAAGTGTTTTGGCTATTTTTATTCGGTCGTTTTCATTGGGTCTGTGTTATTGTAACCGGAGATACACGATTAGGGATTTATTCTTGCCATTATCTAAAGATGACAACGATAGAAATATAATCCTAAAAAGCTTGGCGGCACCAACAAATAAAGAAAAAGGAGCAAGGGCAAACGTAATATTGGTATAATTAAAAAGTTCTAACTGATGAAATAGCTATTTGTGGGGTACGAATAATTGATTGCTTAATTTTTAGTACTTCTTCTTAGGTGAATGGGGAAAACATTAGCTGAGAAAGTTCTTTCCTGCCGCCTGCGATACTGTTTAAATAATGTGTTAATTTTTTCAGCGGTTTGTTTCATACATGTTGTGCCATATCTGTTTTTTTATATTTTTAACTAAGCAAGGTCTTTTTCTTTTCTTTTTTGAAGGCGGATTGCCTCCTTATATTTATTTTACGTATTAGAATGTAAACCATTGATAGAATTTTATTTTGTTTGTTATTTATTTTTATAGATCTGCGCTCTTTTAATTGCAAGTAAAACCCGAACCCCACCGAGTGAAGAAAGTCAGTACTCTGCTGTTTGTGCGCCCGCAGGCAGGAGCTGCATGCATCTCGGGAAAGTTTTTCAAGCTGTCGGTGGGGTTCTCAGAACCCAGACTTCTACCGATCTGCTTGCAACTAAAAGGGCACACATATATGAGAAAATGTATCAAAGATACTGACTGTAAATTTCTTTACTAACTTTAAATTTTAATGCTTTTAATTCAACTTTTTTTTCCTCCTGGGAGGTTACAGGCTTTGATCCTCTGATCATTTACATATATGCTTTGGAATGTTTCAACTTTCAAAACATTATTGACTCCCAGGGCAAAACTGAGCTGCAAACTATTTGGCCTTGCTGCTGGCATGTCTCCCTCTTAGGCAGCTACTTCTTTCAAACTGGGGGACCCATGGTCAGGCCCTTGGTTTCCATAGCAATGCATCGCCTCCCTTTCCCGCCATGGTCGCATTGTTGAGTGCAGATTACTGTACAGGTAGAGCCTGATCATTCATTCATTAGATGGCACAGTAACTATTTAGCATACAGTTTTCTGTAGAATCACAGAATACAGCTACTTCTGCCTTTTCGTATAGGGAATAGGCGGTTTAACTCACTTCAAAAATCCACAGCACCCCTCGGTAATTCATAATAGCGTGGCCTTTCTTTGCCTCTCTTAATGTATTCTTAATTAGATTGTGTCACAAAGTTTTTGCTATGTATTCTGAGAGCAGCACATTGTATAGACAGAGATCCTGATTCCAGTGATGTTTCACTTACTGGGCTGCTTGTTGTGGTTTCAAGAAAATCATGATTAGCATCTTTCTGTCTATGTACAGTGACAGAAACATGCTAATCAGTGGTGTGGGCAGGGTTATACAGCACAAAGCATTCAGAGAGCTGCTAGATCTGTAGCAGATTTGATCAAAACTAGAGTAAGCAGCCCCATAAGTGACACATCACTGGAATCACTGCTTTATGATGGGGTAGCATAAACCTAATGGCAGATTCACTTTATCAATCTGATTTTCCTGACCTTAACCCCTTCCCGACCTGTGACGCCACGTAGGCGTCATGAAAGTCGGTGCTAATCCGACTTGTGACGCCTATGTGGCGTCATGGGGAGATCGCGTTCCTGCGGGTCGGGTGACCGAGGTCAGTGAAATGTCACCCGACCCGCAGGCACAGGACGACCTAGACTTGACCCTCTTGTGGCCGAGATCGCTGCTGCTGACCTTTTTTTCACGCCCTCCAGATCTGATTGGAGCTAGCGTCCATGTGACACTCTCCTTCCAATCAGATGTGGAGGGGTGGAGTAAACTATGGCTGACCTCGCTCTTCAGCTTCATCCGGTCCTGGAAGCTGAAGTGTGAGGTGCCTGCTTGCTGCCCTGCCACCGCCTGACCTGCGATCACCGCCGCTGCCGCCGCCACTGCTGCTGCCTCCGCCTCCATCTGGTACTCCTCTCTGCTCACCCCGTCCCAAACCACTCCCCAACCTCCGTTCCCTCCCCACTTCCCCCCTGATCTTCCCCTGCCCCCTTGATCACTCCCCCTTGCTGCTGCTTCTGACAGCATTTATCTGCTACAGCTCCATTTAACTACTGCATCTCCAGTCCCCCTCCCCTGCTCCTGACAGCCCGCTCCTGCCCCTGTGATCATCCCTCAGCCCCAGTGATCACCCCGATCACCCTCTGACCCCCCAGATCACCCCCACCTGCTGCTACTTCTGACAGCTCCCATTTGCTGCGCCTCCAGTCCCCCCTCACCTGACAGCCCCCTCCTGCCCCTGGTGATCATCGCTCAGCCCCAGTGATCACACCGATAACCCCCTGCCTCCCTGATCACCCCCTGCCCCTCAGATCACCCTCTGCCCCCCAGATTACCCCCACCTGCTGCTACTTCTGACAGCTCCATTTGTTGCGCCTCCAGTCCCCCCTCACCTGACTGCCCCCTCCTGCCCCCGGTGATCATCCCTCAGCCCCAATGATCACCCCGATAACCCCCTGCCCCCCTGATCACCTCCTGTCCCCCAGATCACCCTCTGCCCCCCAGATCACCCCCACCTGCTGCTACTTCTGACAGCTCCATTTGCTGCGCCTCCAGTCCCCCCTCACCTAACGGCCCCCTCCTACCCCCGGTGATAATCTCTCAGCCCCAGTGATCACACCGATAACCCCCTGCCTCCCTGATCACCCCCTGCCCCTCAGATCACCCTCTGCCCCCCAGATTACCCCCACCTGCTGCTACTTCTGACAACTCCATTTGCTACGCCTCCAGTCCCCTCTCACCTGACAGCCCCCTCATGCCCCCGGTGATCATCCTCAGCCCCAGTGATCACCCCAATAACCCCCTGCCCCCCTGATCACCCTCTGCCCGCCTGACAAGCAGTACGTCAGGTTGGTGTCTGGTGTGGTATAGTGTACGTCAGGTTGGTGTGTGTATTCTAGTGTATGTCAGGTTGTTGTGTGTGTGGTGTATACTACACCACGCACACCAACCTGACGTATACTACACCACACCACACACTAACCTGACGTGCACTACACCACACACACACCAACCTGACGTAGTGTGTCAGGTTGGTGTGTGTGGCGTAGTGTACTTCAGGTTGGTGTGTGTGTTGTAGTGTACGTCAGGTTGGTGTGTGTAGTGTAGTGTATATCAGGTTGGTGTGTGATGTAGTGTACGTCAGGTTGGTGTGTGTGGTGTAGTATACACCACACGCACACAACAACCTGACATACACTAAACCACACACACCAACCTGACGTACACCAAACCAACCTGACAAGCACTACGTCAGGTTAGTGTGTGGTGTGGTATAGTGTACGTCAGGTTGGTGTGTGTGTTGTAGTGTATGTCAGGTTGTTGTGTGTGTGTGGTGTATACTACACCACACACACCAACCTGACGTACACTACACCACACACCAACCTGACATACACTACACCACACTCACCAACCTGATGTAGTGTATGTCAGGATGGTGTGTGTGTGTGTGTGTATACTACACCACACACACCAACCTGACATACACTACGCAACACCACACCACACACCAATCTGACATACACTACATACTTTCCATACGCGAAATGGTGTCCTTTAACGATTGTGGCGCTCCTTCCCTTCCTGGCCCTGCCGTGCGCCCAAACAGTGGTTTATGACCACATATGAGGTATCGGTGTACTTAGGAGAAGTTGCCCAACAAATTTTAGGATCCATTTTATCCTGTTGCCCATGTGAAAATGAAAAAAAATTGAGGCTGAAAGAAAATTTTTGTGAAAAAAAAAAGTACTTTTTCATTTTTACGGATCAATTTGTGAAGCACCTGGGGGTTAAAAGTGCTCACTATGCAGCTAGATAAGTTCCTTGGGGGGTCTAGTTTCCAAAATGGGGTCACTTGTGGGGTGCACCAATGTTTAGGCACACAGGTGCTCTGCATATGCGACATGGTATCCGCTAACAATTGGAGCTAAATTTCCATTCAAAAAGTCAAATGGCGCTCCTTCCCTTCCGGGCCCTTCTGTGCGCCCAAACAGTGGTTTATGACCACATATGAGGTATCGGTGTACTCAGGAGAAGTTGCCCAACAAATTTTAGGATCCATTTTATCCTGTTGCCCATGTGAAAATGAAAAAATTGAGGCTGAAATAAAATTTTTGTGAAAAATAAGTACTTTTTCATTTTTACGGATCAATTTGTGAAGCACCTGAAGGGTTAAAAGTGCTCACTATGCAGCTATATAAGTTCCTTGGGGGGTCTAGTTTCCAAAATGGGGTCACTTGTGGGAGTGCACCAATGTTTAGGCACACAGGGGCTCTCCAAATGCGACATGGTGTCCGCTAACAATTGGAGCTAAATTTCCATTCAAAAAGTCAAATGGCACTCCTTCCCTTCCGGGCCCTGCCGTGCGCCCAAACAGTGGTTTATGACCACATATGAGGTATCGGTGTACTCAGGAGAAGTTGTCCAACAAATTTTAGGATCCATTTTATCCTATTGCCCTTAAAAAAATGAAAAAATTGAGGCTGAAAGAAAATTATTGTGTAAAAAAAAAAGTACTTTTTCATTTTTACAGATCAATTTGTGAAGCACCTGTGGGTTCAAAGTGCTCACTATGCAGCTAGATAAGTTCCTTGGGGGGTCTAGTTTCCAAAATGGGGTCACTTGTGGGGGTGCACCAATGTTTAGGCACACAGGGGCTCTCCAAATGCGACATGGTGTCCGCTAACAATTGTAGCTAAATTTCCATTCAAAAAGTCAAATGGCGCTCCTTCCCTTCCGGGCCCTTCTGTGCGCCCAAACAGTGGTTTATGACCACATATGAGGTATCGGTGTACTCAGGAGAAGTTGCCCAACAAATGTTAGGATCCATTTTATCCTGTTGCCCATGTGAAAATGAAAAAATTGAGGCTGAAAGAAAATTTTTGTGAAAAAAAAGTACTTTTTAATTTTTACGGATCAATTTGTGAAGCACCTGTGGGTTCAAAGTGCTCACTATGCAGCTAGATAAGTTCCTTGGGGGGTCTAGTTTCCAAAATGGGGTCACTTGTGGGGGTGCACCAATGTTTAGGCACACAGGGGCTCTCTAAATGCGACATGGTGTCCGCTAACAATTGGAGCTAAATTTCCATTCAAAAAGTCAAATGGCGCTCCTTCCCTTCTGGGCCCTGCCGTGGCCCAAACAGTGGTTTATGACCACATATGAGGTATCGGTGTACTCAGGAGTAATTGCTCAATAAATTTTAGGATCCATTTTATCCTGTTGCCCATGTGAAAATGAATAAATTGATGCTAAAAGAAAATTTTTGTTGCAAAAATTATAATGTCCATTTTTTCCTTCCACGTTGCTTTACTTCCTGTGAAGCACCTGAAGGGTTAATAATCTTCTTGAATGCAGTTTTGAGTAGCTTGAGGGGTGCAATTTTTAGAATGGTGTAACTTTTGGGTATTTTCTGCCATATAGACCCCTCAAAGTGACTTCAAATGTGAGGTGGTCCCTAAAAAAATGGTTTTGTCAATTTTGTTGTAAAAATGAGAAATCGCTGGTCAACTTTTAACCCATATAACTTCACAACAAAAAAAAAATTTGTTTCCAAAATTGTTCTGATGTAAAGTAGACATGTGGGAAATGTTATTTATTAACTATTTTGTGTCACATAACTCTCTGATTTAACAGAATAAAAATTAAAAATTTGAAAATTGCAAAATTTTCAAAATTTTTGCCAAATTTACATTTTTTTCACAAATAAACGCAAAATTTATCGACCTAAATTTAGCACTCACATGAAGCCCAATATGTCACGAAAAAATAATCTCAGAATCTCTAAGATCCGATGAAGCGTTCCTGAGTTATAGCCTCATAAAGGGGCACTGGTCAGAATTGCAAAAAATGGCCAGGTCATTAAGGTCAAAATAGGCTGGGTCATGAAGGGGTTAATATGATGTATAATGGTATAAATGTACATCTTGCATGATTCTACTCCACAGTAAGTTCTTTTTTTTTTCCAACAGGGACATGAAAGGAATCATAGTCACCCTAAGTGACAGTGGTCACTTACAATGCTCCTACTTCGGAACAGATCCGTCTCTTTTTCAAGCCCCTAAAGTGGAATCCAGGGACATAAAATATGAAGAGCTGGATACTGAAATGAAAGAACTTCAGAGAATTATCAAAGAAGCTACAAAAACACAAGGTCAGCAAATTTACTTCATTCGAAACACAAGGTCTCGAAAATGAATGCAAAAGTTTACCTTAGCAACTAAATAGATTTTTTGTTTTGGTTTTGCAAATGCACTGGAAAAATACCAACTGCTTCCCATAGGTCACTGCCCTACCTTTTTGCTGAACGCACTTAAAGAGAAGCTGTCATTAGGATCAACCCTCCTAAGCCGTCTATATGGGCATGTAGGTCATAGCAAGTTAGATACAATGATACCTTAAAATCTGTGATCTGATGTCTTATATATAGCTGAGATGTTAAGGTGTATCGGCCGGACATTGATCTCCCTGAGAATCTACCCCAGAACTTATTTTAAATGAAAGGGGGCATTTCCAGTGTGAGACATTTTAAAATCATTCTCAACAGAACTGATCTTTGTCTCATTACAAACACATTTACAGCTGCAGCTCTACTCTCACAGGTCTGTCAGCTTTTCTTCAGAGCTGTGTCTGATTGCAATTAACATTTGGGAAAGGGGCACTTTATTAATACATCTGCCACTGTACTTCTCCCCTCGCAGTGTTCTGTCAGCTCTGTTGAACTGCCCCTTTCCCCATACAGGCTGTGTGAGATGAAAGCTAAATAAGTGTTCATTATGGTAAGGCACAGCTAATCTGACAACAGAAGAAAAGAGCTGCAGCTGCAAATGTGCTTTTAATAAGACAAAGTTTGGCTCTGCTGTACTGTGCTACTTATAATCACATTCCTCTCTGCAGTCAGATTCCCAGGGAGATCTGTGTCCGGCCCATAGATATTAACAACTCATTTACAAAAGAGAAAAATGTGGATTTCTCTGGAATAAGTCATCGGATGGCAGATATCAAAGTGTCCTTTTATTCAACTTTCTACATTTATCTTGTTTTACATCTGTCTCATGTCTTTTCATTGTACTATACAGTCCCTGACAGAAGTTATGTCGCTTATCCATGTTATGTAAATCAAAGCTTATAACCTGACGTTAAATTCATCCATTGGTTTTATAAATTACTCTTTTGAAAGCTGAAACCCTCCCAAATTTGGTTTAGGTTAAAAAAATAAATTGGCATCAATGCTGAAATATTGATCATTTAATGAAAACAGAATGGTCAGATTTTGGCAAGACAAAAGTTTTGTCACCTGGTCATATAATGCACCCAATCCTAGTTTACATCCTCACCAGTGCTCAGTAAATGATCGGTTAATTAGTGGGTGTGTATAAAAAGAAACCCAGCACCCCAGACCTTCACTTGAACTGCAACTTGAGCTCTGACAACATGCCAAAAATCCACCCTGCGACCAAATCCTTGATTATCAAGAGGCTGAAGACCAGATCCATTGCAGAGGTGGCTGGCACCTTTGGTGTGTCTCAGCGTCAAGTACAAAGAATTAAAAAAAGATTTGAAGAAACTAGAGATGGGTTTGACAAGCCCAGGTCCGGCAGACCCCGCAAGACAAGTGCTCAGGAGGAACGTTTGTTTGTTAGAAAATCCAAAGCAAGCCCCTCTTCCACTGCAGCAGAGCTCCAACAGGCCTGGTCACCTCAAGTCCCTGTGTCAACTAGAACAGTTTGTAGGATTCTGTCTTGAAATGGCCTCCATGGTCGATTCAGTGCCCAGAAGTCAGCACTAAACAAAAGGCAAATAAAAAACCATGTGGCATTTGCAAAGTCCCACAGCCTGCTAAACAGATGGACGCTGGAAAAGTGGCAGAAGGTGGATTTCTCTGATGAATCTTCAGTAGAATTACACCACAGCCGCCGCAAATACTGCAGGAGACCTACTGGAGCCCATATGGATCCAAAATACACCCAGAAAACAGTTACATTTGGTGGTGGAAAGATCATGGTCTGGGGTTAAATTCAGTATGGGGTGTGCGAAACATTTGCAAGGTGGAAGGCAATATCAATAGCCTAAAATATCAAGAAGTATTAGCTACCTCTTACATTCCAAATCATAAAAGGGGTCAAATTTTGCAGCAGGATGATGCTCCATCACATACATCCATCTCTAGAACAAAGTTCCTCCAGGCAAAAAAGATCAAGGTGCTCAAGGACTGGCCAGCCCAGTCACCAGACATGAACATCATTGAGCATGTTTGGGGTAGGATGAAAGAGGAAGCTTGGAAGACAAAACCAAGGAATCTAGATGAACTCTGGGAGGCATGTAAGACTGCATTCTTTGCTATTCTTGATGACTTCATTAATAAATTGTATGAATCATTGTTGAACCGCATGGATGCAGTCCTTCAAGCTCATGGAAGTCACACAAAATATTAAATATGACTCTTATAGCACCACAACTTCATTCACCAATGTTTTCAACATATATTTGTATTTTAAGATAATTATTTGTTTGAATATCACATTACTTTCTGTGGGCGACAAAACTTTTGTCTTGCCAAAATCTGACCATTCTATGTTCATTAAATGTTCATTCAATATTTCAGCATTGATGGCAATTTATTTTCTTAACCTAAACCAAATTTGGTAGGGTTTCAGCTTTCAAAAGAGTAATTTATAAAACCAATGGATGAATTTAATGTCAGGTTATAAGCTTTGATTTACATAACATGGATAAGCGACATAACTTCTGTCAGGGACTGTATATTTAAAAAGCAAAGGTAACACAGATCAAGACATATAGTGGGTACGGAAAGTATTCAGACCACTTTAAATTTTTCACTCTTTGTTTCATTGCAGCCATTTGGTAAATTCAAAAAAGTTCTTTTTTTTCTCATTAATGTACACTCTGCACCCCATCTTGACTGAAAAAAAAACAGAAATGTAGAAATTTTACAAACAGAGTGATCTATTTCAAGTATTTATTTCTGTTAATGTTGATGTTTATGGCTTACAGCCAATGAAAACCCAAAAGTCATTAGCTCAATAAAATAGAATTATTAACAAAACACACCTGGCTTCCTAAGCATTTAAAAAGGTCCCTTAGTCTGTTTCAGTAGGCTCTGCAATCATGGGGAAGACTGCTGACTTGACAGATGTCCAGAAGGCAGTCATTGACACACTCCACAAGGAGGCTAAGCCACAAAAGGTCATTGCTAAAGAAGCTGGCTGTTCAGAGTGCTGTATCCAAGCATATTAATGGAAAGTTGAGTGGAAGCAAAAAGTGTGGTAGAAAAAGATGCAAGAGCAACCAGGATAACCGCAGCCTTGAAAGTTTTGTTAACAAAAGGCCATTAAAAAATTTGTGGGAGATTCACAAGGAGTGGACTGCTGCTGGAGTCATTGCTTCAAGAGCCACCACACACAAATGTATCCAGGACATGGGCTACAAGTGTCGCATTCCTTGTGTCAAGCCACTGTTGACCAATAAAGAATGCCAGAAGCGTCTTACTTGGGCCAAGGAGAAAAAGAACTGGACTGTTGCTCGGTGATCCGAGGTGTTGTTTTCAGATGAAAGTAAAATTTTCATTTCATTTGGAAATCAAGGTCCCAGAGTCTGGAGGAAGAGTGGAGAGGCACACAATCCAACCTGCTCTGCTTGAGAGGTCTAGTGTGACGTTTCAACAGTCAGTGATGGTTTGGGTAGACATGTCATCTGCTGGTTTAGGTACACTGTATTTTATCAAGACCAAGGTCAGCGCAGCCGTCTACCAGGAAATTTTAGAGGACTTCATGCTTCCTTCTGCCGACATGCTTTTTGTAGATGAAAATTTCATTCTCCAGCAGGACTTGGCAACAGTCCACACTGCCAATAGTACCAATACCTGGTTTAAAAACAACAGTGTCACTGTGCTTGATTGGCCAGCAAACTCGCCTGACCTTAACCCTATAGAGGTATTGTCAAGAGGAAGATGAGAGACACCAGACCTGTGAGGGTTTGAGGTTGTGGGTTATAAAAATCACTTAGGCAGGTTAAAAGTGCAACTATTTTATTCCATACATCCGTGGTTGTACAACAAATCCATATAGATGGCCAAATTCTAATGTCTTCAGTCCACAAGTACCCAATCTGGGATCGGTAGTTCCACTGGCCCCATACCAGGCGATTCCCACTGTCTCCCAACTTTTGGTTGGCCCACAGATTTTGTTCCTCCCGCCAACATAGTCTGTAGTCACAGTCCAGGTTACTCCAAACAACAACTATCACAACCGATGTGCATGTATCCAGGATCAACAATCCTTAAGAAAATTTGTTAAATCCAGACAACAGATCCCTCAAACGTAGCAGGAAGATCCAGCCAAGGCGACAACCGATCTCCAAAACTCCATAGACCATCCAAAAATATTTAGAGTTGAGAGTCCTCAGTGGTTGATACCTTTTAATGGCTAACTTAAAAGATGGTAACAAATTGCAAGCTTTTGAGACTACTCAGGTCTCTTTATCAGCAAAGACTAATACAAAATCTGAAGAATCACATATTTATACACAACACAGCACAGAAACAATGCAATAGATAAAACAAGTGATGTGAAACAGAACTGTCATTATGGGAGAGGGATGAACAGTTGTGGCAATAAATATTGGACTAGTTCATAGATAAGGAGTGTGAAAGTTTTATTGCCCTCTGATTGGGGTCTGGTAATGTTTTGTGATGTTCTCACAGGGTCTTGGGAGCAAATTCCTTAATTGATGTAAAACGTCATAAATCCATGTGATATGTTCATTCCAGAATTGAGAGTGTCAAAGGTCACCATCAATTTGTATTCACAAACTCTCCTGCCTCTCTGAGATGTGAAATTACCTTTCAGTACAATACAGTAAAGATGTATATCTTTGTACCGTGTTAGCCAGTAGATAGAAAAATATTTAGAGTTGAGAGTCCTCAGTGGTTGATACCTTTTAATGGCTAACTGAAAAGATGGTAACAAAACCATAGACCATAGACCATCCATTCATCCATCCCAGCTTGGATCCTTTCCATTCGAAGTCACTCCAACAACTGCCTGATTCAACTCTGTCTTTTTCTTCTTCCCCCTTAAATATTTTCTTTAGTTCACAGAATGAAGCATATTCCATCACATAGACATGTGAGACCCTTGTGGTGACAGCTCCCCTGGGTCTACAATCCCCATCCACACAATGGTCCTAGGCTGGAAGAACAATGGATTGAGACCTTGAGATACAGAGGGGTTTGATAGGATGTTTGCTTTACATTTACCTTTAGCAATCTATTGTCTGGCCTAAAGGTACTGCCACACTAAGCGATCACACTAGCGATCACAACAACGACGCAAGCTAACGAGATCGTTGGTGTGATCGCTTTAAGGTCGCTAGTAGCTTCCAAACAGGAGATCTCATCAACGACACATCAGTGGTCAGCGATCTGTATAACGACTTTGGCGGTCGTTAGGATCTGTCACAGCATGTACTGAGCGCAACCTTTTCCACGCCCCTCAGCACAGATTGGTGGTCACTGTATATGTTTTATAATTATATATGTATGTTATAATTAATGTTTTGACCGCGTCATGAAAGACGACGTATAGCGCTCCCTTTCATTGTTCTCGAGCGCTTCTGATTCATAGGAATTTCCAGCATCGATCCTGCTTCCTGCGTCCTGCTAGCCTGCTTTGCAGCTACTGCGATCCAGTCTGTGCCGCTAAAAAAAACCTAGTCCCACCTGCGCCGCTGACATATGCGTCACCAATGAGGTCGCTCGTCGTTCACAAAAGGTGTCAAACACAGCGATTCAGGCTCACCAGCGGGACGTCAACGATCAAAAAACGGTCCAGAACGTTCGTGAACGATCAGCGACATCACAGCAGGGGCCACATCGCTGCTACATGTCACACACAGCGACGTCGCTAACGATGTCGCTGCTGCGTCATAAAATCGCTGACGCTTGAGCGATCTCGCTTGCGATCTCGCTTAGTGTGGCATACCCTTTAGGTATGCATAAGATCTAGGCTGCTCTTCTTCCTCTGCTTACTGTCACTGAATGTAAACATTGATTCCTGAGGATGACTGACGAGCAAGCAAATCACTAATAAAACACAGCAAGAAAATATCTAATAAAACACAACAATATCAATGCAACCAGTGCTCTGTGCTGGAAAAAGCAACCTGGGCTCAGCAGTGCCACAGGCTGATCGCCTCTATGCCACGCCGCATTGATTCAGTAATTGATGCAAAAGGAGCCCCGACCAAGTATTGAGTGCATTTACTGAACATACATTTCAGTAGGCCAACATTTTGGATTTTAAAATCATTTTTCAAGCTGGTGTGATAAAGTATTCTAATTTACTGAGATAATGACTTGTGGGTTTTCATTGGCTGTAAGCCATAATCTTTAACATTAACAGAAATAAACACTTGAAATAGATCACTTTGTTTGTAATGACTCTATGTAATATATGAGTTTCTCTTTTTGTATTGAAGAACTGAAGTAAATGAACTTTTTGATGATATTCTAATTTAGTGTGAAGCACTTGTATGTACAAGCATCAAAAAGACTCCTGAAATACAGGTATACAGGTTATAAATTCACTCAGATTATAACAAGAAAACCAACAAAAAAAAATCCAACCAAGACGCTGTTGAACAATATGTTGAAAACTCCAGGACAAAAAATATGAATAAAAAATGCCTTTATTTAACAGTACAAGGGCAAGTGGTAGCACAGAAGGCGCTCACAATGAGTACACAAAATATCAAACAAGAATATTATGAACACAGCAATTAATGTTAAAAAATTTGTAGAAGGGGATTATCTCTGTTATCATAGATTATATATACAGTTATATATATATATATATATATGTATATATATATACATATATATATATATATTGTAAGGCGGCGGCGTTCACACCGTGCAGTAACTGAGGCAGTGACCCAAGCATGTCCAAATTAAACAGCTTTTATTCAGCAACTCACGGGTAAATCAGAAAAGTCCTCCGGTACGCAGCCGGGGTAACATCAGTCCATAAACAATGGTTGCCGGGACAACGGCCGCGCCGGGCCGAACAGAGCCTGACAGTTGCAAAGCCGTCCCAGGCGTGGGTTCAGCTACACACAATCCTGTGGAGCTTTCCTGCTATGCTCCTCGCAGGGTCCAAACATAGAACAACACTAATCCTTAGTGCAGGAGTTTTAAAGACCTGTGGCAAAAGCCACTGGAAAACCTGGGTTGGAGGGAGGAGGCCGCCCCACTGCCTCCTGTGACCTCCTCCAAGAAATGAAGGCCCTGCCGGACTTTACTCAATCTGCCTTAGCCAGGTAGTCTGACCAGGTCACTGCTCACCTTCATTCCTGCATTGCAGCCGCAGCTGTGTGTGTGACTGCAATGCACTCCAATGGTTTTAATAGGTCTCTGTACACATTCTGGGGAAATATAACGTCCCTCGTAAACGATCCCGGTCACTGCCTCACATATCCCCCCCTCTGTTCAAACTTGTGGGGTTGAACATTTGCCACCATACAGGGTGCCCGGGACAGGGCATCCGCGTTTGCTTGCAACTTCCCAGGGCGATGTTCTACAGAGAAACTGAAATTTTGCAGTGACAGGAACCACCTGGTGACTCGCGCATTCCTCTCCTTGGCATTCCTCATCCATACCAAGGGTGAGCGGTCCGTCACCAAGCGGAACTGACGCCCCAGTAAATAATAACGTAGCGACTCCAAGGCCCACTTAATAGCCAAACACTCCTTCTCTACCACGCTATAGTTTTTCTCTGCCGGGACAAGTTTTCTACTCAAGTAGGTGACCGGGTGCTCTTCACCATTCACTTTTTGTGACAACACCGCCCCTAGTCCTACCTCCGAGGCATCTGTCTGTACAATGAAGGTTTCATTGAAGTTGGGGCTGATGAGGACCGGCTGTCCACACAGGGCCAACTTCATGGACTGAAAGGCTTCTTCTGCCTGAGGGTTCCACCGAACCATTACCGTTTTCTTTCCTTTCAAGAGATCGGTCAGGACCACCATTCGCCCGGCAAAATTAGGTATAAACCGGCGGTAATACCCAAGGATGCCAAGGAACGCCCTCACCTGTTTTGTACTCGATGGTTTAGGCCAGTTTTTTATGGCCTCAATTTTACTGATTTGGGGCTTGATAGCTCCTCGGCCTATCACATACCCCAAATATCGAGCTTCCTCCAGCCCTATTGCACATTTTTTTGGGTTTGCCGTTAACCCCGTGGCTCTGAGAGAATCCAGCACCGCTTGCACGTGTGTTAGATGCGTTTGCCAGTCGGTGCTAAATATGATGATATCATCTAGATACGCGGACGCGTATTCCTGATGAGGCTTGAGCACTATGTCCATCAATCTCTGAAATGTAGCCGGGGCCCCATGTAACCCAAAAGGTAAGACCACATAGTGAAATAGTCCCTCCGGAGTTACGAAGGCGGTCTTTTCCTTTGCCGAATCTGTGAGAGGTACCTGCCAATAACCCTTGGTGAGATCGAGCGTGGTAAAGTACTGGGCCTGCCCCAGTCTCTCAATCAGCTCGTCCACCCGGGGCATTGGATAAAGGTCGAACTTTGACACTTCATTCAATTTCCGGAAATCATTACAGAAGCGTAATGATCCGTCTGGCTTTGGAATCAGTACAATGGGGCTAGCCCACTCACTCCGTGATTCCTCTATGACGCCTAACTGAAGCATTTGTTTTACCTCAGCCGATATGGCTTGCCTCCGGGCTTCGGGCACCCGGTACGGTCTTATTCGCACCCTTACCCCAGGTTCGGTGACAATGTCATGTTGGATAACCGTAGTCCTATCTGGTAGCTCTGAGAACACGTCGGTATTGTTTTGCACCAGGGAGCGAGCCTCCGTCGCTGCTGTTTAGTGAGGGCATCACTTATCCTGACCTCCCCCTTGGATGCTTCGCCGGCTGAAGGTAGAGAACTCTCTGGTGATATGCCCGGGGTGATGTCTGTAACTAAACACTCTCAATCTTTCCAAGGCTTTAGCAGGTTTACATGGTAAATCTGCTCAGGTTTCCTCCTTTCGGGCTGATACACTCGGTAATTTACTTCCCCCACCTTTTCTCGAATCTCATATGGCCCTTGCCACTTGGCCATGAGCTTACTCTCGGCTGTGGGTACCAGTACTAATACCCGATCGCCCTTGTTAAAAGACCTGACTCTGGCTCTTTTATTATATGTGCGCCTCTGGGTTGCCTCGGCATCTAACAGATGTTCTTTCACGATGGGCATGACCGCCGCGATCCGGTCCTGCATACTAGCCACGTGTTCAATTATACTCTTATGTGGAGTCGGCTCTTATTCCCATGTCTCTTTGGCTACGTCCAACAGACCCCTAGGGTGTCTGCCGTACAATAACTCAAAGGGAGAGAACCCTGTGGAAGCCTGGGGTACCTCACGGACAGCGAACATCAAATAGGGTAGCAACTAGTGTTGAGCGATACGATACTGCAAATATCGGGTATCGGCCGATATTAGCTGTATCGGGCTTTCGATTCCGAATACCGATATTTTCGTCATATCGGATACCGGAATCGGATTTGTCACTGTCACTGTGAGTGTCCGTCGGTCGGGTCTGTTAGGAGTCAGCGGCACTTACCTGGCAGAAGATCTCCGGCGGTCACGTCCTGGACTGCTTGATGGCCGCCATTATCTTCTCCCTGGCGTTCACATGCAGTTTTTCGCGATAACTGCAGTGACTGCAGGGTAATCCCGGCCGTAAACCAGTCCGATGACGTCACCGCCGGGGAAGCAGGTAATCAGCTGTGCTGCGCCGGGATGACAGGCTCTGCCTGTCATTCTGATGTAGCAGAGCTGGATCGTCGTGGGACACTCGTTACTATGGACTGCGTCGGACAGGTGGTATACTTTTTTTTTTTCATTTTTTTACAGGAGATCGATGGCGTCGCAGGATGAGACTGTAATAAAAGTAATGAAAACTGTGTTTTTTGTTTTTTTTTTATTAAATTAAAAAACTTTTTTATGAACATTCACCCGTCCGGGTACATCAACAATTTAACTATTTACATACAGGGACCCTGTCCGGGTTATTTATAATTCTGTGGCAGGGGTGTTCCAGATACCACCTGGTACTCTTCTGATGCTTGCCAAACATCCGAGACACCAAGGACCACCAGGACCTGATGACGTCGTGTGGCCTGTACAGTCAAGTCGTGACCCGCTATCTGTGTCTGTGTGGCCACCTCTTTCATCTCCCTCCGGGTCTGGAACCCTATGTCCCGGACTGAACGAACCCCAGGGGGCCTAACAGGCGCCGGGTACGGGCCAGCTATACTTATCATGTCCATAGCTGGGGCTGCTGAGGAGACCATTGAGGGAGGCTGGGGAGATTTACGGCGTGGGGTGGGCACTTGTGCAGAGGCCTGGATGTGGGAGGCTGAAGGCTCCGAGGGTCTCACAGGTTCCTGACACTCTGGGGAGTAGGGGTCGCACCTGGTAACATTTAGGGCGTACCATCCATTGTAACCCCAGTGTCGGGTGTAAGTCACCAAGTCTCCTGGCAACAGGTCCCTCCCGGGTGTCCTTCTGGGAGGTGAGCCTCCACGTCCCGCCGGTTCACAAAAACTTCTAAATAAAGTCCAGGCTCCTGGATGAAGCCCCAACCACCTTTCAATTTAAAGCTCCGTACTGCACCCTTACGCCGCGGCTCCCACAGGGTTCCTTTATCTTTTCTCATCCGGTCCTTATCTGCCCGGTCCTTCTCCAGGTTACGTTGCCGAAGCTTTTGGGTTTCTCGCTGCTCCCTTTGTCGCTCTGCTTCCCGCTCCCAACGTCTCCACTCTTCCTCCTGACTCCGGTTGAAATTCTCCTCCACCAGCAGCTCCATGTCTCCACCATCAAACTGCAGCTTACAGTGTCCGGTTTGCGGCAGCTCTCCTGGCGCCCCCCAGTCCTGGCGGCGCTCACCTGCGGAGGAAGCAGCCGGCTCTGGAACAGATGACAGTCGGGGCTCCGGTACAGACAGGTAGACCTCTGGTGCCTGCGCGGCCTCCTCCATGAGGACGGGTGTCGCTTCTTCTGTCTCAGCGACGGGGGCAGACAGCGGGATCTGGGGTGCTGCCGGTTCAGAGTTTTTTGCAGGAACGGGTGCCTCCACTGCGACAACGTCAACCGGATCACATTGCAAGGGCTGGGATGCCCGCACGGACTCCTCTACTAGAACGGGTGCCTCACCTTCCGGTACAGACACTTCAGGTAAGAGGGATTGGCGCCGCTCCAAGTTTAGTTTTAGGGCACGCCAGCTGGCTTCCATCCTGGCGACCTCCTCCCGGTGCCGGGCCAGGCCTCTTAGGGTATCCTCCGCTTCTTGCAGCGTAGGAGGGTTTCCAGGCCGGGTGCCCAACGGTGGTTCCGTGGCTATCGGGTCGCTTCCGTGGGGGGAGAGCTCTGACTGCTCCATCCCTTCACACTTCTGCTCGTGTCCATTAGCCATCTCTGCCAAGTCACATGTGTCATTAGCATCTGGAGAGGGCCCCTCTTTTGTAGGGAGGCGGGACCTTCGTGTTAGTTTCCGCACACTGAGGAGGATGAGGAGGCGGAACTGAAGAGCTGTGGGGCACAATCTTACATTGCAGTACCATTTAGAGCCATCGTTTTCGCGCCACTGAGTGAGTGTACACCCACGAAGAGCACGCCCTTCTTCTTCACCAGTGCCTCGTCGTGACGCAGATATGCCGAAAAAATGGCAAATACATTCTCTGATGATTTTAGCAATTCTCAAGCACAAAACCAGTTCAATTCAGGCACACAGGACTCGCTTATAGCGAGCTACAGAATCCTGTTCGTGACGCCCAAGTTGAGTCGCACAGAGCCAGAGGTTTTGGGGGTACTCGGCACTGAGCCCGTCGACTTCTATGGGGTATGTCACGGCTTTACCCGGCAATTGAATCAGAGTCTATTTTACTATGTAGAAGTGTATAAACTATAAATATATGTATATATATGTCACAATGACATGTATATATATATATATATATATATATATATATATATATGTATTCTATGTGTGTATATTTTGTGTTTACAACGAAAGAAAGGGTTTTTTTTGTTGCGATATTTTGTTCCCATAGACTTACATGGGACTTCCGGTATCAGAATCGGATATCGACGATATTTAGTGATATCGGCGATACCATTCCGATACGATATTTTTAGATATCGAGCAGTATCGCTCAACACTAGTAGCAACATGTCCCAATCCCTTCCATCCTTAGAAATCACCTTTTTTAACATGGACTTGAGGGTTCTATTGAACCGTTCTACTAACCCGTCGGTTTGAGGGTGGTACACCGAGGTGCGCAATTGTTTAATTTTTAGCAGTTTGCACAGATCTCTTGTCACCTTGGACATAAAGGGGGTCCCCTGATCCGTCAGGATCTCCTTAGGTAGTCCCAGGCGACAGAACATGGTAAACAGTTCTCGGGCAATAAGTTTTGCCGAGGTGTGGCGTAGTGGTATAGCCTTCGGGTACCGGGTGGCATAGTCGACGACCACCAGTATGTGTTGGTGGCCACGGGCGGATTTTACAATGGGCCCTACCAAATCCATTGCAATCCGTTCAAAAGGTACCTCTATTATTGGCAGGGGTACCAATGGACTACGGAAACTTGCAGTGGGTGAGGTCAACTGACATTCGGGGCAGGATTCGCAGTACCTTTTGACCTCCGCGTAAACTCCAGGCCAAAAGAACCGCTGCAAGATACGTTCTAGAGTTTTTTTTTCCCCTAAGTGGCCACCCAGCAAGTGTGAGTGTGCCAAATCTAGAATCACCCTACGATACGACTGAGGTGCTACCAACTGTTCCACAACCTCGTCCCTGATTTTATCTATCCTATAAAGCAACTCACCACTGACTACCATGCGTGGAAATACCGTATCTGCATTGGGCTGTTGGGCTACGCCGTTTACCTCTAGCACCCTTTCCCGCGCCTGAGTCAGGGTGGGATCTTGTAGCTGAGCTGTCCCAAACGTGGCCCTGGACACTTCCAGCTCGGGAATCGATGCGGTCTCCTCCACCTCTCCTGCCAGCACCTCTAAGGGAAACCTATCGGGGTCACACTCTATCCCTATATAGGACACCCCTACGGCAGGTTCGTCAGGTACAGCATCTGTAATACATTTTACCAGGGAGAATGGATTTTGTTTTTCCACAGAGTCCAGAACAGGAGCAAGTCTCTTCCCAACACAGACCCATAGGGAAGATTTTTTACCACTCCCACCACATGTTTTATGTCTCCACATGGCGTGGACAAAACTACCTCCGTAGTTGGATACTCTCGGAGGTCCCCATGGATACATACAACCCCGACCTGCCGTCCGCTGGGGTTGTCTCCTGCCACCAGTGACCCATGTACCAGAGTCACGAGGCTCCCTGAGTCCAGGAGAGCCTCCGTAGGGTACCCATTAACCAGTACCTGGCATAGTTGGAGTTCGCTGTCCTGGGGGTCGAGGGTTGCTGTGCAGACGGTCTGGGCATACATTGAGACCCGGCGGCTATATCCGCAGTCCATGGGTTCCGTAGTCAGGGGACAATTAGCCATCACATGTCCCGGCCCCTGACACCGCCAGCACCTAAGGGTGGAGGTACTGTTAGGCCTTATGACAGTTTGGGAGGGAACCGGTCTCCTGCCACTCTCACTCCGGGGTTCTCCTTCAGCACGGGTACGGTGCTGACTGTCCCCAGCAGAGGGACGCGACCCCTTTTCCGATTCCTGGGTTGGTAGGGATCGGCGTGACAGCCGAGAGAGGGCTGAGTCTCGAATAAAGTCTTGAGTGGCCGAGTAGCGCTCGATCAAACTGACTACCTGGTCGAGTGTGCCGGGGTCGCCTTGCCCCACCCAACGTTGGATAGCAGCCGGCAGAGTCCTTACCAGCCGGTCAGTCACCACCCTCTCCACCATCTGGGCTGGAGACAAAGTCTCTGGCTGGAGCCACTTCTTTACCAGCTGCAGGAGGTCATAAGCCTGAGACTGCGCGGGTCGTGTCTCCACATAGGCCCATAAAAATACACGCTGAGCCCTCACGTATGTATTAACCCCCAGTCGGGCAAGGATCTCACCTTTGAGCCTCTGGTAGTCCTGGGCGTCCTCCCGACTGAGATCGAAGTAGGCCTTTTGTGCATCGCTGACCAGGAACGGAGCTACTACTTCTGCCCACTGGCCGGCGGGTAGGTTTTCCCGCTCCGCTGTGCGCTCATAAACTGTCAGGAAAGCTTCCACGTCGTCCTCCGGTCCCATCTTCCTCAACGCTGAGCGAACCCTGTCTCGGGCCTCGCGACGTTCAGGGGCTGGTGCCATCGAGGTCTCCCACAGTGCAGAAATCTGTTGCAGCAACAGTTCGTTTGTTTTTTGCTGCTGCTGTTGTGTAATTACCAGCTGCTTTACCAGCTCCTCCATTTTGCCCACGGGGTGAGGCTGAAAAGTGGCCGGCCGGATTGTGGTCATAACGCTGCCGGTGGGTATGCCTCAGTCACATTGCCCGCATTCTCCAACCAATTGTAAGGCGGCGGCGTTCACACCGTGCAGTAACTGAGGCAGTGACCCAAGCAAGTCCAAATTAAACAGCTTTTATTCAGCAACTCACGGGTAAATCAGAAAAGTCCTCCGGTACGCAGCCGGGGTAACATCAGTCCATAAACAATGGTTGCCGGGGACAACGGCCGCGCCGGGCCGAACAGAGCCTGACAGTTGCAAAGCCGTCCCAGGCGTGGGTTCAGCTACACACACAATCCTGTGGAGCTTTCCTGCTATGCTCCTCGCAGGGTCCAAACATAGAACAACACTAATCCTTAGTGCAGGAGTTTTAAAGACCTGTGGCAAAAGCCACTGGAAAACCCGGGTTGGAGGGAGGAGGCCGCCCCACTGCCTCCTGTGACCTCCTCCAAGAAATGAAGGCCCTGCCGGACTTTACTCAATCTGCCTTAGCCAGGTAGTCTGACCAGGTCACTGCTCACCTTCATTCCTGCATTGCAGCCGCAGCTGTGTGTGTGACTGCAATGCACTCCAATGGTTTTAATAGGTCTCTGTACACATTCTGGGGGAAATATAACGTCCCTCGTAAACGATCCCGGTCACTGCCTCACAATATATATATATAAGCTAGCAGCAGCCAGAGTGGAGACATATACGTTTATATATAATATGTCACAAAGTGCTAGCAATGAACAGAAAATATATATATATATATATCTACTATATAATTGTCTAACTTTTCACTTCCGTCTGTAATGGAAATCCTGCGTCGCTTATTGGTCGCGTCCAATCACTTCCGGCCGGGCGCGACCAATCATGGCGCAGGATTTCAACCAGGCATGCCACCACTATCGTCGACGGTATCCGTGGGTCATCTCCACGTACATACTCACCTTCCTTCCCTGCATCCCTGTCCCGGCGCGTCTGCTTCTATCCTGTGCGGTGCTGTCACGTAGTACCGCTCATTAAGGTCATAAATATGGACGTGACTCCACTCCCATAGGCGTGGCATCCTTATTCATGACCTTAATGAGCAGTACCACATGACCGCACCACAGAGGAAGAAGCTGACGCCCCGGGATAGAGATGCAGCGACAGAGCGAGGAGGGTAAGTATGATGGGGGAGGATGGTGGAGCCCAGCGGAGGGTGGGAGTGGAGCCATGTATATAGAATTGGAGGGTGGGAGCGGAGCCATGTATATAGGATTGGAGGGTGGGAGCGGAGCCATGTATATAGAATTGGAGCGTGGGAGCGGAGCCATGTATATAGGATTGGAGGGTGGGAGCGGAGCCATGTATACAAGGATGGGAGGGTGGGAGCTGAGCCATGTATATAGAATTGGATGGTGGGAGCGGAGCCATGTATATAGGATCGGAGGGTGGGATCGGAGCCATGTATACAAGGATGGGAGGGTGGGAGCAGAGCCATGTATACAGGGTGGGACGGTGGGAGCAGAGCCATGTATATAGAATTGGATGGTGGGAGCGGAGCCATGTATACAGGATGGGAGGGTGGGAGGGGAGCCATGTATATAGGATTGGAGGGTGGGAGCGGAGTCATGTATATAGGATGAGAGGGTGGGAGCGGAGCCATGTATATAGGATGGGAGCGGAGCCATGTATTTAGGATGGGAGGGTGGGAGCAGAGCCATGCATATAGGATTGGATAGTGGGAGGGGAGCCATGTATACAGGATGGGAGGGTGGGAGCGGAGCCATGTATATAGGATTGGAGGGTGGGAGCGGAGTCATGTATATAGGATGGGAAGGTGGGAGCGGAGCCATGTATATAGGGTGGGAGCGGAGCCATGTATATAGGATGGGAGGGTGGGAGCGGAGCCATGTATATTATTATTATTATTATTATTTATTTATATAGCACCATTGATTCCATGGTGCTGTACATGAGAAGGGGTTACATACAAATTACAGATATCACTTACAGTAAACAAACTAACAATCACAGACTGGTACAGAGGGGAGAGGACCCTGCCCTTTCGGGCTTACATTCTACAGGATGGGGGACGGAGACAGCAGGTTCGTGGGTTGCAGCAGTTCCGGTGTTGGTTGAGGCGATATCTCCGGTAGTGGTGAGGAGGCAGCGGGGTCATTGCAGGCTGTAAACTTTCCTGAAGAGATGGGTTTTCAGGTTACGTCTGAAGGATCCGAGAGTGGTTGATAGTCGGACGTGTTGGGGCAAAGAATTCCAGAGGATGGGGGATATTCGGGAGAAGTCTTGGAGGCGGTTGGGTGAGGAGCGAATAAGTGTGGAGGAGAGAAGGAGGTCTTGGGAGGACCGTAGATTACGTGAGGGAAGGTATCGGGAGATTAGTTCAGAGACATATGGGGAGACAGGTTATAGATGGCCTTGTAGGTCAGTATTAGTCATTTGAATTGGATTCGCTGAGGGAATGGGAGCCAGTGAAGAGATTTGCAGAGGGGAGATGCGGAGGAGTAGCTAGGAGAGAGATGAATTAGTCGGGCAGCAGAGTTAAGGATGGACTGGAGAGGTGCGAGTGTGTTAGCAGGGAGGCCAGAGAAAAGGATGTTGCAGTAGTCGAGGCGGGAGATGATGAGGGCATGCACAAGCATTTTAGTAGAGTGAGGGTTGAGGAAGGGACGGATTCTGGAAATATTTTTGAGCTGGAGGCGACAGGAGGTAGAAAGAGCTTGGATGTGTGGTTTGAAGGACAGGGCAGAGTCAAGGGTTACTCCAAGGCAGCGGACCTCCTGTACGGGGGAAAGCGTGGTGTTGTCAATTGTTATAGATAGGTCAGGTAAGGAAGATCTGTGAGATGGGGGAAAGATGATGAGTTCAGATTTGTCCACATTGAGTTTGAGGAAGCGGGAGGAGAAGAAGGAGGATATGGCTGATAGACACTCAGGGATTCTGGACAGCAGAGAGGTGATGTCTGGGCCAGAGAGGTAGATCTGAGTGTCATCAGCATAAAGGTGGTACTGGAATCCGTGGGACTTTATGAGTTGCCCCAGGCCAAGTGTATAGATTGAGAAGAGTAGGGGTCCTAGAACAGAGCCTTGGGGGACTCCAACAGAGAGAGGGTGGGACGAGGAGGTAGTGTGGAGTGGGAGACGCTGAATGTGCGGTTGGAAAGGTATGAGGAGATCCAGGATAGGGCGAGGTCCTTGATGCCAAAGGAGGAGAGAATCTGTAGTAGAAGGCAATGGTCAACTGTGTCGAAAGCAGAGGACAGGTCAAGAAGGAGGAGTATAGAGTATTGTCCGTTAGCTTTGGCTGTAAGTAGGTCGTCAGTAATTTTGGTCAAGGCTGTTTCAGTGGAGTGATGGGGGCGGAAACCAGATTGTAGATTGTCAAAGAGCAAGTTAGATGAGAGATGGGAGGAAAGTTCAGCGTGGACGTGCTGTTCCAGGAGTTTGGAAGCGAGTGGGAGCAGCGATATTGGGCGATAGCTGGACATAGCGGTTGGGTCGAGGGTTGGCTTTTTGAGGATAGGCGTGATTGTGGCATGTTTGAAAGCAGAAGGGAAGGTACCAGAAGTTAGTGATAGATTGAAGAGGTGGGTTAGTGATGGGATAAGAGTGGTGGCGAGGTTCGGGAGGAGGTGGGATGGGATGGGGTCGAGTGCACAAGTGGTGAGATGTGATTTGGAGAGAAGATGAGCAAGCTCCCCTTCCGTGATGTTGGGTAAGGAGGTTATGGGGTTTGGGCATTGGTCAGATATACAAAGGAGTTGTGGTGGTTGAATAATAAAGACTTGCCGTGTTTGGTCTATCTTGTTTTTGAAGTGCATGGCGAAGTCCTCAGCAGAGATAAGGGAGGTAGGAGGGGGCAGTGGTGGGCGGAGGAGGGAGTTAAAAGTATTGAACAATTGTTTGGGGTTGTGGGATAAGGAAGATACAAGGGATGTAAAGTAGGCCTGTTTAGCAGAGGTGAGAGCTGATTTGAATGCAAGTGTTGCTTCAGGGCCGGCGTCAGCACCCGGCACACCCGGGCAAGTGCTGGGGCCCTGAGCAGGCGGGGGGGCCCACTCGCCGTCTGGCACCCCCGCGCCCGTTAGCGGAGGAGAGCGGTGTCAGCGCCGCCACTGGGCCCCCCCCCCGCTTGCTCAGGGCTCCGGCATCAGCTGGCACAATACTTACCTTTCCCGTGCCTCCGCTGCCGCAGCTCCGGGCTCCAGGGGGCGCCGGCGCTTCCTCTCACAGCAGCGCCGCTGAATGACGTCATCATTCAGCGGCCGGCTGTGGCAGAGAGCGCGGACGCTGAACAGGTGAGACGTGTGTGTCTGTGTCTCTGTATGTGTCTGTGTGTATGTAGTGCGGTGCTTTGTGTGTGTGTATGTATGTGAGAGAGTGCTTGTGTGCTGTCTGTGTGTGATGATGGGCAGGCATTGCTGATAATGGGGAGGCATTGATGATAAAGGCCAGGCATTGATGATGGGGAGAAGATGATGATAATGGGCAGGCATTGATGATAATGGGCAGGCATTGATGATGGGGAGAAGATGATGATGGGCAGGCATTGATGATAATGGGGAGGCATTGATGATAATGGGGAGAAGATGATGATGGGGAGGCGATAATTATGATGGGGAGGCGATGATGATGATGGGCAGGCATTGATGATGATGGGGAGGCCATGATGATAATGGGCAGGCATTGATGATGGGGAGGAGATGATGATGATGGGGAGGCCATGATGATAATGGGCAGGCATTGATGATGGGGAGGAGATGATGATGATGGGCAGGCATTGATGATGATGGGGAGGAGATGATGATGATGGGCAGGCATTGATGATAATGGGGAGGCAATGATGATGATAAGGAGGCAATGATGATGATGGGGAGGAAATCATGATGATAATGGGGAGTCTTTCTACAGCGCCCTTTCCTGAGCCGTAACAGTGCAGAACGCAGTACAGCGCAGAGGAGAGCTCCATATTTTGTATGGAGCATTATATGGGGACCAGTATCCTGTATGGAGCATTATATGGGGACCAGTATCCTGTATGGAGCATTATATTGGGTCCAGTATTCTGTATGGAGCATTATTTTGGGTCCAGTATTCTGTATGGAGCATTATATGGGGGGTGACATCCTGCATGGGGTATTATATGGGTGATGAGGGGGAGACTGTGGTGCCCATAATATTGTATGGAGGACTGTACTGTCCAGTCTGTACTGTGCACTGTGAGGATTTGGCGGTTTTTGAGCTATTGTACAATTTACAATAGATATCACTCATGTAATGGAAGAAGTGAAGTGTTTGGCATTGTACTGTACCCATATTTCTCTGCCGCATCATGAATCGTGGTCTGTGTTAAAGGGGCCCACTAAGGCTCTTTCGCCCGGGGCCCATAAAAACCTGGAGCCGGCCCTGTGTTGCTTGTTTGAGTGCAGTGAAGTCGTCTTGTGAATGCGTTTTCTTCCAGCGCCGTTCAGCAATTCTGGATGCTTGCCGAAGCTTTTTTGTGATGTTATTGTGCCAGGATTGTCTATTGATTTGTCGCAGTCTGTTATGCATGACAGGGGCGACCGAGTCGATGGCTGATGCAAGGGTGGCATTGTAGAAACTAGTGGCAGTGTCTGTGTCGTGGAGTGAGGATATGGATGCCAGTGGTAGAATAGAGTCAGAGAGTTTGTGGGTGTCTAGGTGAGCAAGGTTTCTGCGGGGGTGCGCATGTTGCTGGACATGGGTGACAGGTGAGGAGGACAGGGATGAGAAAGTGAGTAGATGGTGGTCAGATAGGGGGAGAGGGAGGTTGTGAAGTTAGATAGGGAGCAGAGACGGGTGAAGACCAGGTCGAGTGTGTGCCCATCTGTGTGCGGGCTGAGGAGGACCACTGGGTAAGTCAAAGATGATGTAAGGGATAGGAGTTTAGAGGCTGCCGACTGGTGGGTGTCAATGGGGATGTTGAAGTCACCCATGATGATGGTGGGAATGTCAGCAGAGAGAAAGTGGAGGAGCCAGGTGGAGAATTGGTCAATAAAGCATGCTCGGCCCGGAGGTCGGTATATGACGGCCACTTGGAGGTTGGAGGAGAGAGTAGAATGCGGACAGAGTGGAGTTCAAAAGAGGGGAGGATAAGGGAAGGAAGAGTGGGATTGGGTTTAAAGATACAGTTAGAAGAAAGGAGAAGGCCCACCCTCCACCATGTCTGTTGCCGGGGCGGGGAGTGTGGGTGAAGTGGAGGCCGCCGTAACATAGCACAGCAGGGGAGGCGGTGTCGGAGGGTGTCAGCCATGTTTCGTGAGGCCAAGGAAGGTAAATTATGAGAGGTAAAGAGGTCGTGAATCACATGGAGTTTATTGCAGACGGAGCGGGCATTCCAGAGTGATCCAGAGAGAGGGAGCAGGGTGGGTGGGCATCAAGGGCACAGATTTGAGGTTGGAAGGATTTCGGGTGTTAATACTGGGTTGGGAGCGATAGGAGGGGTAATAATGGGAGGTATGAGCTGTGGGGGTCCAGGATTGGGAGATATGTCACCATCAGTGAGGAGAAGCAGAGAGAGACAGGGTATGTGGGGAAGGACAGTGGGCAGCTGTTTTGTGTCTTATTAGGAGAGATCTGAGGTTGAGGAGCAGGTCAGCGGAGGAGGTTAGGTGGGGAGACAAGAGGGAAGCAGAGATTAGTAGTTGGTTAGCGGGTGCTAGAGTTTGCGGTAGGGAAGGAAGTGAGGATTAATGGAGGCAAAACTGTAGAGCGTATGTCCCAAAGATTGGTGGAGTTAAGGTGTTTGGGGAAAGGAAAAGTTATTACTTTAAGAAAGTAGTCGACCTTCTGTCAACTTCTGACTCATTTCTGTACATAATTTCTGTAGTCAGTTATCCTAAAGAGACATCCTTATAGGCAGACCAAGGTCGACAGACTATGAGTTGCATTTATAACAAGTTACAGCACATGAAACAAGTCAGGTGTGATCAGGAGGGAGGGCAGCATGGCAGATTGGTAAGACACAGGAGGGGATTAATTAGAAGTCAGGAACAATACAAGGGAAATGAGCCAAATGGACAGAAAAGGCAGGATGTTGGATCAGAAAAAGGTATTGCGATTTTGGATACCAAGAAGCAGAGATTTGGGGGTTTTTGGATTAGGAATTAGGGAAATGGGACCATCAATTTGGGGGTCAGAATTTACCCAATGTAAAATTTTTAGGAATTATAAGGAATGGGTATTATCAGGTTTTAAATTCAGAGTTTAAGAAACAGGATGATTGGGTGGAAAATTTATATTAGAAGGTTTAAAAAAGAGTCCAGAGAAGGGTTATTGGGATCAAAATGGTTATTTATGCAGCACTTTGACAACCAGGAAAACAACTTGTAGTTTATTTAAAAATTAACTAAAAAATTTTGGAACAGTTGGGAGATTTCGACAAGGAGGTTTTAAAAAGGAATAAATTGAAAACAAGGCAAGCCTTGTTCATTTTAAAAAGTTAAGACATGAAACCAAGTAGGGGATCAGGAGATGGGACAGGAGATTGGTTAAAATTTGAGGGAATAATTTTTAAAAAAATTTTCAAAAATAACCCAAATAAAAAAAAAAATTTAATCTATAATAGGTATTAATTAGAGAAAAGTTTAAAAAATTTTTTATTAAAAGAGTTTATATTATTCAATTTAAATACAAGAGGAAAAATTTATTTTTGGTCAAAATTTATTTATAAAAAAATTTTAAAACCAAATTCTAAAATAAATTATATAAAAAAGATTTTATTAGGGGAAAACTCTTTTTTTTAAAAGAAAAGGTTAAAAATAAAAAAATGGGGTTTTATTTTACATTTTAAAACTAATTTAAAAATTTAGAATATTAATTAAAACTTTAATAAATATATTTTTTTTAAAAAAAAAAAATAATTTGAAAAAAATTATTTTTAAAAAAAAAATAAACAGCTTTATTAAAAATTTATTTTTTTTAAAAATTTAATTTTTTAAAAATTAAAAAAATATTTTTTTCAAAAATTTATTGGTTTAAAAATCAAAAATTTTAAAAAAAAAAATTTAAAAAAAAATGGATAGAAATTAAAAAAATTTAATTAAAAAAAAAAAAATAAATGTATAAAAAATATTTATTTAGCCATGTATACAGGATGGGAGGGTGGGAGCGGAGCCATGTATATAGGATTGGAGGGTGGGAGCGGAGACATGTTTATAGGATGGGAGGGTGGGAGCGGAGCCATGTATACAGGATGGGAGGGTGGGAGCGAAGCCATGTATACAGGATGGGAGGGTGGGAGCGGAGCCAGGCATACAAGGATGGGAGGGTGGACCGGAGCCATGTATACAAGAATGGGAGGGTGGAGCGGAGCCATGTATACAGGATGGGAGGGTGGGAGCGGAGCCATGCATACAAGGATGGGAGGGTGGGAGTAGAGTCATGTATACAGGATGGGAGGGTGGAGCGGAGCCATGTTTACAAGGATGGGAGGGTGGAGCAGAGCCATGTATACAGGATGGGAGGGTGGAGTGGAGCCATGTATACAGGATGGGACAGGTGAGCCATGTATACAAAGATGGGAGGGGGGAGCCATGCATACAAGGATGGGAGTGTGGAGGGGAGCCATGCATACAAGTAGGGGAGGAGAAGGCGGAGCCATGCATACAAGGATGGGAGGGTGGGAGCGGAGCCATGCATACAAGGATGGGAGGGTGGGAGCAGAGCCATGCATAAATAAACTACATACATATTCTAGAATACCCGATGCGTTAGAATCGAGCCACCATCTAGTATATATACACTGCTCAAAAAAATAAAGGGAACACTCAAATAACACATCCTAGATCTCAATGAATATAATATTCTCATTGAATACTTTGTTCTGTACAAAGTTGAATGTTCTGTAAACATATTCACACAAAAATCTTCAATGAAAATCAAATTTTTGAACCAATGGAGGCCTGCATTTGGAGAGACCCCCAAAATGAAAGTGGAAACAAGTCGAAATAAAAATCGAAATAAGACAAAATTAAAGTGGAAACAAGTCAAAATGATGCTCAGTATTGTGTGTGGCCTTCACATGCCTGTATGACCTCCCTACAACGCCTGGGCATGCTCCTGATGAGGCGGCGGATGGTCTCCTGAGGGATCTCCTCCCAGACCTGGACTAAAGCATCTGTGAACTCCTGGACAGTCTGTGGTGCAACATGACGTTGGTGGATGGAGTGAGACATGACGTCCCAGATGTGCTCAATCGGATTCAGGTCTGGGGATTGGGCAGGCCAGTCCATAGCTTCAATGCCTTCATCTTGCAGGAACTGCTGACACACTCCAGCCACATGAGGTCAGGCATTGTCCTGCATTAGGAGGAACCCAGGGCCAACAGCACTAGCATATGGTCTCACAAGGGGTCTGAGGATCTCATCTCAGTACCTAATGGCAGTCAGGCTACCTCTGGCAAGCACATGGAGGGCTGTGTAGCCCTCCAAAGAAATGCCACCCCACACAATTACTGACCCACTGCCAAACCTGTCATGCTGAAGGATGTTGCAGGCAGCAGATCGCTCTCCACGGCGTCTACAGACTCTGTCACGTCTGTCACGTGTGATGAGTGTGAACATGATGCCTGCAACATCCTTTAGCATGACCGGTTTGGCAGTGGGTCAGTAATGGTGTAGGGTGCCATTTCTTTGGAGGGCCAAACAGCCCTCCATGTGCTCTTCAGAGGTAGCCTGACTGCCATTAGGTACTGAGATGTGATCCTCAGACCCCTTGTGAGACCATATGCTGATGCGGTTGGCCCTGGGTTCCTCCTAATGCAGGACAATGCCAGACCTCATGTGGCTGGAGTGTGTCAGCAGTTCCTGCAAGATGAAGGCATTGAAGCTACGGACTGCCTTGCCCGTTCTCCAGACCTGAATCTGATTGAGCACATCTGGGACAGCATGTCTCACTCCATCCACCAACTGTCCAGGAGTTGACGGATGCTTTAGTCCAGTTCTGGGAGGAGATCCCTCAGGAGAACATCCGCAACCTCATCAGGAGCATGCCAGATGTTGTAGGGAGGTCATACAGGCACGTGGAGGCCACACACAATACTGAGCATCATTTTGACTTGTTTCCACTTTAATTTTGCCTTGTTTTGATTTTCATTTTGACTTGTTTCTACTTTCATTTTGGTGGTCTCTCCTAATCCAGGCCTCCATTGGCTCAAAAATTTGATTTCCATTGATGATTTTTGTGTGATTATGTTGACAGCACATTCAACTTTGTACAGAACAAAGTATTCAATCAGGATATTTCATTCATTTAGATCTAGGATGTGTTATTTGAGTGTTCCCTTTATTTTTTTGAGCAGTGTATACATATATATATATATATATATATATACATTTATTTATATATATATATATATAGACATGTATGTCTATATATATATATATATATATATATATATATAGACATGTATGTCTATATATATATATATATATATATACTGTCAAGCAGCTGTAATGCAGGGTAGTGTGTGCTCCACCTGTAGGTTACAGAGGGGAGAAGGGATTACACACTACCAGAGTAGGCCTGCATTGCAGCAGCCAAAACCACCACCAGGTGGCAGCAAAAACGTCCAAAACTGAGTCAGGAAGAATCACAGGTCTCAGCAAGTCCTCTACAGAGCAGAAACACAGGCGCCACCAAGTGGCGTGAGTGTGGTCAGGCAAGCCAAGTCAAAACCGTACGGAGGCAGCAGGACAAAAGGAATAAGCAATATGCGTGGTCAGGAGAAAGCCAGGAGGTCAGCAACGGTCAGAAGCAGATAAGACAAAGACAGAAAGCAGAAACGAGTCAAAAACCAGAGTATCAAACAGACAAGCAGGGAAATGCAGGGAACAGGGCAGACAGAGGGAAACAACAGACACGGGACAAGTCAGGGATAACAGCAGGACAAATCAAGGGTTACCAGTCAGGTTCACAAGCCGAAGGTAGCAGTATAGCTCACACTGCTAGCAGGATGTGTGAGAGCTAAATAGCCAACCTGAACCCAGAATGAGGCAGAGCAAAGTTAACCCTTGACATGATCTGCCCGGACCAAGGCCAGACAGACTAAACCCAGGAATGGATCATGACAGTACCCTCTTCTCAAGGGGGGGCCACCGGACCCCCAGACTTCCCAGGATAACGTGCGTGAAATGCCCGAACCAATCGATTAGCATGTACCGATCGCGCCGGAACCCAAGATCGATCCTCAGGACCATAACCCTTCCAATGGACCAAATACTGAAGTGAACTACGGACCCTACGCGAATCCACAATCTGTTCCACTTCAAACTCAGTCTGACCATCCACAGAGACAGGAGGCGGAGGGGATGGAGGCCCTGTGGAAGATGGTACAAATGACTTAAGAAGGGATTTATGAAACACATTGGGGATCCGGAGTGACGGAGGAAGGCGTAACCGAAAGGCAACAGGATTGACCACCTCCATGATCTCGTAAGGACCAATAAATCTGAGACCTAGCTTAGCAGAGGTAACCTTTAGATGAATATTCTTGGTGGACAACCATACTTTATCTCCCACCAGGAACATAGGTCCTACAGACCGTCGCTTATCCGCAAAAAATGTATGTTTGCCCTGAGCCTCCCCAATGTTCTTTTGGACCTCCCTCCACACCTCCCCCAATTTTTGTACTGCCGTATCAGCCCCTGGACATCCTGAATCCAGCCTAGAAAATTCGCCAAAATGGGGGTGAAAACCATAGTTACAAAAGAATGGAGAGGTGCCAGTGGACTGGTTAATCCGATTATTGAATGCAAATTCAGCCACGGGCAATGAAGAACACCAATCATCCTGCTGAGACGTAGCAAGACACCTCAAAATTTGTTCGAGTGACTGATTGGTCCTCTCCGTCTGCCCATTGGTCTCAGGATGGTAAGCAGAGGAGAAGGTTAAGCAAATACCCAGTCTTTTACAAAATGCCCTCCAAAATTTGGACACAAATTGTACCCCTCTATCAGAAACCACACTCAAAGGCACGCCATGCAGTCGTACAACGTGCTCAACAAACAACCTGGATAGTGTCTCAGCATTAGGCAATCCTGCCAGAGGTACAAAATGCGCCTGTTTACTGAATCTGTCAACCACTACCCAGATTACAGTTTTGCCATTAGAAGGAGGGAGATCAGTGATGAAGTCCATGGACAAATGAGTCCAAGGTCTATCTGGAATTGGCAATGGCACCAATTCCCCGGCCGGCCGGTTATGTGAGCTCTTAGCACGGGCACAGGTATCACAAGCAGACACAAACATAGTGATATCAGAGTTCATGGAGGACCAGCAAAATAGCCTAGCAATGGCTTTCCGAGTGGCTGAGATCCCCGGGTGTCCACTGAGAGCAGAATCATGGAATTCCCGGAGAACCCTCAACCTGTATTGAACGGGAACAAAGAGTTTATTATCAGGCAAAGAGGAAGGAGCAAGAGACTGAGCCTTCTGAATTTCCTGTTCCAATTCAGAGGATACCCCCGCAACAACCACCCCGTGCTGAAGAATGGAGGAAGGAGGTTCAGGGGGTGATATTGAATCAAAACTGCGAGATAAGGCATCAGCCTTGACATTCTTGGAACCAGGCCGAAAAGTGATTGAAAAATGAAAACGAGAAAAAAAAAGCGACCACCTAGCCTGTCTAGGAGTCAACCGTTTAGCAGATTCAAGATAAGACAAGTTTTTGTGATCCGTGATAACCGTGATCCGATGAACCGCCCCCTCCAAAAAATGCCTCCATTCTTCAAAAGCCAATTTTATGGCCAATAACTCCCGGTTACCCACATCATAGTTCCTCTCTGCAGAAGAGAACTTCCGGGAGAAAAAGGCACATGGTCTTAAATTAGTCAAGGTAACGGGTCCCTGTGACAACACAGCCCCCACTCCCACCTCAGATGCGTCCACCTCTACAATGAACGGTTCAGATGGATCGGGCTGAACCAATACAGGAGCAGACATAAAACATTTCTTTAGTGTAACAAATGCTTCAACTGCTAAGGTTGACCAAACTTTGAGATCAGCCCCCTTGCGAGTGAGATCGGTGAGTGGTTTGACCACCTGAGAAAACCCCTTGATGAATTTTCGATAATAATTGGCGAAACCCAGAAAACGCTGCAACCCCTTGAGGTCTCTGGGTTGCACCCAATCAACAATGGCCTGTACCTTTCCGGGATCCATCCGAAACCCTTTGGCCGAAAGGATGATCCCCAGAAAGGAAAGCTCCTGGACACAAAACAAACATTTCTCGGGTTTAGCAAACAGAGAATTACCCCGTAACCTGTGAAGAACAGCACGTAGATGACCAATGTGAGATTCCTTGTCAGGCGAAAAAACAAGGATATCATCCAAGTATACAACCATAAAGCGCCCGATAAAATCAGAGAAAACATCATTCATGAAGTTCTGAAATACTGCGGGCGCGTTCGTGAGACCAAAGGGCATGACCAAATTTTCAAACAGACCTTCAGAGGTGAGAAATGCCGTTTTCCACTCATCCCCTTCCTGAATACGGATAAGGTTATATGCTCCCCTGAGATCAAGTTTGGAAAACCACTTAGCCCCAGACACTTGGTTATAAAGATCAGGAATGAGTGGGAGAGGGTAGGTATTTCTCACCGTAATTTTATTTAGTTCTCGGAAATCGAGGCATGGGCGTAAACCACCATCTTTTTTCTTAACAAAAAAGAATCCCGCGGCCACAGGTGAGACAGAGGGACGGATGTGACCTTTGCGTAGGCTATCAGAGATATAGTTTTTCATAGCAGTACGTTCCGGGCCAGAAAGATTGTACAAACGGGCTTTGGGAAATTTAGAACCAGGAATAAGATTAATTGCACAATCATAAGGACGGTGGGGTGGCAAAACCTCAGCCTCTTTTTCGGAGAACACGTCCCCAAAGTCCTTCAGGTACTCCGGAATACCCTCCGGACTAATGGCAGACACAAAAACAGCAGAAAGACAAACATTGGAACAATTAGGACCCCATTTAACAATATCACGAGATCCCCAGTCAATAACAGGATTATGCCTCTGCAACCAGGGGAACCCCAACACCAGTCCTGCAGGAAGATTATTCATAACATAACACGAAATTCGTTCCTGATGTAAGGAACCCACCTTGAGGAGGAACTCCTCAGAGACAAACTTAATGACATTTTGAGCCAACGGTGTCTTATCAATTGCAACGATATAGATGGGAGTCTCTAGCCTGACTGTCCCTAACTTTAACTTGGACACCATACTAGAGTTAATGAAATTCATGGAAGATCCACAGTCCACAAATGCTGAAGTGGAAGCACTACCACCTCCATAACACAGTTCCACCTCTAACAAAATTTTCTGAAAAGATGAAAATGGTACCTGAGAGTCTGGATGACCTCCTAGATCATCACCCAGACTCGGCAGCTCCTTATTTGATGGACAAGAGGGGCAGTCCGTCTTCCAATGTCCCGGATCTCCACAATAAAAACATAATTTCTCATCTCGTCGCCGTCTCCTCTCTTTCTCCTTGAAATTAATGGTACCAACTTCCATAGTCTCCTTGAATGACACCACCTCAGACTTGGCAGGCAATACTTGAATCTCATGCTGGATAATTCCTCTCTCCCGTAACCTCCGGTCCATACGAATGGCCTGGGTCATGGCCTCTTCCAGGGAACTGGGCGGCATATGAAGGGCCAGCGCGTCCTTGAGATGATCCGATAATCCTCTCTCAAACAGGCGTCTTAGAGCAGAGTCATTCCAGGACACCTCAACAGACCACCTCCTGAACTCAGAACAATACTGTTCAGCAGTGAGTTCATTCTGAGAGAGACCCATGATCATGTCCTCTGCTACCCTGACCCGGTCTGGTTCATCATAAATCAGTCCCAAAGCCTCAAAGAATCTGTCCACAGACACACGTTCAGGGGCAGAAGCAGGTAGAGAGAAAGCCCACGACTGAGGTCCCTCCCGCAATAAGGAAATGATTATCCTCACCCGCTGACTCTCATCACAAGAAGATAGGGGTCTAAGTGAAAACCATAGTTTGCAACTCTCCCTAAAGGTACTGAATTTCTCCCTCTCCCGGAGAAGGTATCTGGGAGCTTTACTGTAGGTTCAGGAGAGTGCAAAGAAACATCGACAGTGTTAGAATGCTTACAGTCAGTCTGCAACGATATTACTGTGTTAGAAAGCTCCCTCTGTTGCACAAATAGGTCCTGCATAATTAATGCCAAACTATTCATGTGATCTGCCAAGGTATGGAGCGGATCCATAGCAAACAGAGCAGAGAAAAAAAAAAAAATGCAGAAATCCCTTTATATGTATATGTAGGGGTGAGCTATAATGTCAAGCAGCTGTAATGCAGGGTAGTGTGTGCTCCACCTGTAGGTTACAGAGGGGAGAAGGAATTACACACTACCAGAGTAGGCCTGCACTGCAGCAGCCAAAACCACCACCAGGTGGCAGCAAAAACGTCCAAAACTGAGCCAGGAAGAATCACAGGTCTCAGCAAGTCCTCTACAGAGCAGAAACACAGGCGCCACCAAGTGGCGTGAGCGTGGTCAGGCAAGCCAAGTCAAAACCGTACGGAGGCAGCAGGACAAAAGGAATAAGCAATATGCGTGGTCAGGAGAAAGCCAGGAGGTCAGCAACGGTCAGAAGCAGATAAGACAAAGACAGAAAGCAGAAACGAGTCAAAAACCAGAGAATCAAACAGACAAGCAGGGAAATGCAGGGAACAGGGCAGACAGAGGGAAACAACAGACACGGGACAAGTCAGGGATAACAGCAGGACAAATCAAAGGTTACCAGTCAGGTTCACAAGCCGAAGGTAGCAGTATAGCTCACACTGCTAGCAGGATGTGTGAGAGCTAAATAGCCAACCTGAACCCAGAATGAGGCAGAGCAAAGTTAACCCTTGACATGATCTGCCCGGACCAAGGGCAGACAGACTAAACCCAGGAATGGATCATGACATATACAGGGTGGTCCAAAAGTATGTGGACAGAAAATAACCCTATTATACATACTGTCCACCTACTTTTGGACCACCCTGTATATGAAAATCCTGTGACAAAGTCACTGGTAAAGTGCTGGAGGGGAGATATGTTTCACTGTGCTTAATGGCGCCAGTGATGTAAGACTCAGAGATTTGTCCTCCAGCACATTAAGTGCTGCGAGGAGTTAACACCTAATTTCTTTAATGGGCTGTGTTTTATGTGGACATCCATAGAGTGGATAGGAGGCTGTCCACCTTATCTCCACCCCAGGGTGTGGTCTGGGGCTTAAGTAGTTGGCTTCCAGAGGCAGTAGTTGTTCAGTAGGATGGGAGAGAGGATCTTCAGTGGTTTGGGTCCTGAGGAGGAAAGACTGAACCTGTTTTGCTCCAGAGCTGTCATTTCCCCACAAATGTATGGGCTGTGTTACAACATTTTGTTTTTGTTTTCCTGTTTTGCCCTAAGGGCTGTGTTTACATTTACCCTACATGTTGGTTTATGTCATCTATCTAATAAACCAACAGAAGATTTAAAGAGACAGTGTTCCTGTTTTCTAACTCCGTGTCCATGTACATTACTCATAGATACTCAGATGAAAAATGAAAACATATTAGTCGCATAAGATGAATATGTCTGTCAAAAAACATTATTCTACAACCTTTGCAATATATATTTGTGGAGGTATGTGTGTGTGTGTGTGTGTGTGTGTGTGTGTGTGTGTGTAGAAAGTAGGGTATTTTAATTGGCAACAACTGTGGTCATATACGGATACAGAGTTTACAATTGCCAACCCATAAAGATGGTTTCAAAGGTATAGAACTGTCAATTAGAGGGCTGCAACTAAATATCCACTCTGTCCATATAGGACACACAGTCATAGAGGGTTATTGAGATCACATCTTATTGGAACATATGTGCTGAATAGCATGAATGTTTGTATGAACCAATAGAGAGAGGAACTTACCAGGAGAGTAATACACTGTGTAAGGAATGTGGCTTCGATCCCCGACGCGTATTTCGGACCAGACCCTCCTGACTAAGTGGGTTTTTTTACTTGTATATTGGGGTGTTTAGCTTTACAGACACATGTTAGGGCTACACATTACATGACCTCTATGGTATTGGGGCCAGTTTAGAAGGGTAACATGACTTGGCAGATTCCCTTTAAATCCAGGAACCCAAAGTTTCTTGGCAAAACAGTACCAGGAGATTCACACTGATTCTTCTGGACCACTTTTTTCCTCTAGTGCATCGCCTCCTCAGGAAAGTGACACACATGTACCATTTGTCTATATGATGTTAAAGAAATCCTAAATCCTCGGTCCAGGCCAGCTTCCATGGCCCATGGAGGCTTTCTTGGTGACTGACAGGGTCAGCATGGGTACTATACCTAGTTTGTGGCTCCTGTGCCCCATTTGCAGGATGTTGGGCTAACCTTTATACTGTTTGCCCCGACACCTTTCTATATCATAGCCAGTGGTTACTTTTATTGCCCTTTATGCTACAGTAGTTTCTCTGTGAGTTTCTTCAAAGTCTTTAACATTTATATTCCTGCTGGAGGTTTGACAAGTGTCATTGCTTGGACTACTTTTATTTATAAGTTTACTAGCCTTTGATTAACAAGGTGCTGTGACCACTTTATAGGAGATATCTGGGACTTTAAAAAAATAAAAAATGTGCCTTAGCACTAGCAGGCATGTAGTTACTAACAGAGGCAACCACCTGTCTGTTGTACCTGGCGCCGGTCACTGACCGATCCTGCAAGAGATTCAGCTACAACCTGTCAGCAGAGCAGCAGTTTCTCTTTCTGTTGACAGGGCGGGACTGCCGGTGTCATGCCGATTGACAGCTGACTTCCAATTAGGAAGCGAGAATCCGGCTATCAATCAGCATGACACACATCAATCGCCCTGTCAACAGGAAAAGAAACCACTTCTCTGTAGACGTAGCCTCAGCAGAAGTCTGTGATGTCCTGTGCTGGCGAGGAACGGCGCCGGGCACAACAGGCAGGTAGGTATCAATTACCTGTCTGTTAGTGGTTAGGAACATTTTTTTTAAAGTCTCGGATATCCCCTTTAAGTGATCGTTTTCCCTTTGCACTCTGATCTGTTGGATGACACTACCACCAATATGTACCCCATGCTGTATGCAGGGTGGGGAACATGCAGCCTGAGATACGCCTGTAACGTCTCCATGCTGCTGAATCTAGCCAGTGAGCTATGGGATAATAAAAATGCATAGTTACAAAAATCCATTAAAAAGTTAATTTATTTCTAGTAATATAGATGTTAATGACTAGTGCAAAAACAATCCTGGTATTTTTGCTCCAATAACTGTATCTCTGAGTCTGTTTGCTGTAATGTATTTAATGGTAGAAAAATCTTACCTGTGACTAATTATGACGTTATTTTTACTTATGGCCACTCATATCAGAAGATCCTTAGTTTCAGTGTATAGTATAGCGCCTGCTTTCACCATTTCAATGGGACAGTTGCTTCTCATATTTTTTTTCTTCTTCCCTGTCTACAGGTATGCTAGCCAAAAATATGAATCATAAACTAGTGTTACTGTACTTGTCTAAGCTCTCTGTAGCCACTTAAGCTAATTATTAGCGAAACTAAGCTACCACTTCAAAAATCAAGTTCAGGTTACTGGCACAAGCAAAGGAATTTTGAAGTCAGAGTAAAACTGGTGCGTTGCTTCAATGACTTTTATGTGGAGTGGCTCATGGTTTTGGTTACTCTCTCATTAACACTTTGGCAGTCCGTATGTTAGGACTACAGCCGACTTTGGTCTGTTTCTAAACTGGGTTGAAACAGTCATTATGGCTCATAGTGTCATGTGCTCCAGGAAACAGCATGATTCACACTGACTTATTAATTGTACCTGTTGTTTTAGAAGAAAGCTTTCTGTAAATGTTGCTCATCTAGAGCTATTGCCATTCTATTTACAGGAATAGACAATGCAATAAAGTTTCTCCCTGGCTTTCCGACACCTGCTCAGGCCTTTCTGCACCTCTGTTAGTAGGATAGCCTTCTAATGCCAGACTAGAGGACTTAGTTCTTTCCACCAAGCATATACCGATCAGTGACAGCTTGTCACATATACCCCCTAGATACTATACTAGGCCCACCACACATCTACCAAGCTTTAAGACTTGGTTGAAAGGTTTTTGTTGATATCAGAATGAAAGAGAAATGTTATTTAAGTGACTTCAAATGATTTTTGGGGCAGATAATGCTGATTATTTTCCACAATGTTCCCATGCTCTGGTTTGTAGCCCACAAATCTTCAGCCCTCTGTAGCTCATAATCCACTTTCAGATGGGACAGCTTATGTTCATTAACCTATAATTGTATATTGAAAAATACCTATTCAAAATATTAACAAATATATGAATACTGCCATTATCTTAATTGGTTATTTCCATCTTCATAACAGTTTATTGCCGGATAGTGCTTGAAAATTCTAACAATTTTGCAAAATTTTCAGCCATTCTTGAGATAGTAACACTTTTCTTTTGATTTCCAGCTCGTCGCCTTAGAGTCCGACCACCACTGCTAGACAGCAAAACATGCTCAAAGCTTACCAGTTCTTTTTTTTATTGAGCTTGTAAGCACTCTTATTATGCTGAGCAGAATTGCTGGAGTTTGCTGTTATCTTCTAATCCTTGGAAGCTTCAGCACAGTATTTACAAACTGGACTGCAATGGTGGTCGGTCTAGAGAATGAGCTATAAACAAAAGAAAAGTCTTATCTCGAGAACTGCTGTAAATTTTTAACAAGCACTAAATGGCAAAGGTGCTAGTTTTTACAAGCACCATATGACAATATCCATCTATTAAGATGGGAATCGCCCTGTAGCTAATAGCTAAATTGTTTTCACCTTAGTACAAAGCTCCAGTAATGCTATGACCTCCTTGATACTTCGAGTGCAGGATGAGTATACCTATAGAAACAATGTGCAAGCCAAATATCAATATAAAAATATAAAGATCTTGTGTTAATAATCAAAGTATCAGCCATTCAAAAGGGAGCACACAGAGACGCAGACATAAAATGGTGGAGAGAACAAATAAGGATCAAATAGTTAGCGCCTTGGGTCATATAAGCCGTTGAGTTCACTGATTGGGAGGAACACTGTCAATGTCACGTCAACGATATAGTCAATAACAGACACTGGGAGCAGCAGCAGATACTCAGCAGCTGGGAGTAGGGGAGGGTGAGTAAAATACAGTTAGTTTTTTTGTAAAGCACCACTCAAGCATTTTTTTTCACCATTGGAATGGTGCTTTAAGTGTAATGCCCACTGTTCTGGTCATATACTCACCCTCCGGCATCTTCACCTTTTTCCGGCACCTCTCCAATCCTGTGCCGCCATCTTGTGAGCGCAGCTTCTGAGTGTCCGTAAGTCACAAGCTCTCAGTGCAAGTCTATGAGAGCCAGAACGAGGCCTGAATGAGGCTCTCATAGACATTGATTAGTCACCTCCACGCCGCTCCATGAAACACTGGAGCAGCAGGCAGATCACAAATTGCAGGAGACTGACTAGAGTGGTGGCAAAAACAGATGAAAACGCCGGAAAGTGAGTATAAGACAGGGGCAGGGGACTTAGATTTTAAGCACCACTCCAGCAGTGAAATAAAAAAAAAAATGCTGGAGTGGTGCTTTAAACAATCTGCAGCTGATGGACAGAAAGTGACACAATTCTGAAATCCACTATAGCACCTGGTGAATTCCTTTTAAGGCTATGTGCACACAGTCATTTAGACGCTGGTGCAGCCGCAGAGTTTTTCCAGGCAAATGCCAGCAGTCACTCTAAGGTCAGTCTCACAAGTCCAGATATTTCCGGTACTGGAAAAATCGGTACCAGAGATATCCATGTCCGTGTGTCCGTGTAAATACGTGGTAGATCCGTGTGGCACACGTGTGCCGCATCAGGACCACATGGAGGGCACGGACTGCTACAGCAAGCGCTGTCCTCTACCTATGGTGCTGAAACTTCTTGTCATAATTCTCCCTGCTCTGCAGACAACAGCGAGCAGGGAGAAAAAAGAAAAACCCGACGTGGGGTCACCCTTAGGTTTTCAACCAACCCGGCAAAACCATACAGCTGGGGGCTGCTATTCTCAGGCTAGTAAGGGGCCATGATTATGGCCCCCCCGGCCTAAAAACAGCAGCCCCTAGCTGCCCAGAAAACGAGCTTTGTCGGTTTCTTCCCACTTGCCCTGTAGCAGTGGCAAGTGGGGTTAATAAAGGGTTAATGACTATTGTAAGGTGTAATTAAGCCAGGCTTAGTAATGAATAGGTGTCAATAAGACACCTATTCATTACTAATCCTATAGTAAAGAAAGGGTTAAATAAACACATACACAGTAATGATAGTCTTTTAATGAGTGAATACACTACACAGGTTTTAATTCTTTATTATACTGCCATTCCTTTATCTAAGCCCTCGATCTCCTGTAAAAAAATATCAAATAAAAAAGCAACAATATCCCATACCTGTCCGGCGATCAGTCAAGTCCCCCGGCGTAAATCCATCTCGGGTTGATCAGTTTACAGCCGGAGCGACTGCTAATTCAGCCGCTCCGGCTGTAAACTACTGGGGAATGACTGGGAAGCAGCGAGCAGAGACTCAGTGACTTCACCGCTCTTCACTGAGCCTGTGCGCGCTGGTCCCATTCATTCCCCAGTAGTTAACAGTCAGAGTGGCTGCATTAGCAGTCTCTCCGGCTGTAAACTGATTAACGGGAAAAAAAATCCAAGTGTGGAGAAACTGAAAAAAAAACCTGCAAAAAAAGTGCAAACCCACAGTTGTTTTTTTTTTTTTTTTTTTTAAACCATGTTCACTAAATGCTAAAACTGATCTGCCATTTTGATTCTCCAGGTTATTGCAAGTTCACAGACACCAAACATATCTACCGTAGGTTCTTTTTTATTTAAGTGGTAAAAAAAAATTCCAAACTTTGGTAAAAAAAAAAAGACGCCAATTTCCAATACCTGTAGCATCTCCATTTTTCGTGATCTGGGGCTGGTTGAAGGCTTATTTTTTGCGAGCCGAGCTGAAGTTTTTATTGATACCATTTTGGTGTAGATACAATCTTTTGATCGCCCGTCATTGCATTTTATTGCAATGTAGCAGCGACCAAAAAAAATGTAATTCTAACATTTTGAATTTTTTTTCTCATTACACCGTTTAACGATCAGGTTAATTATATTTTTATATTGATAGATCGGATGATTTTACATGCTTCAATAGTCTCCATGGGAGACGAGAAGCTGCAGTTGTTTGATGCCTGTGCTACACACAGGCAATGATCAGATCGCCTGTGTGTAGCAGAAATGCTCACTTGCTATGAGCGCCGACCACCAGACGCTGTTCATAGCAATCCGACTATGACAACCATGGAGGTGCAGGAGACCTCTGGTTGTCATGTCAACCCATTGATGACCTGCGATCACGTGACAGGGTCACCGATGGGCGGGATTTCCAACGCATTTCCGGTAAGCACGAGTTAAATGCCGCTGTCAGAGATTGACAGTGGCATTTAACTAGTTAACAGCCGTGGGTGGATCGCGATTTCACCCGCGGCTGTTAGAGGCACATGTCAGCTGTTCAAAACAGCGGACATGTGCCAGGAAAGATGTGGGCTCAGCGCCGGAGCCCACATCAAAGGGAGGGATTTATGTCCAACGTCGGAAAGGGGTTAAAGGTGAGCTGATGGCAACTTGTTCCCTCTTATTATATCTTGATTGACATTCTTTGTCTGGCTATAACTAGATGCAAAGTTGCTTAAAGCATTAATGAGCGTAAAGTGTCAGTTGTCAGTATAAACATAGTGATACAGTGTGATTTTATTATGTTGTAATTTACTCTTTTTGGTGTGTCCATGTATATCTGAGGCATTAAAGTGAATCTGTCAGCAGGATTTTGCTAAGTAAACTACAGACATTGTCATGTTGCTGCTGTTATACTGATTACAATGATACATGGGGTGAAGAAATCTGTCTTGTGGTTCTTGTGTTGTCAGTGTTTTCAGTTAGTGAGATTCTTGTGCTCTGGGGCGGGACTGTAGGCAAAGTCTTATCTTTCTGCTGTAGGGCAGAGAAACCAAGATAAGACCTGTACATAGGCCTCCCTGAAGAACAAACATGTTCCCATCATAGTGACAGACTGTGCTTTGGGGCGGCCTGTAGGCAGGTCTTTTCTTAGTTTCTCTGGCTTAGAGCAAGAAGATATGACTCTGCCTACACCCCTGCCCCGGAGCACGAGCATATCATTAACTGAAAACTAGAGATGAGCGAATATTTCAATGTTCGATTCAGCTCACGATCGCCAAATTTTCAATATTCGGCAATTAAATTTGCAGGTCATCGCAGTTCAGCCTGGCTGGAAACACAGCCTCAGCAATGTCACCACTAGTCACTGAGGCTGCGCTCGCAGCAGTTCAGTCACCAGTGGTTCTCAGCCTGGACGGTCTGTCGCATATTGGCATCGTCCAGGTTGAATGCTATTAAAGCCCCAGACATGAATTACGGCGTGGGACATAATGACAGACAGTATGGTATATTGTTGTTTATTTATTTTAGTTTTATTATAGGAGAACGAGGGCTTCGATGGAATTAGGCGAGGTTATAAGTGTGGTTTAATTGAGATCATTAAAGGAGTCTGTGTCATTTTTTCAATTGAATGACTTTATTCTGGCTGTTTCTTTATTTACCATATAACTATATGATTAGGAATGGATATGTGCCTTATTGACTCCTCTCCATTACTAACCTCGGTGCTTGATGTCACCTGACAATACAAAGGTGACATCAACCTCCCCAACTATCACCCCACTTGCCACCACTACAGGGCAAGTGGGATGAGTGAGGCTAAGTGCCAGGATTGGTGCATCTTAGAGATGCGCTTTTTCTGGGGCGGCTGAGAGCTGATTTTTTTAGCCTGGGGGCTAGTATCTATGGCCTCTTCTTTGGCTATTAATATCCCGCAGCTGTCTGCATAGCCTTTGCTGGTTGTTAATTATAGAGTGACCCTACGTCATTTTTTTTAGGGTCCCCCATTTTGATAGCCAGTGAAGGCTAAGTATACAGGTTTGAGCTGATATTAATAGCATGGGAAGCTCCATGGGTATTACCCCCTTCCCAAGCTATAAACATCGGCGCCCAGCCATCGACTTTCCCTCTGCTGGTTACGAAAATTACTCGGGTGCCCATACCATTTTTTTTCAGAAAAATAATCTCTTATAAATTAAATACATGTACAGTAAACTGCACACACATTTTACTAATTATATTTGTTACTGAGATCTATATATCTACCTATTCTGTATGTACTGTATTTTTTGGACTATAAGACGCACTTTTTTCCCCCTAAATATGGGGGGAAAACCCATCTTATAGTCGGAATGTACTTACAGTTAGCGTGGTGGCAGCAGTAGTCGGGTGATTCCTTCCGGTGGTCTGACGCTGCAGGGCGATGATCTCGCTCCCATCCCAGCCTGGTTCGGCAGTACTTGGTGTTACTTGGGGCTACGGCGACATTTTGTGAAAGCCCGGAGTCCTCAGCCTCCACACTTCTATTGACTCGATGCTGTGCCCTCCGAGAAAATGGCTGCCGGAGTTGGCGTATGCGCAGATTGAGATCTTGGCTCCAAAATCTTGTCTCCCGATATCTCGGCACGAGATCTCATTGCCGAGATCTCAATCTGCGCCTGGAGAATGAATCTGGCCTCCGGGAAAATGGCCGCCAGAGGTGGCGCATGCGCAGATTGAGATCTCAGCTCCAAGATCTCGTCTCCCGAGATCTCGGGACTAGATCTTGTTGCCAAGATCTCAATCTGCGCATGCGCCGCCTCCTGCGGCCATTTTCCCGAAGGCCACAGCATCGAGGCAATAGAAGTGAGGGGTCTCTGGGCTTTCACAAAATTTCGCTGTAGCCCCTGCACCACCGAACACCGCTGAACCTGCAGCACCAGTCTAGGTCATATCGCCGGACCACCAAACACCCCCTGTGACTCCGCTCCACCAGCGCTGCCGATCCCCCCCGGGTAAACTGAATTGAGGACTGTATAGCGGACCCCAATTTGACGCATTAATTTTTTTCCCCATTTTCCTTCTGAAATTTTGGGGTGCGTCTTATGGTCCAGTGCGTCTTATAGTCCGAAAAATACGTTAATCCATCTCTTCTATCCTGTCGGTTCTTCCTATGATTTTACACTACTGCAGCTGCTTAATTGCAGGCTTTTCTTCTATTTATCTATATAATATATATACATATACAGGGTGGTCCAAAAGTAGATGGACAGTATGTGTAATAGGGTTATGAAGGGGGAGATTTATCAAACATGGTGTAAAGTGAAACTGACTCAGTTGCCCTTAGCAACCAATCAGATTCCACCCTTCATTTTCCAAAGAGTCTGTGAGTCCAGTTTTCACAGATAAACCTCCCCCAAAATGGCAAATAATTTAAATACAGATCAAAGAAAATGGATTTTAAAAGAGTATTGGAAATCTCAAAATGCTGAAACAGTTAGAGCAAATTGGGTTGAAACATTTGGTACTCAAGCCCCAAAGAGACAAACCATTTACCGCATTCGTGACAAATTCGATGCCACTGGCTCAATCCTTAATGCTCCAAAACTGGTCGACCCAAAACAGCCTTTATAGAAAATAATAAGCAACTTGTTGCTGAAACATTTGTTCAGAGTTCAAAAAAGTCCACCAGAAGAGTCTCTTTAGAATTGGGAATTTCACGAGCTTCCATCGTGCGAATCCTGAAATCTATTGGGTGGAAAGCTTATCGTCCACGTCTAATTCATGGTTTATTGGAGGATGATCCAGACAAGTGGCTGCAATTTAGTGAGATTATGCTTAACGAAATTGAAGAAAATCCAGTAATCTTAGATAACTTTATGTGGAGTGATGAAGCTTCTTTCAAATTATCTGGCCATATTAACAGACATAATTGTATTTATTGGTATAATGAGAACATGCATTTAACATTAGAGCAACAACTAAATGAGCCTGGTGTCAATGTTTGGGGTGATATTTCAAGTTTTGGTGTTTTTGGATCATTTTTTTTTTTGATGGAACAGTCACAGGAGTTAAGTATCTCAAAATTCTAATGAATCAAGTTGTTCCCCAGTTACAGCAACAGCCTAATTCAAATGACCTTTATTTCCAACAAGATGGGACCCCTCCACATTATTCAAGAGTAGTCCGTGCGTATCTTGATGAAACATTTTCTTATAAATGGATTGGCCGAAGAGGCCCATTTGATTGGCCGGCACGTTCACCAGACTTGACCACAATGGATTTTTTCTTTTGGGGAGTACTCAAGGACAAAGTTTATAGTCGAAAACCAAAAAGTGTCAGTGATTTGAAAAATTACATAAGAGATGCATTTCAAGAAATTAATACCCAAAGAGACTTGTGCAAAAATGTTTGTCGAAGCGTAAGAGGCAGACTTTAAAGCTGTGCAAATTGTGATGAAAAACAGTTTGAGCACCTGCGTTGATAAAATTTAAGGGCTTTTGTATTAATTTTCAGAATAAAATTTAATTGTCAATGTTATGCTTGTGTTAGTAAATATAATTTTACATATAAATCAAAATAAATGTTATTATTTTCTGTCCACCTACTTTTGGACCACACTGTATATATATATATATATATATATATGTACAGTATATATACTAGAGGGAGGCCCGATGCTATTGCATCAGGAGTGTGGTAATATCACGATAGGGGCAGGCTTTGCAGCATTGAGAATCTCTCCCCCCATGTGCTCACCCACCTACCCATTCTCTCTTTCACCATGTGCTGAGCTGACTTCTCCCTCTGGCTTTAGACACGTCGCGCATCTGCGCGGCGCAGTGCGACGATGTTACGCTTGTGGTACCGCGCAAGAGGCTGTGTGAGTATGTGAGTGTGTGACTGTGAGTGTGTGAGAGTGCGCGTGTGAGTGTGTGTGTGTGGTGCGTATGGCGCATAGTGTGTGGTTCGATGGTGTTCCGCTGATAGTACCGCGCAATAGGTTGTTACCAGCAGCAATTTTCATATTGAGACACCCATCACTTGGGTGTCCCAATATGGTGTTTGGTGAACTTCCTCCGTTTGGAATTCTTCGATACGGTGACATCTGGACAGAACAGGAAATGAAAACATTACAAGGCAATTATATAAATATATATGCATTCCATGTGTATATATCTATTCTATCTATTCTATTCTAACCTGTCACGCTGTGATTTTACTAAACACGGCACATGTATTGCCGGCTTTCATTATATCTTTTATTGAATGTTACCGACTTTTTCCGATTTTAAGAAAAATGCTCGTGTTACAGATCACGGATCCGAATATACCATATTCATGCTGAATTTATGTTTGGCGATCGTTTTCCGAACATATTCGCTCATCTCTACTGAAAACATCTAACAATGTTTACACAAGTACTACAAGATGGATTTCTTCACCCAAGGCATAATTTTAATCAGTATAACAGTGGCAGCATGGCAAGGACTGTAGTTTACTTAGCAAAATCCTGCTGACAGGTTCGCTTTAAGCAGCAGAATCACAGTGAGTCTCCTGTTTAGACCATTTGTTGTTTCTTACAGATCATGCTGCTGCTTTTCTCATCTTTTATAGTTGTATATTCTAATAGGGAAACATGGGGTCATGTACAAAATTATAAAAGCTTGACTAACTGCACATCTGCAGTACATATTATGTAATGGCAATGGTCTAGTTCTATAAACACTTGTTGTAATTTAGATGTATTAAATATGGCACGTGAAATGAATGTTAATTACTTTTCTTAAATCTTATTTGGCTTGCAAGGTCTCCAGAGCCAAGCATTTTACAAGGCATTCGCAACATGAAATTATATTGACATTTAAATGCCAAACTTCTAGTAAAACAATTCATTAGGTCACTGAAAGCTTCTGCTCTTCCCCATCGGTGCTCAGCAGGTCTCTTTCTCTCGAATATGCTCGTTCTAAAAGGATTTCCTTGAATTTTTCTTGAAGACTCTGGTTAATTTTGTGCAGCAATTCTTGTCATTTTAAGTTTATTACTTTTATTGATGACAGACAGGACCCATGGAGCACTGGATTCACCAGACTTCACTTTTATGTTTTTTTGCCCTACAGTAAAATGGGGCTATGGAGCTTAGCATTGAGATTATCTTTGATGTGTTTTATTCAATTATTGTGCTGGTATATAATATATACAGTTGTGCTAAAAGTTTACATACCCAAACAATGTTCCTGGCTTTTGTCACAGGTCACATGTGAGGATGTTACCTTTAGTAGCCATTCAAACCCATTTGTGTCAAGTTCTGTGCATGCTACCAGGCCAAAATCACCAGGGTATGTAAACTTTTGATCAGGGTCATTTGGATGTTTTATTGTTTCATTATGATTTAAAAAGTGAAAACACAGTAGTTTGACAATAAATGGCTTCACCCAACCACTAACCATGAGTAGAGAAACAGTTTTGGTGTTATCATTCATATTCTCTGAAAAAGGCCAAGAAAGCAAAAATTCTGCCGGGTATGTAAACTTTTGAGCACAACTGTATATAACATACAGCTGGTGAAATAAGTATTGAACATGTCACCAATTCTATAAGTAAATGTGCTACTAGCATGAAATTCTCACCAGATGTCGGTAACAACTCATCCAAACCACACAGGCAAAGAAATCAAACCATAGATGTCCAGAAATTACGTGTAATAATGAGAAATTACATAGGGAAAAAAGTATTGAACACATGAAGAAAGGTGCAAAAACTAAGGAAAGTCCCGACGCGAGCTGAAATCTATCAGCAATTAGAAAGCCATCCTGCCACTTAGTGAAAAATAATATCAGCTGGCTCAACTAATGAAAAAGTGCCTCCTTACCAATGTAGCACACAAGAAACATCTCATGATGGTTAGAACCAGTAAGCTGTCTCAAGACCTTTGCAAGCTCATTGTTGCAAAACATACTGATAGCATTGGTTACAGCAAAATCTCTAAACTATTGAAGGTTCCAGTGAGCACTCTGGGGTCATAATCCTGAAATGGAAAGAACATAATTTCACAATAAACCGGCCACAACCAGGTACTCCCTGCAAAATTTCAGACTCAGGCATGAAAAGAATTATCCGAAGAGTTGTACAACAACCAAGGACCACCTGTGGAGAGCTACAAAAAGACTTGGAATCTGCAGATACAATTGTTTAAAAGAAAACTATATATAATGCATTCAACCTCCATGACCGGTATATTTGCAGGGCTCAATTGCTGAACAAGAAACATGTTCAAGCACGTTTAAAAATTTCCTCAACAACATTTAGACAAGCCTGTAAAATACTGGGAGAATATAGTCTGGTCAGATGCGACAAAAATTTAACTCTTTGAATGCCATAATACACACCATGTTTGGAGACCAAAAGGCACTGCATATCGCCCCCAAAACACTATACCAACAGTGAAGTTTGAAGGTGGGAACATCATGGTGTGGGCCTGTTTTTCAGCATATGGCAGTTTAAAAACATCATGTAATTGAAGGGAAGATGAATGGACAAATATACTGAGACATTCTTGAGAAAAATCTGCTGCCATCTACCAAAATGATGACGATGAAACATATGTGGACATTTCAGCACGACATTGAGCCCAAACACACAGCCAAGGAAACTCTCAATTGGTTTCAAAGAAAGATAATAAAGCAGATAGAATGGCCCAATCTATCACCAGCTCAGAGGTCATAGAAGAAACTCACATAACCTTCAGGATTTGAAGAGTGTTTGTGAGGAAGAATGGGCCAAAATAACACCTAAGCAATGCTTGAGACTAGTTTCTCCATACAGGAGGCATCTTCAAGCACCAACAAAGTCTTTTGTACGAAGTATGAAATACATTTCAGTATCACATCACTATTTCATGCCAATAGCCTCTTTAGAAATATATTTACTTAGAAAATTGGTGACGTGTTTAACCCCTTAACGACCACTGATACGCCTTTTAATGGCAGTAGTTAAAGGTACTTAAACCACAGAGCCTTGAATTCACGGCGCTGTGGAAAAAGTGAATAGCGCCCCTCGGCAGCCGAGACCCCGGAGAACATGATTTGGGTTGGTTTCTGTGGACCCTGCTGTTGCGATCGCCGTTATTAACCGTATAATGGAGACAGAAAAAAAAAAGTCCGATGTGCCATTTAATTTCTCTCTCATTCTGATGTGATCGCACATCAGAGGAGAGAGAAATAGGGTCCCCTGGTCCCCCGATCACACCCTCAGTACCTCTGGAGTCCCGTCATGCCTCCATGAAGTTCCCGGGCTCGCCGCATTCTTCTTCTGGGACAAAAGGGCGGGCGCATGCGCAGTGTGCCTGCCAAGATCTGCCTGCCGGCACCCGACAACAATAGGAAGATTTTTCCTATTGGTTCATTTTGGTCACTGTGATAAACTCTATCACTCTGTCACTCTATCTATCACCCTCTTAGTTAGGGAAAAATAATAAAATAAAGAAACTATATTTATTTCCATTTTCCCATTAGTGTTTGAGTTAAGCTAAAGTCAGTTGGGCTAAAGTTTTAGGGTTAGGCTAAAGTGAGTTGGGCTAAAGTTTTAGGGTTAGGGTTAGAATTAGGCTCGTGACTTGGGCTAAAGTATTACGGTTAGGGTTAGGCTAAAGTGAGTTCTGCTAAAGTTTTAGGGTTAGGATTAGGCTAAAGTGAGTTGGGCTAAAGTTTTAGGGTTAGGGTTGGGATAAAGTTTTAGGGTTAGGGTTTGGGTTAGGATTAGGGTTGAAATTAGAGTTGGGATTAGAGTTAGGGTTGGGATTAGGGTTAGGGGTGTGTTGGGGTTAAGTTTGTGGTTAGGGTTATGGTTAGGGTTGGGATTAGGGTTAGGGTTGGGATTAGGGGTGTGTTGGGATTAGGGTTGTGGCTAGTGTTAGTGTTGGGATTAAGTTTAGGGTTGTGATTAGGGTTATGGTTAGGGTTGGGATTAGGTTTAGGGGTGTGTTGGGGTTAGGGTTGGAGTTAGAATTGGGGTGTTTCCGCTGTTTATGTACATCAGGGGGTCTCCAAACGCGACATGGCGCCACCATTGATTCCAGTCAATTTTGCGTTCAAAAAGTCAAATGATGCTCCCTCCCTTCTGAGCTCTGACGGGCCCCCAAGCAGTGGTTTACCCCTACCTATGGGGCATTAGCGTACTCAGGACAAATTGTACAACTTTTGGGGTCTAGTTTTTCCCGTTACCCTTGGGAAAATAAAAAAATGGGGGCTAAAAATCATTTTTGTTTAAAAAAAATTATTTTTGTGGGAAAAAAATTATTTTTAATTTTCATGGCTCTGCATTATAAACTTCTGTAAAGCACGTGGGGTTAAAAGTGCTCACCACACATCTAGATAAGCCCCTTGAGGTGTCTAGTTTCCAAAATGGGGTCACTTGTGGGGGTTTCTATTGTTTAGGCACATCAAGGGCTCTGCAAACGCAACATGATGCCCACAGACCATTCCATCAAAGTCTGCATTCCAAAACTGCGCTCCTTGCTTTCCAAGCTCTGCCATGCGCCGAAACAGTGGTTCCCCCCACATATAGGGTATCAGCGTACTCAGAACAAATTGCACAACAAATTTTGGGGTCCAATTTCTCCTGGTACCCTTGTGAAAGTAAAAATTTGGGGGTGAAAATATAATTTTCGTGGAAAAAAAATGATTTTTTATTTTCACGGCTCTGCGTTATAAACTTCTGTGAAGCACTTGGGGGTTCAAAGTGCTCACCACACATCTAGATAAGTTCCTTAAGGGGTCTAATTTCCAAAATGGGGTCACTTGTGGGGGTTTCCACTGTTTAGGCACATCAGGGGCTCTGCAAACGCAACATGGTGCCCTCAGACCATTCCCTCAAAGTCTGGATTTCAAAACATCACTACTTCCCTTCCGAGCCCCGATTTGTGCCCAAACAGTGGTCCCCCCCACATATGGGGTGTCGGTGTACTCAGGACAAATTGCACAACTACTTTGGGGGTCTAATTTCTCCTGTTACCCTTGCGAAAATAAAAATTTTGGGGCAAAAAGAATTTTTTTGTGTAAAAAGAATGATTTTTTATTTTTATGGCTCTACGTTATAAACTTCTGTGAAGCACTTAGGGGTTCAAAGTGCTCACCACACATCTAGATAAGTTCCTTAAGGGGTCTAGTTTCCAAAATGGGGTCAATTGTGGGGGTTTCCACTGTTTAGGCACATTAGGGGCTCTCCAAATGCGACATGGTGTCCGATTTCAATTCTAACCAATTCTGCATTGAAAAAGTCAAACGGCGCTCCTTCCCTTCCAAGCTCTGCTGTGCGCCCAAACAGTGGTTTACCCCCACATATGGAGCATCGGCGCACTCAGGACAAATTGCACAACAACTTTCGTGGTCTAATTTCTCCTGTTACCCTTGTGAAAATAAAAGTTTGGGGGCGAGAAGATCATTTTTGTGTAAAAAATATGATTTTTTATTTTCATGTCTCTACGTTATAAACTTCTCTGAAGCACTTAGGGGTTCAACGTGCTCACTACTAATCTAGATGAGTTCCTTAAGGGGTCTAGTTTCCAAAATGTTGTCACTTCTGGTTTTTTTTTCACTGTTTAGGCACATCAGGGGCTCTCCAAACGCGACTTGGCGTCTGATCTCAATTCCAGCCAATTCTGCATTGAAAAAGTCAAACGGCGCTCCTTCCCTTCCAAGCTCTGCCGTGCGCCCAAACAGTGGTTTACCCCTACATATGGGTTATCGGCGCATTCAGGAGAAATTTCACAACAAATTTTGTGATACATTCTCTCTTTTTACTCTTGTGAAAATAAAAAAAATGGTTCTGAAGTAAAATGTTTGTAAAAAAAAGTTAAATGTTCATTTTTTTCCTTCCTCATTGCTTCAGTTTCTGTGAAGCACGTAAAGGGTTAATAAACTTCTTGAATGTGGTTTTGAGCACATTGAGGGGTGCAGTTTTTAGAATGGTGTCACTTTTGGGTATTTCCTGTCATATACACTCCTCAAAGTGAGTTTAAATGTGATGTGGTCCCTTAAAAAAATGGTTTTGTAAATTTTGTTGTAAAAATGAGAAATCACTTGTCAACTTTAAAGCCTTTTAACTTCCTAACAAAAAAAATTTTTGTTTCCAAAATTGTGCTGATGTAAAATAGATATGTGGGAAATGTTATTTATTAAGCATTTTGCGTGACATATCTCTGATTTAAGGACATAATAATTAAAAGTTTGAAAATTGCAAAATAACTGACCAAAAAAGCTACTTAACTCCAAAACATCGTAACAGGCCAAGTTACATGTTAACATAGGAACCCTTCTTTGATATCACCTTCACAATTCTTGCATCCATTGAACTTGTGAGTTTTTGGAGAGTTTCTGCTTGTATTTCTTTGCATGAAGTCAGAATAGCCTCCCAGAGCTGCTGTTTTGATGTGAAATGCCTCCCACCCTCATAGATCTTTTGCTTGATGATACTCCAAAGGTTCTCTATAGGATTGAGGTCAGGGGAAGATGGTGGCCACACCATGAGTTTATCTCCTTTTATGCCCATAGCAGCCAATGACTCAGAGGTATTACTTTGCAGCATGAGATGGTGCATTGTCATGCATGAAGATGATTTTGCTCCTGAAGGCACGTTTCTGCTTTTTATACCATGGAAGAAAGTTGTCAGTCAGAAACTCTATATACTTTGCAGCGGTCATTTTCAGACCTTCACAAATCTTAAAGGGCCCTACCAGCTGTTTCCCCATGATTCTGGCCCAAAACATGACTCCTCCACCTCCTTGCTGACATCACAGCCTTTTTGGGACATGTTGACCATTCACCAACCATCCACTACTCCATCCATCTGGACCATCCAGGGTTGCTCAACACTCATCAGTAAACAAGACTGTTTGAAAATTAGTCTTCATGTATGTCTGGGCCCACTGCAACTGTTTCTGCTTGTGAGCACTGTTTAGGGGTGGTCGAATAATATGTTTATGCACCACCGCAAGCCTTTGAAGGATCCTACACCTTGAGATTTGAGGGACTCCATAGGGCACCAGCAGCTTCAAATATCTGTTTGCTGGTTTGTAATGGCTTTTTAGCAGCTGCTGTCTTTATCCGATGAACTTGCCTGGCAGAAACCTTCCTCATTCTGCCTTTATCAGCACAAACACATTTGTGCTCAGAATCAGCCACAAATCTATAAGGCTAGTTTCACACTAGCGTTTGACCGACCTGCGTCGGTCTGCGCACAGCCGCCGCTAAGCTCTGCCCCGGCCATGTCTCCTCCCGATAGCTCCGCCTATGGGTGCATGACGCTGCATGCAACATGTGCACCCTATCTTTAGCATTGTGTTCGCAGGCCATACGCAGGTTGTGCGCAGGTATGCTTTTGTCAGCACCTGTGTCCTTTTGACGGTGCGCCGACCTGCGCCCTACGCAACGTGTTGCATTTTGGTGCGCTCAGCGCACCGTCAAAAGGACCCAGGCGCCGGCAAACACGTACCTGTGCACGACCTGCGAACCCAATGCTAAAGATGCGCAGGTTGCATGCAGCGTCATGCGCCCACAGGCGGAGCTATCGGGAGGAGGCGTGGATGGGGGCGTAGCTTAACGGCGGCCATGCGCAGACCGACGCAGGTCGGTTAAACGCTAGTGTGAAACTAGCCTTAACAGTACGATGATCACGCTTATGTTTTTGGGAAATATCTAATGTTTTCATCTCTTGACCAAGGCATTGCACTATTTGATGTGTTTCAGAAGCAGAGAGATCCTTTTTCTTTCCCATGTTACTTGAAAACTCTGGCCTGCTTAATAGTGTGGAACATCCAGTTTTCCTTTTATTGGGCTCACATGGCAAACTAATTATCACAGGTATCTGAGATTGATTTCAGGGATCCAAAGAACCCTGAGACACAATACCATCAATGGGTTTCATTTACAAAATTAAACAAAAACGCTTTGACACTTAAAACCAAATTGCATAATAATTTGGAACATGGTCTGGACCACAGAGTGAAGGCAAAAGGACCAACAAGTGCTAAGCATCTCTGGGAACTGCTTCAAGACTGTTGGAAGACCATTTCCGGTGACTACCTCTTGAACCTCATCAAGAGAATGCCAAGAGTATGCAAAGCAGTAATCAAAGCAAAAGGTGGCTACTTTGAAGAACCTAGACTATAAGACATATTTTCAGTTGTTTCACACTTTTTTGTTAAGTATATAATTCCACATGTTTTAATTCATATTTTTGATGCCTCCAGTGTGAATGTACAATATTCATAGTCACGAAATACAGAAAAATCTTTGAATGAAAAGGTGTGTCCAAACTTTTGGTCTGTACTGTATATATTGTAGTGATAGTAAGACTTCACTATACCTTTGTATGTGGTTTGAGGACCTGTGATGAGGTCACAAGAGCACATGACAGGTCATGTGCTCTGTGTTAGCTGAATGTCTGGTGTATATAAGTGAGCCTGCTGCTGACCACAGGTGTGAGTGGCTGGAGGTGTGGAAACCTCCAGTGTGGGAGTTCTGAGGAGACCACCAGTCTGGTTGCTGAAAGAGTGCTCAGTTAGAGTACCAGGACTTTATATCTGTTTTTGTTACTTTGTGCCAGAGAAGGCTGTTTTCTTTTCTGTTTTAAGGCAAGTTTATGAAGTTGTAATAAACTGGCTTAAAGAACCTGGAAGAGTCGCCCTCCTGCTTACCTCCGGTCGCACACCAGCGAGACCACATCCCTACAATTGGTGGCGTAAATGCGGGCAGCGTTCCCAGCAGAGAAGTGAGACTGGTTACTGCATGTCGTGGGTCAAGGCTATAGCAACCCAGCCAGCATTGCCGGAGAAAATGGAGGACCTGCTGAAACACTTGGTCCAGGCACAGGTACAGCAGCAACAGGCACAGGAACAGCAGCAAGAAGCCAACAGGATGTTCTTGCAGCAGATGCAGCAGGAGCATCGGCAGCAGATGCAGCTTTTGACAACCGCCATCCAGGGCAGGACGAGCGCCCCAACCCCAGGTCTGGCTGATGACAACCACGTCAGAAAGGCGGTAAGACGCACATTACAAAAAATGACCCCCGGGGATGATGTGGAAGCCTTCCTGACTGTATTTGAGAGGGTTGCTGAGAGGGAAAGACTTCCCCCAGGGCAGTGGGCAGAGATATTGGCCCCATACCTGACAGGTGAACCCCAGAAGGCGTATTACGATTTGACTGTGCAGAACGCTCAGGAATATCCTAAGCTAAAGGTAGAGATCCTCGCACGTATGGGGGTAACAATGACTGTCAGGGCACAGAGAGTGCACCGCTGGGCTTATCACCGGGACAAACCACCTCGCTCCCAAATGTTTGACTTACTGCACCTGGTCCAGAAATGGCTACAGCCAGAGTCCGCTATGCCGGCACAGATGGTAGAAAGAGTCGTCATGGATCGGTTTGTGCACTCCCTGCCAAAGCCCCTACAGACTTGGGTTGCCCAGGGTGATCCCCGGAATGCTGATGAACTGGTCGGACTGGTTGAGAGGTACCAGGGAATGGAAGGTGCCTTGGGGAAGCAGCCTATTCCGTACTGGCGGGCCCAACAGGGGGCAGAGTCCCAAAAAGGGGTGGGAGCCCAAGGTCAAAATGGCGGGGGGAGGTGGTGCCCAAGGTCACTACGGGTGATATTATTTGTTGGAGGTGCCGCGAGCCAGGACATATAGCTGCCCGGTGTCCGCAGACCACTGAGCAGATGGACTGCAGCATAGGACACCGTATTTCATGGTATGCATATCCAGCCTGCAGTGGAAACCCGTTCCCCAATCAAGGTCCTCAAGTATGTTCCGTGAAGGTGAACGGTGAAGCAGTAACGGCGCTGCTAGACTCTGGGAGCTTGGTGACCTTGATTAGGGCCACTTTTCCTCTCAACATACTACCAGGAAAAAAAGTTGGTGTTCAATGCATACATGGTGATGTAAAGGACTACCCTATGGCCAGAGTGGACATTGAAACGACGCATGGCACTGAGTCCCATGAAGTCGGCGTTGTTCGGGACTTGGTGCGTCCTATAATTATAGGCCGGGATTTCTGTCTGTTTTGGGATCTGTGGAGAAAGGGTTCTGGGGTCCCTGGCGAGAATGGGGAACCAGTGGGCCCTGGCAAAATATGGCCACACTCGGAGGGGGCGGAGTCTCAAGCTGAGTCGATGAGGAGAGGTGGCGGCGGATGAGCCGAGGAACTGTTGCCGGGTTCGGGGTTTGAACAGTGTATGTCGCGAATGGTGTACTGACTTTACATCTGACCGGGGGGCATTGAACTGTTCTCTAATAGTGAATGGAGAGTGTGTGAGTGGACTTCTAGACTCAGGAAGCCAGGTGACTCTGCTGAGCGACACACTCCCTGTCTATCTGATTCCCGGGAAAAAGATGGAAGTCCCTTGCATTCATGGGGTCACTAGGGAGTATCAGGTAACCAGGGTAATTGTTGAGACGGACACTATTATTTCTACCCATGATGTCCCTGTAGTCCCAGACTTACCATATCCTATAATAATAGGCCAGGATTGTAAACAGTTTTGGGAGGTGTGGGACGAAGCACTGGCTGATTGCTCAGAAGGGAACCAGAATGACCCTAAGAGAGGCCCACCCCTGCAGGAGGCTGTAGTGGTTGCTGATAGTGTGGTGGGTAAAACAGAGGTAGCCACCCCTAAAGTCAAAGATACCCAGTGCCTGGTAGCCGTAAGAAAGGGTGGCTCAGACCAAAGTGAGGACTTTGGGGTGACCAAATATAGGTCCGCAGAAAACTGGGTCGCCCCAGGAATAGGGGCCGACACCTGGTTAAGTGGGGACTTGCCGTTCCAAGATGACAGAGGGAGTGGGAATGACTCCTATGCAGACTGTAACTTAACCGCAAGTAAAAGCGAGTGCAGCAAGGTGGAGTCAGGTACAAGTGGCAGACCTTCTCCTCACCGCAGGGGCTGCAGGAAGGCCAGACAGCCTATGCTCTCTAAGAAGAGAAAAAAGGGGAGAAGGATGGTGCCACATGTACTGGATAAAAGAGAGCAGGGCCATGAGATAGAGCTGCTTAAAGAGACAGTCATGCGAGAAAAGATACGGGGACAAGAGATTGAGCAACGAATGAAGGACCTGGAGAAAGAACTCTCTAAAGTCCAAGGTCAACTATCAGCGTGCCTGACGGCGAACCAAGTCCTAGTGAAAGATACGGAGATGCTCAGAGAGGCCCAGGAGAATCATCAGCAGGAACTTCTACGGAGAGAAGAAGAGCACCGATGCTGGGCAGAGGAGCAAGAGAAAATTCTCCAAAAACTCCAGATAGAGAAGGAAGCTAACGCACAGCTCAGGAAATCCACGACAGACCAGGAAATCGAACGGTTGCGCTCTCCCGGTCCGTGCGTACGGGAAGAGAGTGAACTGAAGAGGTTGACCAAAGAAGGGGCCTCGACGGCGAAAGAAAGCCAGCAAGGGAACCGCCACCCAGATGGCCACACCCGGAAAGTCACAGTGAAGCGGGAGGCGGACCTAAGAGCTATGCCACTACAATACCTCCACGAGAAGCAGAGATGTCGGGAGCCAACAAGAAAACCTCCAAGTCGGAGGGCGTTGGTGGAAAGCCTTGGGAAGATCCGGATGCTCTTGGAGGTGAACCAGGGAAGAATAGAGCAGCTAAAACTTGAGAAGAAGCAGACCAACAGACAGCTGCAAGAGTTGAGAAAAAAAAGGCAGTCACCTTCAACCCACAGTATAGAGAGGCGCAGAGGTTCGCTGCAGAATGAAGGTCATCGAAGTGAAACTAAGACAGAACATAGATGGCCTGAAATGAGAGCTAGAGGCAGTGACACCTCAATTAGATCAGGACTCAGTGACCTAAGGCAAACTGTGACAGACCGGCTGATTGTGGAGACGACTGAAAGGAGTTTCTAGTCGGTGAATGAAATGTATGTAGTGATAATAAGACTTCACTATACCTTTGTATGTGGTTTGAGGACCTGTGATGAGGTCACAAGAGCACATGACAGGTCATGTGCTCTGTGTTAGCTGAATGTCTGGTGTATATAAGTGAGCCTGCTGCTGACCACAGGTGTGAGTGGCTGGAGGTGTGGAAACCTCCAGTGTGGGAGTTCTGAGGAGACCACCAGTCTGGTTGCTGAAAGAGTGCTCAGTTAGAGTACCAGGACTTTATATCTGTTTTTGTTACTTTGTGCCAGAGAAGGCTGTTTTCTTTTCTGTTTTAAGGCAAGTTTATGAAGTTGTAATAAACTTGCTTAAAGAACCGGGAAGAGTCGCCCTCCTGCTTACCTCCGGTCGCACACCAGCGAGACCACACCCCTACAATATATATATATATATATATATATATATATATATATATATATATATATATATATATATGCAGTACAGACCAAAAGTGTGAAACTAGCCTTATAGATTTGTGGCTGATTCTGAGCACAGATGTGTTCGTGCTGATAAAGGCAGAATGAGGAAGGTTTCTGCCAGGCAAGTTCATCGGATAAAGAGAGCAGCTGCTAAAAAGCCATTACAAACCAGCAAACAGATATTTGAAGCTGCTGGTGCCCTATGGAGTCCCTCAAATCTCAAGGTGTAGGATCCTTCAAAGGCTTGCGGTGGTGCATAAACATATTATTCGCATATATACACATCCACGGTATGTTTATGGTATGTATATTTATCATTTGTTTTTGTTTAGAATTTGGATGAAAAAAATCAATCATGGCATTCCCTGTTAAATCTAAAACACCATACTGGTGACATACAGAGTGTAGATACACAAAAATATATATTTTTTTTATAGAATTTGCTATGGTTTTCTGTTACTAAGTAAAATATAACTTTAGATAATTTGTAGTACCTGTCCAGTGTTGACATATAGGAATTTTCTTATCATTTAATATGACTTAGCAAAAAATTTTACATGCAGTTTCCTTTTTCCAGATATTTGGCCTAAAATTGAAAAAGATGACGATATGACTTTATTGGTTAATGTATCTCCTGTTCTTGATGCTGTGTCGGTGAGTAACTTTACGCCATTTTTAGATTTTCACTGCTATGAACCTTTCCTCTGTCAGGTGCCAGAAGGTATCGCAACAAGTCCTGCTGAATCACATAGTAATCATGTCATTTCTGACAGATATATCTCTGATACCCTGAAGAAGGGTTATCTTAAAGGGAATTTGTTAGCAGCATTTCACCCTCAAACTAATTATATGTGCATGACCGGCTTTCAAAGACATGTCCAGCAATACCTTTACATGGCTTTTCTGTTCCTTCATTACTGAGAAATTAGTATTTGAATTGATATGAAAATGAGGCTGAAGGACTGTTGTAGATCTGAAACCTCTGTCACTCCAGCTCTATTTCCTGCCCAGCGCCACCTCCTCCTGATGTTTTACTTTGCCTGAAGTCACATAACATATAGACTGTCATTCAAGCAGGTGTGTCGGCAACAGACTAGAGCAGAGAACAGAGCTGGAGTGACAATGGCTGTACATCTACACCTTATTTTTCACCTTAGATCTAGACTTTATATGCATATCAAGTAAAACAAACTCTGATTTAATAGTAACAGAAGAATGGACTGGCCATGTAATGGTATTGCTGGACTTGTCTACATAAATAGTCTGGGGCGTGAAATTCCGCTGACAGATTCCCTTTAATAGAAATTTGAGATGATATCATGAATGTTGCTGAGTACAGCTTGTATTCCTTTATGTTTATGATTAGAATAATATAATATATTATTATTCAAAGTAGCAAAAAAATTTGTCCAATTCAGTCTCTTTTGAATCTAAATTTCATTTTCAGTTGAACCTAAGTTAGTCCCCTCTCTAAAGGAAAGCTATCATCAGAAAAGTGATATGGGAAAAAATCATTGCCAAAAATTAATAATAAAAATTAAAAAAAATTAATGCAAAAATCTAGTTTAAACAATAGTTTTCTGATGATAGCTTCCATTTAAAGCTTTCTCATGGGAGTCACTTTAATTTTATATATGTATAAGATGCTCTAATTGTGCTTTTCTGGATTAAAACGATTACATCCAACTTTTCTTATGGAATCCTATATTCTGGGGCTGAATATGAACTTTAGATAAAAAAGAACCCATTGTAATGTAAAATATGTCTTAGATGACGTTTTGTCATTTTGGGCAGCACGGTAAGTCAGTGGTTAGCTCCATAGCCTTGCACCTCTGGACAACATCTGCAAGGAGTTTGTCCTCCCTTTTTTGTGTGGGTTTCCTGTGTGTATTCCGGTTTTCTCCCACATTCTAAAGCCGTTCTGATAGGTAGTTTAGATTGAGCCTTAATGGGTCGATAAAGCCTGTAAAGTGCTGTTTAATTAATGGTGTTATACAGTTAAGTGTAGCAAAACACTTTGGTGTAATAGTATATGTTTAGTTGTGTTAGCATATATTCATTATATTCATATACTGTATTTATGTGTATTATGATATTTAGCTCCAAGTACTTTTTTTTTTTAGATTTCTTGTATGCTTTATTGAGGGACACAGGAACCATGTTGTTATATGTTGTCATCTGGAGGTTGAAAGTCAGCTCCTCTCCAAGAGCCTACCCTTAGCCAGTCGATAGATAGCTATTCAGCTTAGCTTATTGTCATGTTGGAGGCAGACACAGGTCTGAGTTTCAGGCCTGTTTTTGCATATGGTTCCTTCCTGTAGAACCTAACCTATCTCTCTTTACTCCTTTAGGTTGGATAACATAGCGGAATGGTGATGCTCTGTTTCACCCCAGTAAGTGACTGAGAGTACAATTTGTAAATTTGTCTGTATCCTTTGTTATCAGGATAACAGGACAATTGTATCTTGACGCACTGGGCGATCAGGTAACTGGGGAAGATGATCCTTTGCCTTTTACTTCTGCCCTCCATATCATGGCACGTGGCATGGAGCAGAAAATGGATCCAGGACCTTCAGGACCACAGGATCAAGCCTGTTTCGGACAGTTAAGTAATTCCCTTGCTTTGATCCTGTGTTGCACTGGCTTTCCCTGCAGCCGCTTGTTTTCACAGGCTCGTGGCGTTTTCTCAGCGGTCCTGTGGTGGATCCCGTGCCTCAGAGTCTCTCCTTTTATTGTTCACAACCCTGCTTTTCCAGGGAATTCAATCCAGCCGGCTGGGGGTGCCTGCAGCCCTCATGATTTGGGTGTCGCTCTGCTTATTTTCTGGTCATCCAGTGTAGCTCAGAGCGCCTCTGGGTTTCTGGCATGCCCAGGACTTTAATTTAGTCACTGGCTTCTTTGCGGCCTAGCTAGCTCCCGGCAGGGCACACCTCCCTTTCCTGCCTTTCAGGTATGCTCCACCTCTTACGTACTTCTGCTGCCAGCAGAACGACGCAGGTATTGGGCCACACTTGCACAGAAGCCTGCCATATTTTGGGGTCACCTCGCCGTCAGCATCTCCACAGTTGCTGTCCTCCCTATCCTTGGGCAACATTGCGACATATCCACAGGCACAATCGCGGTCTATCTGTTAGCACCGTCTGGCCTCATCAGACAGGCAGCTGCATAGCCTAACCTGGCAAGCAGCCAAACAGCCTCTCTATGCCGTAGCTGTCCAGCCTCACTAGACAGTCCGGCATCTATCCTACCTCACTGTGCCGCAGCCTGGCCTCACCACTCTACTGCAGGCCAAAGTACAAACTCTCCAGGCCACCTTCCAAGCTCAGCTTGCAGCTTTACCTCATGCAGTTGCCTCACCACTGTCTGCTTCAGCAACTCTTTCTCTGTCTTTATCACTTCAGTCATGTTGGAACCTACTAAATATCATGTTTGTCTGCCTGCCCTTGTTACCTTTATGTATGCTCAGGTTTCCATTGGTTTAATCCAATTTACACTGCTGGCACTTGCCCGCCCTCTGTTGGCACCTGCTCGGGAGCTGCCCATACCGAGAGAACACTCCCAATTGAATATGCCATGGCTTTGTCTTAGTCGAGGGACAAGATTGCCAAGATATTATTGCCTTTGGTTACGGACATGAAGCATCTAACAATTTTCTCTACATCCATGATACTCTGACCACCTCTTAGCGTGAGTAGACCGACCAACTGATACCTTACAGCCGGGCGAAGCCTGCAACCTAGATACTACTTTGAACATTCTACTTTGACCACCTCCCAGAGTGATTCAGACCCACAAGCTAAGACCTTGCAACTGGCCAAATCCTCATGGTGATCCTGCAACCCAGATGATGCTCTGAACACCCTTTAAAGTAGGTTCACATTGCGTTAAACCAGCCCGTTCAACGCATAGCGTTGACGGGCTGGTAACGGTATAGCATAACGCGATCGCGTTATGCTATATCCGCTAGCGCATATGAATCATCAGATGATTCATCTGTCCTAGCGGTGACGTAGCCCAGATGCTGTAGGCCGCGTCCGAGGATCCGTCACTGAATGACGGCTCGTCGGGAACTCATGCCGCTTTACGGCATGCGTCGCGTTGCGCCAAACAATGGGGTTTAATGGCAGCATTAACAGACTGCGTTACACCGCGTTATACCGCTGTGTAACGCAGTCCGTCTAACGGACTGCCTTGGCGCAATGTGAACCCAGCCTAAAGGAAGTAGTCAATGCACCTATAGATTGCTAAATGTGTGGGGTGCACCCTATAGAGAAAACTTTTCATGGATCTGACGTACCCAGATAAGATGGCAGAGCGCTATATGGATCACTTCTACTTTGTGCCACATCACGTGCAGTGGGAGGTGGTCCAAATATCGTCAAGGTTGCAGGTTCACCTGTGGAATATGCCCAGCTGTGAGATGACATCTGGTGCGTCTTAAGTGAGTCATAACTAGCAGCACTGATCTCTTTAAAGAGCAGGTCAATCAAACGATCCGCACAGCGGGAATTGTACCTTATTTTACTTTGACCACTTTCCACAGTGGGTCAGACCAATAATCAGATTTCCCTTAGATGTGTGTATCGTTCCGGTGAGCCTGACAGTACCCTGTCCATGCTTTTGAATGAGTCCTCTCAGTAGTATGTATTGTGAGGGCAGATATGGCTATGTCGAACAGTCTGAGCACTTTCCAAGGGATCGGATCATTAAGTTCCATTTTCTGCCTGACAGATCACTCTTGATACTCTATTCCCTCTCAGAGGGGTTGGATTATCAGGCAGAGTTACCACAGTAGAATGTAACCAAACCTGATTCTAGTTAGACTCAGAGAGAATCTGACTTTTGACCTGTGTTCTCTCTCATTTTTAGTTCACATCGCACAAGTGAGCCACATGGTACTCAGAGTCAGCAAGCAGAGATCTTCCAGCCGGGTGTTGCACCCAAGTGAATTAGTCTGTACTTTGACTTCTTTCCAGAGTGCACCAGAACAGCAGACAGACATCTCCGCTGGGTATATTTAGGAAATAAACTAGGCGATGCTGTTCAGCCAGTTCAGCCAAGTGAGATCCCTCATAGGGTGTGTTACACTAGCAACCCAGACAGTACTCTGATCTCTTTCCTGTATTAGTCAGACCACCAGACTCAAATTTCTCTATTGAAAGTAGCTAATAACCAATCCTGATGGGACTGCAGGACCAATGCTTCTTTGTAGGTGAGTCAGCCAAGCTCACTGGCACCCACTGTATTGTATATTGCAATGACAGTACTCTGACCATTTTTTTCTGCAGGTCAGCAAAAGTAAAGCCTTTTTGTAGTGATGATCATGCATACAATCCATTTTCACTCTTACCACAATCCAGAGCGATTCACCATCTAGCAGATGCTGCTTTGCAGGTCAGTTGCACACATGGAACAGTGGGTACTCTGACCTCATCCTAGGTTAGTCAGTCCAATTAACTCAGATCCCTCAGTAGCTTGTATTTCAGGTAAATGACAGGTCTCTGACCTCATCCTAGGTGAGTCAGACATATCAATAGAGACTTCTTGGTTTGGTAAAGTTGCAAACTTTTGTGATTTGATCTAACTTCCAGCCAGAATCTTTTCTCTTGAAGAGACTTCTCAGCTTAGTGCATCCTTCAAGCTGTCCAGGTAGCCTTCCTCCAGATTTTTGTACTGTAGAAGGATAGCTGCCTTTTGATAAAAGAGTCCAACCGTAATCAGGGACATTTACTTTTTTATATTTAGAGGAATTTGTGGCTCTATCACTCATATTTTCTTTAGTTTGCAATGGTGGATGCTGGCGGGTCACACTCATAAAGGCATGTCCATCCAGAAGGAATACTTTGTTAGTGGTATCTTTAGACACACAATCAGATACAGCAGGATTGACACTCCCTGGGCCTTAGGATCGTTTCACCTCTTATCTCCTTGACAGTCTGACCATCTTGCTAGTCGGCTTCTTTTTTTCGGGGAGTCCCAGATTCTCCTTCCTTGTGGATTCATCATAGTGGGGTAGGGTGCCATTTTAGATGCATTGAATGACTATTGAAGCCTGCCCTTGATGAGGTTAATTCAGTACTTTGGTTCAGGCAGTATGCTATCTCTGTGCACAAGGCAGCCTCTATCTTATCCTAGTCTTTTTTAATTACATTCCTTGATGGCTGGGTTAGAGAAAGCTAGCAGTGTTACCATTGTTTCACCTCCTGTGGGATGGCCGTACCCGTCTCTTTCGAGTGTCAAGTCAGGTCTTTCAGACGACAGACTTTTGTTGTGTTACTTGGACCACCAAGGTATTTGAAGATTTTACATCACTGATGGTCTCCCTCTCCCCATAAATCTACCTCCTCCAACAAAGGTGATTGGTACAGGGCAGAATTAAAGTCTCTTCTATGTTCCAGGAAATCTTAAGGTACTGCCACACTTAGCGATCTCGTTAGCGATCACGATAACGACGCAAGCTAATGAGATCGTTGGTGTGATCGCTTTTAGGTCGCTAGTAGCTGCCAAACAGGAGATCTCATAAACGACACATCAGCGGTCAGCGATCTCTTTAACGACTTTGGCGGTCGTTAGGATCTGTCATTAGCATGTACTGAGCGCTTCTGATTCATAATTTGCAGCATCGCTCCTGCTCTCTGCGTTCTGCTAGCCTGCTTTGCAACTTCTGCGATCCTCTCTGTGTGAGCAAAAGAGAACCTACAGATATTGCGATCCACTCCGTGACGCTAAAAAACCCTAGTCCCGCCTGCGCCGCTGTCATATGCGTCACAAACGAGGTCGCTCGTCGTTCGCAAAAGGTGCCAAACACAGCTATATAGTCTTTCCCTTTCCCTTTCAGGCTCATTATTCATCAGATTGGTTCCAGAACTCCCATTCTTCATCTCTGATGCCAGCAGGCACCATCCCAACCATCCAGATAGATGTTTCCCAATGGTCTCCTCTTCTAACCAATTTCTTGGTAATTTAATTTACTGGCAGTACTGTTGGGTCTGCAGTTCGGGAGTCTTTGGGCCCTTCTGATTAGGTTGTTCTAACTATGATTGGGAAATAAGGGCCTTAAGCGTGACATTTCTACTATATCAATTAGAAAGCATCTTTTCCACAGCTGAAGACCTATTAGCAGTGTTTTTATCCCATTATTATCCTTTTTAATTTTAGCATTTCTAGAGACAGGGTTGACTCACAAGGACTTGGTTCTTGCTTTGGCTTTCCTTGTTCAAAAGATCTTGACTTGTAGACCACAGGTCAGGACTGCCTCCCTGGGCAAGGCAAGCTCAAAGCTATTGTATTAGCCCCCCTGGATCTAGTCTACCTCAATCTGGTTTTAGACACCATTCAGCCCTCTTTTTTCATGCTGATCAGAGATATGTCTCCATTCTGGCTTTCTGGCAGGGCTATTTTTTTCCTTTTAGCAATCAGGCAAAGCTCCGAGGGGTGACTCTCACCTCTCTCTCCATTTACAGGGCAGAGTGTTCTTACATTTGGCACCATCCTTTCTCCCTAGCATGTTCTCTGCCTTTTACCTTACAACTCTGTTCAGATTCCTTATTCGTTATCTTAATATTCTTTTACAAAGGTCTCTGAGACTACCATTGTTCACTGGTTTTGATCTGCCAATGCGGAAAATCAAGCTAAGCTAGGGTGCAACTTCCAAGGTACGGCTCATTTCCCCCGTGTGGTAGAAGTCTCCAGGTGTCTTTTCTTGTATTCCATAGAGCCGCTACTTAGTCTTCTGTTCACATCTTTGTGGAACTCTTATCTGTGTTCTCCAAGAAGTGTTCTGAGAAATGAGGATTTTTGGTACTCACCATAAAATCACTTACTCGTACGCTTCATTGGCAGACACATTACCATCAATTGTTTTGGGGGTCTTGGTTTTGCTCTTCCTACTGCTTTTGCACTAACTGAACAGCTATTCTTAGTGTCAGCCTGCAAGTACCAGCATATAACCCTATGGTTCATGTATCTCCTAATGAAGGCTAGGAGAAAGATTTTACTGTGAGTATCAAAAATTCCCATTGTTTTCTTTTACTATGTAGTATGATGCCTGTGCTTAGTTTTAATATGAAAGTTTCTTATTTGTTTGTTTATGGTAAAGTAAAATATGTAACAAAAGCTATTTTATAAAATTGTGTTTGTTTTGAACAGCAAGCTGTAGACAGTGCTGCGGCGTCTGAAGTTGTCCCATCAGTTACAGTTAAGGTGAGTAATTTAATTCACAGCTCGCTCAGTTCCCTTACCTTGTTCTGCAACTAGTATTTTTTCCATTGCCAAACTTTTTAGGGTATGTGCACATGGTCAGTAAATCTGCGGGTTGTACGCTGCATACCTCTGCAGCATCCAACCCACAGTGTCCAGATGTTACAGCATAGTGGATGGGATTTCAAGAAATCCCATCTCCACACCTGCGGAGACAGACATGCAGCACGTCTTTCCAAATGGCAGTGTGTCAATTTATCTTGCGGAGACACGAGTCTCCACAAGATAAATGTCATCCGTACAATGTATAGGATGCTGTGATTCCGCACGGTTTAATGAACACATGCGGAATCAACTGCGTTCAAAAGCCGACAGTGCTTTGAACGTAGCGAACATGTGCTGCGTCCAAAGCGCTGCCAATTACTGACTGTGTGCACATACCCTTATAAATTGGTTTACTTATTTAACCCCTCTCCATATTAGCATATTTTTGATTTCTTCATCCCAGTTTTCCAAGGAATAAAACTTTTTTATTTTTCTGTCAACATGCCTGTATGAAGTCTTGATTTTTGCGAGACAAGACGTAGTTCTGAATTTCACCATTTCATTTACGATATAATTTACCAGAGAACAGGAAAATGATTTGTTGTGGGGTGGAATTGAACAAAGCGAAATTTGACTATTGTTGCTCAGGTTCCTTTTTATGACGTTCACTGTGCATTATATTTGACGTGTTAGGTATTTTCTGATGGTGTGATATTACATTTTCACCATTTTTTTGCATACTATGGTAATTTTTTTTTAACTTGATTTCTGTAACTATTTTCTAAGACCCTTAGGTTTTTTATTTTTTCGGTCAACAGAGCTGTATCAGTACTTGATTTCTAGTAAATGAGATGTAGTTTTTCATTGGTGCAGATGATTTTTCCACAACTTTGTATTTCGGATTTTTTAACACTTTGGACTTTTGCTGGCATCATGATGCCCAGCATCCTTTTTCCTTCCTTCTTTCCTTTCCCTGCCTTCCTCTTTTTTTCTCTCTTTTGTGTTCTACTGTATCTTATTTTTGTTTCTCTCTTTCTATTTTATTTTCTTTCTCTTTTCCTCTCTCTCATTTTTTATGTATAGGGATAAATATTGAGCTCCTTGTTATTGTCCACCTCCATTTCTTGTACAATTAATTGAGTTATGAGTTATGCATCAAATACCAATGTGTTGTTAGACCACATGATTAAAAAATAAAAGTATTAATATTTAAGACACTTGAATTAGTATATTTTTGTTAAAGATGTTGTCCAGTCTAAAATGATAAGTCTGTAGTCGCAATGTGTTCTGTGAGGATTCGCTGTTTTCTGCCATGGCAACGACGGTCAGGTATGCGATATGCATACTCCTGGGTATAACCCATCTGGTGTGCAAGGCCTTGCTCAATACAAGTGTATGGTCCAAAGCCATGTCCCATCTAGTGGGCGCATCTATTTAGTGGGTGCGGCTATCTAGTGGGCGCATCTATTTAGTGGGTGCGGCTGTCTAGTGGGCGCATCTATTTAGTGAGTGCGGCTGACTAGTGGGCGCATCTATTTAGTGGGTGCGGCCGTCTAGTGGGTGCATCTATTTAGTGGGTGCGGCTGTCTAGTGGGCGCATCTATTTAGTTGGTGTGGCTGTCTAGTGGGCGCATCTATTTAGTGGGTGCATCTATTTAGTGGGAGCGGCTGTCTAGTGGGCGCATCTATTTAGTGGGTGCGGCTGTCTAGTGGGTGCATCTATTTAGTGGGTACGGCTGTCTAGTGGGTGCATCTATTTAGTTGTTGTGGCTGTCTAGTGGGCGCATCTATTTAGTGGGTGCGGCTGTCTAGTGGGTGCATCTATTTAGTTGGTGTGGCTGTCTAGTGGGCGCATCTATTTAGTTGTTGTGGCTGTCTAGTGGGCACATCTATTTAGTGGGTGCGGCTGTCTAGTGGGTGCATCTATTTAGTGGGTGCGGCTGTCTAGTGGGTGCATCTATTTAGTGGGTACGGCTGTCTAGTGGGTGCATCTATTTAGTTGGTGCGGCTGTCTAGTGGGCGCATCTATTTAGTTGGTGCGGCTGTCTAGTGGGTGCGGCTGTCTAGTGGGTGCAGCTGTCTAGTGGGTGCATCTATTTAGTTGGTGTGGCTGTCTAGTGGGCACATCTATTTAGTGGGTGCGGCTGTCTAGTGGGTGCATCTATTTAGGGTGCAGCTGTTTAGTGGGTGCATCTATTTAGTGGGTGCGGCTGTCTAGTGGGAGCATCTATTTAGTGGGTGTGGCTGTCTAGTGGGTGCATCTATGAAGTGGGTGCGGCTGTCTAGTGGGCGCATCTATCTAGTTGGTGTGGCTGTCTAGTGGGCGCATCTATTTAGTGGGTGCGGCTGTCTAGTGGGCGCATCTATTTAGTGGGTGCGGCTGTCTAGTGGGCGCATCTATTTAGCGGGTGCGGCTGTTTAGTGGGTGCATCTATTTAGTGGGTGTGGCTGTCTAGTGGGCGCATCTATTTAGTGGGTGCGGCTGTCTAGTGGGCGCATCTATTTAGTTGGTGTGGCTGTCTAGTGGGCGCATGTATTAAGTTGGTGTGGCTGTCTAGTGGGCACATCTATTTAGTGGGTGCGGCTGTCTAGTGGGTGCATCTATTTAGTGGGTACGGCTGTCTAGTGGGTGCATCTATTTAGTTGTTGTGGCTGTCTAGTGGGCGCATCTATTTAGTGGGTGCGGCTGTCTAGTGGGTGCATCTATTTAGTTGGTGTGGCTGTCTAGTGGGCGCATCTATTTAGTTGGTGTGGCTGTCTAGTGGGCACATCTATTTAGTGGGTGCGGCTGTCTAGTGGGTGCATCTATTTAGTGGGTGCGGCTGTCTAGTGGGTGCATCTATTTAGTGGGTACGGCTGTCTAGTGGGTGCATCTGTTTAGTTGTTGTGGCTGTCTAGTGGGCGCATCTATTTAGTTGGTGCGGCTGTCTAGTGGGTGCGGCTGTCTAGTGGGTGCATCTATTTAGTTGGTGTGGCTGTCTAGTGGGCACATCTATTTAGTGGGTGCAGCTGTTTAGTGGGTGCATCTATTTAGTGGGTGCGGCTGTCTAGTGGGAGCATCTATTTAGTGGGTGTGGCTGTCTAGTGGGTGCATCTATGAAGTGGGTGCGGCTGTCTAGTGGGCGCATCTATCTAGTTGGTGTGGCTGTCTAGTGGGCGCATCTATTTAGTGGGTGCGGCTGTCTAGTGGGCGCATCTATTTAGTGGGTGCGGCTGTCTAGTGGGCGCATCTATTTAGCGGGTGCGGCTGTTTAGTGGGTGCATCTATTTAGTGGGTGCGGCTGTCTAGTGGGCGCATCTATTTAGTGGGTGCGGCTGTCTAGTGGGCGCATCTATTTAGTTGGTGTGGCTGTCTAGTGGGCGCATGTATTAAGTTGGTGTGGCTGTCTAGTGGGCACATCTATTTAGTGGGTGCGGCTGTCTAGTGGGCGCATGTATTAAGTTGGTGTGGCTGTCTAGTGGGCGCATGTATTAAGTTGGTGTGGCTGTCTAGTGGGCGCATGTATTAAGTTGGTGTGTGTTAGGGTTCGAGTTCCCGCTGCTGCACAAGGGGAGTCTCGAACCCGTCCCGCTGCGGTCTCCCATTCATCTCCGGCCGCAGTGGAGCCTGCTCAGCAGAGACGTCGGTCCAGGCGTCTTGCCCACACCTCTACTGTGCAGTGACTTGCTGCTGCCTTTCCTGGATCTGCTATTATAGCCAGTGCTGGAGCAGTCGTCTTTGAGACAAAGTCCTGCGTTTTCCCATCTGAGCATGCCCAGAGTGAGATCTCTCATTGGAGATCAGGGGTCACATGTTCAGGTGCTGCAGCGGCTCCTATTGGTCCGCCAGGAAGGTCATGTAGCTACGTGTGTTTGTAACAGCTTCTCATTGGTCCTTGTTCCTGGAAGGTCCTGTAGCTGTTGCTATAAAAGGGTAGCATGGCTGGGCCGCCATGCGCTAATATCAACCATTGTATGCTATGCGCCAGTGTGATCATGCGTATGTGTGGTTAGGGACCCGGCTGAAATAAGCCACTAGAATACCGACTTAATCGGTGAGGAGTTTGGTATGGTAGCTGGCCAGGGTCGGTGTCCTAGATGCCCTAGATTACCGGCGTAACCGGTGTGGAGTTTTGATTGCCGTATTCAGGGTCTGGCGTTCAGACGCCATAGATTGCGGGTGACTCCCGCGAGGACATTAGCACATGATCACGCGTTATGTACGCTTAGCACTTAACTGTGTACCTGAGAGCCTGACAGGACACAGCACTTTTCCTCAGCGGCCCTGTGACGTAACAGGGTTTGCTTTCGACGCTAGACAGCGCCCTAGCGTTTTACTTTGCGGCTCACTGGAGCTAAGTGAGTTCGCACCTATCGCCATATAGCGCTGTGGCATTTCCGTTAGCGGCTCTGGGTATTAACAGAGTTCGCACTTACTGCCACAACGCGCTTCGGCGTTTATTTTAGCGACTCTGCGGGATAACAGAGTTCGCTACTTTCGCCATTTTACTAGCAGCAGGTTCCGCCTGCACGGTGGACCCCGGGCTGCGAACGCACCTCTCTACCTCATATATTTGGTGCGTTCCGCAGACCCTAACATAATATTAGCGCCAGGGTCTGGCTGGTAAAATGGCGGATGACCAGCGTCTACTACGGGACATCCAGCAGCTGGAGGGTAGATTGGCGGCTCTTGAGTGCACAACCTCAGCTGTGGATGTTACCGCAGTCGCTGTTCAGGCTGCTAGCGTGGCTGCAGCCAGTGTGTCCACTGCCACCTCTGCCCCCACAATATCCCACCTCCCGCTTCCAGACAAGTTTGCTGGTGACAGCAAGCAATGTCGGGGATTCATGAGTCAGTGCTCTATACAACTCGAACTTCTGGCTGCACGTTTCCCCACGGATCGGGCACAAGTGGGCTTTATAATTTCGCTTCTGTCAGGCAGAGCGTTGGAGTGGGCCACCCCGCTGTGGGAGCGTGACAACCGTGTGGTGCGGAGTGCTCCTCGTTTTCTGGAGGCTCTAAAAAAGGTCTTTTTAGGACCTCAGGTCACCCACGATACGGCGCTACAACTGCTGGCATTGGCACAGGGTTCGTCTTTGGTCAGTCTGTTTTCCGTCCAGTTTCGGACTCTGGCCTCAGAGCTAGACTGGTCGGATAAAGTACTCATTCCAGTCTACTGGCGAGGATTGGCTGATCATGTTAAAGATGCTTTGGCTACCAGGGAGATTCCCGCCACACTGGAGAAGCTTATCGCCATATCTACCCGCATCTACCTCCGTTTTCACAAGCGGAGGTTGGAGCGGTCCCAGTGTAGGCAGAGGTTCCGGCTGGCTCCCACCTTCGCCAGACCTCTGGAATCTTCCAGCCAGGCGCCCGACTCCCATGAGGCCATGGAGGTTTCTCGAACGGGACCTAAGTCCCGGGCCGCTCGAGTACCCGTGGTCTGTAACTTCTGCCAGCAGTTAGGACACTATGCCAACAAATGTCCACAGCGGTCGGGAAGACGGTCGCGTCTAGTGACCTTGGGAGGAGGTTCACTAGACACTGCGGCATTTTCCACCAAGTTGTCCTTTAAAGGTACAATTACAGTAGGTCCATCCACGCTCTCCGCTGAGCTCTGTGTGGATTCCGGAGCCGAGGGGAATTTCATGTCCTCTGCATTTGCTCTCCGCCACACTATACCTCTGGTGATGCTCGCCCAACCGGTGACTGTGCGAGTAGTGAATGGATCAACTCTGCCCTCCCAAATCACCCACCAGACGATCCCTCTCACTTTATCTATGTCCCCGTCCCATCAGGAGAGTATTTCTTTTCTTGTCCTGCCCGAGGGAATAGACGAGGTGTTGCTGGGAGTACCTTGGCTCCGTTACCACTCTCCCCATATTGAGTGGTCCTCTGGGAGGATACTGGGTTGGGGTGATTCATGTAGAGGCAGGTGTATCAGGGAGTGCGTTCAGGTCACCACCACAGAGATACCCGTAGATCTCACTTCTCTTCCTCAGTGTTATTGGGCATATGCAGACGTTTTCTCCAAGAAGGCGGCGGAGACTCTTCCACCTCATCGCCCCTACGACTGTCCTATTGATCTCTTGCCTGGAGCAGAACCTCCTCGGGGGAGAGTATACCCCCTCTCGCTCCCTGAGACGGAGGCCATGTCCCAGTACATTCAGGAGAATCTGGCAAGAGGGTTCATTAGGAAGTCGGTGTCACCAGCAGGGGCAGGGTTCTTCTTTGTGCAAAAGAAGAGCGGAGAATTACGTCCATGCATTGACTACAGGGGTCTTAACGCCATCACCGTCAAGAATAAGTACCCGTTGCCCCTAATCTCTGAGCTCTTTGATAGGCTCCGAGGAGCAAGAGTATTTACCAAGCTTGATCTACGTGGTGCCTATAACCTAATTCGCATCCGTGAGGGGGACGAGTGGAAGACAGCTTTTAATACCAGGGATGGGCATTACGAATACCTGGTGATGCCCTTCGGGCTCTGTAATGCTCCCGCTGTTTTCCAAGACTTTGTCAATGATATCTTCCGGGATATGCTCTCCACCTCTGTGGTACTCTATCTGGATGATATTCTCATCTTTTCACCAGATATAGACTCTCACCGGAGGGATGTCAACAAAGTCTTCGACCTCTTACGGGCAAACTCCCTCTATGCCAAGCTGGTGAAATGTGTGTTTGAGCAGGAGTCCTTACCTTTTCTGGGCTATATCATCTCTGCCCAGGGATTGGCTATGGATCCTGCCAAACTACAGGCTGTAATGGACTGTCAAGAACCCCATTCTCTTAAAGCGGTGCAGCGCTTTATGGGGTTCATTAATTATTATCGCCAGTTTATTCCCCATTTCTCGACTTTGGTAGCTCCCTTGGTAGCCCTCACCAAGAAGGGAGCAAATCCCAAGTTGTGATCTGAGGAGGTCTCCAAGGCGTTCTCTTCCATCAAGTCGCATTTTGCCAGTGCTCCCATATTACATCGCCCTGATGTTGATAAACCGTTTGTTTTAGAGGTGGACGCCTCTTCTGTTGGTGCTGGAGCAGTCCTATATCAAAAGGATGCTCAAGGTCGGAAGCATCCCTGCTTCTTCTTTTCTAAGACCTTTACACCAGCAGAGAGGAATTATTCCATCGGGGACAGGGAGTTGCTGGCTATGAAATTGGCCTTTCAGAGTGGAGACATCTTCTGGAGGGAGCTCGTTTTCCCTTCCAAGTCTTCACCGACCACAAGAACTTGGTATATTTGCAAACGGCTCAGCGGCTAAATTCTCGCCAGGCCAGATGGTCCCTATTCTTCTCTCGGTTCCATTTCACCCTCCATTTTCTCTCCGGTGAGAAGAATGTTCAGGCCGACGCTCTCTCTCGCTCCTTAGTGTCATCTGAGGAGGAGGATGAGGAGCCTCGGCTTATTGTCCCTGAAGAAAGCCTGAGAACTGTAGCCCCGGTTTCGCTAGAGTCTGTGCCTCCGGGCAAGACTTTTGTGCCCACTAATTTGCGGCACATTCATCCAGGGTGGGTGGACACTTTGGGGCAAAGAGGACAACTGAGCTATTGGCGAGGACATACTGGTGGCCACATATGGTCCGTGACGTCAGGGAGTATGTTCAGGCGTGTGTCTCCTGCGCCAGGAACAAGTCCCCTCGACAACGGCCAGCTGGGTTACTTTTTCCTTTGCCGGTGGCAGACAGGCCCTGGGAGATGGTCGGGTTGGACTTTGTGGTGGGCTTACCCAAGTCTCGGGGTTGCACTATCATTTGGGTGATCACCGACCACTTCTCCAAAATGGTGCACTTAGTGCCGCTACCACGGTTACCTTCCGCACGGGCCTTGGCAGCATTATTTATTAGACACATCTTCCGTCTACACGGTATGCCAGACAAGATTGTCAGCGATCGAGGTCCCCAATTTGCGTCTCGGTTCTGGAGAGAGTTGTGTCATCTACTCTGCATTGAATTGAACCTCTCCTCTGCATATCATCCCGAGACGAATGGGTTGGTAGAGAGGGCCAATCAGACCTTGGTCACCTACTTGCGACATTTTGTCTCTGCCAGGCAGGATGACTGGGCATCCCTGCTTCCGTGGGCAGAGTTTGCGCTAAACAATGCTGTGGCTGACTCCACCGGACAGACCCCATTCCTCTTAAATTACGGCCAGCATCCGCGGGTACCGGTGCCCATGCCCGTTGCTTCCGCCGACTCCAGGGTGGCAGACTGGGCTGTGGAAGCACGGGACATATGGGACCGCACCCAGGATGCCATTCAGGCTTCCAAGGAAAGGATGAGGTCTTCCGGCGTCCCGCTCTGACATTTTCTCCTGGCGACCTAGTGTGGCTCTCCGCCCGAAACATCAGGCTACGGGTGGAATCCACTAAATTGGCACCCCGCTTTTTGGGTCCCTTCAAGGTTCTCGAGCAGGTGAACCCTGTGGTTTACCGTTTGGCCCTTCCGCCTCGCCTTGGTATCTCCAACACCTTCCATGTATCCCTCCTAAAACCCGTGGTCATCTCCCGGTTGCCTGAGTCATCTGCCGGGACGTCGGGTTCGTCTTCGGGCGACTACAAGGTGAATGCCATTGTTGGGTGCAAGGTGGTACGAGGCAAAAAATTTTATTTGGTGGATTGGAGGGGTTATGGGCCTGAGGATAGGTCCTGGGAGCCTGCCGAGCATGTTCACGCTCCGCAGCTCATCGCTGCCTTTGAACGCAGCGAGGCCCAGAGAAGGGGGGGCCCTAGGAGGGTGGGTAATGTTAGGGTTCGAGTTCCCGCTGCTGCACAAGGGGAGTCTCGAACCGGTCCCGCTGTGGTCTCCCATTCATCTCCGGCCGCAGTGGAGCCTGCTCAGCAGAGACGTCGGTCCAGGCGTCTTGCCCACACCTCTACTGTGCAGTGACTTGCTGCTGCCTTTCCTGGATCTGCTATTATAGCCAGTGCTGGAGCAGTCGTCTTTGAGACAAAGTCCTGCGTTTTCCCATCTGAGCATGCCCAGAGTGAGATCTCTCATTGGAGATCAGGGGTCACATGTTCAGGTGCTGCAGCGGCTCCTATTGGTCCGCCAGGAAGGTCATGTAGCTACGTGTGTTTGTAACAGCTTCTCTTTGGGTCCTTGTTCCTGGAAGGTCCTGTAGCTGTTGCTATAAAAGGGTAGCATGGCTGGGCCGCCATGCGCTAATATCAACCATTGTATGCTATGCGCCCGTGTGATCATGCGTATGTGTGGTTAGGGACCCGGCTGAAATAAGCCACTAGAATACCGACTTAATCGGGGAGGAGTTTGGTATGGTAGCTGGCCAGGGTCGGTGTCCTAGATGCCCTAGATTACCGGCGTAACCGGTGAGGAGTTTTGATTGCCGTATTCAGGGTCTGGCGTTCAGACGCCATAGATTGCGGGTGACTCCCACGAGGACATTAGCACATGATCACGCGTTATGTACGCTTAGCACTTAACTGTGTACCTGAGAGCCTGACAGGACACAGCACTTTTCCTCAGCGGCCCTGTGACGTAACAGGGTTTGCTTTCGACGCTAGACAGCGCCCTAGCGTTTTACTTTGCGGCTCACTGGAGCTAAGTGAGTTCGCACCTATCGCCATATAGCGCTGTGGCATTTCCGTTAGCGGTTCTGGGTATTAACAGAGTTCGCACTTACTGCCACAACGCGCTACGGCGTTTATTTTAGCGACTCTGCGGGATAACAGAGTTCGCTACTTTCGCCATTTTACTAGCAGCAGGTTCCGCCTGCACGGTGGACCCCGGGCTGCGAACGCACCTCTCTACCTCATATATTTGGTGCGTTCCGCAGACCCTAACAGTGTGGCTGTCTAGTGGGCGCATCTATTTAGTGGGTGCGGCTGTCTAGTGGGCGCATCTATTTAGTGGGTGCGGCTGTCTAGTGGGCGCATCTATTTAGTGGGTGCAGCTGTCTAGTGGGCGCGGCCTTGGTCCATGTAAGTGTATTGATAGGGAGTATGCATATCGCATACTTGACCGCCATTTCCGGGGCAGAGAACACTGAATCTTCGCAGCTCACATGGCGTGAGCTGGGATTATTCCGAAGTCTGCAGTCACACAGAGTGACTTGAGACTTTTCATTTTAGACTGGACCCCTTTAAGATTATGACTTTTTAAGCTGAATTTAATAAATATGTAGACAAGCAGAAAAGGTGCAGTGTCACTCTCATACTAATGGTATGAATATGCAAACACTGTATATAAGGATTATTTCCAATTACATTACTGCAATATCCATTATATTTATAAATGTGCGTTTTTTACACATAGGGCAATATAGCACATAAATATAAAATAAACACTGTATTAGCATTATTAAAGGCTTTTTGAACATTAATAAAATAAAATTTGAAATAAAAACATGGAAGTTGTCTTTAGCTTGTGATGGAGAGAATTACTGGAGAAAGTAATGCATAATAAATTGCTGAGAAATGTCTGCGTTTAGAGCGTAACGGGGAATATGAGGAGACTGTTTGGACTGAGTGAATGGAGATGTTTTGTAATCTCTGGAAAGGCCAAAGGTGTTTATTTTCTACAAGATGCCAGTATGTAAGAAGAGGGCTTTATAAGGGAACTGATTACACTGATAACAACGTAATGAAATCCTACACTCCCTTGTTTCCTGTGCCGGGTTATGAGTCCATCTATGCACTACCGCTAATCATCAGTTTCACATAGCCGCCTCCACTATCATTCCGTGTACCTCCAATTGTGCCTTCAGCTTCTCGGGAAATAAAATACGCTTCTCTCTACTATTTCCTGTTTGTAGGCTGTCGTTTGGGCACGTATGGCACAATGTCCTGCCAAACCTCTGCCCCTGATAGATGTATAAAGACTTAAAGTACTGTGTAAACACTTCTTGTCATTTACAGAATGAGGAAAGGTAACGCGATAGACAAGGGTTGTGTTCTGCATGCGGTTGTGTGCTTTACAGTCATGGCTGTCTTCCAAGAGTGCACTTCAAGACTTTGAGGATGTTATTTGACATTGAGAGATAAGGCAAAGTTTGTAACTTGTTTGTACCAACTCTGATGGATAATTCTCAGAAATGGATCATTGGGAGCAAGGACGATATGTGTTTTATGTAAGGATTTGTGGAAAATAGTAGCAGCAAGGGCTGTTTTTGGTGGAAAGACATGATGAAATATCTGTCAACAACATCACTTTGTTCACTAGGAAAATACCCAATAACAATTAGATAATTTATAATGGTGGAATATGCCACTGAAAGGATGTTTTTTTATAGACGTGTTCACAAAAGGATCCCATAAACAATCTTAATAGAAAAAAACTTGTTCACACTGTGCATGTTTGGTCCCTGAAGGACAGCAGTAATGGTCAGTCTCCTGGACAACAAGCTGCAAGCAAAAGAAAAGTGTTAATATCTGAAAGACGATAGAAAATTTTAGTTAACAGCAAATTACAAGAGTTCTTTATTTTTCAAGCACAATCTACAGTGGAGAAGATAAGTATTTCATACACTGCCAATTTTGCAAGTGTTCCCACCTACAAAGACTGGAGAGGTCTGTAATTGTTATCGTAGTCACATTTCAACTGTGAGACAGAATCTAAAAATAAAAAACTGAAAATTGCATTGTCTGATTTTTAAATAATTGATTTGCATTTTATTGCATGAAATAAGTATTTTATCACCTACCAAACAGCAAGAATTCTGGCTCTCACAGACCTGTTAGCTTTTCTTTAAGAAGCCCTCCTACTCTGCACTCATTACCTTTATTAATTGCACCTGTTTGAACTGGTTACCTGTATACAAGACACCTGTCCACACAATCAATCACTTTCCAACCTGTCCACCATGGCCAAGACCAAAGAGCTGTCTAAGGACACCACGGACAAGATTGTAGACCAGGACAATAGGCAAGAAGCTGGTGAGAAGGCAACAACTGTTGGCACAATTATTAGAACATGAAAGAAACACTAGATGACTGTCAATTTTCCTCGGTCTGGGGTTCCATGCAAAATCTCGGCTTGTGGGTTAAGGATGATACTGAAAAGGATGAGTACAACTCCAATAACACCGTCCTGTTATGATTTGGTAACTGAGGAGAGCAGGCAAAAAAGGAAATACACCAGAGCAGTTGGAAACTATGAGATTGCAGTACCCTGACTAACCACAACTAGAGGCAGCCGTGGAGCGTTCCTACATTGGTCCTAGACGCCTCGTCACAGCCTGAGAAACTAACTACACCTAAAGATAGAAAGAGGAAAGCTATCTGCCCCGGAGCAGATCCCCAAAGAACATAGAAAGCCCCCAAACATGTAATGGCGGTTAGACAAGAAGAAATACTGACACAGACAGAAAATAGTATGAGCAAACGTTGGGGCCCAAACTTACTAAATAGAAAAGGATAGGAAGGGCACTTACTGCAATCCCAAAAAACCCTGAAAAGCACCAACTCTACTAATTTCAAAAACACCTGAGATCACACGACCTCTACCACCTAAATTAGTTCTCTGGTGTAACCAAAAACAAAACAGCAGCCACTGAAAAAACGAAAAAGCAAATGTACAAACAACAGTGGCTGAACTGAACTGAGAGGCAAAAGCCCCCAGAGGGGACCCTGAAGGCCCCCACAGAAGTGCAGGACAAAATGCAAAAATCAAGCACAAAAACAAAAAGAAGAAAATGTCTTATCTGTTAGCAGGAGATTCAGACACGACACAGCAGGCTACCAAGGAAACAGGAATCAAGGATTGAGACCAGAACAATTGATCACCGGCAACCCTGATGGGAAGGCGACTCCCTTATATAAGACCAGTCAGTAACACCTGATTCCCAATCCTCACAATCTTCACTGGACAGTCCAGTACCGTTTGTAACCACCAGAGGGAGCTTCTGCTCAGAACTCATTTCCAGCCTATTCACAACAGTACCCCCCCCTTGAGGAGGAGTCACCGAACCCTCATTTGAGCAACCAGTTCGGTCAGGATGAGTTCTATGATATGCACGGATGAGTCTCCTAGCATGGATGTCCGAAGCAAACACCCAAGAATTGTCTTCCTGACCATAACCTCTCCATTTAACCAAATACTGGAGTTTCCGTCTAGAAAAACGAGAATTCAATATTTTCTCAACCACATACTCCAGATTGCCCTCAACCAAAACAGGGTCAGGAGGCACAGTAGTAGGAACCACTGGCTCAACAAACCTCTTCAACAAGGACTTGTGGAACACGTTATGGATCTTAAATGTCCCTGGAAGAAGCAAACGAAAAGAAACAGGATTAAGAATCTCCATGATCTTATAAGGTCCAATGAACCTAGGCTTAAATTTAGGAGATGCCACTCTCATAGGAATATTTCTTGAGGACAACCAGACCAAGTCCCCCACTTTAAACCGAGGACCATCAGTCCTATGCCGGTTAGGAAACCGCTGGGCCCTCTCCTGAGAGAGGGACAACCTCTCCACTACCTGGTCCCAAATCTGTTGCATACGCTCCACAACAGAGTCAACACCTGGACAGACAGAAGCCTCCGTCTGTCCTGAAGAAAATCGAGGGTGAAACCCAGAATTAAAGAAAAATGGAGACATCAAAGTGGCAGAGCTAGCCCTATTATTAAGAGCAAACTCAGCCAAAGGCAAAAAAGAGACCCAGTCATCCTGATCAGCAGACACAAAGCATCTTAGATAAGTCTCCAATATCTGGTTTGTACTCTCAGTTTGACCATTGGTCTGAGGATGAAACGCCGAGGAGAAAGACAATTGAACACCAATTTTAGAACAAAAGGTCCTCCAAAATCTGGAAACAAACTGGACTCCTCTGTCAGACACAATGTTCTCAGGAATGCCGTGTAAACGAACCACGTGCTGAAGGAACAAAGGCACCAATTCAGAGGAGGAAGGCAACTTAGGTAATGGCACAAGATGTATCACCTTGGAAAACCTATCGCAAATCACCCAGATGACGGTCATTCTCTGAGAAACAGGGAGGTCGGAAATGAAATCCATAGAAATATGGGTTCATGGTCTCTTGGGCACAGGTAATGGCATCAACAAACCACTAGAACGAGAGCAAGGCTTGGAGCGAGAGCAAGTCCCGCAGGACTGCACAAACTCCCTGACATCACGAGACAAGGTAGGCCACCAAAAGGACCGACTAACCAAGTCTCTGGTACCAAAAATTCCGGGATGACCGGCCAACGTGGAACAATGAATCTCAGACATTACACTCTTTTTCCACTGGTCCGGGAGAAACAATTTCCCAACAGGGCAGCGCTCGGGCTTATCCTCCTGACACCCCTCCAGAGCCAGTCTCAAATTGGGCGAGATGGCGGAAAGAACTACACCCTCTTTCAAAATAACAGAAGGATCAGATAACTCAGGAGAGTCCGCCAGGAAACTCCTCGAGAGGGCATCCGCCTTAACATTTTTAGTGCCAGGAAGAAATGAAACCAGAAAATTAAAACGTGTGAAAAACAAGGCCCACCTGGCCTGTCTAGGATTAAGTCGCTTGGCTGATTCCAGATAAACCAGATTCTTATGGTCCGTGAGGACCACCACCTGATGTTTGGCTCCCTCCAGCGAATGTCTCCACTCTTCAAAAGCCCACTTCATGGCCAATAACTCCCGATTACCCACGTCATAATTACGTTCAGTTGGAGAAAATTTTCGAGAGAAAAAGGCACAAGGGTTACTTTTAGAGGTCTCTGGATCTCTTTGGGACAAAACGGCACCTGCCCCAATTTCAGAGGCATCAACCTCCACCTGAAATGGCAGAGAAACATCAGGCTGCCGTAGAACAGGAGCAGAAGTGAATCTCTGCTTAAGTTCCCGAAACGCAGAGATTGCCTCAGGAGGCCAATTCACCACATCAGAACCCTTCTTGGTCAAATCAGTTAATGGTTTAACAATAACAGAGAAATTACCAATAAATTTACGATAAAAATTGGCAAAACCCAAGAATCTTTGAAGAGCCTTTAATGAAGTAGGTTGGACCCAATCACAGATAGCCTGAACTTTGACCGGGTCCATTTCAATAACAGATGGGGACAAAATGAATCCCAGAAATGAGATCCTCTGAACGCCAAAAAGACACTTTGATCCCTTCACATACAGAGCATTCTCTCTCAAAATCTGGAACACAGTCCGAACATGTTTTACATGAGAGTCCCAGTCATTGGAAAAAATCAAGATATCATCCAAATAAACAATCAGAAATTTATCCACAAAATCCCTGAAAATGTCATTCATGAAGGACTGGAAGACAGAAGGAGCATTAGTGAGCCCAAAGGGCATCACAAGGTACTCAAAATGCCCTTCAGGGGTATTAAATGCCGTCTTCCATTCATCCCCGTGCTTAATGCGAATAAGGTTATATGCCCCCCTGAGGTCAAGCTTGGTAAACCAAGTAGCGTTTTTCACCCTGGAAAACAGATCAGAGATCAAGGGTAACGGATATTGATATTTCACAGTAATATTGTTCAAGAGACGATAATCAATACACGGCCTTAATGAACCATCCTTTTTGGCCACAAAGAAAAAACCGGCACCTAAGGGTGAAGAGGATGGTCTGATATGACCCTTCTCCAATGACTCCTTGATATAAGACCGCATAGCGTCATGTTCAGGTACAGACAAGTTAAAAAGGCGACCTTTAGGGAATTTACTACCAGGCACTAATTCAATAGCGCAGTCATAGCTCCTATGGGGAGGTAAGGATGCAGATTTACTTTCGCTAAACACATCAGAAAAATCAATCAAAAAGTCAGGAACATCCTGAGCCTGGGGGGAGGCAGAAAAAACAGGAGTGTTGGTATTAACACATTGGCAGCCCCAACTGGTAACAGACACAGATTTCCAATCCAAAACAGGATTATGAGACTGTAACCAAGGGAAACCCAGTACGATAATGTCATGCAGATTATACAGAACCAAAAATTTGCAACTCTCCTGATGATCAGGTTCTACCCTCATTATCACCTGAGTAGGGAACTGAGGTTTATTCTCAGCCAAAGGGGTAGAATCGATCCCCAGTAGGGGAATAGACTTCCGTAAGGGTATCAAGGGAAACCCACAACGTTTAGCAAAATCAAAATCCATCAGGTTAATAGCTGCTTCAGAATCAACAAAAGCCTGAGCAGAAAATGAGGACAGAGAGAATATCAGGGTAACAGTTAATAAAAACTTAGTCTGAACACTACCCAAGACAACTGAGCGAGCAAAACGTCTTCCCCGCTTAGGGCAGACAGAAATAGCATGAGAGGCATCACCACAGTAGAAACATAACCCATTGCGCTTTTGAAATTCATGACGCTGTGCCCCAGAAACCACTCTATCACACTGCATGGATTCAGAAGCAGGTTCACAAGGCAACATTATTCCACGCATACCTTTCCGCTCACGCAAACGTCTGTCAATTTGAATCGCTAATGACATAGAATCATTGAGACCAGAGGGAACAAGGAATCCCACCATAACATCCTTTACATTATCTGACAGTCCCTTCCGAAAAAGAGCTGCCAAAGCGTCGTCATTCCATTTGTTCAGGACTGCCCACCTACGGAATCTCTGACAGTATAACTCAGCGTCCTCAAGCCCCTGACTTAATGCCAACAAAGTTTTTTCAGCTTGATCAGTGACATTAGGCTCATCGTACAATAACCCCAAAGCCTGAAAAAACGCATCAACATCACTCAAAACAGGATCCCCAGGTGTCAGGGAAAAAGCCCAATCCTGAGGGTTGCCGCGCAGGAGAGAGATGACAATTTGAACCTGCTGCGCTGCATTCCCTGAGGACTTAGATTTTAAGGCAAAAAACAATTTACAGTTATTTTTGAAATTCAGAAACTTAGCTCGATCCCCTAAAAACAAATCTGGCATGGGAATTGTCACGCGGTCTTATGATATGTGTACGATGTCAGTAAACTATTCTTAAAAGAACAACCCTCTATACAACATATAGATTAGCAACATCAGCATGTAAATATAGAATAGATTTACCTGACACGATATCCGTTGAACTCAGGATTAATCTTGAGGACTTGATACACTGTCACAGGAAAGAAGAGGACCGGGGGTCTAACCTGACCCTAAACTGGGGTCCTAACTAATCCCTCACCTTGGAGGTACTGATAATGGTTCAGAGGTCCAAGTCTCCAGCCTAACCCTGTCTCCTATCAGTCCCTGAACCCTGTAATCAGTCCTAAGAAGGATTCTGATTACCACCAAAGGGATATGGGCTGATCTCTGCTAACTACACAGATTAGAAATATAAGACAGACTGGAGAAAACACAGACTTGCATACACACTCAAACACAGAAGGAACATAAATGATCTGGGATATTAAACTCTAAGCAAGGTGAGCTTAAAACAACTAAGGAGCTCTTTAACTTAAGTCTATACAGATACAATCCTATCTGTGGTCTGCATGAAGAATTTCACTGGCAACTCCCAAACAGACAACCAGAGATTTAAAGGAAACCAATCAACAAATAATTAATTGCAGCCGGGAGAAACTGCACCCAGTCCCAGAACTGAGCACAGACAGAATTAACTCCCTAACTGCCAAACACAAAGAAACAGCAACTCAGCTGTGAGAAGTCAGAATGTGCAACCGCGACGATTTTCGTGGCGATGCACACATGACAGTACCCCCCCTTCTACGAGGGGCCTCCGGACCCTCAGGGCCAGGTTTGCCCGGGTGAGTTCTGTGGAAGGTCCGCACCAAACGATCTGCGTTAATGTCAGACGCAGGAACCCACGTCCTCTCCTCTGGACCATACCCCTTCCAATGCACCAAGTACTGAAGGGACCGGCGATTCAGACGTGAGTCAATGATCTTTGACACTTGAAACTCCAAGTTACCATTGACCACCACTGGAGGAGGAGGTAGAGGTGATGGTATGACTGGTGCCACGTACCTCTTAAGTAATGACTTGTGGAACACATTATGAATTTTAAACGTAGGAGGGAGGTCCAGACGAAATACCACAGGATTAATTATGGAACTGATCCTGTACGGCCCGATGAATCTGGGGCCCAGCTTCCAGGAGGGAACTTTAAGTTTTATATTCCTGGTAGACAACCATACCAGATCGTTCACATTAAGATCTGGACCAGAAACTCTCCTCCTATCAGCCATACGTTTATAACGGTTCCCCATAGCACTCAGATTATTCAATACACCTCTCCACACTGAAGCAAGTGACGACGAGAAACGCTCCTCCTCAGGAACCCCAGAAGGGCCCCCCCATTGAAAGTACAAAACTGGGGATGAAAACCATATGCCCCAAAAAACGGGGATTTACCAGTGGACTCGCTCCGCCTGTTGTTAAGAGCGAACTCTGCCAGAGGCAAGAAAGAAGACCAGTCCTCCTGGTTCTCTGAGACAAAACACCGAAGATAAGTCTCTAGGCTTTGATTCAGACGCTCTGTCTGACCATTGGTCTGCGGATGAAAAGCCGAGGAAAATGACAATTGCATCCCCCGACGTAAACAAAATGCCCTCCAAAACTTGGACACAAACTGAGACCCCCTATCTGACACCACATCAGAAGGCAACCCATGAAGTCTCACAATCTCCCCAATGAACACCTGCGCCAGAGTTTTAGCATTAGGGAGGGCAGGAAGAGCAATGAAATGTGCCATCTTACTGAACCTGTCAACAACCACCAGTATGACAGTCTTCCCTGACGACTGAGGAAGGTCCGTGATGAAGTCCATAGACAAATGAGTCCATGGACGCTCCGGAAGTTTCAAGGGTAAGAGGGTCCCAGACGGATGGGTATGAGGGGTCTTAGAGCGAGCACAAACCCCACAGGACGCGACAAAAGTTAAAACATCTTTATTAACGTTAGGCCACCAAAACCGGCGAGAAAGGAGATCTAAAGTAGCCTTACTCCCTGGATGTCCTGCTAAAGCAGAATTATGATGTGCCTCAATAACCTTTTGTCTCAACTGATTTGGGACAAACAGTCTCCCTGGAGGTCCTGCAGGGGCGTCCCCCTGAACCTCTAATACCTCCTCCTCAAGCTCAGAACATACAGCCGACACTACCACCCCCCTGAAGGATAGGAATCGGGTCGTCCGTTTTCCCGGCCCCTGGGAAACTGCGAGACAAGGCATCCGCCTTAACATTCTTAGATCCAGGGCGATAAGTGACAACAAAATTAAACCTGGTAAAAAACAACGACCATCGAGCTTGTCTGGAATTCAGACGCTTAGCAGATTCCAAATACAGCAGGTTCTTGTGATCAGTAATGACGGTGACCGGGTGGACTGCCCCCTCCAAAAAGTGACGCCATTCTTCAAAAGCCAACTTAATGGCCAAAAGTTCCCTATTGCCGATATCATAATTCCTTTCGGCGGATGACAATTTCTTAGAAAAGAAAGCGCACGGATGCCATTTACCAGGGGACGGACCCTGGGACAATATTGCACCCACCCCTACGTCAGACGCGTCCACCTCCACAACGAACGGCTGTGATGCATCTGGTTGGATGAGAACGGGTGCCGAAGCAAAACATTTTTTCAAAGAGGAAAAAGCTTGGCAAGCTTTGTCCGACCATTTAGAAAAATCCGTCCCTTTTCTTGTCATGTCAGTGAGAGGTTTGACAACAGATGAGAAATTACAAATAAATTTCCGGTAGTAGTTAGCAAACCCCAGAAAACGCTGCAGAGCCTTAAGATCCTCTGGCTGATCCCATTCAAGCACTGCTCTCATCTTTTCAGGGTCCATACGGAAACCGGAGGCTGACACCAAGAAACCCAAAAACTGAAGTTCCTGTACGGCGAATACACACTTTTCCAGTTTGGCGTATAGTTTATTGTCTCGCAAGATCTGCAACACCTGTCTCACATGCTCCTGGTGAGACACAAGATCTGGCGAGTAAATTAAAATGTCATCCAAATATACGACCACAAACAGCCCCACCAGATGACGAAAAATGTCATTAACAAAATGTTGGAATACTGCTGGTGCAGTAGTCAGACCAAAAGGCATGACAAGGTTCTCATAATGTCCCTCCGGCGTGTTAAACGCCGTTTTCCACTCATCCCCCTCTTTTATCCTAATCAGATTATACGCCCCCCTGAGATCCAATTTAGAGAACCATTTGGCGCCAACAATTTGATTGAAGAGATCAGGAATCAGAGGGAGTGGATACGGATCTCGAACAGTAATCCGATTAAGTTCGCGGAAATCCAAGCAAGGGCGTAGGCCTCCATCTTTTTTCTTCACAAAGAAGAACCCCGCGGCCACTGGGGAAGATGAAGGTCTAATATGCCCTTTGGCCAGACTTTCCGAAATATAATCTTTCATAGCCTGCCTTTCAGGACCAGAAAGGTTATATAACCTAGCTTTAGGTAACTTAGCATCAGGAAGTAAATTAATAGAGCAGTCATACACGCGATGAGGAGGCAACTCCTGACACCCCTCCTCAGAGAACACATCCCCAAAGTCCTCCAAAAAAGGAGGCAAAGTACTAGGCACGACCGCACTGATGACTGTGTTCATGCAGTTACTTTTGCAAAACTCACCCCATTGACTTATCTCTCTGGACTGCCAATTAATCACAGAGTTATGTTTAACCAACCAAGGAAGTCCCAACACAATAGGAGTAGGTAGACCCTCCAACACATAACAAGATAATAGTTCCCTATGTATTGCCCTTACCCGAAGGTCAATGTTATGAACCTCATGAACAAAGCTACCTTGGCCGAGAGGCCTGGCGTCAATGGAGAATATAGGGATCGGTTTGACCAATACACTCAGATGCATACCTTGAGCCTGAGCAAACTGAGCGTCAACCAGATTAGCCCCGGACCCACTATCAAGAAGAACAGAAAATCTCTCCACTCTCGTACCAACCACCACCTCCACTGGTACAAGGAACTGAGAAGAACTAGCGGACGAAATACATACTCCCAGGTTGTCGTCCACCACACAACCTGGGATTAACAGTTTTCCGGCGACTTCTTGTTCAACAAGGCACGGGACGGACATCCCCCAACAAAATGTCCCTCTTTCCCGCAGAAGAAACACCTTCTAGTCCTGCGGCGTACCGCCAATCCCCTCCTACGAAATGATGTCCCTCCCAACTGCATAGGCTCCTCCGAACAGACAAGGGGAACCTCAACATAAGGGACTTTAGTAGTAGGTGGAGTAACAACAGGGGGCGGAGTTACCTCGCACCTCTCCCGGAGCCGTCTATCAGTACGGATAGCCAGGGCCATAGCAGCCTCCAGTGATGGAGGAGAATCATACTGAGCCAAAACGTCCTTTAATTTGTCAGAAAGCCCATGACAAAACTGGCTCCTAAGAGCTGGGTCATTCCACTGAGTATCTGTGGCCCATCTACGGAACTCAGAAGCAAATTCCTCCGCCGGACGATCTCCCTGCTGTATCTTACGTAATTTTGTCTCAGCAAGAGAGACCCGATCTGGGTCATCATATACCAAACCCAGGGCAGTAAAAAATCGATCTACTGACTGTAGAGCCGGGGATCCCGGAGGAAGGGAAAATGCCCAGGATTGAGGGTCCCCTTGTAGGAGCGAGATAACAATTCCCACTCTCTGCTCTTCACTCCCTGATGATCGAGGCCGAAGCCGAAAATACAATTTACATGCTTCCCTGAAGGTAAAAAATTTGTCTCGCCCACCAGTGAACCTGTCCGGGAGAGCCACCTTAGGTTCAAATCTGGTTTGCTCCGAGGGAGACAAAACTTTGGACTTAATGTCCGTCAGCTCCATGGATAATCCCTGCAACTGCAGAGCCAGCTGGGCTACTGGATCCATGGCAACTGGGAATAATTTTTTCGGCCAGTGAAAATGTCACGCGGTCTTATGATATGTGTACGATGTCAGTAAACTATTCTTAAAAGAACAACCCTCTATACAACATATAGATTAGCAACATCAGCATGTAAATATAGAATAGATTTACCTGACACGATATCCGTTGAACTCAGGATTAATCTTGAGGACTTGATACACTGTCACAGGAAAGAAGAGGACCGGGGGTCTAACCTGACCCTAAACTGGGGTCCTAACTAATCCCTCACCTTGGAGGTACTGATAATGGTTCAGAGGTCCAAGTCTCCAGCCTAACCCTGTCTCCTATCAGTCCCTGAACCCTGTAATCAGTCCTAAGAAGGATTCTGATTACCACCAAAGGGATATGGGCTGATCTCTGCTAACTACACAGATTAGAAATATAAGACAGACTGGAGAAAACACAGACTTGCATACACACTCAAACACAGAAGGAACATAAATGATCTGGGATATTAAACTCTAAGCAAGGTGAGCTTAAAACAACTAAGGAGCTCTTTAACTTAAGTCTATACAGATACAATCCTATCTGTGGTCTGCATGAAGAATTTCACTGGCAACTCCCAAACAGACAACCAGAGATTTAAAGGAAACCAATCAACAAATAATTAATTGCAGCCGGGAGAAACTGCACCCAGTCCCAGAACTGAGCACAGACAGAATTAACTCCCTAAGTGCCAAACACAAAGAAACAGCAACTCAGCTGTGAGAAGTCAGAATGTGCAACCGCGACGATCTTCGTGGCGATGCACACATGACAGGAATCCTAGGTTCCACAACAGGCAACCTAGCAAGATAGGTAGCAATACTCCGAACTTCAGTGGCAAGCTGATCCACACGGCCAGACAACTGTGCAAACTCCATTGAGAGAGAAAAAAAAAATCCTCCTCAGCACCCAGAGATACAGAGGGAAAAAAAAAATGCAACAAACAGAAAAAAAAAAAAATCTCTGACAACTCTGACAACTTTTTTTTCCTTTCCACAATATTTTTCCCTTCTGTGAGTACCATATAATTTTCAGTTTTGGGCCGGTGATACTGTTATGATTTGGTAACTGAGGAGAGCAGGCAAAAAAGGAAATACACCAGAGCAGTTGGAAACTATGAGATTGCAGTACCCTGACTAACCACCACAACTAGAGGCAGCCGTGGAGCGTTCCTACGTTGGTCCTAGACGCCTCGTCACAGCCTGAGAAACTAACTACACCTAAAGATAGAAAGAGGAAAGCTATCTGCCCCGGAGCAGCTCCCCAAAGAACATAGAAAGCCCCCAAACATGTAATGGCGGTTAGACAAGAAGAAATACTGACACAGACAGAAAATAGTATGAGCAAACGTTGGGGCCCAAACTTACTAAATAGAAAAGGATAGGAAGGGCACTTACTGCAATCCCAAAAAACCCTGAAAAGCACCAACTCTACTAATTTCAAAAACACCTGAGATCACACGACCTCTACCACCTAAATTAGTTCTCTGGTGTAACCAAAAACAAAACAGCAGCCACTGAAAAAACTGGAAAAAGCAAATGTACAAACAACAGTGGCTGAACTGAACTGAGAGGCAAAAGCCCCCAGAGGGGACCCTGAAGGCCCCACAGAAGTGCAGGACAAAATGCAAAAATCAAGCACAAAAACAAAAAGAAGAAAATGTCTTATCTGTTAGCAGGAGATTCAGACACGACACAGCAGGCTACCAAGGAAACAGGAATCAAGGATTGAGACCAGAACAATTGATCACCGGCAACCCTGATGGGAAGGCGACTCCCTTATATAAGACCAGTCAGTAACACCTGATTCCCAATCCTCACAATCTTCACTGGACAGTCCAGTACTGTTTGTAAGCACCAGAGGGAGCTTCTGCTCAGAACTCATTTCCAGCCTATTCACAACACCGTCCCAACCGTGAAGCATGGTGGGGGAAGCAACATACTTTGGGTGTGCTTTTCTGCAAAGTGCACAGGACAACTGCACCAAATTGAAGGGAGGATGGATGGTTTAATGTATCGCGAGATTTTGGCAAACCTCTTTCCCTCAGTAAGAGCATTGAAGATGGGTTGTGGCTGGGTCTTTCAGCATGACAGGCATGACAGTGACCCGAAACACAGAGCCAGGGCAACTAAGGATTGGCTCTGTAAGAAGCATTTCAAGGTCCTGGAATGGCCTTGCCAGACTCCAGACCTAAACCCAATTGAAAATCTTTGGAGGGAGCTGAAACTCAATGTTGCCCAGCGACAGTCCTGAAACCTGGAAGATCTGGAGAAGTGTACCTACGATAAAAATTACAGACCTCTTCATTCTTTGAAGGTGGGAGAACTGGAAAAATTGGCAGTGTATCAAATACTTATTGTCCCCACTGTACAGTGGCATGTAAAAGTTTGGACACCCATTGTCAAAATTACTGTTATTGTGAACAGTTAAGCAAGTTGAAAATGAAATGATCTCTGAAAGGCCTAAAATTAAAGATGACACATTTCTTATGCATTTTCGGGAAAAAAAAAAAATCACTTTTTTCATTTTAAAATTTACAAAAAGGAAAATGGGTCAATGCAAAAGGAGATTTGTGTGCTCAGATAACTTTGACCAAGGTTTCAGACCTTAATTAGTCTGTTAGGGTTATGGATTGTTCACCATCATCATTACAAAAGGCCAGGTGAGGCAAATTTTCCAGCTTTATAAAAACCCAGCCTCCTCTAACCTTGTGCCAAAAAAACAGGAGTCATGGGTTCTACTAAGCAGCAGCCTAGCAGCCGGAAAATGGTGGAGGCCCACAAAGCAGGAGAGGGCTTTTAAAAGATAGCAAAGCATTTTCAAGTTGCCCTTTCCTCATGTAATTAATAAATGGCAGTTAACAGAAACAGTGAAGGTCAAGATATCGTCTATAAGGCCACACCAAATTTCAGTGAGAGCTGCTTGTAGGATTGCTAGAGAGGCAAATCAGAACCCCCGCTTGACTGCAAAAGACCTTCAGAAAGATTTAGCAGACTCTGGAGTTGTGGTACATTTTTCTACTGTTGAGATACACCTGCGCAAAAAAGGCCTTTATGGAAGAGTCATCAGAAGAAAACCTCTCCTCCGTCCTCACCATAAAATTTGGGGTAAGACATATGCAAAAGAACATCTGTGTGGAGAAAAAGGGCTCAGAATTTCAGGAAAAGAGCATTTCACCAACTATTGAGCATGGGGGGGTGGATCAATCATGCTTTGGGACTGTGTTGCAGCCAATGGCACAGGGAGCATTTCACAGATAAAGGAAGGAATGGCTTTAATGAAACTTTAACAAATTCTTGATGCAAACATAACACGATCTGTAAAAAAGCTGATGTTGAAAAGAAGATGGCTTCTACAAATGGATAATGTTCCTAAACACACATCAAAATCTACAATAGACTACCTCAAAAGGCGCAAGTTGAATGTTTTACAATGGCCCTCACACTGCACTGATCTGAACATCAATGAAAATCTGTGGATAGACCTCAAAATAGCAGTGCATGCAAAACGACTCAGGAAACTCACAGAACTGAAATAATTTTCCAAGGAAGAATGGATGAAAATTCCTCAAACAAGAATTGAAAAACTCTTACCTTGCTACAAAAAGCGTTTATAAGCTGTGATACTTGCAAAAGGTGGTGCTTCTAGGTACTAACCATGCAGGGTTCCCAAACTTTTGCACAGACCCATTTTTCGTTTTGAATTTTTAAAATGTAAAAATTGAAAATATGCATATATCTATATACAGTATATAAAAATTTATGTGTGTATCAGCCACTCCCACTCCACATAGCCCCACCCAATCACTAAGCATCTTTCATTTCACAAGAGCTGTTTAAAAGAAGCTGAGCTGTGATTGGTTGCTATGAGCAACAGTTTTCCCACTCCACAACACTTCAGCAGACACTGACCGGATGGGAGAAATCTAGCATCCCTGGGAACATAAGCTTCCAGCGATCGTCTGTCCCCAGAAAGGAGCAGAGAGCACATGACAGAAATGAATCTTCCCTTCCTCCATTACTGCCACGCTCTATTGTTACCGGCATATACAATTGTATCATCAGCTGCCACACACAGAGCCACACTGCCAGGTTACATAACAGCACATCTCCAAGAACTCCCCGCTCAGCGACACCCGGCTCGGGACTATGGGATGGTGGATGTGTGATAGGTATATGGGCACGGGACTATGAGATGGAGGATGTGTGATGGGTATATGGGCACGGGACTATGGGATGAAGGATGTGTGATGGGTATATGTGCACGGGACTATGGGATGGAGGATATGTATGATGGGTATATGGGCACTGGACTATGGGATGGAGGATATATGTGATGGATTTATGGGTACGGGACTGTGGGATGAAGGATGTGTGATGGGTATATGGGCACTGGACTATGGGATGGAGGATATGTATGATGAGTACATGGGCTCTGGACTATGGGATGGAGAATATGTATGGTGGGTATATGGACACGGGACTTTGGGATGGAGGATGTGTATAATGGGTATATGGACACGGGACTATGGGATGTAGGATGTGTGTAATGGGTATATGGGCACTGAACTATGGGATGGAGGATGTGTATGATGGGTATATGGGCATGGGACTATGGGATGGAGGATATGTATGATGGGTATATTGGCTCAGGACTATAGGATGGAGGATGTGTGATGGGTATATGGGCACTGGAATATGGGATGGAGGATATGTATGATGGGTATGTGGGCACTATGGGATGGAGGATAATCATCATAATTTGTTATAACTAATCACAGTTAGTTACTATGCCTGGGCAATGCCGGGCTCTTCAGCTAGTGTGTATATATATATATATATGTATATATATATACATATATATATATATATATATACAGTACAGACCAAAAGTTTGGACACACCTTCTCATTTAAAGATTTTTCTGTATTTTTATGACTATGAAAATTGTACATTCACGCTGAAGGCATCAAAACTATGAATTAACACATGTGGAATTATATACTTAACAAAAAAGTGTGAAACAACTGAAAATATGTCTTATATTCTAGGTTCTTCAAAGTAGCCACATTTTGCTTTGATGACTGCTTTGCACACTCTTGGCATTCTCTTGATGAGCTTCAAGAGGTAGTCACCGGGAATGGTTTGCACTTCACAGGTGTGCCCTGTCAGATTTAATAAGTGGGATTTCTGGCCTTATAAACGGGGTTGGGACCATCAGTTGTGTTGTGCAGAAGTCTGGTGGATACACAGCTGATAGTCCTACTGAATAGACTGTTAGAATTTGTATTATGTCAAGAAAAAGCAGCTAAGTAAAGAAAAATGAGTGGCCATCATTACTTTAAGAAATGAAGGTCAGTCAGTCTGAAAAATTGGGAAAACTTTGAAAGTGTCCCCAAGTGCAGTTGCAGAAACCATCAAGCGCTACAAAGAAACTGGCTCACATGGGGACCGCCCCTGGAAATGAAGACCAAGAGTCACCTCTGCTTCTGAGGATAAGTTTATCTGAGTCACCAGCCTCAGAAATCGCAGGTTTACAGCAGCTCAGATTAGAGACCAGGTCAATGCCGCACAGTGTTCTAGCAGCAGACACATCTCTACAACAACTGTTAAGAGTAGATTTTGTGCAGCAGGCCTTCATGGTAAAATAGCTGCTAGGAAACCACTGCTAAGGACAGGCAACAAGCAGAAGAGACTTGTTTGGGCTAAAGAACACAAGTAATGGACATTAGACCAGTGGAAATCTGTGCTTTAGTCTGATGAGTCTAAATTTGAGATCTTTGGCTCCAACCACCGTGTCTTTGTACGACGCAGAAAAGGTAAACGGATGGACTCTACATGCCTGGTTCCCACCGTGAAGCATGGAGGAGGAGGTGTGATGATGTGGGGGTGCTTTGCTGGTGACACTGTTGGAGATTTATTCAAAATTGAAGGCATACTGAACTAGCATGGCTACCACAGCATCTTGCAGCGGCATGCTATTCCATCCGGTTTACGTTTAGTTGGACCATCATTTATTTTTCAGCAGGACAACGACTCCAAACACACCTCCAGGCTGTGTAAGGGCTATTTGACCAAGAATGAGAGTGATGGGTGCTACACCAGATGACCTGGCCTCCACAGTAACAAGACCTGAATCCAATTGAGATGGTTTGGGGTGAGCTGGACTGCAGAGTGAAGGCAAAAGGGCCAACAAGTGCTAAGCATCTCTGGAAACTCCTTCAAGATTGTTGGAAGACCATTTCCGGTGACTACATCTTGAAGCTCATCAAGAGAATGCCGAGAGTGTGCAAAGCAGTCTTCAAAGCAAAAGGTGGCTACTTTGATGAACCTAGAACATAAGACATATTTTCAGTTGTTTCACACTTTTTTGTTAAGTATATAATTCCACATGTGTTAATTCATAGTTTTGATGCCCTCAGTGTGAATGTACAATTTTCATAGTCAGGAAAATACAGAAAAATCTTTGAATGAGAAGGTATGTCCAAACTTTTGGTCTGTACTTTATATATGTGGCTAACCCTGTAATATTTATGCCCCATTGTTTTTTTTTTCGCATGTCATAGGGGCATGTCACACCACACTGAATATTACATATTCATGTGTCACATATCACAATGGAAAGGAATCACCTCTGAAATGTTAATTTCTTGCATGTCCTAATTTGTTGTTCAGTGAATAGCCATGAATAACTGGTGTGTGTTCTAAAAAAATAATCGCATTAAACTTGTCCAACTACTTCTTGTATTTTATCCCAAACTTTATAATTTATTTTCTGTGATTGATATCTCCTTAGTTCTCAATAAGGACCAGACTACATGTGCAGAAGGCAGTGCTGTCCATCAGTGTCCCACCCTTTCTAGCCCTTACTCAGGATCAATTCATTTTTCATTCTATTGGTAAGTGGTAAAAGTATCCAAAATTCATTCTCAGCGTGTCATAATCTTTCTGCTTAAGTCTTTTTTTTTTTTTTTTTACAAATCTCCATTTAAGAGTTGATTGTTACATGGTTCCTCGATTTCTCTGACTTTGTTACTGTGTATGTTTGATCATAAAGCTATATATTGAAGAATATTGAGTGAGTCCGGATAGAGCAACAGTGATTTTGTATTGGGTAGCTTAAGTGGTTGCAGTGAAATACGTAATGTTTTATGGCTAAAGATCATGGCAAAAATTCTTCCACTGTTAGAAAATTACAACATTTTTTAGTCTAAAGTTTTATCTACCTGCCTCTTGCATTTTGTTTTTCTTGTTTTTCAGATCCAGGAATGCCTAAATCCATAAGCACTTCAGTGTACTTGAAAGAAAACGGTTCCCGGCCGACCTTGAAGGCAGCGCTGTTGTCTCATACAATACCCCTACAGGTGACTATCCGCACAGTGGAATAATAGGGACTAACAATTGAATATTATTGATGAGAATCTGTCATTAAGCTTATGCTGTCCTATCTGTCATGGTGCTGGAATCAGGGCATCTGTTGCCACTCAAATAGGGCAGCAGAAACTAGACAGACTTCCCTTTGCATAGTACAGATGATACTAGTACTAATTTGCTAATTTTAAAGGGATTCAATAGTCAAAATGATCTTTTGACAAACAATCTCGTAGTTACATGTGTGAAGTGGATAAAGGGATAGAAGTGTCGCTGATTATCAGAATGAAATTTTTGTCCTTTATTTTTTCAGATTTCTCCAAGAAAGCTAACTATGACTTGTTTCCTCAAAAGATTAGTATTATCTCTTTACAGCTTTATCTCTGAAAGTAGGCTAGAGATTGGTGGCCAAAGGTTTGGAAATTATGTTATTTTTGACATCATCATCCCAGTCTTATCACATGAGAATGGCTGGTTGCTTGGAACAAATAAGGAGATAGCTGAGTTTTTGCACCATTAACATCGACAGATTATGGGGTGGGCACACTGTGTGCCTTTCCACTGCTTTGTGGACATAGAGGACCTCCACCGCACACTTTTTAGCCCAGGCCAGTTCTTCCCATCTGGATGTTAAAATCACAGCCCTTTCAAAAGTTTGATATTTGGCCCAGTATTAATAAGGGTGGTATGCACACTGCGCACATCAAAGTCCTCAACTGTTAGCTAATTACTGTTTGTTTGTCCTATGTAACAAGTATGGATAGGTGACCCTGCAACCTTTGTCTCTTATTTTTTTTTTAAGTCAAAAGGAGCTGCTGGCCTTGCTGCTCTCCTGTTAAGTTTTGCTATACTAAGAATCTGTGTTGGTGTCCTTTCCTAGAATTTGTTTTAATATTTCCTACTCCAGTGACAGTTCTCTGCTGGTCTATGTACTTCAGTGTTCCTCAGCGGACTTTATACTACTTTAGTCCTTAGCCTGACTTTATACTACTGGGGCACTCAGCTGGTCTTTGTACTTCTGTGGTCCATAGCTGGTCTTTGTACTGCTGTGGTCCTGAGCTGGATTTTGTACTTCTGTTGTTCTCAGTTGCACTTTGTACTCCTGGTGGTCCTCAGCTTGACTTTGCACTTCTGCCATTCTCCACTGATCTTTGCAATTTGGTTTTGCTCAGCTGGACTTTGTACTTCTGTTGGTCTCAGTTGAACTTTGTACTTTTGCAGTCCTCAGCTAAACTTTGTACTTCTGTGATTCTGAGCTGGACTTTGTACTTCTACTCTCCTCAGCTGGACTTTGTATTTCTGTGGTTCTCAATTGGACTTTGTAGTTCTGCCATCCTCAGCTGAACTTTGTACTCCTGTGTTCCTCAGCTGGACTTTGTAGTTCTTCCATCCTCAGCTGGACTTTGTGCTTTTGCCATCCTCAACTGGACTTTGCAGTTCTGCTGTCCTCAGCTGGACTTTGCACTTTTAATGTCCACAGGTGGACTTTGCGCTTTTGCCATCCTCAGCTGAACTTTGCAGTTTTGTCGTTCTCAGCTGGACTTTGTACTTTTGCTGTCCTCAGCTGGACTTTACAGTTCTGCCATCCTCAGCTGGACTTTGCACTTCTGCCATCCTCAGCTGCACTTTGCACTTTTGCTATCCTCAGCTGGACTTTGCAGTTCTGCCATTCTCAGCTGGACTTTGCACTTCTGCCGTCCTCAGCTGGACTTTGCGCTTTTACTGTCCTCAGCTGGAGTTTACAGTTCTGCCATCCTCAGCTGGACTTTGTACTTCTGCCATCCTCAGCTGGACTTTGCAATTTTGTTGTCCTCAGCTGGACTTTGCAGTTCTGCCATTCTCAGCTGGACTTGGCACTTCAGCCGTCCTCAGCTGGACTTTTCACTTTTGCTGTCCACAGGTGGACTTTGCGCTTTTGCTGTCCTCAGCTGAACTTTGCAGTTATGTCGTCCTCAGCTGGACTTTGCACTTTTGCTGTCCTCAGCTGGACTTTGCACTTCTGCCATCCTCAGCTGGATTTTGCACTTTTGCCGTCCTGCTGGACTTTGTACTTCAGACGTCCTCTGCTGGACTTTGCACTTTTGCTGTCCACAGGTGGACTTTGCGCTTTTACTGTCCTCAGCTGGAGTTTACAGTTCTGCCATCCTCAGCTGGACTTTGTACTTCTGCCATCCTCAGCTGGACTTTGCACTTTTGCTGTCCTCAGCTGGACTTTGCAGTTCTGCCATTCTCAGCTGGACTTGGCACTTCAGCCGTCCTCAGCTGGACTTTGCACTTTTGCTGTCCACAGGTGGACTTTGCGCTTTTGCTGTCCTCAGCTGAACTTTGCAGTTATGTCGTCCTCAGCTGGACTTTGCACTTTTGCTGTCCTCAGCTGGACTTTGCACTTCTGCCATCCTCAGCTGGATTTTGCACTTTTGCCGTCCTGCTGGACTTTGTACTTCAGACGTCCTCTGCTGGACTTTGCACTTTTGCTGTCCACAGGTGGACTTTGCACTTCTGCCATCCTCAGCTGGACTTTGCGCTTTGGCCGTCCTGCTGGACTTTGTACTTCAGACATCCTCTGCTGGACTTTGCAGTTCTGCCATTCTCATCTGGACTTTGCACTTCTGCCGTCCTCAGCTGGACTTTGCACTTCTGCCATCTTCAGCTGAACTTGACACTTCTGCTTTCCTCATCTGGATTTTACACTGCTGCCATCCTCAGCTGGACTTTACACTTTCTCATGAAACATATTTGCAACATTCTAGCAATGTTGTTGAAAGGGTGCAGTTCACATCACAGCCACTGGATGGCCACACAGAAACATATAAAAAGCTCATACCTTGGCCTAGTATCACAGAATAATGTTGTTCTTGAAAAGCTGATAATCTCACACCACACAATTCAGAGTATGTTGAACCAAGAGAAGTGAAGGACATATCAGTCCTGTATTCAACATGTTGCGTGGCAGTTAATCGCTAGTTGTATCATATCTTTAGTGGTGAAATTGAACAAAACCATCAACATGAATGCAGTAGAAATTTGTGATGTGTATAGGTGACATTTTTTTTTATTCCTACATGGCCTATATGGACATTAATGCCAATATTATTATTATTATTATATACCGGTACATATTTTTTTAATATTGAAAATCTTTTTAAGGTTACTGGTCTTAATTTAATTTTTTAGGAAATTAGATTGTGAACTCCCTTTTTTTTTGGTTTGTACACTTATGGTGTATACATTTGCTTCTGAAACTGAGTATAAGGGCAGATCTGTTGAATATTTCTTTAAATTGATATTGTGAATAAAATGTATTAGTAAGCCCACCTTAGCGATATGCCATCACTTGTTTCAGTGGGTAAACCCGTTAAAGCATATGACAATAAATATATTGTTTGGTCAGTCAAACAAATGCACAACACATACAAAAGCTGTGTGAGTATGTATTAAAGCAAAAAATAAAGGCAGAACCTTATTGCCAACCAATTGTTTTTTAAGGTAATTTTTGTCATGTGCTAAAATTCTGCCAATTTAAAAAAAAAAAAAACCTTAATTATTTATTAGTAGAATATCCTCAGTATGAAAAGTGTAAGGCTGCAAAACAGTGTATACTGGCACAATAAGAGATTCGTATTTCTGGAATTTTTATTCCTTAATATCTTAGTACCATTGAAGCATACAAGATGCTCCAAACACATGTGTCCATGTGTACTGCAGTGTTTGGTAGAGATGGGCAGACACCTGGATGTTCGGGTCTGGCGGGTTCGGCCGAATACTTACAAAAAGTTTTGGTTCGGGTACCAGAACAGTACCTGAACCCGGACCCCATTCACTTGAATGAGGGGCCCAACCATCCAGTGTTTGCCACGCTGTCATGTGTATGACAGCGCGGCAAATACTGTTTCTGATCAGCGGTGAAATCATCCCCGCCGGTCAGAGAGCCGCGGTTCCCACGCTGTCAAAAGACAGTGTGAGCGCTCAACTGTAATCGGAGGTATAAAGTTTACCTCTGGTCACTGGTATCAGCAGATGGGACTACAGCTCCCATCATCCAAAACCTGCTGGCGCTAATAACAGCGAGAGCGCTGACAATAGTTGATGTCACCTGACAATACAAAGGTGACATCAACTGCACAAACACGAACCCCACTTGCCACCGCTACAGGGCAAGTGGGAAGAGCCTGGCAAAGCGCCAGAATTGATGCTTCAAATAGATGTGCCTTTTCTGGGCAGCTGCGGGCTGCTATTTTTAGGCTGGGGGCCAATATCCATGGCCCCTTACCAGCCTGAGAATACCAGCCCCCAGCTGTCTGCTTTAGCAAGGCTGGTTTTCAAAAATGGGGGGAGAACTCACGCCATTTTTTTAAAATGGTTGCAGCCCCCAGCTGTGAGTTTTGCTTGGCTAGTTATCAAAAATACAGGGGAACCCATACCGTTTTTTTTTTAAATTATTTATTTACAGCGCAGGAGCCGGCATAATGAATAATCAGCCGCTCCAGCTCTCGCTGTTATTAGTGGCAGCAGGTGTCGGATGATGGGAGCAGTTTTCCCATCAGCTGAATCAGCTGGCACCAGTGACCAGAGGTAAACTTTATATCTCTGATCACAGAAGAGAGCTCACGCTGTCTGTTGACAGCATGGGAACCGCGGCTCTCTGACCAGCGGGGATGATTTTACCGACGATCAGAAGCGGTGTTTGCTGCGCTGTCATGCACTTGACAGCATGACAAACACCCGGTGTTCGGGCAGCCGAACCCGAACAGTAACACGGACTTCCTGGGGAAGTCCATGTTCTGTGTCCGTGCCCGAACAGTAAGTGTTCGGTATGGACGCCCAACTTTACTGTTCGGGTTCGCCCATCTTTAGTGTTTGGTTATGTACTGTATACTGCTCTCTCAGCTCAGGAGTTTCTTGCAACACATAAGCTGTTTTATTTATGGTGTAAAAGCATTGTGTAGTTAATAACTTGATCTTTTTTATCATTAAATATCTGTTTTCCATTAGATTAGAAATACAATGTGACTTGATTACACACTTCATACATATTATTTCCATATTATGTGAATATTGAGTCCAAATGCCTTTATATAAAGGGCTCACTCACACTGGCGTATAAATCGGACTAGTTCAGTGTGAAAAAACATTGCACTGCACTGTGACCATCTTAGTAAATGAGTCAGTGCTGATCTGCGAGTTTTTCTCAGCTCGGATTGGGCTGATAAAAAAAATCGCAGCATGCTGCGATTGTCTGCGAGAATCTGATTGCACTCGCCAATGCAAGTCTATGGGTGAGACAAAAAAATTGCAAGTCACACGTACCATGCATGTGCCATCCGGTTTTTACTCACACATTTCAAAGGAAACCCGACATTTTATCAGCCAAGTACAGTAAATCCACAGCTCAAACTGTCGGAATAGAATAGATAGAAATGTGTCAATTAGATATCTAATTAGTGTAGTGTTTGTATAGTTTTTTATTCCTGTAATAAAGAAATAAATAAATTTAAAAAATGGTGTGGGGTCCTCCCTATCTTTAATAACCAGCCAGAGGAAAGCAGACAGCTGTGAGCTGGTCTAATTATGCTGGGAAAGGGCTAATGTCCATGGAGCTTCCCAGTCTATTAATATTAGCTCACAGTTGTCTGTTTAGCCTTTACTGGTCATTAAAAATGACTTGGAGTTCCCCCCAAATTTTTAATAACCAGCAGAGGCTAAACAGACCGCTGCGGGCTGAAATTAATAGGCTGAGAAGGTCAATGGATATTGGTCCCTTCCCAGCCTAATAAGACCAATCCTCAACCATCCCCTAGAAATGGCACATCCATTAGATGCGCCATTTCTGGCGTTTAGCACGGCTTTTCCCGATTGCCCTGGTGCATTGTCAATCAGCTTATTGGTTTGGGGACTGAAGTCAGCTGTGTAATGTCCACTGACATCAAGCCCAGGGGTTAGTAATAGAGAGATGTCTGTCACACACACCACTACTAACCCTGTATTCAAAAGAAAGAAACACACACATAAAGTGGAGCTGCAGTCACTGGTTCTCACAGCCGCTGAATTGCGGTAACCTTAATGATGTCATTGCTCGCAGCGTGAGAACTTATTACGCAGTGTGAGAACTTGCAGTTAGTTCTAATGCTGTGAGCGTTTACGGCAGTAAGGTTACCGCAGTTCAGTGGCTGTGAACTGTGATAACTTTATTGACGTCACTACTCCTCACAGCAGCCGGTTCTCATGCAGCGCAGTGACAGATACTGACCTGTCATCTTCATTGTCTATGATAGCATATTCCTTTGTCCCACTTGGAGAACTACAAGTTGATAAAGTCATCGCTGAAACGCGTAGTTTTAGGGGGGGTGAGGGGTGAAAATTTTTGTCTTTCAGCAGCAGAACGGAAGGAAAGGAGACACACTAGTCATAACTAGTGGGTAGGCGGAGCCCAGATGAGATAGACACCTCAGATTAAAAAGAGTGTTGACCGGCCCCTCAGCTCGGGCTCCTCCTACTCAGCTCTCCAGTTTAAAATTTGAGGTCTCAGAGGATAGTCGCTGCTGGAAGCAGCTCCTCAGAAGATTTTATTATTTTTTATCGGACAGGGACTTGGATCACCAGAAGTGGTCTAGAGGTCTCAGGGGTCTCAGCGCTGCTGGACTCCCACCTCTCCCTTGGCGGATCTGTATTACCCTAATGGTGGTCCCTACAGAACCCTGCCGGCCCGGGGGGATGAGGATGGCTTCCCTGGCGGGGATGCAAACCGCGCTGCAGGGGTCACTGCGTTCCCGCCCTGGGGGGAAGCGATGGGCATAGCGCCACAAATCCATGGTGGTCCCTGTGGCGCTCAGCTGGGTGAGTACTCCACATTTTATTATGTGTTTGAGTGCTCCAGCGACTGCTGCGGCAGCCGCTGTTACAGTGCATGATTGGTGACTGTGTGTTTTTTGTCCGCAGGTGGATGCCTGCAGTACGTGGGACGGGGACAGGACCGGAGAACGGAGGAGTCCCGCGCTTTTTTTTGAAGCCGGCGGGGGGCGTGGCTTCGCGTTTCCCGGGCAGGAAGCGCTCTGAAGCGCGAGTTTTTTCTCTGCCTTCTCTTACGGCTATCTCCTCAGCGCGGCGGCCATGCAACGCTTCGGGCTCCTCACTCTCCGCTCCTCCCGTACTAAGAAGAACAGCACGCGAAGATCAGTGAGTCACTTCTGCTTATCAGGGCAGAAGCTTAAAAACTCCTCACCCCCGCAGCGCAGAGCACCTTCCTGGGGTTCTGGCACACTGAACGTCCGCTAAGATCACGATAGCGACGTATTTTAAGTCGCATAAGCGTTCTTTGAGATGCGCAAAATAGCGCAATTTTTTTTAGCGATTTATTTGTTTAGTGTGGCATACCTTGAGGACTGTACTGTCTGCACCTGCTGCCTCACAAGAGGCACCTGGGGCTCGCACACCCGTTACATTAATACAGGTTGTGGAGAGCCTGTGACATTAACCCCCTCTTAGGCGGTTAACCCTTGATTGGTGGACAGCTGGGGTAGCTCTCTCTTTAAGAGCTTAACCCTTCAGCGTTTGTTTTTGTTTATTTAAGAAACCACACTTTTCTGGTTACTGACAGGTTTAACCTGCCATTGTACTGTGTGAGGAATGTCTGATCAGAACCCAGGTGCGTACCGTCTCCCAGTTCCGTTACAAGATCAGTCTCGCGTATCTGACACGCAGACCTCGACTGCGTCGAGCGCAGCAGTAGGAGGCCCAGTGATGCCAAAATGGAGGCCCTCACTCGTTCGATTGATGGCCTGTCTGACCTTATAGGTTATTGGGTGTCAGCCAGACCTTCTCATGGCAGGAAGCGACACAGACCGGTGCCTTCCTTCCCATGTAGCGACTCAGAAAGCTCTGGTATGGAGGGTTCCCCTTCAAGTTCGGGAGGGTTATCCGATTCGGATAAAGAGGTTCGGCGAAGGCACTCTGTCTCTTTTTCGGGCCGTGTAGAAGCTTTTATTGAAGCTATGAGGGAGGCATTGCAGTTACCGGAGGAAGTAACTACACGCCCTGGTAAGTCGGCCCGGATGTTTCAGGAGTCGCATAGGTCGTTTTCGACTTTACCATCCCTGAATGAGCTTAATGAAGCAGTGGAGAAGGAGCGTCTGTGTCCAGACAAACGTTTTCAGGGGACACGACTTTTTGAGTCACTGTATCCGTGTACTACAGAGTTGATTGATAATTGGATTCCTTCTCCTGAAGTGGATGTTCCTTTATCTCAGCTTAGCAAATCTTCATTACTTCCTGTTAAAGGGAAGGCGAGTCTGCAGGACCCGCTGGACAGAAAAACGGAGATGGCGGCAAAGTCCATCTACGAGGCCGCGGGTCATGGTTTCAGAGCAGTGCTAGGATCCATGTGTGCCTATAAAGCTTCTCTGATCTGGTTGGACCGTTTACGGAGGATATGTGGACCTCAGTTATCTGAGGTGGATGGTCTTTTCGAATTGTTGGAGAGTGCAATTCAATATGGCTATGATGCAGGTCTGGATACTGTGTCACTGCTGTCCAGGACACAATCCTCGGCGGTCACAGTCAGGAGAGCACTGTGGCTTAGACAGTGGACCGGTGATGCAGTTTCCAAGCAAGGTTTGCTATCCTGGCTTACAAAGGTGGCCAGCTATTTGGATCGGACCTCACGGAGTTGATTGCCAAGGCAAAGGCAAAAGAAGCAGCTTTACCACAGCGAAGAACTGTGGCTTCTACGTCTGGCAGGCCTGGTACCGGTAGTGGTCGACGGTCCTTTCGGTCCAGGGGACGGTTCGGTCAGCCCTCTTGGGGATCGGGTCGTCCCTCTTTTTCAGGAAAAAAGACCTCTCAGAAATCCCGCACTCCCTGGAAACAAAGTTTCCGTCAAGACAAGCGGGAATCTGACAAAAAGCCCGCTAAAACGGATTGACGCCAGGGTCCCGCTCGAGGGTTCTCGAGTGGGGGGGTCGCCTGCTTCAATTCAAATAGACTTGAGTTTCCCGCGTCCCGGACTCCTGGGTGACGTGGGTTGTGTTGGCAGGCTACTTCATAGAGTTTTCTTCTCGACCCCCGAACAGTTTTTGCCAATCTCGCATCCCATCAGAGCCCGATCTATGTGCCGCTCTTCTGCGAGAAGTCGACTCTCTTTTGCAAAAGGGTGTGGTGGTACCGGTTCCACCAGAGGACAGGGGAAGAGGGTTTTACTCCAACCTCTTTGTGGTCCCCAAAAAGGAGGACAAATTTCGCCCCATCCTGGATCTCAAAAGATTGAATCGGCATGTCCACACCTGAAAGTTTCGCATGGAGTCGCTTCGCTCCGTTGTGGCAGCCTTGTCGCAGAACGATTTTTTGGTGTCAATCGACATTCGCGACGCTTATTTGCACGTTCCAATCGGAAGGGCTCACCAGCGTTTCCTTCGTTTTGCCATAGGTCAGGACCATTACCAGTTTGTGGCTCTGCCATTCGGGTTGGCCTCAGCGCCCAGAGTTTTTACAAAAATTCTGGCGCCTCTCATGGCGATTCTTCGAAGGCAGGGGGTTACGATTCTTCCCTAACTGGACGACCTTCTGATTGTGGCGTCTTCGAAGGAGGAGGCGGTAACTGCTCGCGATCTATCCCTTCAGCTCCTGGAGGACTTCGGGTGGTTGGTCAATTGGGAGAAGTCGTCTCTGGAACCGTCGCAGTCAATCCTGTTTTTGGGGATGCATTTCGACACGGTACGAGCAGTGGTGTCCCTGCCTCCAGACAAGCAAGCATGTCTCCTTCGACATGCACGGGTGATGAAGTCTTCGACAGTAATGTCCCTGCGAAGCTGTATGCGCCTTCTGGGGTTGATGGTGGCATCCATGGAAGCACTCCCTTTTGCCCAGTTTCATTCCAGGGCCCTCCAAAGGTTCATTCTGAGCCGTTGGGATCGATCGCAGGCTTCACTGGATTGCAGTGTTATCATCTCCCACAGGGTACGAGAGTCTCTAGGATGGTGGATACGTCCAAAAGAGTTATCCCTGGGGAAGTCCTTCCTCCCTCGAAGTGGTCAGTCATAACCACCGATGCCAGCCTGACGGGCTGGGGGGGTGTCTGGAACAATCTCTGGACTCAGGGAGTATGGTCGTCGGAAGAGTGTGTCTTGCCGATCAACATCCTGGAATTGAGGGCAATTTTCCTTTGCCTCCAACACTGGACGGTCCCTTTAAGCGGTCTGCCTGTTCGAGTGCAGACAGACAATGCGACGGCAGTCGCATATATCAATCACCAAGGCGGGACAAGGAGTTCCAGACTCAAGGTGGAGGTATCTCGGATCCTGGTGTGGGCAGAGACCAGAGTACCAGCCATCTCTGCGATCCACATTCCAGGAGTTCAGAATATCACGGCGGACTTTCTAAGTCGCGAGAAGATGGATCCCGGAGAATGGAGTCTTCACCCGGAAATTTTTGCACTGCTGTGCTCCCGTTGGGGAACTCCCCAAGTGGATCTCATGGCATCCAGGTTCAGTGCCAAGTTACCGACTTTCATGTCCAGGTACAAGGATCCGAAGGCTGTAGCGGTGGATGCTCTAGTGGCTCCGTTGGACCAATTCGAGCTAATCTATGTGTTCCCGCCGATTTCCTTACTTCCTCTGGTGCTACGTCGGATCAGACTGGAGAGAATCTCGGCTATATTGATAGCCCCAGATTGGCCAAGGAGGACATGGTTCTCGACACTGGTGTCGCTACTGGCAGCGCCGCCATTTCCACTTCCTCTTCGCCCGGACCTGTTAACCCAAGGGCCCGTTCGTCATCTGGACCTGAAGTCTCTGCGTTTGACGGCGTGGCTCTTGAGACCGAAATATTGACCCGTAAAGGTTTTTCAGCCGAAGTCATTGCCACTTTGCAAGCTGCCAGAGGTCCGGCTACTACTAGGATTTACCACAAGACTTGGGAAGCCTTCTTTTCGTGGTGTTCGGGGTCTTCAAGGAACCCGAGGATTTTTTCCATTCCCAATTTGTTGGCCTTCCTGCAATTCGGGCTAGACAAGGGTTTGGCAGTGAGCACACTGAGGGGTCAGGTTTCTGCTCTGTCCTTGCTGTTCCGGAAGGCTATCGCCTCGCGTAGGGACGTACGTTCCTTTTTTCGCGGAGTAACCCGCCAGTTTCTGCTGCGGAAGGCGCCTGGGTCTCCTTGGCGGCTCAATCTTGTTTTGGAGGCTCTTCAACATGGGCCTTTTGAGCCTATGGACTCTGTCAGTCTTCCTTTGCTCTCTTGGAAGGTTGCCTTTCTAGTGGCGGTCACCTCTTTGAGAAGGGTTTCTGAGTTGGCGGCTCTTTCTTGCTCGCCTCCTTTCCTGGAGTTTCACCCGGATCGCGTAGTGCTTCGCACACGGGGCGACTTCCTACCTAAGGTAGTGTCGCAATTTCATGTTAACCAGGATATTGTGTTGCCCTCTCTTTGTCCGGGGCCGAGGAATGCGAAGGAACGGGCCTTGCACACGTTGGATTTAGTGCGGGCTTTGAAGTTCTATTTGTCTGTTACCCAAGGTTTTCGGAAGTCAGACTCTCTGTTTGTGATTCCAGCAGGTCGTCGACGTGGTCAACGAGCTTCCAAGGATTCTATAGCTCGTTGGATCCGGTCGGCCATTTTGGAGGCTTACCGACTTAAGGGCGAACCTTGCCCGATTAAGGTTCGAGCTCACTCCACGAGAGCTGTGGGCTCATTGTGGGCTTTCCACCAAGGGGCCTCGGCAGCCCAGCTCTGCCGGGCGGCGACCTGGCGCTCCATCCACACCTTTACAAAATTTTATAAGGTGGACGTTAGTGCTTCCGCTGATGCGGCCTTAGGACGTAGGGTCCTGCAGGCGGCGGTAGTTTAAAGTTCTCGTTAACTTGTGTTTTAGCGCTAGTTGCGCATTTTCTTAGGTTGTTGGGTTCTGCCTTTTCTGGTTTTTTCCCACCCTTAATTTTTGGACTGCTTTGGGACGTCCCACTAGTTATGACTAGTGTGTCTCCTTTCCTTCCGTTCTGCTGCTGAAAGACGGATTTTGGTAAGAACTTACCTGTAAAATCCTTTTCAGCGAAGGAAGGAAAGGAGACACAGCTCCCTCCCATGGCAGAAATGTGTTGTTGTATTTGCAGATGCAGCGTGACCCTCCTCTGATAGCGATTATCTGGGCTGAGGTTGACGCGCTAAGGCTCTTTTCCAGCATTGCCAGCTCATCGCAGTGGTCAGGTTCAGTGAGTAGTACCTGGAACTGTGTGGTTTTTTACCTAAATGCATGCATAACCTGTATTCTTGTGTTTTTTCTCTGAAGTCCTTCAGAAGGGGTTATGTTGCTCCACTGGTGATATTGCTCTTCCTTAAGCTTGTGTACAACTGGAGAGCTGAGTAGGAGGAGCCCGAGCTGGAGGGGCCGGTCAACACTCTTTTTAATCTGAGGTGTCTCATCTGGGCTCCGCCTACCCACTAGTTATGACTAGTGTGTCTCCTTTCCTTCCTTCGCTGAAAAGGATTTTACAGGTAAGTTCTTACCAAAATCCGTCTATATATAACGTTTTCATTCATTAAATATTAAGACGTTGTTTGCAAAAATGTCTACCACTGTTCCTCCAATGCTCGCTGGAAAAAACTCTCCTTGTTTGGACTTAGAGAACTTGGTATAGTCGATGTAATTTCAGAACACAGAAACTTCTGTTATCTGATATGACAACCTCCTTTAGATCACATATTTCAAATAAATGATTGCTTGACATGTCTCAGTAGTATTTACTAAATATGTATTTTTCCTCCTCCAGTATTCAAAAAATAGATCCTTTTCAAATGGTAGTAAAACATGGCTTTTTAACGGATCCTTTTTCCGTAGACTTCAATGTAAAAAAAATGGATCCATTTGAAATCTATTTTTTTCAGGCAGACAAAAAAAAGTTGTGTCTACACAACTTTTTTGCCAACAGATAGCTGCTGGACCCGTTTGAAAGGATGATCATGGGACCTCACGCGTTAATACTGCTGATACAATCAGCAACTGACGGACCCCCTCTATGATGGAGCCTCCTGTGCAAGTGTCAACACATTTATGTACTCCCAACTTGCACAAAAAGAAAGCAAGAAACAACATCTTTTATAGCTACATCAACATTAAAGTAAAATTTTATGACCTGTGGAATGCTGAAGCACAAAAACAACCTTTGAGATCTAGAATGATTACGACATTAGTGGTATAATAACCGGGGGCATATGCCAGCTCTTCGTTGCATTGGATGGTAATTGAAGGCCATTATGTTACATTTATCACTACACTGGGAAGCATTACTTAAGCCTTTGTATATATACAAGGTAATGACCTTGAACACCAGAGTATAAATATTTAGCAGAATAAATTCACTCCGTATAATGGAAAGTCATAGTTAAAAAGTGTTCAGAGGGAAGTTCCACCTGGGTATTTGTCACAATGAATAATAATAATTTGCGATTTTTGAAAAACGTAATTTTTTTTTGTTGGGTAGCTATAATGAATAAATACTCTTTGACATCAACGTATGATCATCAAAGTCATGATTATTCCCCATGTAAACAAGCCCGGTGCCGACAAATGAGCAAGTGATCTTTTGTTGGCCGATTACCTCTATTACACAGACATAAAGCTTATTGTCACAAACAAATCCCGTTGTGTAGACAGGTACTAAGAATTGCTTGTCCCATAAATTTGGCACATTCATGATGATTGCCACATGTAAAAAACTTTCTGTACCATTAGTTGGCTCACGTAAAAAGTCCCTAAGAATTATTCTGTATGTTTAAACGATTCATTGCCATTACCTATTGGTCAAAGTGGAGTTTGTGGTTGCAGTAAGCCTCTAGTTATTAAAAGAAATTGGTAACATGGGAGCTTGAACAATAATTGTTTTTCTAATTCATTTTCATGAGTGTTTTTGCGCTCAGTCATAGCACAGACTGATTGTGGTTCATGGTGTCTTCTAGCTTTCCACCTCTTTACAATGGCATTATATTCTACGGCGGTTCAGACAAAAAAACTAGGAGACGGCTAATGAAAATGTCTTTGAAAAATGATTTCTGGCATGCTCCTCCACCGTGCGGCCATGTTACCAAGTACCTGTGTCTTATTGCCTACTGCCATTTTTTGTGCAGAAAATCTGCTGTGTTTACCAGTGGTTTCATGAAATCTCATGACTACTCCTCGATTAAAGATCCAGTTAAACTGATCATTTTTTGGCATGTTTTTTTTCTTCTCCTCCCGTTGGCTTCTATGGGGAGCCTAAAAAGAACATATAAAAAAAATAAAGAAAAAAAATGCTTCAAAAAATGTGTCACAAAAAATACGTTAGAAAATGGAAAACACAGCAATATTCACAGAGTCAATTGCTTGCATATTTTGGTGCAGATACCTGCTGAAAAACACAGCTGAAAAAAGGCATTTTTCCATGTGGGAACTTGGTCTAATAGTTTGGAAACCCATAATATATGGCACTATAGTGTCTATGGTGGTCCACAAGATCTCAAGGAGAATTCTAAAGCCTTTTAATGAAGGAGACTGCTACAAGCCATTGTTTCATTGATATAATTGTAATGTTAATTATGACACACTTTATGTACAGCAGAATATAGAAAACAGAAGTCATGTAAGGCAGACACGTAAAGAACCAGTAGAAAGGGCCGAAGGACAGAACCAGAAAAGACCTCCCTTATTTGAGTTCTGTGTGTGCTTTGTGGCTCTATCAGATATTTTGATATTAAAAAGCTGAATTTGAGCAATGTATAAAATAAAAACAGAAATTGACTTTGTGCTGTTGCAGAGCCAGAGGAGACTAATCCAGTGTTATATGATCCAGTGTACACATGGCGTACTCGCTGCTAGCAATATTGTGCCTTTATTCTGCTTCCTTCCGCCTGTCGATAAATGCTGTATGTAATCCAGGTTTGTATAGGTCTCCATGGCTAGAGGGTCCACGTTAGCATTGAGGAGAACCGCTCTGCACATTGTGCTGTATGTGAGGGCTCGGAGTTACTCCTAGCCTATTTACCTCATCTTTCTGTAGCTTATTACATTTCCATTTAGTAGCTAATCTTTATTGGATTAACCATTTTCCAATGTTATATGCTGTGTTCCAGCTAAAGTGCCCTAAAGTTTACTCAGCTGTTCTTTTATGAAACATTTCTTACCTTTTTGTGATTTTTCTGTCTCCTTTTTGCTGCCTGTGACATTAGAACTGAACCCTGAAGGTAAGAATAATGAACAATAGACCTTGGCATTCATTCATATGTAGCGCTCTGTTGCTAAATACCATATATTATATTCAAGAGCACGGTAAATTCTGAACATGGCGCACATTAATAGTGTCTTGAAGAATAGTTTGGAGAATACCCCATATTCTTTTTTTATTATGTACAATTGTATTTGTGGCGGCAAATAGGGATGAGCCCACATGGTCAATGGTCTTGAAATGCGATGTTCAACAAGCACTTTTGGATTCACATTGATGGTCCTCAGAATTGCCTGTCTCTAGCGATTAACCTTATTATTCCGAGTCTAGTGATGAGCAAACATGTTCAGATAAGGTGCCGACCATGCCCGTGTGCTAGCCGAGTGACTTGGGCGTGCTCGAAAAATATGTTGGAGTCCATCCGCTGCATGTCTTACACCTATTCGACAGCCACAACACATGCAGGGATTCCCTGTTTGTTAGATAATCCCTGCATGTGTTGCAGCTGTCGAACAGGTGTGAGACATGCAGCGGATGGACTCCAACATTTCCCAACCATGGTCGGATAACACCTTATCGGAGCACGTTTGCTGATCACTAATGCACACCCTTTTCTAGACTTTTCTCAACCTGTCTAGTGATTTGTAAACCGTGTCTAAAAACAATTAACAAATGTGACACATGGCACGTACACTAGAATTCTAACTTCATTTTAGACTGCACATTTGTTAGCAAATCTCCCTGTGGACTTGGCTAGTGACTGTCTTAACCCCTCGCTTGCTTACTGATGTTGTCTTTAATGATGTCATTATGTTGCTCTTAACCTCATCGATGCCTGCTTATTTTTTTCTTGGTACCATCCCTTTGATTTTAGCCTAGCTTGTTAACTACCCTGTTGCCAACTCTCTCCACTGGCCAGCAGTTGCTGTTCCATGTTTGCAACCCATGTGCTTTTGGAACAAAGGCCAGATACCAGTACAGGGGTAAAAGGGTGGATACCTGAGACCTACTCAGTAGAGTGGTTAGTGTAATGACTGCCCAAAGAAGCCCTCTAAATAGATTCCAGAATCCATGTATTGTCCCCTTTAAGGGAAAAAATCCAGTGTCTTACAGTGTTAATAAAATGAATGCAATATCTAAAATCTCCTTCACACAGTGCATTATTTTACTTAAGTTTTATGTTTTTGTTTTTTTGGTTTTTTTACGGATGGCATGTTTTTTTTTTATAAATGCAGCTTGTCATTTTGTTCAATGGTTTGGCTGCAGTATGTCCCCATTGTGATAAAATGGTTTAGAAGCAAAAAAGTGTTCAAAAAACACAAAAATGCTTCAAAAATTGCACCAAAGGGTTACTTAATGTCCATTGCAATTTTTGTCCATTGCAATTTTTGGCCATTGCCTGCATTTTTCATACAGAAAAGAAAACATATCAAAAAGCTGTGTGTGAGAGTACAGTTTCCTTCTGGTGCGGAACCAAAGTATTGTAAAGTGAAGTTAAATATGTAAATGAAGTTAATGCAGCGCAGAATTGCAGTCAAGTTCAATGTAATTGTTAGTCTCTGCAGATTATGCAGTTAGTTTTTACCTCTTACTTTTGAGGTTTGTTTTTCCAAAATATCTAATTTTTCTGACTTTTAGAAAATAACCAAGGGGAGTGTGACAAGACGATAAACCTTAACAGTTGTTGAAACCTCATTATGCTGAACGAGTGTCTTCCAAGTAACAATTTTACAGTTATTGCTTTGTTTCTTGTGGGATCTTTAAAGGGAATTTGTCAGCAGGATTTCACATCCCATACTATTTATATGTAAGACAAGTCTAGCATAGAGGCTGTCATTCAAGCAGGAGGAGGAGGCGCTGGGCAAAGAATAGAGCTGGAGTGACACAGGCTTCAGATCTTCAAATAGCTCTTCAGCTTCATTTGCATCTCACTTGCTGGTTTCTAAGTAAGGGAGGAACGGACAGGCCTTGTAAAGATATTGCTGGACTTGTTTTTGAAAGAGCTACATGGGTGTATAAATAGTCTGTGGTGTGAAATCCTGCTGAGATTCCTTTTAATATGATGTATTTTTTATCAAATTCAATGTTCATCAGTGGCTGTCTAGCTGTTTGAAGTTTAAATAATGGGAGGATTGAACTTCTTGTTTAGATCAGCATGTTCTCTGATCTCTTTTTTCCTGTCTAATTGAAGTGGCTTAAAATTTAACCATGGGGAAGATAATATAAGCTGAAGTACATCATTATGGGTACATAGTTACTAAATAATATTGATTCCAATTTGCAAGATAAAAGACAAATGGTAAAGTCTGAATATACTGCATATACTCGAGTATAAGCTGAGGCACCTAATTTTGCCACAAAAAACTGGGAAAACTTATTGACTTGAGTATAAGCCTAGGGTGGGAAATGCAGCAGCTACTGGTAAATTTAAAAAATAAAAATAGATACTAATAAAAGTAAAATTAATTGAGACATCAGTAGGTTAAATGTTTTTGAATATCCATATTGAATCAGGAGCCCCATATAATTCTCCATAGAGATAATGATGGGGCCCATAAAATGCTCCATAATAAAATATTCCCCATATAATGCTCCATAAAGGTTGATGGCCCCATAAGGTGCTCCATAATAAAATATGCCCCATAGCGCGCCGGTGTCCCCGCCTGCTGAGGATACCAGCACCTGGCCCCCAGCGACAAGAGGTGAGTATGTAATTTTTTTTTCTTTTAATCGCAGGGACCATAACTTGTGTATAAGTCGAGGGGGATCTTTTTCAGCCAAAAAAGGGGGCTGAAAAACTCGGCTTATACACTAGTATATATGGTACATTGGTGGTAGTCAATTATATTTAATCAGGTATTCCCACAATAATGTCACGCTTGGTGAGGTAGAAGTAGAGTGCAAAACAACGGGGAGAGTGAGGGCGAAGCCCCAACACTAGGGAAGGGGGGAGTGGAGACCACTAAGCAGATCTAACAATACCCTGTCTGCTCTAAACGTCCCTAAATAGGTTCTGCACCTATCACTGAGCCAGAACCTAATCCCTGCCTGAGCCTAGCAATAGGACCTGAAAAGGGAGGGGATGGGCAGCACTACCCAACACCCACTACAACTAAAGACAAAGAGGGTGGACAAGCAAGGGGTTACACTTAGCTTGAGAAGACCACTGAGATGTCACGCCAGCAATCCTCCAAGAGTCCTCTGAGAAGACACTAACTAACTGCTAGTACTTCCAACATGACAGAGACAAATTTTAGCTAACACCAGTACCATGCTGCAGGAACTGAATGTATTTAAACCTTCAGCAAAGGTGTGTGATTAGCAGCAAAAATAAAGAAGGGGCTGCAGCTAATCACAATGACCTTCTAAAGCCAGATCCAGGATGACTGTCTGTCACATCTATCAGACCCGTGACAGACCCTGGGAACTCCACTAATCATTAGGACAAGGCTACAGTGCTCTTGTTTTTTTTACTGTACGTAGTGAGGGGGAGATTGAATGGAGTATCAAATGAGGATGGAAACTTCTGCTCTTTTCTATGAAGCTGGTGGAAATATATGAGCATTATGCTACACTCCCTTCATCGGTCCCATAGATTTTATGTATGCATGTTTGACTGCCACTCTCTCCAAACTATTTTATGGATAGATGACGAGTGTCCATTTATTGATGGAGAGAATCAGAGCCTCGGCATAAAACTGAGCTTAAAGAAAGGAATCCAAGAATTAGATATTTTAACATTGCGTACTAGTTCTCAATCTTAGTGTTCCAAAGGAACTCATGTTGATGAGTCTTCTAGTGTTTCTTCTTAAAGGTAATCTGTCAGCAGGTTTTTGCAGCTTCGTCTGAGAGCAGCTTAACGTATGAGGAGAGACCATGATTCCAACGATGTATCACTTAGGTTACTGGGTACAGCCATTCTGACACAATCAGAGCTTTTAGATTTAGAATGAAGCAGAGCTGAGAAAGCTAACCCCGCCACACCAGGCACTGTGTACAAAGTCCATAAACAGTGAGGTGCTTATTACAGGAGAGGGCATTGCTGGACTAGACTGGCAATGTTAATCTCTTAGTGATAAATCCTTCACAGTTAGGGCCCCGTCTCACATAGCGACACACCAGCGATCCCGACAATGATCAGGATCGCTGGTGTGTCGCTACATGATTGCTGCTGAGCTGCCAAACAGGCAGCTCAAGCAGCGATCAGGACAGCGACACTGCGGGTAATGTCGCCTAGTTACCCGCAGTGTATGTTGGATACCAGCCAGCTGATGCAGGGAGCTGGTAACCAAGGTACACTTTGGGTTTCCAGGCGCTGCGCGGTGCCTGGAAACCCGATGTGTACCTTGGTTACCAGCTCCCCTGCAGCAGCGCGCTGGTATCCAACGTACACATCGGGTTTCCAGGCACCGCCCCGCGCCTGGAAACCCGAAGTGTACCTTGGATACCAGCTGATCGCTGGTCTCCTGCCTGCCACACGCAGCGATGCGTGCCTGTCAGCGGGAGACCAGCGATCAAAAAAAAGTCCAGGCATTTCTGACACGACCAGCTATTCACGGCAGGGGCCTAATCACTGGTAAATGTCAAACATAGCGAGATCGCTGTTTAGCAGCGATCTCGCTAGCGATCTCGCTATGTGAGACGGGGCCTTTAGTAAACAGCAGCACCCACTTTGACAAGTGACACATCCCTGAATTCTATGTTTCAGACTCTTATCTTCTGCTTTCTTCAGATTACATGGCAAAAACCTGCTGACAGATTCCCTTTAAAAAACTTAAAGAGGTTGTCTAACGCAGAAAAAAATCTAGTCATAGATCATTTTAAAATGTAATAGCCCCAGAAGCATGCTTGCCTACCATCAGCACCATTGATCCAGTGTAGGCAGCTTCTGAGGTTCTGGAAGTGATAAATCACAGGAATGCTGCAACCTCTCATTGGCTGCAGGGATCAGGTGACTAGAAGTGTGGTTCATCAGTTGTTTCTGTGACCTGACTGCTACAGCCAATTACAGGCTGTGACTTCAAAACAAGTATCACTACCGGAGCCCACACAGAGCTCCTCAGCGAGCGGCCTGCTCTGGATCCATGGCGCTACAAGTAAATTAGTATGCCTCTGCTTTTATTGTAAAAGCTTCTATACCCAGGAAAAGCAAGCAACTTTCTTTTGGATCATCTAAGAGCGGTGGGCACTGGGAGAATGGAGTTGACCTCTACGTCTACTATTGCATTATTGAAAATTTTTTCTCTAGGACTGGGAAGTGTATGTGATTTTCATGTGTTTGTCATATTATTAGTATACCCCTAGTAAAAAAAACCTGTTGTATCCCTCCTGCTCATCAGCAGTTTCTGCGCTCTGATAGCCCCTTCAGAATGTGACTTCTTTGTAACTTTGCTGATTGGATGTGCATATTCTCGGCACTAGAGGGCACTGCTGTTCTACACGTGGCACAGAAGGCCAAGCAGTTTTCTTCAATGTGGGATGACATGGTAAAGGTTAGCCTAGAAGAAAAAGACATAGTCTCTATCTGGACATATAGTACAGTCACAGGAGTAAGGATTCTTTGTAGTATTTCTTTTCCCTGAACTGCTTTTATTTTATCATTCTTTATAATTCCAGGATATTCTTTCTCTATAAATACCCCCAAATATCATATATTTATGTTATATTCTATTTCTCACAATTTATGAAATGAAGGAATGAATTATAACATATGTATTAAAGTAAATGTGTAACTTCACAAGTTTGTGTTGCAGTATAGAAAGTATAATTTCTGAGAATAATCATCGATTAATTAAAAATCCATTCCTTCTGCATCTGGCAGCATGTCGAAATCTGAACGTTTAGTCAAGTGAACCCCAGATGAGGTTAATAACATTTCCACCTGAAATTAAAAGTTCACCGGTACGTTCAGGTTCCTCAGATGTCCCTTTTTATTCCATGCTTTTATAGTTATATACTTTTCTTTCCTTTTCTGGTTTAAGAAGTAACAGCAGGAAATTGCTGTTTTTACTGCACCCATAGGGCTTGTCTCCCAGCGTTCACAGCCTTCCGATGTGCGACTCTCAGCTCTCCCAAAATCACAGGAGAACTGTGTGCATTAGCCTTTCAGAATTCAGGGAAAGTGCAACATGGCTGTAAATAAATGAGCAAAGAAAGTAATATAATATAAATATATATATATATATATATATATATATATATATACGCTAGTTCTCTAGTTTTTACCTTGGCCACCCTACTGATGTTTATGAGCTTTCATTTTTAATTGTTCAGCTTTCATTGATTGAGTGCAAAGTTTGGCTTTGAAATACAACGCATACACAAATTTCGCCTTTCTTCTGATTAGCACGGTGGGATGTAACTGCCTTAGGCTCCTTTTTAGTTTCATATGCGAGCAAAATTTGGGAATGTGGATCGTCCTCACCGCAGGATGTAATAGAGCCCTGGAGGTAACGCAGCCTTTACAGAACTACTCACGTTATAGGATGACTTCAAAGATTTATAGAATATATTCTGCATTGTCTTTAGTGAAATGTGAGGGACAGTTTTAGTTATGAACAGTCTGGCATGCACACTGTTTTAAATATTGTGGCCATTTTGTGCAAATTTGGTTTATTAATTTAATGTATTTCCTTTTGTTTCAAAATCTAAACCCCATGACTGCTGAGTGTCGGGGGATGAGAAATGATAACCCCTCCATCTGTAGCTGACGTGCCCTGATGGACCCAGCCTGATCCTTTTATACAGTAAATCAAAACAAATTTCACCTAATTTTAGGTTCATTTCAGTTATTTCAAATAAACTCTCGCCCGTGCCTATATATGTGGTCAGTAATGCTGGACATATTAAGATGTTAAGCAACGTACCTAATTCTCAAGGGATCTTTGATTTTGTCATTTGATTGTATATACTGGATGGAGCCCTCATCTCTGTATTGACCTTAGAAAAGTCTGAAAGAAGATAAGATGAAAGACCTTCCAACGAATGCTACTGGCTACCGTGACTCAGATCTGAATTATGCTTTATATGTTAGAGCAAAGAGTTCTGTCTTAGCCACAGAAGCCTGTCTGTAGCAATCGAGGTACAAAGGAGAACAACATGATGGAACACAGATTTTTATCCATTGATTGACACCTAAGGCAGGGATAGGGGTGGGAATGTCCTCCTATGACCACAAAAATTCATTATAAATTCCCAACAATTGCAACCAATAATTATAATGTGGCAAGTAATTTGGTTAATGGGTATTGTCAACATCGAGCTTTTAATCATACGTAACAAATAGTCATCACATTAACTATAGATAGGACTTTCATCTGTGGAATGGGCCTGTATTTAAAAAGAGAATGTGGCAGAGAGGTGCTGGACGGGAACAGTTCTGAAAGGCACTGGTCTAATTAGTTTTGCTTTGCAAAAGACCTATTACTTATGCATGTCTTTGTGTGTATATATGTATGTATTATAGTTTATTCTCTGCAAAATCTAAATTACTATATCAAGAATGAAAAGTCATCTAATTATGAAAATCACAGGATTGATAGACGTGTTTATGATATGAAAATAATGAAATAAACTGAAAACAAAATTTTGAGAACATCTCAAGTTATTTGAGTCGAGCACCATGCATGCTAACAATAAGGTTATATTAGTGGTTGTCTAAGAAATGTTCTGCTATGCAGAATGCACTTGTGTATCCAAATCATAAAGCTCCGCTGCTGGCAGCTCCCTTTGCAATTGGCGACCAATGAAGCCCCAGATGTGTACAATGGGAGACAAGTCTGGAGACGCTGTAGGCCATGATGGCACATTTAGGCCACTCAGGTGGTTCACAGTTGCACGAGCAACACGCGACCTGAAATTGTATTAATAAATGGCTTCTTTAACACTTTGGAGAAATAATTGTACCACTCGTTCCACAACCAAATCAATGTAAAAATCGAGCTGTTGGTGTACCTGGAATGAAGAATAGAAGGGTCTGATCACTGCATATTCTTCCAACCCATGCCATAATCTTGGGAGTAAGACTGGTGGAAAGTTCCCTTGTGAGATTTTAAAATTTACATGTAGCGATCCATTTTGTACTGTGAGTGAAATTAGAAGTCACACACCAAACCTAAGGTGTCAGACAGTGTCCACACAAACCATCAAAAGGCGCTTGCATGATATTAGGCTATGAGCCATGCGTCCAGTTTATGCTTCCGCTCTCAAAGGCTACCATGGTGCAGTGCAGGATGGCAATGGAGGCTGCCATGGGAGTCTATCCTCTTCATCCTTGAGTCTCACTTTTGTCTTGGATGCAGTGATAGCTAGAGATGGGTCTGGAGAGCATGTGTACAATGCCATAAAGAGATGTTCAAGAAGGAATGTGAAAGTGTCTTAAGAGTCATTTTTCAACTCAACAACAGGCAAAAAGTCTGTTGTTTGTGCTTCTGTGAGCAGCCTGCATAGCCTAAACTTGCTCTATAGTCTGTAACTTTGGACTCCTCTCCCATTGAGCACATGCGGGACGTCATTGGTTGTTATTGAAAATTTTAAATAAAAATATTAAGATATTTGGTGTTCCTGCTTGCATAATTGAAGAGACTAATAAAATATCTCCAATACAGAGAACACTGAAATGGTGGGAAAAATAAAATGATTTTTGTTCACCACAATTCTTCAAAAGAATGCAATAAAAAATTATGGAAATGTCATATGAACCCCAAAGCTGTAGCACTAAAAACAGCAGCTGAATGAAAACAAAAAGTAACAGAATTTTTTTTTTCACCTTTTCACAGTACTTGAAAAATTTTCCCTTGTTTTTCAGTGCGTTATATGATAAAATGAATAATTTCATGCAAAAAATATAACCGGCAAGAAACAAGCTCACATACAGTTATGTCTACTGAAAAGTAAAAACAAAAAAGTGATGCATTTTGAAAGAAGGGGAGACAAAAATGAAATATTGCCAGTCCTTCAAGGGGTTTTCTCAACCAACAAAGTACATTGTAATTAATAGATCTTGGAATAAAAATAAATATAAATACATCAGTAATATCACGCCATGTTTGGAGGTCAGCACTTTAATAGTACCAATTTCCTTATGTAACAGTGTGAAATGCAGCAGTACTCTAAGGATATTACTTATAGAACGTGGTGATGCAGTCCTGATAGACTGACGGGCACAACCTCTGCATATAAAACCTATCTAACTCTTGTTGGGTTCATTCACACCTCAGTGATTGTTCTCGTACACAAGAATAGATACAAGGATCATCAGAGGTTGGTCAGTGTCAGTTTTTACTATCGGAGTTTCATCAGTTCTTCCCAAATGGAAAAAAAAACTACTGATGGAGGTTTTCTCAATCTTCTCCTATCAAATCAAATAGGGCAGATGGCTTCTGAGTGATGTTCGATTTTGTTCAGGGACACAAAAATTTGCATTAGCGATCTACGGTAGATCGGAAAATTGCATCAATATCGGGCAAGTCTCTGTGCTTCAGTGCGTACCACTCAATTCTGAAGAAAGAAATCAGACATGTTAACTACCCCATAGACTATCGTAAAAATACCCCACAACACAGAATGTATTCATACAAGAAAAACTGGCGTCTGAATGACCTCTAATCCTAAGAATATCTAAAAATGACTTCAAGCCGCTGGCACCTCTGGGAAGTCACATTGCACAGATCAGAGTTACATAGTTATATATTCTGGCCTGCTCTGTATTAAAAGCATATTTTAAGTTAAGTTAAACTGTGGGAAACTTGGCTATAAAGTCTGTTTCCATTGGTGTCTTTAATAAATATTAACTTGAGATGCCTATGGAAATTGATTGGATGCCATGAATGAAATCTGACAGAGAGAGGTATAATTTGGTGAGTTTCGCAGGAACAGCTCGGAGCTATATTCGGACACTATATAGTTTCTGTATACAGCACACAACCTAGAGATACATGTTTCAGCCAGTGCCTAATCTAATTTCCATTTACCATGCAGTTGATGGAATTTTGAATCTGTGACCTGGCAAAGCTCTCCGCATATACATTACAAGTGGAGCTGTGCTAGCAATTAGTGACGTAGAATGTGGTCTAATAAACCTCTTTACTGTTCACATTTATATGAAGAACAGAGCTAAAGTATACATTGAAGTCATGAGATTTCTAATAACCCGTACAAGTCCGTTCACTTTATTTATGCAGTTCAAGTACAGTAAAGAGAAATTTGTGAAAATCATTCTAGCTCCAAACAAATGTATTATGACTTTATGCTTTTCTGGTCTCATGGCATCCAGTCCTGTTCTTCCAGATTCTGTGCTGTAATGCATGTGTAAGGGATTTCACATGAGTTACATTTATTCTTTTTGGGTGGGTGAAACATGTATTAATTGCTGTAAGACAATTGGGACAATTGCTAATTTCTACAGTATGTGGGTCTCTAGTATTTCTATCTCCTTTTCGACCATCGTAAATTGCAAGGAGCCACTGTTGCAACATACATATGGGGCATGCGATATTAGTTGAGTCTCGGTCCAGTCTTATAAAGTTTTATATGGAAAATGTTTTTCACCTGTCCATGAATGTCTGATAGTTGGGAGTCCCACAGAGCAAAAGAACAATTGTCATGTGCCTTGTGAGAATGGTGCTGTAGTGAGTGACCACTACTTCAAGAGGTTGTCGACTACTTTTAGCACTGGTGACTAGTGATGAGCGAGAAGCATTGATGCTCGGGTAATCTCCGTGTATTTTGGCGTGCTCGGAGATTTAGTTTTCGTCGTCTCAGCTGCATGATTTGCGACTTGTAGACAGGCTTAATACATGTGGAATTCCCTAACAAACAGGCATTCCTCACATGTATTCAAGCTGTCTAGCAGTTGTACATTATGCAGCTGAGGCGACGGAAAACTAAAATCTCTGAGCAGCAAAAATACTCGGAGATCACCGAGCAATGAGTTATACTCGCTCATCACTATTGGTGACCTATCTTAGGATAGGTCATCAATGTCTGATCGCTCGGTGGTTTCCGACACCTGCAACCCGCTGATCAGCCGTTTCGGTGTCTGCTTTTGGGAGCCGATGTCGGACACACTTGTGACTGGCATTTCTGATTATGGTCGGGGGGTTAAACCAATTTCC